>OY856411.1:696993528-698193528 GCA_963693085.1 Alisma plantago-aquatica
ATATGAATCTATCTGATTCAGATAGATAAAGAACCATAGAACTAGAAAAAAATTCATAAAATAATTAGTTAAACTAATAGAAAAGGAAAGAAAATGCCAATAATATGAAATGAAAAAGGAAAGTTGTTGCTATAAAGGGAGAAAGAGGGAAATTAAAGGACAAAATATTAACAACACAAAACGACATATGGGAGGGAAATAGAAAAAGAAGGGGTTGCTGCCCGCTGGCTAGGAGTATTTGCTTTTCTCCCTCTTATAGGATCTTGGCACTGATACTATGTAACAATGATAAATATGATTATGTTGAGCTCATAAGTGATGCTTTTCTCTCTCTTATAGGATCTTGACACTGATATCATGTAAGAATAATAAATATGATTATGTTGAAATTTTTATAAGTGATTACAAGGCTTATATAAATAGAAATATAGACATGATAATACTCTTGTATTCATCAATATGAGACTAAAAACATAACCCTCTAATAACGATAAAACAATAAGGAGCAATCTATTAAACTAGCTATGTCCATGAACGTTAACCAAATATCACAAACGAAACTAAGTAGAAGCCACTCCATTCTCAAGTCGACAGTACAAAGTTATCTCCCCCGTGACAGCTAATTAAGTTACCTAGAAATAAAGGGTAATGTCGCCAACATTAGGCTTAAACACATTCTACCTCACACCTCACCGCAACGAAGATGAGGTAGAAAATCGATACAGCTTTGTAGCTTTATAGAACTGCAAGAGCCTCAAGCACAAAAAGAAGTGATTGGATAAATAAAGAGGAAAATGTAGATATATTGTTTTGGTTTTCTAGTGAACTAGGATATATAAAAAGGTCTAGCTTCTGACGTAACCGATATCTACTTGTGCACGTCGTCGAGGGAATTGAGGCCTTACTGAAATAGGGCATGCTGGCCATCATGTACTGTCCCAAAACCCCGAGCATCTTGAGCAGAGAGAATGTGGCGAGGAAGCTGATGGGATTCAATGTAAATCGGAATGCGCATCGTCGACCAAGATGTTGGATTGCTGCCTCAATGAAATGCAACAACAAGGAATGTGGTTGTCTCGAGCGCTATTGCGCCGAGCACGATTGCGGGAACGGGGAAGGTCCTTCAACATAAGAGGCATGGGTTAGAGTCGATGGTGTATAGAAGGATACATTCTTTACCCGAGCGATGCGGAGACCGGAGAGGGCTAAGAGCAGCCAGGGGATGGCTGCGGCTGTGTTGTCTATTTTGATTACGGAAATAGATAGATGACGCACCCAGCTCCTCAAGCTGTTTTGGCGTGGGGGTTGGGTAGTTTTGGCTCCCATCCAACCATGTGTAGGAGCTTTTCCTCTTCTTTTTTCCCTTTCCGTCCAAGTGGGGTGGTTTTATTTATCATGTGGCATGTGCAGAATAAATGACATCACAGAGAAAAACAAAAAAGAGAAGTTTATTTTGCGAATAACTTTTGATCTGTGATAATTAACCAATGAATTCGTTCAAAAAATACAATCCAACAACACTAATGTCTATATACTTTGAGAAAAATGATATACAACATAAAATTAAACATATAACAATAAGAAAAAATAAGAGTGAGAATTTACAACATCTAAGAAGTAGGCATATTCACACTATAATTGGGCGCATTCACATCATAATGAGATATTTTTTATAAATATTGAGCGCATTATGTTAAGATTTATGCTAATTTATTATTTATACACATACTCTATAAAGGAGACTCATTCAATCAAAATTTAACACATTTTTCAGACAAGTAGGCGCATTTCCATACAAGTATGAACATTCAAATAAAAGTTGGCACATTCAATTAAAAGTTGGTACATTCAAGACAATACAATTAGCCGCATTTGTCAGACAAGTAGGCACATTTTTCAGATAAGTAAGCGCATTTCATACAAGTAGACACATTTGCCAGACAAGTTGACACATTTTGCATACAAGGAGGAGCATTTATATACAAGTAGGCGTATTGTCATACAAGTATGCACATTTACATAGAAGTAGGCACATTGAGGGCATTAGTAGGTGCATTCAATCACAAATGAGCGCATTCAATCAAAAGTTAACACATTCATGACAATACAAGTATGCATTTGCCATACAAGTATGAGCATTTACCAGACAAGTAGGCACATTTGTCATACAAGTAGGCACATTTGCCATACAAGTAGATGCATTATTCAATCTAATGTTGACGCATTCAATACAAGTAGGCGCATTTTCCAGACAAGTATGCACATTTGCCAAATAAGTAGGCATGTTTTCCAGAAAAGTAGGAACATTTGCCAGATAAGTAGACACATTTGCCAAATAAGTATGTACATTTTCCATACAAGTAAGCGCATTGTCGTACAAGTAGACACATTTATATACAAGTTGGCGCATTGCCATATAAGTAAACACATTTATATATAAGTAGGTGCATTGTCATATAAGTAGGAACATTCATGTACAAGCAGGTGTATTGTCATACAAGTATGCACACTTATATACAAGTAGGCACATTTGATATAAAAGAAGGTCATTACAACCAAAGTTAGGTGCATGGTTCTTCATTTAGGAGCATGCATCATAGAAGTAGGGGTATTTTTCATACAAGTAGGTGCGTTGACGTACAAGTAGGCGAATGGTTATTCATTTAGTAGCATGTATCATACAATTAGGTGCATTTGCCATAACAGTAAATCATGATGATGATGATGTTGATGATAATGATGATGATGATGAGCATGCAACAATAAATTTTTGTGTTTATTTTCATATTGGGCGTAATAACACCATATTGAGTGTATTATGTTAATATTTAGCTCATTTGTTATTATGTATTTATCTAAGAATTGGGCACATCAACACCATATTAGGCACATTACCTATCTCATTTTACTACTTTTTTACTTCCCTCCTCTCTCCTTTTAATTCCTCATTATTTTTCTCTTCTTTTTTTCTTTGGAAATATGTCGATATTGGTCTTGTTGGAAATGTAGTTTTTTATAATGATTGTAATGCATTTTATTTCATCAAAAAGTTCCTTATAGTTTAAGCAAAAAAAAATATGACACGCTGGAAGGTGGGGACAAGGAGAATAGTGGGTAGGTGGTATTGTCCCCACGTCAACAGTGCGTCGGGGGGAATAGGGCGTCAGGAAAATTAAGTCCTTTTGATTAGGGTGCTCGAACATTGGTGGGTTGGGCTGTTGGGTAAAAAGAACAAGATACAGTAGACAATTCAACAACGTGAGCGACATAATAATTAGTGTAGCAAAAAACTCAAGTGATTAATAGTTGAATATCGCGATGGTAGAGAATGGCATCTTGTATTGCAGTGTAAGAACAACACCATAGGGGGAGTTGTGATAATCTGATTTTTCTCGCACTCTATAATACTCTTTTTCTCTCATAAAGTGACTTCTTACTAAAATAAACGTCAACTTCACAGTTTGAATATTATGATGTCCTAATTTAATCACATTAATAATCAATTTCATAATGTGTGACTTTAATTTGCACATTTGAACTAAGTATCATTCCTTAATGTGTCATCATCTTGAAAGATAAATTAAACCTTACTAGTTTGA
The DNA here is from genome assembly GCA_963693085.1 of Alisma plantago-aquatica. NCBI lineage: Eukaryota > Viridiplantae > Streptophyta > Magnoliopsida > Alismatales > Alismataceae > Alisma > Alisma plantago-aquatica. The sequence continues at coordinate 696,997,128 of OY856411.1, forward strand.
TTGTATTATTTTCTAATGGATGTGTTACAACCCCAATTTTTTGGTTCATATGGTTGGAAATACAAATTTTCCAATAAATGTTGATTATGGGAATTGTACGAATTATATATATTGAATGGATTCCCTTTGAAATATTTCCTTTGTGCATGTGATTTCATAGATCATGATATGTTAATGTGTCCAATACGATTAAAAGAAAAAGAAGAAATCAGATAATGCATTATTAAGAAGGAAATTTGAGATAATATGAGAAATATGTGTAAATATGGATAAAGGAATCATCATGAATGAGATTTCGAGTCCCATGATTTCTAATGGTAAAAGCAATCCAAATAAATGATATAAAAGAAGAGGAGAGAGAAAATATGCATAAAATATGCCTTAATAAGTAATAACTTGCATATGAATAAAAAGTCTCTCATACTTTTGAGTTTGCGTCCCAAACTTTTCACATAAGTAGTTAAAGTCATTAAGGACTTTCCTTTAAAATTTGGCATTAATTAGATAAGTGGTTTGAGAGATATGATTTTTATAAGATTTCCTAAAGTGGAAAAGAAAAAGGAAAATACATTAAATGTCACACTTTACAATTGAATTAGAAACATAGACTCGGCCCTCATAGATGGCACGTGGCTTCCTGGACCTTGGATTGGGAATCGACGTATCTACCTTTGTCTCCTACCCCGAGCCGACTGGGAAAGGGACTGGTACAGATCGTGGGAACATGATCCTTCGATCCCTCTCCACAATTGTTTACACCATGAAATAATCGCACCAGTAGGTTCCTTTGAAGAAATTAGTTTGGGAAAGTACTTTTGAGGGAGAGAATCATCCCTTGGGGACCAAGGAAACCTCTCTCTGCCAACTCCCCTCTCTATCCAACTACAAAACCCTAAACCCCACACCTTCTGTCTATAAAAAGGGGCCTATGTAGTTCGGCTTGACTCCCAGAGCGTCGACGACTTCTTTTCGCCCCTTCCTTCTTCTCTCTCTCTCTCTGATTTGATGTCTAGCCAGCAATCTCTCTGCCTCTCTCTACCATGGAGCACTGCAGTGTGACTGAGTAGGTTTGTGGGAGCCGACCTTTACAAAGGCTGATCCTAGCCGTACGATCTGAACCCTGGTCAGTGACGACCAAGGATCTGTTGGCCTGGATCTACCAGAGGAAGAGGTGGCGAGGACAGGATTGCCCTCCATCCAGGTGCTGCAAGGAGAGGGCGGAATCGAATTTTTATGGAGGCTGGACACCCGGACACCCTGGTGCCCTCCACTGAAGTGGCGTGCACTCATTGACTGGACCGAGTGTCATGTTGACATGGCGCTTCTTGATTGGTAATTAGATAATTATCTTACAAAAATCATAACTAATGATTGGTAGCTCTGATATAGACATGCTATATATGAAAATTGATCAAAAAAATGCAAGGAATACAATAAAAATAATTTTAGAGCCTATATCTGATCATAGTTTGAAAAGTGGTTAAAGTTGCTAATCTTAATGCTTTATAATGAGGAAAACACCTAATTTGATGTCATATAAAATTGAGATGATCAATATGGGTAATCTATTGTCATATTAACCTGTTGTTAACAAAAAAATGTTTTGATGTCTAAGTAGATGATCCATGTGCTAAATAGCTTAATTTAGGGTTCCATATACATGAATATGCATTAATGGGCCTAAAAACCCTAATTTTGATAATTATGACTTTTAATGGTTTTAATTGTGCAAATCCATGAATAAAATAGATATATGATGATCCTAAGACAATTTGAGTATAAAAGATCCTTAATATGGATACTTTGAGTAATTAGGGTTTTTATGAGTAGAAAAACTGTTTTAGGGTTTGTTGACCTAAAAAGGATAAAGTTTGAGATATTGATATAAGAAACCCTAATGAATACTAAGGAGACTTAGAAACCTTAGAAAGGTGTCCCAAGTCAATAAAGAGTTTTTTGGGATGTGATGGTAACAAATAGGTGTTATACATGTTTTCAAGATCAATGTTTTCTTGATTGATTGATTGGCTTGCTTGATTGGACATCTAGTTGGATTTGGATATATTGCTTCTTTGAGACTCCCAATCAGGTATGTGGTTACACTTATGACTAATCACTCTAATTTCACGGTGATTTCTGAAGTTTTACTGATTGCTTGAAATTAACTGCTTGGTTGACATTTATTTCATGCAACTATAGAGTGACTATGACTATCATCATAAGTATACATGCATGACTAGCTCAGATCCTGGTCCTCCTTTGTAGATTTGATGATAATGAGATGGATGACCTAGTACATGGTCTACCCGCGAGGTAGGATCATCAGGTTCTCATGAGTCGATGTGTTGGTCTACTAGTGGGTAGGACCATACGACTCCACAACCCTATGTATTTATCTACCTATAAGATAGGATCATGGGGGTTAGTTGAGATCTACCATATGAGAGGTAGTGTCTATGTCCATTGCAGGGATAGTTAAGAGAGTATGATCTAGACTTTAGAGGGTTTGAGTTGAGCATGTGTGCTTGTTCAGGGTGATTCGTGGGAATAGTTCATGCCCCTAGCAGAGTTTGCTTGTTATAATAGCCACCATAGCTAGTATCGAGATGTATGAAGCTCTATAAGGGAGGATGTGTCGGTCACCACTTCACTTGGATGATGTTGGTGAGAGGACCTTGTGAAGGTCATAGAGAGAGACCATAGTGTATGAAGATGAAGTTGATTTGATCGAGCAATGGTTGAGAAAGACCAGGATATCAACATGAGTCATGAGCTGATGCAAAGTAAACTGACATGCAGTTCATTGTGGGTGAACATGTGTTATGAAAACCCAACCCCTCTGAGCTATAGATAAGGAAGATGAGTCCCCAATATATGGGTCCATTTGAGATGGATTGGTGTAATTGCTTATGTTTAGCCTTACCCCTCAGGATAATATGATGTATGATGTGTTTTATGTGTCCGATCTAGAGCACTATGTGAGGTACCTGAGCCATGTGTTGAGCATTGAACCTATTGAACTCTAAGGGAGGCTAACTTACCCTGAGTCACCTGTGAAGGTACGTGATACTAAGATGAGAGAGAGCTCAGGAGTAAAGAACAGAAGATGATAAAGGTTCTTTGGAAGCACCATGGAGAGGATGAAGCCATATGGGAGTCAATGATGGATATGGAAAAGTCTTATGCTGAATTGTTTATATGTTTGGTGGAATTTTGAGGGAAAAATTCCTATAAGAGGGTAAGGATGTTACGACTCCAATTTTTTGGGTTCATATGGTTGGAAATGCAATTTTCCCCAAAAATGTATGATTATGGTAATTGTACAAATTATAAGTATTGAATGGATTCCCTTTGCAATATTTCCTTTATGCATGTGATTTCGTGGATCATGATATGTTAATGAGTCCAATATGATCAAAAGAAAAAGAAGAAATCAGATAATGCATTATTAAGAAGGAAATTTGAAATAATATGAGAAATATGTGGAAATATGGATAATGGAATCATCATGGATGAGATTTTGAGTCCACATGGTTTCTAATGGTAAAAAGAATCCAAATAAATGATATAAAAGAATAGGAGAGAGAAAATATGCATAAAATATGCTTTAATAAGTAATAACTTGCATATGAAGAAAAGTCTCTCATACTTTTGAGTTTGAGTCCCAAACTTGACACATAAGTAGTTAAAGTCATTAAAATTTGGAATTAATTGGATAAATGGTTTGAGAGATATGATTTTTATAAGATTTCCTAAAGTGGAAAGGAAAAAGGAAAATACATTAAATTTCACACTTTATAATTGAATTAGAAACATAGGCTTAGCCCTCATAGATGATGCGTGGCTTCCTAGCCCTTGGATCGGGAATTGATGACTCTACTTTTATCTCCTATCCCAAACTGACTGGGCAAGGGACTGGTATAGATCGTGGGAACATGATCCTTCGATCCCTTTCCACAATTGTTTTCACCACGAAATAATCGCACCAGCATGTTCCTTTGAAGAAATCGATTTGGGAAAGTACTTTTGAGGGAAAGAATCATCCCTTGGGGACCAAGAAAACCTCTCGCCGCCAACTCCCCTCTCTATCCAACTATGAAACCCTAAATCCCACACATTCTGGCTATAAAAAGGGGCCTATGTAGTTCAGATTGACTCCCGGAGTGTCAACGACTTCTTTTCGCCCCCTACCTTCTTCTTCTCTCTCTCTCTGATTCAATGTCTCACCGGCGATCTCTCCACCTCTCTCCACCGCGGAGCACCATAGTGTGATCGAGCAAGTTAATGGGAGCTAGACTTTACAAACGTTAATCCTAGTCGTACGATCCGAACCCTGGTCAGCGACGACCAAGGATCTATTGGCCTGGATCTATCAGAGGAATAGGTGGTGAGGACAAGATTTCCCTCAATCCAAGTGCTGCAAGGAGAGGGAAAATTGACTTTTCATGGATGTTGGACACCCAGACACGCTGGCACTCTCTTTTAAAGTGGTGCACACTCATTGACTAAACCAAGTGTCATGCTGAAATGGCGCTTCTAGATTGGTAATTATATAATTATCTTACAAAAATCATAACTAATGATTGCTCAGATATAGACATGCTATATATATGAAAATTGATCAGAAAAATGCAAGAAATACAATAAAAATGGTTTCAGATCCTGAATCTGATCATAATTTGAAAAGTGGTTAAAGTTGCTAATCTTAATGCTTTATAATGAGGAAAAACCCTAATTTGATGTCATATAAAATTGAGATGATTAATATGGGTAATCTATTGGCATATCAACCTATTGTTAATAAAAAGACATTTTGATGTCTAAGTAGATGATTGATGCAACCCTATTTTAGGGCTTCATCTTGTGTCTTTTTGCTCTTCAATCACATCTATACTTGTTAGATTGTATGTCATTCCTCCCAATATGCTTATTTGTATAAAATACACTTATGGACATTATTGGCATGTTTTTCAGGCATTTGGACCATACTTGATGGAAGAGAGAGAGGAGTGATCCTAGGGTTCCTCTACCCTTGAAGAGACCCAAAGTGAAGTCCAAGGCTCTCTCAACCTACCCCTAGTGGCCAAAGATCATTTGAAGCAAAGATGTCCAAGAAAATCCAAAGAGCAGAGTCAAAGTGCTGATCCAAGACCCAACACGACCGTGATACCACAGAACGGCCGTGCTTGGTCACTTGCAAATAAACTCCAAGTCAAGCAAAGAGAACCACGGCCGTGCAGCCAAGAGCGGCCGTACAAGGGGAAGCCACCACGACCGTGCTACAGAAGATCACTACGACCGTTTTACACCACCACGGTCGCCATCATCCAACCCACCACGACCGTGGTACTCCACCACGGCCATGCAACACCCTATCCACCACGGCCGTGGCCATGCAGACTAAAAACCTGTAACTTTGATGGAATAAACCCACAACCGTGCCCCATCCACCACGGCCGTAGTCTACCCTACCTACCACGGCCGTGCTACTCACAAAATCCACCCATTTTCCCACTGATTTCCCCATTTTACCCCTAACTTAACCCTAGACCCCCTAGACACCTATATATACCTAGGTGGCAGCTGGGGCATGAGGTCAGCTACCCTCCACCACCTCGTAGCTCCCCAAATCACCATCCACTACATTCCACTCCATATCCACCTCAAATCCACTTCATTTCACCATTTCCACCACCAAATCACTAGTTTAGACTAGTTCCTACCCGTAATCCCCTTCATTCTTCACCCTTGCACCCTGGAGGAGGGAGGAGGACGACCTGCAGCTGTTGGAGAGGGGGATTTCATCCACTACTTCGAGCTCCATGGCCACCTCTATCTCTTTCTTCTCTCTTTTTGTATTTTCCATTTCTATGAGTAGCTAGGCCCCTTGGGTGGGCTATTTGGGGGAAATTATGTTACTTTGATACCATATTGGGGGAAAATGACATGTAAACGTTGTAATTCCATTTGTTAATGATTATATTCTATTTGCATCTCATTCTCCATGGATTGCTTGTTGGTTTGTGTGTGAAATCACCTAGGAATTCAGGCAAATTGCTTATATGTGTAAATTTTGGGATTTGCCCCTAGGTCCAATTCTTGGATCCCTAGGTTGCCCCCCATCTTCCTACATCCTAATCAATCTCCCTAAACCTAAGTGAGAGATCTAAGTAGCTAGATTAGATAATTCTAGTGCAATTAGCATGGAGCCTTCTCAAGGCTAGAATGTGGGGGAATTGGGGTCCAAAGCCCTAATTTCACCTCTCCATTACTACCCTCGACCCCTAATTGCCCTAGGAATGCCTAATCTAGAAACCTAGACTTGATTAGACTCTAATTGATTTGAACCTAATCCCTAACCCAATTGAGCCTCGTAAGGGTAGTAGGGGGTGTTAGGGACTAGTTCCCCTATGCACAACCTAGCATATCCATGGCCAGTTAGTAGCTTAGGTTAATTCATTAGACTCTAACTTGTTGTTTGGTTTGGATAATCTAAATGGAATCATAATGTTCATATGTCACCCCCCAACTTAAGTGATAAGTTCATACCCCTAAACATTCCACACATCTCTTTACTGCTTAAAACCCTAGTTTTGTGCTTGCTTAGATTAATTAGTTCTTTCCTTGCTTAGTTAGCTTATTGCATTGCTCTTGTCTTGTTCATGCCTAGTGTAGCTCTTTAATTACTCTTTTGCTTCTCTCTTGCTTGCCTTAGTGTAACTTGCCTTTTCATACCTAGCTTAGTCTTTCATTGCTTGCTTAGTCTTAATCTAACCTAGGTTTAACATATATTTCATTCTCGCCTTTAATTGCTTGTTTGTCCATAATAGTTTAACAATCAAAACAACCTTCAAACCCTTAACCCTAGTCTCCGCAGTAGGAACCTAGCCAAACTAATCTAGCGCTAGTGCCCCCTCTTTTCCCTGTGGATTGACCCTTTACTTGCCACCTTCCTATACTACGACACGACCCCGTGCGCTTGCGGGCATAGTGTTTTAGTAGATGTAGGTAGTCAGTTTAGGTTTTATATATTTTGAAAGAAAGATCCCATCCCGTGCGTTCTGACCTCGTGGAGTGCATCTAGCCACCCTAGTTGGCTGGTGTGTACACCTCTATAGGAATCGCACCAATAATCCATGTGCTAAATAGCTTAATTTAGGGTTCCATATACATAAATATGCATTAATGGGCCTAAAAACCCTAATTTTGATAATTATGACTTTTAATGGTTTTAATTGTGCAAATCCATTAATAAAATAGAGATATGATGATCCTAAGCCAATTTGAGTATAAAAGATCCTTTATGTGGATAATTTGAGTAATTAGGGTTTTTATGAGTAGAAAAGCTATTTTAGGGTTTGTTGACCTAAAAAGGATAAAGTTTGAGAAATTGATCTAAGAAACCCTAATGAATACTAAGGAGACTTAGAAACCTTACAAAGGTGTCCCAAGTCAATAAAGAGTTATTTGGGATGTGATGGTAACAACTAGGTGTTATACATGTTTTCAGGATCAATGTTTGCTTGATTGATTGATTGGCTTGCTTGATTGGACATCTAGTTGGATTTGGATATATTGCTTCTTTGAGACTCCCAATCAGGTATGTGGTTACGCTTATGACTAATCACTCTAGTTTCATGGCAATTTTTGAAGTTTTACAAATTGATTTAAATTAACTGCTTGGTTGACATTTATTTCATGCAACTATAGAGTGACTATGACTATCATCATAAGTATATGTGCATGACTGCTTAGATCCTGGTCCTCCTCTGTAGCTTTGATGATAATGCGATGGATGACCTAGTACATGGTCTACCCATGAGGTAGGAGCATCAGGTTATCATGAGTTAATGTGTTGGTCTACCATTGGGTAGGACCATTCGACTCCACGACCCTATGTATCGATCTACCTGTAAGGTAGGATCATGGGGGTTAGTTGAGATCTACCATATGAGAGGTAGTATCCATGTCCACTGTAGGGACAACACAGAGTCAAGGGTATGTAAGGATTGAGTAGTTATGTTTAAAATGTAAAGTTGTTTTGTTAAATCATAATTGCTTGCAATATGTTGATACAATTAAATGCGAGATTTTGGTTCCCCCACATGCCGTTATAATTCATTATACTGACCGACGTTTTGTTTGTCGGCGTTTTTGGTTTATCCAAAAATGGATATTCCTTTAAAGTGACATTGATGGAATCAAGCCTAATAAAGAATTGGTTGATTGTAGATAGATAGTTCTCATCTAGGTAAAGTCCCTCAAATCCTATATTTTGCAAGGTATGAGAAAATAAATTTTTTATCCTGTATCAAGCTTAGTTGTGGTATAATTTATTAATTATTTTTTATTATTTGCAAAACCATTGATCTTGTTTTGGGATAACATCTTTGACTTCTTGGTCTTCCTTAATTGTGGGTTACCAGGAAGCGGGGTCGTTACAGGATGTCATGAGTTAGAGGATTCGATTATTAATCCAACGATGAGCAATGAATTAGGGTTTGGATTGATAATATGAACTTGAAACCCTATTCGGCTATAAAGGGAAACCCTAACCCTAATAGTCGTTGCCTAGTGAGAGCTGACATTATGTTTAATGGCCTTGTGAGCCATGTGGATAGTTTTTGCCTAGTGAGAGGTGACAAGATGTTTAATGGCCTTGTGAGCCATGTGGATAGTTGTTGCCTAGTGAGAGGTGACAAGATGTTTAATGGGCCTTGTGAGCCATGTGAATAGTTGTTGCCTAGTGAAAGGTGACAAAATGATTAATGGGCCTAGTGAGCCATGTGAATAGTTGTTTTCTAATAAGAGGTGACACGATGTTTATAAAAGTCTCATGTAAGGGAAATGGAAACCAATAACTTCATAATAATAATAAATGGTTATAATAATAATGAAATCTTGATCATACATGCTTTATGCTTATAGCCAAATAAGGGCTATAGTGTTTTGAATATGCTTAAAGGAGATAAGAGGAACACTTGTAGTACTTAAATAATGTGAATTGATATGATGGCTTGCCCCATCGTATAATGCCCAGTAAAAGGATGTGATAGCCAATGATGAATTTAAGGGATTGATATCCCACAACGAATGTGTAATCAGGAGTGGTTAGAGTCCACTGCCTGGCAGTGTAATCAGGTTTGGTTACAGACCAATACCTGGCAGAGGCGTAAAGCCTGTAATCAAGAGTGGTTAGAGTCCACTGCCTGGCTGTGTAATTAGGATTGGTTAAAGTCCAATACCTGGCAGAGGCATAAAGCCTGTAATCGGGAGTGGTTAGAGTCCACTGCCTGACTGTGTAATTAGAATTGGTTAAAGTCCAATACCTGGCAGAGGCATAAAGCCTGTAATCAGGATTGGTTACGGACCAATACCTGGAAGAGGCGTAAAGCCTGCAATTACTGGATTGGTAGAGTCTAATACCAGGCTGTTCACAAGATTGGTAATAACCCCAATACCTGGTTGTTAATCACAGGATTGGTAATAACCCAATACCTGGCAGAGGCATGAAGCCTATAATCACTGGATTGGTAAAGTCCAATACCAGGCTATTCACAAGGTTGGTAATATCCAACACCTGGCTGTTATCACAGGATTGACATAGTTCAATACCTGGAATGCACATGATTGGTCATAACCCAATACCTGGAATAATATCACAAGATTGGTCATAACCCCAATACCTTGTAGAGGCATGAAGCCTATAATCACAGGATTGGTAATAACCCCAATACCTAGTAGAGGCATGAAGCCTATAATCACAGGATTGGTCATAACCCAATACCTGGCAGAGGCATGAAGCCTATAATTCCCAAGATTGGTCATAACCCAATATCTGGCAGAGGCATGAAGCCTATAATCACAAGATTGGTAATAACCCCAATGCCTGGCAGAGGCATGAAGCCTATAATCACATGATTGGTAATAACCCAATACCTGACAGAGGCATGAAGCCTATAATCACAGGATTGGTAATAACCCAATACTTGACAGAGGCATGAAGCCTATAATAATCACAGGATTGGTAATAACCCAATACCTGGTAGAGGCATGAAGCCTATAATCACAGGATTGGTAATAACCCAATACCTGGCAGAGGCATGAAGTCTATAATCACAGGATTGGTAATAACCCAATACCTGGTAGAGGCATGAAGCCTATAATAATCACAAGATTGGTAATAACCCAATACCTGGTAGAGGCATGGAGCCTATAATAATCACAAGATTGGTAATAACCCAATGCCTGGAATAATGTCATAGGATTGGCATAGTCCAATGCCTGGAATGGTTGTACATGATTGGCATAGTCCAATTCATGGACAAAATATGATGATGTATACTCACATGACTAGTACAATTCAATATCTGGTTAGCATATTGGCTGAGGCCAACAGATATAAATGAGAACGATTCATGGATGACATACCATGATAATGAGCATCACATGATAAGCTTGAGATAGTATGATGAGTAAATGATATACAGGTTCTTCATATTCCTTATAAAGTGAATAGATGATTTACTGCTCTATCATAGATAGTTGGAATGCTTTAAAAGATGAGAATGTTCTAAACTGCTTATCCTTTGCTCAGTTTAATATTATTTAACTGTGATAATAACATTGTTGGCGGATAGTTATATCTCTCGCTGGGGCAATTTTCAATTGTCTCACCCCCGTGGGATCTAACATTTTTAGGTGGACGTGCACGAGGAAGTGAAGACCTTTCTGCAAAAAAAAGAACAACAACGGCAGGGACAACAGTGACAGATCAGGTTGAGTGTACTATCTGTCATGTCTTGTAGATAGAAGTCCTATGTGTCATCTCTGTACTCTCAGGTCCTTAGAGTTGGTTCGTTATGGTTTCATGAACGATCTGAGGTTTTGGCTTGTAAGCCTCAAGGTTTTATGTTGCTTCATTATATGTTTTGACAAAGCAACTGTTATATCTTATCCTCGAGAAGAGATGGTAAAGTGTATGTACAATGTGAACAATGATGTATATAAAGTTTTGGTTCTGCCTTAAAGAGTTTTCCTAGAAATGGATCTCTTTGCAAAATGGTTTTAATTTTTAGTGATTTTTGTTAATTCGCTGGTAATGTTTTAAATTCCGCTTAATTAGTAACGATTTGTCTATCGGTTTGGCGACAGTCGTTACAAGTTTGGTATCAGAGCTTAAGGTTCACTGAGTCTTAAGAGACATAGAACTAAGGTGTTGAGTTTGTGTTAGTGTCCTCCAGCATACCCTATAGTGACTTCTGCTTATGCAGAAGAAATGGTAAAGTTTAAAATGACTGGAGAACACGAGGAACACATTACTGAGAATAATGTTGTTGCACCAAGAAAGGGTGTAAGGGATCAGGCAAGAAAAGAATGAGTGCCTAAGAATTCCTATCTTGACCTAATCAGGATAGATAATCATGCTTTTATGCTCTTGTGAGGCAAGTTAGGACAACAATGATGCATATAATAGACTAGATACCAGCATTACAACCTAGGTTACCAGTCCTTAATACAGAAACTTTGGGCTTTGAAAGGATTCCTAAATGACATAGTCATGTTGGAACAGTGGAAAATGTGGGAAAGATTAACATATGGCGAGAAAGTAGACTCTGCCATAAGTTTAGACAGATAGTACATATGTGATGGTAATGCCCAAGAAGAGGCAATAAGCTGAGAATTAAGGTAAGGTCTCTATAATTTTAGAGACATTATCCTAATTGTTTTAAAAATCCAAAGTTTTTGGTGCCACCAATGCAATAAATGCTTAGTGAACAAGGGTAGTAATCACTAAGTAAAGTCAAAGGTCCTAACTTTTCACATGTAAGAACTCCTGACTTAGTTTCTACATCGGTAATGAGACTGATAAGATTATGGTATGAGGATAAGACATGGACATGTTAAGCATACTAAACCCTTTTATTCAAAAAGAAGGGAGTAAATGACCCAACAACTGAGGTAGACTCGGCAGGTCTTACGAAAGTTACAACCTAATAGTGTAAAAAGGCAAAAGAAACAACATGAAACAACTAGACTCTATGTTTGAGTCAACCAGATGTGGTGGATGACTGCGAGGGATGACAGTCAGATAAAGCTTTCTCATTCTGATATGTCTTCTCTAGATTTTATCTGATAATTATAAGAAGGTAGTTAATGTTGAGCTTCCTTTAATTAGTCCTATGAGGACATGAGGAAGAGATAAGAAGGATGAGAACCTATATTTAGATTAATATTCTCTTATATGTTTTGAAATTTCTCTCTTCATGTAGAAAAGGAAGAGATGTAAAAGAAACACCCATAGAAAATCTGAGATACTAAGTAGTAAAATTTAAAGAGATGTTAAAAGTATGAAACATAATATAAAACAAATACATACTACCTAATTTCAGTTGTTGAATACCCTTGCCAGGTATTCATTTATTGAAGGCAAGGTAAGTATGACATGTTTAGATTGTTATCTTTTTTATTACTCTGATCAAGTAGTCATTCTGAAACAATCTCAAGAGTTTAAAGAAGAAGGAGATGTGGCATGGATATTTCTACCACATTCTAATCGATATATGAAGGAATTTGATTTACTCATTGTTGCAGTCCTATTTTAGGGCTCCATCCTGTGCCATTTTGTATTTAAGTTGCATCTAAACATGTTAGATTACAAGTATTTTCCCCCAATATGATTATCATTGCAAATACGCTTATGGATGTTCTTTGCACTGTATTTCAGGTACTTGGACCATGCTTAGATGGATGAGAGAGAGAGGGAGTTCTAGGGTTCCCCCACTCAAGGAGGGACCCAAAGAAGGCCCCAAAGTCTCCCTCAACCTACCTCTAGTGGTCAAGAATCGTCTCCAAGAAAAGACATCCAAGAATTATGAAGTTTGAAGCCATGCTAGTGTTAGAAGACCCCAGCACGGCCGTGGTGCCATGGAACGACCGTGCTGGAAGTTGAGCAAAGTTACAGGTTGATCGACAAATTATTGAAGTTCAAGCAAGTCAGCCACCACGGCCGTGCTGACCAGCACGACCGTTCTAGATGAAGATGGAATGGGCGTGTTGCTCAGAACGACCTCCTCCACCACGGTCGTGCTACCCAACACGGCCATTCTACCTAGTTCCCAACACGGCCATTCTATCCAGAACGGTTGTGCTACCAGCCTTCGTTTTCACCCATCAACCTGTTGATTTAACACTTAGCCAACATGGCCGTTCTCCTCCACCACGGTCGTGCCCACTCCTACCCACAACGGCCGTGCTGCCCAGCACGGCCGTGCTACCACCCCAAAACCTAACTGTTTTTCATTGCTTTTCCTATTATACCCCACTTAACCCTAGCTCATATATAAGCACTAGTTGCTTCTAGGGCTGGAGGGAGAGCACCCCTAGCCGCAACCTAGCTGCTCCCTTGCATCCATTACTCCCATCCACCTTTTTCCTTGCATTCAACCCCATTTCCACCCACTTTCCACTCATTTCCACCATAGAACCCTAGATTCTCTAGGTTTCTATCCATCCATTCCACCATTTTCATGCAACCTTGCATCCTTGGAGGGAGGAGGACGTCTGCAGCAAGCTTGGAGGTGAAGAAGGAGGCTTCTACATCAAGCTTCATGGAGTCCCTACTTCTTCTACCCCTTTCTTTTCCTATTTTCATGATTATGTCTAGCTAAGCCCCCTTGTGGTGGGCTGTTTGGGATTAAAATGTTACTTTGATATCATGTTGGGGGATAAATTCTTGTAATGAACTTGATTCATATTTATGATGATTACTTCTTGCTTCCATCTCTTTTCCTATCTTATTGCATGTGGTTTGTGCTTCTTGTATGAATTGCTTGTTTTGAGGTTTTTGATGACACTTCATTTCTAGGAGGAATTGGGGTGTATGTGGCAATCTTAGGAATGGATCCTAGGTCCAATTAGTGGATCCCTAGCTAGCCCCCTTTGTTCCTACATACACATCCCTCCTCCTACAAATGAGTGTGAGATTTAAGTGGCTAGTGTAAGTGAGAGTGATGCAATTGCCTAGGGCCTTCTAAAGGCTAGAGTGTCTAGTGGCATGAAGTTAAACCCCTTCATCTCCACTCCCATCTCTACCCTCAACCCTCAATTGTCCACTATCACTTACCCTAGAAACCTAGATTTGGCCAATCTCACTAGAACTACACCTAACCCTAGTCTTCTACTAGTAGTATAGGGTATGTTCTAATGGCATTACCCTTGTTGTTTGGTTTGGTAATCTAGATATGAATTGAGCATCATGCATGTTTAATGAACTCCCCCAACTAAAATCAAAGTGACATTCACCAAACAGCCCACCCACCTTAATCACCTTGCTTAAAACCCTAATCGCTTAGTTTGCTTGTTAATGCTAGCTTAGTTCAATTGCTTTAGTCTAACTTAGTCAATTGCTTAGTTTTACCCTTCAGTGTTAACTTAGGCTCTTGCTCTTGCTAGTGGTTAGTTTAGTTCTTATCTGCTTCTTGTCTTGCTGGAGTAGTGTAGCCCTTCTTGCTCCTGCTCAGTTAGTTTGATAACTTAGTTTACTAATTTGCTTGCTCTTCCATAATTTAGTTTTCTTTTCTCATCTCTTACTTGCTCATTAGTGTAATCAACCAATCAACCTTAAAACCCTAAAAACCGTACTCTCCTCACTAGGAACGTAGCTCACGCCATCTAACTCTAGCGCCCCCTCTATCTCTGCGGATCGACCCCGTACTTGCCGCCTCACCTATACTACGACACGACCCCGTGCGCTTGCGGGTGTAGTATCTTAGTAGACGTAGGTAGTTAGTGTGAGACCATACAAATATCGAAAGCAAAGATCCCATCTCTCTCGTGCCTCCCGATCTCGTGGATTGCACTTGTTGCAAGCCTCTAGCGGGAGCGCACCAAGCTTTCTGGCGCCGTTGCCGGGGATAGAGGTGCTCGACCTAGTTAGATAGTGTAGCTTAGCCGTTCCTTTTGCCCTCACCATTGCTATTATTTATTGTTTGTGTTACTCTTGCATATTGGTTCACTAACTTGGCTCCTTGTTGTTTGTTTGTGACGTGTGCAGGTGACAGATGTGCATGCATAGCACGCGTTCAGCTTGCACCGACTTGGTGGTTTACGACCCCGAGATTGGAAGAAGAAGGCGTCAAGCTCGCCGCAACCTACACCGAGAGGCCGAGATGGCACAGAACGACCCGCCACCAGAGGTTCCACCACCACATCGCCCGCTTCATGAGTACTTCACGTCGGGGAACTACAACTCCCCCATCGCCACTCTAGTTGACCAAATTCCAGGTCAACAGTTCTCCATCCCGCCGTCACTCTTGGGGCTTCTCCCTACATACTTCGGTATGGAGAACAAGAACCCCTACCACCACATAGACGCGTTCCTTGAAACGTGCTCTACCTTCCGCACGCCTGCCGCCACCGACGAATCAATCAGGAGGACGCTCTTTCCTTTCTCCCTCAAAGAGAAGGCCAAGGAGTGGTACGTCTTGAGGCCAGATTTGGTCACTTGGAATGAGGTGAAGAACGAGTTTCTCAAGAAGTTCTTCCCCATCGCCAAGTTATCCTACATGAGAAGATGCATCACATCGTTTGCCCAAAAAGACAACGAGCCCTTCCACGAGGTGTGGGAGAGGTTCCAGAAGTTGCTTCGTGACTGCCCTCATCATGAGGTTCCGCTTTGGCAGTTAGTTCAGGCCTTCTACACTGGGCTTGAGGAGCAGAGCCAAAACAATGTAGATTCCTCTTGCGGGGGCACGTTCATGGCAAAGCCACCCGAGGAATCATGGCCGCTGTTTGAGCATCTCGCCGAGAATTCACGCCACCGAGCTTCCACTAAAGGGGGGCATTGTGGCCAGAACTACACCCCTCCCCCTTCCTCCGTGGCTCCCGCACGCAATGCCACTGACCCTGATATGATGAAAATGATGGCTGATATGATGCGAATGATGAAGAATCAAGTGGGTGGCTCTTCTAGCCAACCCGCAATGGCTGTGGATACTGTAGACGAGGAGGTCAACGCTTTACATTCCTTTGGTGGCCACAACAACCAGGGCCCAATGTCCAGTTCCTACACTCCCGAGTGGAGGAACCACCCCAACTTCTCCTGGAAACAACAGAACGAGGAAGGGCAAGGGCATGGGCATCCAAAGCCACGCTACAACTCCAAGTTTGAGGACGAGGTACTAGGAAGGCTAAGGATCCTGGATGAAGTAAAAAAAGATGTCAATGCACATGGGCAGTCTATAAACCGTCTTGAGCAGAGGTTGGACCAAATTTCTCTCTCTTTGGCTAGAAGGGAAGAAGGTAGACTTCCATCTCAACCACTACCAAATCCGAACAATGATGGGGTTTTTCTAGGGAACACTTCGAGTGCTTATGTTCCACCATCTTACCAAGCCCCACAAAACCCCTATGCTCCTCCACCTCCTCAAGCGCCGCTCAATTATCAATATGCTCCACCTCCACCTCACACTTACCAACAACCACCTCCACAATATCATCCCTACTACAACAACAACCGCAACCCCAATTCATCCTTCAAAATCCCAACTCCCCTCACCAAAGGCCTCCGCCACCCCAACAAACACAACCACCTCCACAAACTCCCTCTTCTACCACCCATGAGCATGTGAAGGCTGTGACTACGTTGAGGAGTGACAGGACCTTGGAGAGGCCCCATGGTACAGTTGTTGGAAGAGATGACGCTGAGGCAGAGCAGGTTGATACTGAGATGCAGATTGATGATACTGTGATAAGAGGCAGTGTTGATACCGTGACGCCAAGCAGTGATACTGTGATACCGAGCCGTGATACCGTGATTCCAGTGATACCAGTGGATGATACTGTTGATTTGGACCGATTGGGTTCCCAACTCCCTCCATATCCTGATGCACTTGAGGAGCCTTCTGTTGCAAAGAAAAAGAAGAAGCATGCAGAAGATATTTTAGAGATCTTCAAGCAAGTGAAAATCAATGTACTTCTTATAGATGCAGTCAAGCAAATTCCGTCCTATGCAAAGTTCCTTAAAGAATTGTGCACCTTCAAAAGAAAGACAACAGGGAGGACGCCTAAGAAGATCAAGCTCACTGAGCAAGTGAGCTCCATTCTCCAACACACCATCCCCCGGAAAAGAAAAGACCCCGGTGCTCCCATCATCTCATGCTACATCGGGGCACATCGCATAGACCAGGCTCTTCTTGACTTGGGGTCTAGCGTAAACTTGATGTCGTATGATCTGTTTGCTGAGCTCCAAATGGGGGAGTTGAGGCCAGCCATAGCACTCTACAGTTGGCCGATTGATCTGTGAAGATGCCTAGAGGGTGTGTGGATGATGTGCTGGTCCATCTTGATGAGGATACTTCTGCCTTCTTCCCAGCCGATTTTATCATTCTTGATATGGAAAAGGAAGCTAGAAAGGTGCCAATCATCTTGGGGAGACCTTTCCTAGCCACAGCTGATGCTGTGATCCATGTGAGAACTGGGACCATGTATGTTACGTTCATGCACATGAAGATCAGGTTGAACATCTTCAAGTCTTCTACTACAGCTGAAGTGATAGGAGTCACCGAGGAAGATTGTTATTTGGTGGAATGCCTAGATGAGATTGTTGAAGAGTTCCTACCTGCATGGATTGAGACTGCCACCCAAGGTAGAGGTCTTCAACCAATTGTTGAGTTCCCTGATGATGATGATGAAGATGAGGAAGAGTGTGAGCTAGCCTTAGTGGCTGCAAGTCAGGACCTTCCTTCTATTTCTGCACCTTTGAAGAACTCCCTTGAAGCACCCCCCGTTCTTGAGTTGAAGAAACTTCCTGAAGGATTGAAGTACGCTTTCCTTGGCTCAAATGACACCCTCCCGGTGATCATTTCCTCCATTCTCTCTCCTGAGCAAGAAGATGCCTTGATGGAAGTCTTGAGGAAGAACATCCAAGCCATTGGATGGTCTATTGCTGACTTGAGAGGGATTGACCCCTCCATTTGTGTGCATCAGATATACTTAGAAGAAGATGCGAGACTGACCCGTCAAATGCAAAGAAGGCTAAATCCAAAGTTGAAGGACGTTGTAACTCAAGAGGTTGTTAAGTTGCTTGATGCAGGGATCATCTACCTCATTTCTGACAGTACGTGGGTGAGCCCCATCCAAGTTGTGCCCAAGAAGGGTAGGATTACGGTTGTAGAAAATGACGATGGTGAGCTTATGCCGGTGAGAGAGCAATCCAAGTGGATAATGTGCATGGATTAGCGGAAGCTCAATGAAAAGACAAAGAAGGATCACTACCCACTTCCGTTTCTTGATCAGATTTTAGAGAGATTGGCTGGGCAGAACTTCTAATGTTTTCTTGATGGGTACTCGGGATATTTTCAGATTGTTGTGCATCCAGCGGACCAGGAAAAGACGACATTCACTTGTCCAAGTGGTACATTTGCCTATCGGAGAATGCCATTTGGATTGTGCAATGCCCCATCCACTTTCCAGAGATGTGTAACCTCAATCTTTGCTGACATGCTTGATTCGTCACTTGAAGTTTTCATGGATGATTTTTCAGTTTTCGGGAAAACCTTTGATGAGTGCTTGCTACATCTAGCTGCGGTACTGGAAAGATGTGTGAAAGTTCGCTTAGTTCTATCTTGGGAAAAGAGCCATTTCATGGTACCTGAGGGTATAGTTCTGGGACACCGAGTTTCTAAAGATGGGATTGAAGTTGACAAGGCCAAGGTGGGCCTTATTTCTACACTCGACCTTCCTTCCACCGTAAGACATGTTCGATCTTTCTTGGGACATGCAGGTTTCTACCGTTGCTTTATCAAGGACTTTAGTAAAATCTCAAGGCCACTTTGTCGATTACTTGAGAAAGATGTCAAATTTTAGTTTGATGACAAATGTGTTGAGGCCTTCAATCATTTGAAAGAGAGGCTTATTTCTGCTCCGATCATGCAGCCCCCAGACTTCTCTTCGCCGTTTGAGATCATGAAGGATGCATCCGATATGGCGGTGGGGGCCGTGCTAGGTCAACGCATTGGTCGAATTCCTCATGCTATCTATTATGCAAGCAAAACATTAGACGATGCTCAAAGAAACTATACGACTACCGAGAAGGAGTTGCTTGTGGTGATCTTTGCTCTTGACAAGTTCTGGCCGTATCTCTTGCAAAACAAAGTGACAATCTACACGGACCATGCTGCGTTGAAGTATCTCATGTCCAAGAAAGACTCAAAGCCAAGGTTGATTCGATGGATTTTGTTGCTCCAAGAATTTGACATAGAAATTGTGGATAAGAAAGGAATAGAAAATGGTGCGGCATATCATCTCTCCCGCCTTGATGGACCTTTTGATGTGACAAGTCCAATCAAAGAGACAATGTCACATGAACAACTCCTCTTAGTCTCATCTGTCCAAAAGCCATGGTACAAGCACATAGCGAATTTCCTAGCCAGTGGGAGGATACCGAGCATGTGGACAAGAGAGGAAAGCAAGAGATTGTTTGCTATGGTAAAGAACTACATTAGGGATGACCCTTACCTCTTTAAGTATTGCCCGGGCCAACTCATTAGGAGGTGCATTCCGGAGATGGAGCAGCAAGAAGTCTTATCTATGTGCCATTCCGGAGTGTGCGGAGACCATTTAGGAGGGAAATGCACGGCCGCCAAAGTTCTTCAATGTGGATTCCACTGGCCGACATTGTTCAAAGATGCTCAGGACTTTTGCAAGGGTTGCAGCAAGTGCCAAAAAGTGGGCACCATCTCAAAGAGGGACATGATGCCTCTATCACCTATTCTTATGGTAGAAGTGTTTGATGTTTGGGGGATTGACTTTATGGGTCCTTTCCCTCCTTCTTTCGGGTATGTCTACATCTTGGTCACCGTAGACTATGTATCAAAATGGATTGAAGCTGTGGCAACAAGGACAAATGATCATAAGGTGGTGTGTGATTTTGTGAAATCCAACATCTTTATCCGTTTTGGTGTTCCAAGGGCTATGATTAGTGATGGAGGGAGTCATTTCATCCACCGCACCTTCAAAGGGCTGCTAAAGAGATATGGAGTTAACCATCGTGTAGCTACTCCTTACCACCCTCAAACGAGTGGTCAAGTTGAGTTGGCAAATCGGGAGATAAAGCTCATTTTGGAGAAGACGGTGCGACTGGACCGTAAGGATTGGTCACTTCGACTCAATGAAGCTTTATGGGCATATAGGACTGCATATAAAGCCCCGATTGGCACCACACCATTCAAGCTTGTCTATGGTAAGAGTTTCCATTTGCCGGTTGAGATGCAGAACAAGGCATTGTGGGCCTTGAAGACGATGGACTTCGATGAAGAGAAAGTCAGAATGAAAAGAAAGTTTCAATTGCATGAGCTAGAAGAAATGCGGCATGAAGCATACAAAATGTCAAAGAACTACAAGGAAAGGACCAAGTTTCTACATGACAAGATCATAAAGAAGAAAGAGTTTGAGCTCGGCAAATGGGTATGGCTATACAATTCAAGGATGAAGTTCTTCCCCGGAAAGCTTCGTTCTAGATGGGAAGGTCCTTACCTTGTCAAGAAGGTATACCCATCTAGGGCAGTGATCATTTGTGCAAAAGAAGGAGCTAAGGAATTCGCTGTTAATGGGCAAAGGCTAAAATCAGTTGTTGAGGTCGGCCCGGACAAGGCCAACCAAGATTTCGATATTGTCATGCTTATAGAAGAAGAATCTGAGGAAGAAGAATGCTTGGACGAGGATGAGAAAGGGATTTACTACAAGGATCTTTTGAAGATTCTGAAAAAGTGAAAAAGTCCAACAATCAATAAGCCTGGCTGAAGGCGTTAAATTTAGCGCTAGTGGGAGGCAACCCAAGTGGTTTGGTATTCTCGAACCCTTCTTTTGATACTTTAGTTTTGTTTTACACAAATACACACACACACACACTTGTGTTTGATAGTTTTGTTTTTAGTTTTGATGTAATAACAGGTTGAACAGGTTCAAGCTGAAGATTGAGGCATAGTCGGTCAGGGTGGTGGATATTCCACCAAGAAAAGATCATTCATGACGATTAAATGATGAGTTTCGAAGAGTTTTGATGAAATTTTGAGTTTTGACTTGAAAGAGAGTAGCACGGCCGTGCTCACCAAAATGGCCGTGCTGGCACCAGACCAGAACGGCCGTGCTGATAAAGACGCATCCAATAGGTTGATTGAATATTTTGGCCCCTGGCAACACGGCCGTGTTGTCCAAAACGGCCGTGTTGGCATAAAACCAACACGGCCGTGCTGACCAAAACGGCCGTGCTGGCCCATATAAACCTAACATCTACCCCGACCCAACACGACCCCTCGTTCTTTTTTGCGAACCAGAACGGCCGTGCCGCGACTTCTGGCGATTAGGGCGAGTTCCCTACACCCCCAAATCACTTCCTCTTTCTCCCAAACTCCGGATTTGAGGTTCCTTTGGTCCCTAATCGTTTTCCCCAACCTCTAGCTTCGATTTCCACCGTTCATCACCTCCGATTCCTCCAGCTACACAAAAATTCCGCCCCATCAGCCCGGAGCTGCGTTTTTCCAGTGCTAGCTTCGTCCCTCGTTAGAGAATCTTGCAATCATGAAGGGCATGGGCAAAGCAATCAAGAAAGGAGTAGAGAAGACCACAAGCATCCTCACCGGTGGCAAAAGAAGGTCCAAATGAGCCACCGGTTCACAGCAGTCTGGCAGCGCCTCCTCACCGTCCAATTCAATTTCACGTTCCTTTGGACGATCAGCTTCGATGAGCACCTCTCGACTACACTCTCCCTCCAGCGAGCACTTCTCAGATCCAAGCTACAACAACACTGGGGAAGAGGAGGAAGAAGAAGAGCTGGAGAATCTGGTGGATTCTATTGAAGTCACTACACCGGCTCGTGAGCGAAGGACTAAGAAAACTGATGAAGCTTCATCCTCATGCCTACCACCACGACCAACTCCAGCAAGGCATTCAACATCATCTGTCTGACCCAGTGGAAGCAATGAAAGAGTGCCCTTGAACTTGGACACAAGTTCGGGGTCACATACCTATCAAGAAGAGGAAGCAGATGATACTGAGAGTGAGGAATTGGAGGATGAACCAGTGGATATCCTATCAAGACTAGAGGAGGACAGACTCACATGGGTGGGAAAGCAACCACAAGGAACCACTTATGGCAGAGGAATCTCAAGAAGCGAAGCAGTGAAACCCCTTCACCCCGAATGCATGACAAGAAGGGTGATTGCCACTAGATATGCATGTGTGCTTACAATGGAAGCCTTAGGTGCCAATTTCAGTTTTGGTTTTCATCTAAAACGTTGTGGATTGTACGATATTTTAACTAAAGTCGAAGAAGCATACTTGGAGATCACTCGTGAGTTCTTCGCAACCTTAGAGAAAGTTTAGTATCGGGGAGAGGATGCTATCGGGTTCAAATTAAACAGCTCAACACATGTCCTCAACGCATCTCAGATCAATGCAATCTTTGCCCCCAACCCAGAAATGGCAAGGAAATTCAACGGGGGAAGATTTGATAAGAATGGTAAGGCAGATTACGCCAAGATGTGGAAGACACTCACAAGCGAATCTACTTTCTCTTCAGGGAAATCTAAAATGAGCAAGATCCACAACCCACTCTTGAGATATTTGCAAAAAGTGCTGGCAAATACCGTGTTTGGTCGCTATGATAATCAAGGATCAGGCGCCCAAAAAGACCTTTTTCTCATGGCTACAGTTGTAAGCGAGGGGTTTGTGAACGTGGGTGCCATGGTTATTGATCACGTGAAGACAATCCCATCCAAAAGTAAAAACCCATTCATCATGGGAGGGATTGTGACCACTTTGGAGAGCGTGTTGGGATGCAATCTGGAAGGGCTCACCAAGGTAGATGGAAACAAATATGTGGACCTAAACTATCTTGCGAGGTCACAGACAATATCCCTCAAGGATAACAAAATTTTTTATGTGCTGAACCCCGGCTACCCTGGTATCACTTTGGAACTCCCTTACCATGCCCCCCTTTTGCTCATAGACGCATGGCCTGTGGATGATTTTCTCAATCAGTTATCACGCTATGAGGAAGACACCCCTAGAGAGGGATACAGAGCACCAAGTGTAGCCTTACCTGATGAAGAGGGGGAAACCAATGTGCCAGAACATCAACGATCTTTGGAGCATCCACGCCGTACAAGACCGAGAATGGAAGAGTTTGAGGCACAGCCACCTCCGACAAATGCATATGATATGGCATCCATCCATGCACAGTTGGAAGGGATTCAGAAAATGCAACATGACATGTGGTTGGATCAGCAGCAGATGCATCACCAAATCAACCACATGTATCAGTACCAGCATGCGCAGACGCAAAGAAACCCCCAATGGGGGGAGGATTTCTGGGGGTCAATTTCTAGCTACCAGGAGACATACCCACCTCCACAGGCGGAGTACTAGGGCCACTACTACCAGCAGCCTCCTCCACAGTCTGGCCCGTCACAGGACCCCACACCACCACAACCCTGACTTCTACCCTATCATCCCTAAGCTTTAGTTTCATGCTGGGGACAACATGGTTCAAAAGTTTGAGGTGGTAGGGCAGTAAGTCCTCTGTTTTCAGCTTATTTTGATAGTTGCCTGTTCCACCTGATCATTGTTTGTTTGATGTTTAACCCACCTAGTATAGATTGTCTTTTGCTTGCATCTTTGCATGACATGTAGTTGATTTCTGCATTTTTGAGTAATTTTTCAAAATTTTTGCTTCTTCATACCATGCATTGCATTCTCATGTAGTTTTGATAATTTTTTTGTGCATGTTAAGTAGGATTTGCTTCTTTATGTCTTTAAAATTCCCTAAAGTAGGTTTAGATGTGATTTAGTGCAAATTGGCACCATTTTGGCCAATTTTTCCCAGATTTGAATATTCTTGCTCCGATAGGATGTTTTGACTTAATCTCCAATGTTTGAAATGAAAAGGTTTACTCTTGTGACAAATGCATGCTATATTCATAGATCTTATTGATATATGGTCTTGTTTGTGACTTTTTACATGTGAACCACATCTCTTAAGTCTGTGAATGCTTTGGTTGAATCATGAATTGAGCAAGCGACAAACGCTTAAAGCCAATGGAATCACTTGGTAGAAATATGAATATTATGTTAATTCTATCATGTGATGTGATATTACTTGGTGAAGTGTTGAATTAGCTTTTATGCAGGGAATCGTATGTTGAAAACTACACTGATGACCCCTCTTTGATCCGACTATTCTTCCACCATCTCCATACCCCTCCGCCTCATAAAAAGATGCCAAAGTGCACATATTAGCCGTGGCCACCTCCAAAAGTTTGGGGTGGCCACATCTTTATCTCTCCGCTTCACTCTATACACCATATGCCCTATCTACACCAAGGGCAAAGAAAAAGAAAAAGAAAAGCAAAAATAAAATAAAAGGATGCTCTTGTTTAAGAGCATTCAAATAAAGAAAAGAAGAGTGTGTAAAAGCACTCCAAATCTTACCGCAACCCTTTCTTCTTCTTTTATACCCATTGAGCTAGAAAACATCAAATCTAGCTCACTTTACCCTTTCTACAGCCAAGTGGATCATCTAGTGTGGTTTGAAGCATAAGACCGAATGCATGAAAGTGAAACAAAACTCCTAGTCATCTGTGATTAACATCAACATGAAGAGGTTTACCCGGAATGACATAAAGGACATATGGACAACTTTTGTTTCTATGCTTTATATTTTAAGTTTGTATGCTCAATGCTCAGTTCATGATTGGGTTGTGAAAGAAGGAGAGGAGAGATGTGAGACACATGCACTTAGTTAGTTCCAAGACTATATATATTCAATAATCTTCTGCTGCTTTGCATTTGTCATTTGTTTTTGTTGAAAAGAACGGAAAAGAGAGATTGAGTTGGAGCATACTTGAGGACAAGTATGTTTTAAGTTTGGGGTGGTGATGCAGCCCTATTTTAGGGCTCCATCCTGTGCCATTTTGTATTTAAGTTGCATCTAAACATGTTAGATTACAAGTATTTTCCCCCAATATGATTATCATTGCAAATACACTTATGGATGTTCTTTGCACTGTATTTCAGGTACTTGGACCATGCTTAGATGGACGAGAGAGAGAGAGAGAGGGAGTTCTAGGGTTCCCCCACTCAAGGAGGGACCCAAAGAAGGCCCCAAAGTCTCCCTCAACCTACCTCTAGTGGCCAAGAATCGTCTCCAAGCAAAGACGTCCAAGAATTATGAAGTTTGAAGCCATGCTAGTGTTAGAAGACCCCAGCACGACCGTGGTGCCATGGAACGGCCGTGCTGGAAGTTGAGCAAAGTTACAGGTTGAGCGACAAATTATTGAAGTTCAAGCAAGTTAGCCACCACAGCCGTGCTGACCAGCACGACCGTGCTAGATGAAGATGGAACGGGCATGTTGCTCAGAACGACCTCCTCCACCACGGCTGTGCTACCTAGTCCCCAACACTGCCGTTCTATCCAGCACGGCCGTGCTACCAACCTTCGTTTTCACCCATCAACCTGTTGATTTAACACTTAGCCAGCACGACCGTTCTCCTCCACCACGGCCGTGCCCACTCCTACCCACCACGTCCGTGCTGCCCAGCACGTCCGTGCTACCACCCCAAAACCTAACTTTTTTTCATTGCTTTTCCTATTATACCCCCACTTAACCCTAGCTCATATATAAGCACTAGTTGCTTCTAGTACTGGAGGGAGAGCACCCCTAGCCGCAACCTAGCTTCTCCCTTGCATCCATTACTCCCATCCACCTTTTTCCTTGCATTCAACCCCATTTCCACCCACTTTCCACTCATTTCCACCATAGAACCCTAGATTCTCTAGGTTTCTATCCATCCATTCCACCATTTTCATGCACCCTTGCATCCTTGGAGGGAGGAGGATGTCTACAACAAGCTTGGAGGTGAAGAAGGAGGCTTCTACATCAAGCTTCATGGAGTCCCTACTTCTTCTACCCCTTTCTTTTCCTATTTTCATGATTATGTCTAGCTAAGCCCCCTTGTGGTGGGCTGTTTGGGATTAAAATGTTACTTTGATACCATGTTGGGGGATAAATTCTTGTAATGAACTTGATTCATATTTATGATGATTACTTCTTGCTTCCATCTCTTTTCCTATCTTATTGCATGTGGTTTGTTCTTCTTGTATGAATTGCTTGTTTTGAGGTTTTGATGACACTTCATTTCTAGGAGGAATCGGGGTGTATGTGGCAATCTTAGGAATGGCTCCTAGGTCCAATTAGTGGATCCCTAGCTAGCCCCCTTTGTTCCTACATACACATCCCTCCTCCTACAAATGAGTGTGAGATTTAAGTGGCTAGTGTAAGTGAGAGTGATGCAATTGCCTAGGGCCTTCTAAAGGCTAGAGTGGCTAGTGGCATGAAGTTAAACCCCTTCATCTCCACTCCCATCTGTACCCTCAACCATCAATTGTCCACTATCACTTACCCTAGAAACCTAGATTTGGCCAATCTCACTAGAACTACACCTAACCCTAGTCTTCTACTAGTAGTATAGGGTATGTTCTAATGGCATTGCCCTTGTTGTTTGGTTTGGTAATCTAGATATGAATTTAACAACATGCATGTTTAATGAACTCCCCCAACTAAAATCAAAGTGACATTCCCCAAACAGCCCACCCACCTTAATCACCTTGCTTAAAACCCTAATCGCTTAGTTTGCTTGTTCATGCTAGCTTAGTTCAATTGCTTTAGTCTAACTTAGTCAATTGCTCAGTTTTACCCTTCGGTGTTAACTTAGGCTCTTGCTCTTGCTAGTGGTTAGTTTAGTTCTTATCTGCTTCTTGTCTTGTTAGAGTAGTGTAGCCCTTCTTGCTCCTGCTTAGTTAGTTTGATAACTTAGTTTACTAATTTGCTTGCTCTTCCATAATTTAGTTTTCTTTTCGCATCTCTTACTTGCTCATTAGTGTAATCAACCAATCAACCTTAAAACCCTAAAAACCTTACTCTCCGCACTAGGAACGTAGCTCACACCATCTAACTCTAGCGGCCCCTCTATCTCTGTGGATCAACCCCATACTTGCCGCCTCACCTATACTATGACACGACCCCGTGCGCTTGCGGGTGTAGTATCTTAGTAGACATAGGTAGTTAGTGTGGGACCATACAAATATCGAAAGCAAAGATCCCATCTCTCCCGTGCCTCCCGATCTCGTGGATTGCACTTGTTGCAAGCCTCTAGTGGGAGCGCACCACTCATAAGTCAACTTATAAACAAAAATGAGGATGTGATTAGTTATTAACACATGTGTTAGATACTAAGGTAAGGAATTCTGGTATCTGAGAAACATCAGACTATTTTATGATAGTTACATGGAATGGTTAACTGTGGAATCAGTCCAGTTACCTAATGTAGTATGGACATCATATGTTAGGGGTTTATGCTCTGCATAAACATAACATTAATGAGAATGATTTACTTGAAGGAATACTTGTAAAAATATTACAATAAAAGTTTGTCAAATGAGATTAACGAACAACCTCTATCTGAGTGAGAAAAGTGGTACCTGACCCAGAATTAACTACACAGTTGATAATGAAAAGACAGTAAAGCATGTATCCTATGTGTTTGATTCCATGGGATTTTTGTAAAAGAACTTTGTATTGATCAAAGTTCTATGGTGTCTCCATAACAATGAGATGTTATGTGGAGACTTGATGATATAACAAATGAATGATATTTGTCTCCCTTTACCTGGGATTTCGGGGACGAAATCCTTGTTAGGGGTTTATAAACTTGTAACAACCCTGACATGGGTTATGAGGTAACCCTATTTGTTTTGGCTAATAAATTTTTTTATAACTTTAATATAATCCTCTAAGGTGCTTTGTTATCATGTGACACACTTATGTTTCAATTTTGGTCCCGATTGAATGCTGTTTGAGCAATTTTCCTTTGTTTTGGACCAAAGTGTAATTTACCCAAATTGAGGGGCTATAATGCAATATGTCACATGTTGAACGCGACTTATATGTTTTAGCATCATAATAGAGAGAATTATGCTAAGTGGTGGCTTGTGGAAAGCTTAAATTTCAAGTTTGAACTTGTTTGAACAATGCTGGAGCATTATGCACCAATTTTGGTACAAATTGTAATTTACCCAAAATGTGGGGTTGATATGCAAATTACAACCTCTAGAGTGTCCCTCCTACCTCCTACTATCATTTATAGGAGAGAGAATGAATGAGACACCATGTTTGAATCAATTATTAGTGATGGTAATCTTGGTGAAGAAATGACCAAGAAAAGGGTTGAATTTGAAAGCTTAACTTGAATTGTATCAAGTTGAAAAGCTTATATATGAGTGCCTATCGGCCAAGGAGCCCAAGGAGGTGTCCAATATCGTTTTTTGAACTCTTGGAAAAGTCCATATCGTGCAAAGCACCTCAAGGAGGTGAGGTGTGACGGCCAACACGTTTCCTTAGAAAAAAATGTATCAGCTTGACTTAAAATAGTGATTAAACCTAGATAACTTATCCAAATGGATAAGTAATGGAAGAATTTGCATCTCAAGGTGATACTCAATCATTTTGCAAGACAAAATAAATGTTGTTGCATGCATGTACACGTGTCACCCATGCATGACACGTGGCACCTACTAGCTCAAAATGTTGACACCTCATTTTTTGCCTTCCTTCATGAACAACAAGTATATATACCCCTAGTTTCACCCCTTGGTGCAATTTTGTGACCCTTACCACCCTCCTACCCTAAGGTATCGTGAATATAGCTCCCATATCGTGAAGGGATGCTGTGGTATCGTGCATAGGCCTTGGTATATCGCCCATGACAAGAGCATATCGCCCAAGTAGGTGATATTGGCCATATAGGGTGATATCAGCCATAGAGTGAAGTTTTGACTCCAAGTGAGTGTTATATCATGCAAGTGAGTGCCATATCGTGCATGAGGGGTGGAATATCGTGCAAGTACACTAGTGTATCATGCAAAGGTGTTAAGGAGCAAGAAGGAGCTCATACTTAATCCTAAGGTGAGGATAAGATCATCTTCAACCTTGGATTGAAACATGAATTTAGGGTTTTGATCTTCCTTTCTTTTCTTCTTCACCAATTGCTTATCCATGGTGATTCTTTGCATATAGAGGAGTTCTGAAGTCCATCTTCAACCTTAGGAACGTGGATATTTGGATCTTGGAGCTTTGAAGTCGTTCTTAAGGCGAGTTATATAACTTGAACTCAACCATGTTATTATTCTTCACCTAAATTGCTATAATTAGTGAAATACTTTTAATTCCGAAATTTCCTGAAATAGTTGATGAGATTATGAGTTCTAGTAGTTTCTTAGACCTGTTGACATGAACTATAACAGTTAGAACTAAGGTCTAGAGATTGAATATGATGGTATCACCTTATAAAAGTGATATCGGGTGTAAGCACACAAGAAAGCACCTTTAACCCGATATGATGATGCACCTACTTCACTTGAATGATATGGATATGAATGAATACATTGTTGCACGATATGGGGGTGTAGTATACACCTCTTGCACGATAGGGAGTCATGTATAGACTCCATACATGATATAAGGTTGAATGAATACTTATAAGTTGACATGAAACCCTAAATTGGGTAACCCGATATGAGTAAAGAATAGCAAATGCTATTGCATGATATGGTAGCTCGATACACAACCACTAGTTGATGACTAGCCCGACATGGTGATGGTTTAATACCTCATGCACGATATGGGTAACACATATAAACACCTCTAGCCCGATATGAATGGTGTGTATATACTTTTATCTCGATATGGTGGTGCCTATACACCTACAACCCGATATGGTGAACATATACACACCTCTAACCCAAGACACCTTGTAAAGGTGAGTGCAAGGCACACTTTGGAGTAATGAGTGTAACACCAAGTAATGGTATGACTGATACCTTGATAGGTGAAACACCTAAAGTGGTTGATAATGGTTAATCCTATATCAACAATGTCTCAACCTGAGATGAGTCCATATCAATTGATGATGGTTGGACAATTCAAATGTATGACTCATGATCAATACACTACAAAATAAATGTGATGGGCTAGTGCATAAAGTATTAGGATGTGAAATACCCTAATACATGATAAGTTGATGAACTTAAGTAAGTTAAAAGTGATGAGGGAATTGATACACCAAGGCATGGTAAATATCACATCCAACACTTTAAGGTTGTTACACCTTGATGCACCTTAAATCCAATATACTTGGATGAGTAACACATGATGTGTGTCATGTCAATCGTTACATTGAGATGGAATGCACTTTGATAAGTGTAGGCTATCATACCTTGGGAAAGGGTTCAACCAAGTTAATAAAGTATGATGTAATCATACCCTGATAAGGATGAGAAAGGAACTCATACCTTGTGTTGATGATTCATTTAATGATAATTGATGAGAATAAATAAGTATGATTGAATACTTATGATATTAATGTATGCTCCTAGATGTGTGGAGCAATGAATTAGGGTTTGGATTGATAATATGAACTTGAAACCCTATTCGGCTATAAAGGGAAACCCTAACCCTAATAGTTGTTGCCTAGTGAGAGTTGACAATATGTTTAATGCCCTTGTGAGCCATGTGGATAGTTGTTGCCTAGTGAGAGGTGACAAGATGTTTAATGGCCTTGTGAGCCATGTGGATAGTTGTTGCCTAGTGAGAGGTGACGAGATGTTTAATGGGCCTTGTGATCCATGTGAATAGTTGTTGCCTAGTGAAAGGTGACAAGATGATTAATGGGCCTGGTGAGCCATGTGAATAATTGTTGCCTAATGAGAGGTGACAAGATGTTTATAAAAGTCTCATGTAAGGGAAATGGAAACCAATAACTTCATAATAATAATAAATGGTTAATAATAATAATGAAATCTTGATCATACATGCTTTATGCTTATAGCCAAATAAGGGCTATAGTGTTTTGAATATGCTTAAAGGAGATAAGAGGAACACTTATAGTACTTAAATAATGTGAATTGATATGATGGCTTGCCCCAGGGTATAATGCCTAGTAAAAGGATGTGATAACCAATGATGAATTTAAGGGATTGATATCCCATAACGAATGTGTAATCAGGAGTGGTTAGAGTCCATTGCCTGACGGTGTAATCAAGTTTGGTTACAGACCAATACTTGGCAGAGGCGTAAAGCCTGTAATCAGGAGTGGTTAGAGTCCACTGCCTGGATGTGTAATCAGGATTGGTTAAAGTCCAATACCTAGAAGAGGCATAAAGCCTATAATCAGGAGTGGTTAGAGTCCACTGCCTGGCTGTATAATCAGGATTTGTTAAAATCCAATACCTGGAAGAGGCGTAAAGCCTGTAATCAGGATTGGTTACGGACCAATACCTGGCAGAGGCGTAAAGCCTGTAATCACTGGATTGGTAGAGTCCAATACCAGGTTGTTCATAGGATTGGTAATAACCCCAATACCTGGCTGTTAATCACAGGATTGGTAATAACCCAATACCTGGTAGAGGCATGAAGCCTATAATCACTGGATTGGTAGAGTCCAATACCAGGATGTTCACAAGGTTGGTAATGTCCAACACCCGACTGTTATCATAGGATTGACATAGTTCAATACCTGGAATGCACAGGATTGGTCATAACCCAATACCTGGAATAATATCATAGGATTGGTCATAACCCCAATACCTGGCAGAGGCATGAATCCTATAATCACATGATTGGTAATAACCCCAATACCTGGCAGAGGCATGAAGCCTATAATCACAAGATTGGTCATAACCCAATACCTGGCAGAGGCATGAAGCCTATAATCACATGATTGGTCATAACCCAATACCTGGCAGAGGCATGAAGCCTATAATCACAGGATTGGTAATAACCCCAATACCTGGAAGAGGCATGAAGCCTATAATCACAGGATTGGTAATAACCCAATACCTGGTAGAGGCATGAAGCCTATAATCACAGGATTGGTAATAACCCAATACCTGGAAGAGGTATGAAGCCTATAATAATCACAGGATTGGTAATAACCCAATACCTGGTAGAGGCATGAAGCCTATAATCACAGGATTGGTAATAACCCAATACATGGCAGAGGCATGAAGCCTATAATCATAGGATTGGTAATAACCCAATACCTGGCAGAGGCATGAAGCCTATAATAATCACATGATTGGTAATAACCCAATACCTGGTAGAGGCATGAAGCCTATAATAATCACATGATTGGTAATAACCCAATGCCTGAAATAATGTCACAAGATTGGCATAGTCCAATGTCTGGAATGGTTGCACATGATTGACATAGTCCAATTCCTGGACAGAATATGATGATGTATACTCGCATGACTGGTACAATTCAATATCTGGTTAGCATATTGGCTGAGGCCAACAGATATAAATGAGAACAATTCATGGATGACATACCATGATAATGAGCATTACATGATAAGCTTGAGATAGTATGATGAGTAAATGATATACGTGTTCTTCATATTCCTTATAA
The DNA here is from genome assembly GCA_963693085.1 of Alisma plantago-aquatica. NCBI lineage: Eukaryota > Viridiplantae > Streptophyta > Magnoliopsida > Alismatales > Alismataceae > Alisma > Alisma plantago-aquatica. The sequence goes on from OY856411.1 coordinate 697,029,651, forward strand.
AGTGAATAGATGATTTACTGCTCTATCATATATAGTTGCAATGCTTTAAAAGATGAGAATGTTCTAAACTGCTTATCCTCTGCTCAGTTTAATATTATTTAACTGTGATAATAACATTGTTGGCGGAGATTTATATCTCTCGCTGGGGCAATTTTCAATTGTCTCACCCCCGTGGGATCCAACATTTTTAGGTGGACGTGCACGAGGAAGTGAAGACCTTTCTGCAGAAAAAGAACAACAGCGGCAGGGACAGCAGTGACAACTCAGGTTGAGTGTACTGTCTGTCATGTCTTATAGATAGAAGTCCTATGTGTCGTCTCTGTACTCTCAGGTCCTTGGAGTTGGTTCGTTATGGTTTCATGAATGATCTGAGGTTTTGGCTTGTAAGCCTCGAGGTTTTATGTTGCTTCATTATATGTTTTGACAAAGCAACTGTTATATGTTATCCTCGAGAAGAGATGGAAAAGTGTATGTACAATGTGAACAATGATGTATATAAAGTTTTGGTTCTGCCTTAAAGAGTTTTCCTAGAAATGGATCTATTTGCAAAATGGTTTTAATTTTTAGTGATTTTTGTTAATTCGCGGGTAATGTTTTAAATTCTGCTTAATTAGTAATGATTTGTCTATCGGTTTGGCGACGGTCATTACACAAATAGTTTCAAAACCGTTTGGAGGTCAACCAAGACCATTTGGAGGTCTAGGGTTGAGTATGGTTGGGTATTTGAAGATCCAATGATACCAAATTGATATGCGATCAATTGCTGATTTGGTAATCGATCTAATGATCCAAACCCTAATTGGATGTTATGGATTTTGATGATGAGATGGGCAAACGGTTTCAAAACCGTTTAGAGGTCAAGCACCTCAAGACCGAATGAGGTCAAGCACCTCAAGACCATTTGGATGGTCAAAGGTGGTGATTGATGGATTAAAGATCCAAGGGTCATTCGTGGTTGAAGCTTTATAATTCAATTGATTGTAGGCTTCAATGTTGCTAATCATAATCAACCAATTGATGATTGTATCTCAAAAACCCTTACGGTTTTGGGACTGATTTGGCCCAAATGGTCTTGAGACCTTTTGAGACCAAACGATCTTGAAACCGTTTGGGGGCAAACGGTATCAAAACCGTTTTGGGCCAAATGGTTTCAAAACTGTTTGGTGATGAAACCTTCAAAACCGAATGGAGTTCAATGTGGTTCAATCACTTGGATATTGAAAGTAATGATAGTTCCAATAATCCAATGATGGTTAGTAATGATAATCAATAAAGGTACAAAGGTTTAAACCCTAATAGTACGTAAGTGATTAGTGCCAATTAAGGGATGAACCCTAATTTCTTATAAGAACAATGATTTTGTACACTATGTCAACCATAGTTGTATGTACTTGATTGAAGGGTTGATATGACCTAATCAAGTTGAGAGGATGAAAGAATGGAATTCATACATTACTATGATTCATTTGGTGATTAAGGGTATGATCCTTAAGTAAAGAGATCATGAAACCCTAATCATGAACATAAACCCTAATTGACAGGGTTATTGAATTCTAACCCTAATTGAGGGCAATTCTAAATGAAATCCTAATCCAGGGTGAGGATGTAGCCCTAATCTAGGGTAATGATATGTGAAACTCTAATTTAGGGAAATGAGATGTAAAACCCTAATTGGGATGAATAGTGAATCTCTAATTATGGACAATTAAATGAAATCCTAATGGAGATGATTAATAGACCCAAATTGTGGGTAACTGTAGTGGAAATCCTAATTAAGGATGATTCCATGTGATATCCTATTCTAGGGTAATGTCATGAGAAACCATAAGTAAGAATGATGTATATGAAACATTGATGTGATGATGTGATGTGAGAATCAAATTTAGGGTGATGTCATGTAATGATATATGAAACCCTAGTTGAGGGTGATTTCATGAGAAACCATAGTTGAGGGTGATTCCATGAGAAACCCTAGTTGAGGGTGATTCCATGAGAAACCCCGATTAAGAATTAACATCACATGAAGATCAAATACTATGTTATGATGAGAGGCCCTAAGAAGGGTGAAGGTATGTGAGACTCTAATGTGGAGTCATAATACATAAAGCCCTAATCCTGGGCAATATGATAAGCAACCCTAATCCTAATTTTAATTAAGAGTATAAGAAAACCCTAATGATGAGATAGATGGAATTACCTTATAAAGGTGAAACATTTTATGTGGTTGATTATAAGCAACCTAATTGTAAGCAATGTCTTTATCATTAGACAAGTCCATATCATTAAAGATAGTTGGACAATTCTAATGAGTGTCCTATGCATTACATTCTAAAGGTGAGAGATTAGTGATGGAATGTATTAAGAGGGAAATACCTTAATACATGATAAGTTGGTTAACTCAAGAGAGCCTGAAATGATGAGAAAAGTGATACATCAAGATATGATAGTTATGACATTCAACACTTTAGGGTTTATATACCTTGATGCACTCCAAACCTTATATGTCTGACTAAGAAACATAGGAAGTGTGTTATGCAACTATTACAATGAAATGTAATGAGTTGATGCACTTTGATAAGTATTGACTAATGTACCTTGAGAATGGGGCTAAGCCAAATGAATGAGTATGAGGTAATCATACCATGATGAGGATGAGAAATGAGCTCATACCTTGAATTGATGATCATTAATGCTATATGATGAGAATAATGATCTTGAATAATTATTTATGATATCTTTGAATGACCCAGAGGTATGGAATAATGAATTAAGGGTTGGACAGATAATATATTCATGAAACCCTAATTAATGAGAAATGGGGAACCCTAACCTTAATTTGGGTAAAGGGAATGAAAAGCCCTATTTGATAGTAAACCCAAATTCCTAGTAAAGGAATAATGGTGTTACTATTGTGTCACATGATGTGATGAATAACTTGTATGACTGTTATCATGTCTAATAACAATGCAGATATTATGAGATGATGAACATAGCCTGATTTGAGCTGTGACATTTATATATAATAAATGTTAATTGGCCTTATGTGCCTTGATGTTGTTGTTGTTTAGTAAAAGTAACAAATGTGCATGGATTTTATGAGTCATATGAGTAAGATGTTGCCTAGAAAGAGGTGAGAAGATATTTTGTGGCATTGAGAGCCATGTGTGATGCTTGTGTAACAAGTATCGTGAATGCCTTGGTCAGATGACCTGAAGGTGATAGTTACCTAATAGATGGTAATGATGCTCAATGATGAGTTAAGGGTTTGAATACCCAGAACCATATGATTATGGTGATGAGATTGTAAATGGATGAGAATTCCCAATATTGAAGTGAAGGACTGAGTTCCCAAGGTCTTTTAAAGACTGATAAGTATTTGATGAAAGTAGTACATGTCTCTTTATAGCATTGTTGTAATAAGTCATGTTTGAGAACTTGGCTGATGCTAAAAGAATATGAAAATGCACTTAATTAATCAAGTGAAATCTTTTCATGTAGAGCCCTAACCATAGATCCATCATCGTCAGTATTTAGGTGATGGTGAAACGGGTGCTCCGCGGCAAAACCCGGAACACATATTTTGAATATGTGAGGGTAAATGGGTGAAAAATATCCTTTCGTTTGGTGAAGAGATTGAGGGAAGGTAAACATCAAACCTCTAAATCATTCATGTGTCGGGATGGATGTATCATAAATCTCCTGATGGTTGGGATAGATGTAACATTAATCTCCCAATGATATTTAATGTCGGGTCGAGGAGATAAACATTAAATCTCTCGATGGTCGATGAGAGTGTAGTTGACAGTATAACTCTATAGCGAAGTTCCAAGAAACCCTGGAAAGCTATTTTGAGCAGTTAACATAGTCCTGCTTGTGGTCCCGCACTGACCGGGATGTGAGAGGTCATGGGAATCCGGCTCTTCCATTGACCTATGTATGGTACCGATTTCGAATTCACAGTGGTCGGTTGGAGTATGAGTGGTATACCTCATCTCCTTAGGGCATAAGTGTGATTGTAAAATGAAAATCAGCCGTATAGCATGTTTGCTTAAGGATTGAACACGGAAATTCATTGGCTTCACTCTGTTCATACAGTGATTTATCTGCTGTCATATTTATATAAATCCGTCTGCTCAGTTTATTTTAATAAACTACTATAACAATGTTTTGGAAGAGAGTTATATCTCCCACTGGGGCAATTTACAGTTGTCTCACCCCCGTGGGATCCAACTTTTTAGGTGGATGCGGACAAAGAAGCAGAAATCCTTTTACAGGGAAAGGACAACAACAGTAACATCAGGGACAACAGTGAGATCTCAGGTGGAGATACTATCTGTCAAGTTGTAGCTAGAAAGTCCTATGTGTTGTCTCTGTACTCTCGGGTCCTCAGAGTTTATAGTTAGTGTTTTAATGAATCATTGAGATTTTGGCTTGATACCTCGAGATTCGTATGCTATCTATATATGATGTTTATAAGGCAGCTGATGTTATAGTCTCTGAGAAGAGATGGTACATGTTATGTATGTTTGAACCAGAATGTAAATGTTATACAATGGTTCTCGATGAAAAAGATTTCCTATGTGTGGATCTCTTTACAAAAAGTTTTAAATTTTAGTGATTTTCAGTAATCCGCTGCAAATGATTCACTTCCGCTTAAGTAAATCTTGTTTTTGTGAGTTGGATGCCACAAATTAGTGGTATCAGAGCTCTAGGTTCACTGAGTCTACAGAGACATAGGACTAAGGTAGTAGAGTCTGTTCTGGTGTCATCTAGTGTATCTGATAGTGTCTTCTGCTCGAATAAGAGAAGAAGAACTTAAAGATGACTGGGTCAAATGAGGAGGTTGCTGCTGAAAGCAGCAATGTTGCACCAAGAAGAGGTGCATGGGAGTAAGCAAGAGAGAGACAATTGCCTGACAATCCCCTAGCTGATCCAACTATAATGAGAAGATTCTTCTTTAAGTATTAATGTTGAATAATTTAGGGCAACAGTAATGTAAATAGTGGATCAAGCATTGGCAGTGAAACCTAGATTCCCAGCCCCCAATGATGATGTTTTAGATATCAACAGGATTTGTAATCAGCATCAGCAGGTTGAAGCAAAAGGAAATGATGAATTCCTGGACTTAAATTGAGTCTGTGCTCAACCTTAGCCTGTTGAATCAACCTTTGAGGCAGAGTTAGCCTGAGTCAGTAAATAATCCACGAATCATGACAGGTTAGACAAGATGATGTCATTCAAATATGTTATTTTATGATTTCCTGGATTAACTGAGAGAGTAATTGATTGAACTTTCCTTGATTAGTCCTATGAGGACTTATGTTTTGCATAGTAAAACATTACAAATGTTTAATGTTGATCTTACCTCTATGAGAGAGGATGAGGTACAGAAGAGATGCCTGGATGAACTCCAGGAATGTTAAACCTTATGCTTGTGATAATATGAAAAAGAAGGAATATGATAGTATACAAAGTGCATACCACTTAATCTCAATATTTATATACCCTGGCCAGGTATACAACTATTGATGATAAAGTGGGAATGGAAACTCTTAGATTGTTGTCTTTTTGATTGCTCTGATCAAGTAGTCATTCTGAGACAATCTAATGAGTATCATGAAATCAGAAATATGGAATGAATAAATGTGTCATATCCTAAGCATAAGAAAGAGAAGTCTGAGATAATCTCAGATGAGCATGTTGTATGAGGAACTAAAAGTGTACTCCTCATAAGATAAGAATAAGAATAAGGGAGATGAACCCTGTTCAATAATGTTGCAAGTATAATAAAGATATTTCCCATAATGAGGAAATGGGAAATGTGATGAGATCATAAAATGATCATAAACATGCTGGATAATAATAAAGAAAGGGATAATGATATACAATCCTCCTTATAAATTCCTATGTTGAAGGCAAGGAACCTAGGATGAGACAAAGAGTAAATGGTTTATGAATAGTTGAAAATACATGAATTAATAAGAGGATTATGAATCCTTATTTTATTTCCTTTCAGGGACATGGCAATCAGGTGGGTCTTAAGACACTTGATGTGCATAAGATAAAAATGTTCAAGTGATGGATTCTTAGAAAAGTATCAGTTTATCTTGGACTTTGGTTCCAAGGTGAAGACATATGTAACAATTAATGTTCCAATATGAAAGGAAGATAAATATGTGATGTGTTCTCAACACATGTGATAGATACCAAGGTGAAAGATTATGGTATATGAGAAATATCAGATGGTTTATATTGGCTACCTGGAGTGGTCAACTATGAAATTAGTCTGATTATATAAAATAATATGAACATCATATGTTAGGGGTTTATGCTCTGCATAAACATGATATTAATAAAGAATGTACGATGTTTCTCTGAACAAGAAAAGTGTTACTTGACACAAAATTGACTCCACAGTCTATGATGAAAAATAGTGGAGCATGTGTCTTATGTGTTGATTCTATGAGAATCATGTATGGAAACACTTTATGCTGACCAAAGTTTTATGGTGTCTCCATAATAAGGAGGTGATATTGAAGACTAGATAGTATGATGAATGATATATATCTGTCTTCCTTTATCTGGATTTCGGGGACGAAATCCTTGTTAGGGGTTTATAATTTGTAACATCCCTGACCTGGGTTATACTCTAACCCTAGGTGTTTTGATTAAGAGAGATGATTATATGCTTAATCTTATCCTGTGAAAATTAATTAGGCCTCAAGAGGAACTTATGTTGCAATTCTAGTCCTTTTTGAACATTGTTGAAATCAATGTTTTGCTTGTTTTGGACTAAAGTGCATATTACCCAAGTTGAGGGGTTTAAGTGCAAATTGTGCATGATAATATGTTCCTCATGTGTTGAAGCATCATGAGAGTGAAAATGATGCTGAGGTATGGCTTATGGAAGCCTGAGTACCAAGAAAAAGCTGATAAAGCAATGTATGTGCATTAAAACCTAGTTTTGGTGAAATGTGCAATTTACCCAAAACCTAGGGTGCAATATGTAATTTACCACTTCAATAAGGTCCCTAATGTTTCTTGGAATCATGTAGAGTGAATAAAATGAGAGGGGCGCCTCATTTGAATTAAGTTGGAGGAGAGAGAATCTTGATATTAAAATAATCAAGATTTAATCCTAATTGAAACCCTAATTCAATTTAGGGCAAAAAAATAAATGTATTAATTAAAGGGCCTTCAACCAAAATTAAAATGGTTGGATTCAGATGTGTGTGTATGTCCTTGAGCTTTGCAAGGACCACAAAAATATCCAAGGGAGTGGATAACTCACTCACAATTTTATAAGAAAAAGAAATATCCACTCACATATCGATATTAGTATAATATGATTTGAGGTGCTTAATTTGCTTTTCTTTAAATCATGGATAATTGAGAGGAATATGAGGCAACCAAGATAGCCTCGGATCCAAGGAAGTTAAGGGGGAAGAGGCGGCCCTATTTTTGGGATTGAATGAATTTTTATAAAGCATATTCTCTCTCATTGAATTTTTATAAAAAGACTCTTTACAAGCCAAATGAAAGGCTTTTTCGACCCCACTTCTTTTCCTTTGCTTGGAAAACAACCAAGGATCTTGGGAGGAGCAGGAGGACGATTCCCTACCTGTTGGTAAGATTCTTGATCCCTTTTCACCTTGAATCCATGGTGGAAATCACAAATCAATGCATGGATTCTTCCTAATTCTATCCCCTCTTCAATTCTAACCATTCCTTTTCACTCAAACCTTGAGGACGAGCCTTGGAATGGTGAAGGGAGTTGCATCCACCATTTTGTATGTGAGCCTGGAGCTTTGGAGCTCAATTGGAGGTGGGTTTTATAACTTTAACCTTCAATTTTGTTATTGCATTCAATTCCTTATCAAATAATGATCCTTTCTTCATTCATAATAATTGATTTGGTTGATTGGTGCAATCACCATGGAAATCACTGTAGGTTTTGTGGGTTTAGAGCTTGATTATTATGACATCATCATAAGAACACACCTCTCCAAATATCCAAGGCAAACAGTTTCAACTTGTTGGTCCAAACGGTTTCACCAAACCGTTTGGAGACCAAACGGTTTCAAAACCGTTTGGTGTTTTGAGACCCAAACCGTTTGAGGGAGTTGACCGTTTGAGAGGGTTGACCATTTGAGGTCAGAACCCTAATACATGTTGAATGATAATATAAAGGATCCAATTGATTAAATCAATGCATGGTTAATCACCAAGTAGCAAACCCTTATCGGGTTAAGTGCTGATTTTGTAATTGATTGTATTGAGTTTTTGGGTTGGTTAACCCAAATGGTTTCAAAACCGTTTGAGAACCACCCAAATGGTTTCAAAACCGTTTGTAGGTCAACCAAGACCGTTTGGAGGTCTAGGGTTTAGTATGTTTGGGTATTTTAAGATCCAATGATACCAAATTGAAATGCGATCAATTGATGATTTCATAATCGATCCAATGATCCAAACCCTAATTGGATGTTATGGATTTTGATGATGAGATGGACAAACGGTTTCAAAACCATTTAGAAGTCAAGCATCTCAAGACCGAATGAGTTCAAGCACCTCAAGACCATTTGGATGGTCAAAGGTGGTGATTGATGGATTAAAGATCCAAGGGTCAATCATGGTTGAAGCTTTATAATTCAATTGATTGTAGGCTTCAATGTTGCTAATCATAATCAACCAATTGATGATTGTATCTCAAGAACCCTTGCGGTTTTGGGACTGATTTGGCCCAAAAGGTCTGGAGACCGTTTGGGGGAAAATGGTTTCAAAACCGTTTGGGGCCAAATAGTTTCAAAACTGTTTGGTGGTGAAACCTTCAAAACCGAATGGAGTTCAATGGGGTTCAATCACTTGGATATTGAAGGTAATGATAGTTCCAATAATCCGATGATGATTAGTAATGACAATCTATAAAGTTACAAAGGTTGAAACCCTAATAGTACCTAAGTGATTAGTGCCAATTAAGGGATGAACCCTAATTGCTTATAAGAATAATGATTTGGTACACTATGTCAACCATAGTTGTATGTACTTGATTGAAGGGTTGATATGACCTAATCAAGTTGAGAGGATGAAAGAATGGAATTCATACATGACTATGATTCATGTGGTGATTAAGGGTATGATCCTTAAGTAAAGAGATCATGAAACCCTAATCATGAACATAAACCCTAATTGACAGGGTTATTGAATTCTAACCCTAATTGAGGGCAATTCTAAATGAAATCCTAATCCAGGGTAATGATATATGAAACTCTAATTTAGGGAAATTAGATATATGAAACTCTAATTTAGGGAAATTAGATGTAAAACCCTAATTGGGATGAATAGTGAATCTCTAATTATAGACAATTAAATGAAATCCTAATGGAGATGATTAATAGACCCAAATTGTGGGTAACTATAGTGGAAATCCTAATTAAGGATGCTTCCATGTGAAATCCTATTCTAGGGTAATGTCATGAGAAACCCTAAGTAAGAATGATGTATATGAAACATTGATGTGATGATGTGATGTGAAAATCAAATTTAGGGTGTTGTCATGTAATGATATATGAAACCCTAGTTGAGGGTGATTCCATGAGAAACCTAGTTGAGGGTGATTCCATGAGAAACCCTAGTTGAGGGTGATTCCATGAGAAACCCTAGTTGTGGGTGATTCCATGAGAAACCCTGATTAAGAATTAACATCACATGAAGCTCTAATACTATGTTATGATGACATGCCCTAAGAAGGGTGAAGGTATGTGAGACTCTAATGTGGAGTCATAATACATAAAGCCCTAATCCTGGGCAATATGACAAGAAACCCTAATCCTAATTTTAAGTAAGAGTATAAGGAAACCCTAATGATGAGATAGAAGGATTTACCTTATAAAGGTGAAACACTTTATGTGGTTGATTATAAGCAACCTAATTGTAAGCAATGTCTTTATCATTAGACAAGTCCATATCATTAAAGATAGTTGGACAATTCTAATGAGTGGCCTATGCATTACATGCTAAAGGTGAGAGATTAGTGATGGAATGTATTAAGAGGGAAATACCTTAATACATGATAAGTTGGTTAACTCAAGAGAGCCTGAAATGATGAGAAAAGTGATACATCAAGATATGATAGTTTTGACATTCAACACTTCAGGGTTTATATTCCTTGATGCACTTAAAACCTTATATGTCTGACTAAGAAACATAGGAAGTGTGTTATGTAACTATTACAATGAAATGTAATGAGTTGATGCACTTTGATAAGTGTTGACTAATGTACCTTGAGAATGAGGATAAGCCAAATTAATGAGTATGAGGTAATCATACCATGATGAGGATGAGAAATGAACTCATAACTTGAATTGATGATCATTAATGCTATATGATGAGAGTAATGATCTTGAATAATTATTTATGATATCTTTGAATGCCCTAGAGGTATGGAATAATGAATTAAGGGTTGGACAAATAATATATTCATGAAACCCTAATTAATGAGAAATGGGGAACGCTAACCTTAATTTGGGTAAAGGGAATGAAAAGCCCTATTTGATAGTAAACCCAAATTCCTAGTAAAGGAATAATGGTGTTACTATTGTGTCACATGATGTGATGAATAACTTGTATGACTGTTATCATGTCTAATAACCATGTAGATATTATGAGATGATGAACATAGCCAGATTTGAGCTGTGACATTTATATATAATAAATGTTGATTGGCCTTATGTGCCTTGATGTTGTTGTTGTTTAGTAAAAGTAACAAATGTGCATGGATTTTATTTGTCATATGAGTAAGTTGTTGCCTAGAAAGAGGTGACAAGATATTTTGTGGCCTTGAGAGCCATGTGTGATCCTTGTGTAACAAGTATCATGAATGCCTTGGTCAGATGACCTGAAGGTGATAGTTACCTAATAGATGGTAATGATGCTCAATGATGAGTTAAGGGTTTGAATACCCAGAACCATATGATTATGGTGATGAGATTGTAAAGGGATGAGAATTCCCAGTATTGAAATGAGGGACTGAGTTCGCAAGGTATTTTAAAGACTGATAAGTATTTGATGAAAGTAGTACATGTCTCTTTATAGCATTGTTGTAATAAGTCATGTTTGAGAACTTGGATGATGCTAAAAGAATATGAAAATGTACTTAATTAATCAAGTGAAATCTTTTCATGTAGAGCCCTGACCATAGATCCATCATCGTCAGTATTTAGGTGATGGTGAAACGGGTGTTCCACAGCAAAACCCGAAACACATATTTTGAATATGTGGGGGTAAATGGGCGAAAAATATCCTTACTTCCGGTGAAGAGATTGAGGGAAGATAAACATCAAACCTCTCAATCGTTCATGTGTCGGTATGGATGTATCATAAATCTCCCGATGGTTGGGATAGATGTAACATTAATCTCCCAGTGATATTTAATGTTGGGTCGAGGAGATAAACATTAAATCTCTCGATGGCCGATGAGAGTGCAGTTGACGCTGTAATTCTATAGCGAAGTTCTAGTATACCCTGGAAAGCTATTTTGAGTAGTTAACATAGTCCTTCTTGTGGTCCCACACTGACCGGGATGTGAGAGGTCGTGGGAATCCGACTCTTCCATTGACCTATGTAAGGTACCAATTTCGACTTCGCAGTGGTCGGTTGGAGTATGAGCGGTATACCTCATCTCCTTAGGGCATAAGTGTGATTGTAAAATGAAAATCAGCCGTATAGCATGTTTGCTAAAGGATTGAATACGGAAATTCATTGGCTGATGTTACATTTCTTTTATATAATTATAGTTCATTGATGTTATTCGTATCTATTTGTATTCCTTACAAGTAGATGAATGAACTATGATTCTACAAGGTGTAGATGCAATGTTCTCCTTGGGAAAGGAGATTACTTCACTCTGTTCATACAGTGATTTATCTGTTGTCATATTTATATAAATCCTTCTGCTCAGTTTATTTTAATAAACTGCTATAACAATGTTTTGGCGGAGAGTTATATCTCCCGCTGGGGCAATTTACAATTGTGTCACCCCTGTGGGATCCAACCTTTTAGGTGGACGCGGACAAAGAAGTAGAAATCCTTTTGTAGGGAAAGGACAGTAGCAGTAACATCAGGGACAGTAGTGAGATCTCAAGTGGAAATGTTGTCTGTCAAGTTGTAGTTAGAAAGTCATATGTGTCGCCTCTGTACTCTCGGGTCCTCGGAGTTTATAGTTAGTGTTTTAATGAATCGTTGAGATTTTGGCTTGATTCCTCGAGACTCGTATGCTGTCTGTATATGATGTTTATAAGGCAGCTGATGTTGTAGTCTCTGAGAAGAGATGGTACAGGTTATGTACGTTTGAACCAGAATGTAAATGTTATACAATGGTTCTTGATGAAAACGATTTCCTATGTGTGGATCTCTTTACAAAAAGTTTTAATTTTTAGTGATTTTCAGTAATCCACTGCAAATGATTCACTTCCGCTTAAGTAAATCTTGTTTTTGTGAGTTGGATGCCACAAATTAGTGGTATCAGAGCTCTAGGTTTGCTGAGTCTATGGAGACATAGGACTAAGGTAGTATAGTCTATTCTGGTGTCATCTAGTGTATCTGATAGTGTCTTCTGCTCGAATAAGAGAGGAAGAACTTAAAGATGACTGGGTCACATGAGGAGGTTGCTACTGAAAGCAACAATGTTGCACCAAGAAGAGGTGGATGGGAGTAGGCAAGAGAGAGACAATTGCCTGAGAATCCCCTAGCTGATCCAACTATAATGAGAAGATTCTTCTTTAAGTATTATTGTTGAAGAATTTAGGGCAACATTAATGTAAATAGTGGATCAAGCATTGGCAGTGTAACTTAGATTCCCAGCCCCCAATGATGATGTTTTAGATATTAACATGATTTGTAATCAACATCAGCAGGTTGAAGCAAAAGGAAATGATGAATTCTTGGACTTAAATTGAGTTTGTGCTCAACCTTAGCCTATTGAATCAACCTTTGAGGAAGAGTTAGCCTGAGGCAGTAAATAATCCACGAAGTCACAAATCAATGCATGGATTCTTCCTAATTCTATCCCCTCTTCAATTCTAACCATTCCTTTTCACTCAAACCTTGAGGACGAGCCTTGGAATGGTGAAGGGAGTTGCATCCACCATTGTTGATGTGACCTTGGAGCTTTCGAGCTCAATTGGAGGTGGGTTTTATAACTTGAACCTTCACTTTTGTTATTGCATTCAATTCCTTATCAAATAATGATGCTTTCTTCATTCATAATAATTGATTTGGTTGATTGGTGCAATCACCATGGAAATCACAGCATGTTTTGTGGATTTAGAGCTTGATGATGATGACATCATCATAAACACACACACCTCTCCAAATATCCAAGGCAAACAGTTTCAACTTGTTGGTCCAAACGGTTTCACCAAACCGTTTGGAGACCAAACGGTTTCAAAACCGTTTGGGGACCAAACAGTTTGAAAACCATTTGGTGTTTTGAGACCCAAACCGATTGAGGGAGTTGACCATTTGAGAGGGTTGACCGTTTGAGGTCAGAACCCTAATACATGTTCAATGATAATCTAAAGGATCTAATTGATTAAATCAATGCATGGTTAATCACCAAGTAGCAAACCCTAATCGGGTTAAGTGCTGATTTTGTAATCGATTGTGTTGAGTTTTTGGGTTGGTTAACCCAAACGGTTTCAAAACCATTTGAGAACCACCCAAACAGTTTCAAAACCGTTTGGAGGTCAACCAAGACCATTTGGAGGTCTAGGGTTGAATATGGTTGGGTATTTGAAGATCCAATGATACCAAATTGAAATGCGATCAATTACTGATTTGATAATCGATCCAATGATCCAAACCCTAATTGGATGTTATGGATTTTGATGATGAGATGGGAAAATAGTTTCAAAACCATTTAGAGGTCAAGCACCTCAAGACCAAATGAGGTCAAGCACCTCAAGACCATTTGGATGGTCAAAGGTGGTGATTGATGGATTAAAGATCCAAGGGTCAATCATTGTTGAAGCTTTATAATTCAATTGATTGTAGGCTTCAATGTTGCTAATCATAATCAACCAATTGATGATTGTATCTCAAGAACCCTTTTGGTTTTGGGACTGATTTGTCCCAAACGGTCTTGAGACCGTTTGAGACCAAACGGTTTTGAAACCGTTTGGGGGAAAATGGTTTCAAAACCGTTTGGGGCCAAACGGTTTCAAAACTGTTTGGTGATGAAACCTTCAAAACCGAATGGAGTTCAATGTGGTTCAATCACTTGGATATTGAAGGTAATGATAGTTCCAATAATCCAATGATGGTTAGTATCAGTTAAGTTCAATCGGTCCCTATCACTCTAGGTCCTTGTATAGATGTGAGAGAGTTGTAAATGATGTTTTGTATCTTTATTTCTTTAATATGAGAGAATGTATTTGATTATCATGTCATATGTACATTAAAGTGTGAGAAATAGAATGAATGTATGAATGTGTATCATTAATGTTGAGATCATATTAGAGTAATCAAAGTTTAATTCTCCTGTAAAGTTTGTTTATGTGATTGGATGCGAGAAAATAAAGAGTTTGAAGGGAAAAAAGTTGGCATTGAGCTCTGTATTAAGTATAATCCTCAATTGGACCCTTTTAGCTGAAGTTGTGATATTTTGAAATCCCCTCATTTAATAATGTTTTAACCCCTTCTTAATCTATTTTTTTGTTCGTGGACCACACACTTTAGGGTGTGCGGCCCAGCCTCCACCTCCTCCTACCAAAAATCCTAATGCACATTGTTTGGTGAGTGTTGGATTGTAGATCATGAATCCAAGGGCAAGAGAGCTTATCTTCTTCCTTGGTATGTACATGGTGCTTGCTACTATGGTAGTGCTTTAACACCCTTCAATCCATGACGTTCTCGACTAATTTTGAGTAATTGACTAGAGAGAACTTCTTTCCTTGAATCCTTCTCTTTTCCCTCTCACTTCTCACTCATTCACGCACTGAAGTGCCTCTTCACACCTTGTTCGAGCTCCAGCCACCATGGTGTCCTCCACCCTTGGCCTTTGGGTGTTTCTTATCCATCATTCTCCCTTTATTTCCTCCACTCCTAGATTTGGCGTGTTTCATTGATATTAGTTGGTCAATTTTCAAAAGCCTTTGACACTTTATGCACCATGTACTTGCATTCTAGTGAGCAGCATGCAATAGTGCCACCGCGGTCAGGAGCAGTATGTTCAGGGGCTGTTGGCTGAGAGGGATTAGGTCTTGCGCCCTTAGATCCAAGGTATACGACCAAGATTGAAAAGCCCCACCTCACCCAAACACTCCCTTACTACTCGGGGTCAAAGTTTGACTAGGTTGGGGCCAGTAGCCTAGCGCCATGCAATCATGGGCCTAGTCATGGGTGTGCATGGGATAGTGGAAATTGGCTTCCAGATCACCCTTCTAGGTCCCATATTGTCCACTTGATAATGTGTCTGATTTTGGTAACACCCCCCTATTTCATAAAGTTCTAATATGAAAACTTCAAAAAATCGTATCTCCCAACTCCTAAGGCCAAATATAGTAAACTTATATACCAATTTGATAATTTTGAAAAGAACTACAACATGGACTAACTTACATACCCTAAATCTACTCCTAGTTCTCTTGTATTGCTAAATATGCGAGCTTTGACCTTGTTTGACAATGATAAATGCATGATCATGATTAAAGCTTGGATCTTAATGTTCATTCTACTTCATAATAATGACTTCAGTAACTTTTGTACATTTTTGTGCTTCACGATGCTCCTAATCACCCATATAGATTATACATACTCGAAATGTACATATATAACTAGTTTTGGACTTTAATGATGTAGCTTGTCCTAATTTGTAGATCATACTCCTTGATGAAATCTAATAATGGGCTAACCTCTAAAATGAGTAATCTATAGGAATACATGACACTTTCATCACCAATGAACCCCTTGTTCTCTTGTTTGGTCCTATGTCATGACATGCATGTATGTCTCCCATACATGGATAGTCTTCATTATAATTGACTCAAATGATGAATTTTGTCTCTTTTATGCATCAAACTTTATTAGATCAATAAAATCAGTATCCCCATGATGTGTTGTGGCTTTAATGCCTAAAACAACACCCTTGCTCTATGATGATGTTAGTGACCCTACATTGCCTACTGTGGCCTATGAGATTTGAATAATAATCCTTGTACCTTAAATACTTATCTGGATCCTTTCCTCTTGTCATACCCATTCAAAGAAGAAAATCTTGTCCCTTATGATATTTTGGATATGGATGCCCTGACTTAGTCCATATGTTGTTCCCTAATGGCACATGTGAACTATATGATGCTTACATGTAAGTATGAGATGTTGAAGCCAAAGTTGGTTTATGATGCCTAGACTCTAGGGTACATTCATCTATATGTGAATGACCTTTAGATATCCTATATTGTAGTCTATGGTAGTTGGAAACTAGGATTGACACAATATTGAAAAGTACAACCTTTGCTCTATTTAGCTTCGACCTTGACGCTGATGTATTTTATTATTTGACCCCTTGTCTTGATGATAATGACAATGTTTGCCCTATTATGAGTCTTTTTATCCTAAAATTCACAGAACCTTGAAATGACATGAAACTTGAATCACACCTTCATATTGGCATCTAAATTGGTATAAGATCTTCAAACATATAATTAACCAAAATTGAACCTAACCTGACCAATATTGAGCTTTGATTTGGTTCAGTTCTAGGTCGTGATCTGGAACCCTAGATTGGAAAAAGAAAAGTAAAAAGAGGAGAGAAGCCCATTCATGATAGTGCTTGTGGTCTAGTTTGAGATCTTGGCCCATGACCCAAAAATATTGAAAAAATAAGGTTTGATTAGTTTAGGTTCATAGTCCAGGACCCTAGCGATTGTATCTTGATCTCATGACTATCTTTCTTTAGAAAAAAATAGAGTTTTGTTTTTTTGAGTCAAGATTTGACATTTTTTATTTTTATCATTTTCTTTCGTATTTTGCTTATTTTTTGTGATTTTTGAAAGTTTCTCAAAATTTTGCTAAAATTTTGGGGACTTGTTTTAATTTTGCAAAAAAAAGTGTTTAAAAGTCAACGAAATGGGAGGAGGGTTGGGCACCCTTCCCTTTCTTTTCTACTCACAAAAATAGAGGCGACACTGACTAACATAGAGTGATTAGGGTGACAAAGACATCGAGAAGAGAGAAAAAGAGAAAGTTGAACACTATAATTCGCCAACTTGGGTCCCACAGGTCGAAGTGTTCTACAAACCTTCCTAGCGGAATTATGGGCAATGGAATCACGATGGCGGAGGAGGTTCAAATTTCCCTCTCTATCAACCTTTCAATAGGGATTTCAGGTACACCATCTCAAGGAACGTATAGCTTTCATTTTGCACTTTAATTTGGAATTTTGTCCCTTGATGGAGAAATCCAAATTTTTTGGCTTCAGTGTGTTCTTTGTGTCTTGGATATAATATGACATTGGTACGGGTTTAGTTTTGTGATCTGATCAATTTCTCCATTTTGTTGTTTTCTCAGTCATCTATTATCCAATTGAGCTGATTCGAGATGTTGTGGAAACTTTGTGACATTGTTGTTGTTGTGCAAATGGTTGCTCATGATAGGCATGAGGCAGATCCCCAGTAGATGAGAAATATGTTAGAAATGATGCAGGGACCAAAGCATACCCAAAGTATGTGTACTTTCTTTTTTTGTTGAAATTGTATCTGCTCTATGAATATTCTCACTAAAGTCTTCCTTGATCATGCATCATGGTGGTGCAAGTAGAATCGTGGGGGACTTCTCCCAACTGAGAGGTTTTCCATCATTCATGTGTGATATGGATGAATCGACATCACTAAGACAATCGAGCAGGAAATGAGGTATAACTTGGAAACTTTGATCCATGTTATTTTCTTTCTGCTTTGTCAAACTTGAATCAGGCTTTTCACCATTTAGCCGCGATTTTAACTTTGCCTTCTTCCTTTTTCCCTTAGGGTCTTGGATTTTCAAATTCATATTGGAGAACCTGCCACAATGAGCTGGGATTTTTGTGTGATACCTTGGATGATAAGGAAGTGGAATTGTTAAAGGGAACTGGATTTGGTAGCATTAGTCAGTGCAGGCTCATAGATCGATCCTATCTTCTTCCTCTAATTGAGAACTTTCATAGAAGACTGGTACTTTCCATTTTTCTTTTGGCAAGATGGCCATCACCCCAAGTGAGTTTTTTAGGATTACTAGGTTAGGGTTTGGTGGGACTCCCATTAGTTCTCTACCCGAGTGATAGGAGTGGGGTCATTAGCTCCTTGTTGGGATTTTAGATGTGAACCCTAGAGATATTGAGATGGAATCTAAGAATGTGGTCAAGTTTACTTGGATGAGGTCCACCTTCTTTCATGAGCACAAGTGGATGGTTCCAATGAACCTTTGTGTGCATCCCTGCATGTCCATGTGGTCATGTTCATTCTGATCACAAGCTGCCTGTTCAGCAACAACTCGGGTATAGAAGAGATGTCTATTGGTTCTCGTTATTCTAGATTATGGATGTGATTTCTTCCTTCATTGTGGTGGAGGCGTGTATGCCCATCTACTGACGCATTTGCGGATATGTCTTGTGGGCGACTTCAAAGGAGAGATGGTTCATATATAAAAGGTTGTGGAGGCTTTATAGGGTTACTTGTAGTGACTTTTTACCAATTGTTTTGCATTTTTATGTTTTACAATAACTACAATAAATGACTTGCTTTGATGATTAATTTTGTACTTGTGGGGCTATGAGCACTTCCAGATTCATAAATATACCACTAAGAGTGGTCTAGAGGGATATTTGCATGCTTCCATTCCTACTTTTTGCCATTGCACTGGATGTAACAACAAGGTGTATTATGAGAAGTGGAGAGGTAAACCGAAGACGATCAATGTGACTGAGGTATGTATAGTACTTTAACACTATATTGTGACATGCCATATATACTTTAGCTAACTCCAATTCATTGTTTTCCCCAAATCTGATTTAGGATCTTCTCTAGGGTCTAGTGTGGCAAGGCGGCCACATCTTGTGCATCCTCCTTTGAGGTATCATCATTAGATGCTTTTCAAATCTAGTTTGAGGCTTCCTCTGGGTGTGTGTTGTATATGGGAAAGCTTGTTGCTCATTGGTGGGTTGGTGGATGGCACATACCATTTGACCCTTTCTCGGGCTTGGTCCCTCAAGGACTCGAGTCTGTGAGGATGCTTGGAAGTTGATGTATGAGTAGGTGATGCATGACGAGTACCTGAGGTGGTACTACG
This sequence comes from Alisma plantago-aquatica, assembly GCA_963693085.1. Classification (NCBI taxonomy): domain Eukaryota; kingdom Viridiplantae; phylum Streptophyta; class Magnoliopsida; order Alismatales; family Alismataceae; genus Alisma; species Alisma plantago-aquatica. The sequence goes on from OY856411.1 coordinate 697,048,971, forward strand.
TGCACGGCCAGTCAGTTCTTTTTTCCAAATAGGTGTTCAATTGACTTTGATATCTTCCAGTGGTCAGTGTTCAAGTCTAGTGTTGTCTTTGACTACTTACACTATACTTAATATTTGTCTTCTTGCAGGTGATTGATTATGATTCAGATGGGGAGTAGGATGATTAGGTGTATGAGTATCATTATGCATACCTTCCTGAGGCATTTTCTTTGCATAAGACTCTGCCTTCTCCTCAATTTGATGCTCATAGTTATGATGAATTTCCTGAGTTTTAGCCTCATCAAGATTTCAACATTAGAGGCTTGTGTCACTTCCTAGATGAATTTGTCTATACCTCATCCTTCATGGTGATGGATGAGGCTTCAGATGCGGCAAAAAGACTCTTCATATCAAGTATCCCATTGGGCTATGGGAATAATCATCATTTTTGGAGATCTTCTAGCATAGGAGGCTTCTCTTCAAATTTCCCAGTTCAGGGTGCAGTCCACGTCAGCTGCTGTAGGGGTAGGTTCCTCTTAGCATATACAATATTGCCTTGGATGTTGAGGTCCCTTTTGGAAGATCCTCTTTTGGTCATTGTTGGTCTACCATTGGTATTCACAGTGACACTAGAGGCGAGCGTCAATCTTCTGGTTCTTCTTCCATTGATTATTGGTCCTTGGTCAAGTGCTTGATAGGATGGCTGAAGAAGAATCTAAAAGACTAGTTGTTTATCTTTAGCATTTTCATTCCATGATGTACTTTCCTTTCCTACCAGAAAAAGCATGTATTAGTTAATGATTGTATTTTTAAGACCCTTCTTAACTTTAAATAAAAGTGTGAATACTGGTGAGGTCTTGTGCTCTTCATTTCAGAATCAAATTTTTGAGTTTGATCTTTAGAAGATTTGTGGCAGATAATTGACCTGCCTCAAGTTGTGGGTTGATCAGAGGTGATAGATTGTTGTGATGCATGGCCCTGGAGGGCGGAGTCCTGCTTGTCTTAGATGTGTGTCCACATTGATTGTGCAATACCATAAGGGAAAAGGACACATAATCCCCTTGCATATGTGAAACAATTTTGCCCTTTTAAGAGATTATAAATAGGATGAATCCCTTATCTTTTTAGAACATCTTGCCTCCCATGAATCTGGATTGTGGGAGAGAAGGATATACAAGAGATCCTACTTTTGTGGAGTCCTCCCATCGACTTGTCATCGGTACGATGTTGCATTACTAATCTTTATCATATTGAAGAAGTCGAGCTAGAGATCTTTGGCAGGACTCACCATCTTTATGATCTAGATTATTTCCCTATTGATAGAGAGTTGATGTTGGCAGCGATCCACTTCTGGGATCCTCAGAGTCACACCTTCTATTTTGGTAGCATCATTTTGACTCCCACCTTGGAGGATGTGGCTAAGATCACCTGGCTTCCTTTACATGACCTATGGCTAGTGGTGCTAAGGAAATTCAGTTGGGCTACTGAGTTGGGAAATCTACTTGACATGGAGAAATCCTAAGTTGCTCGATGGTTCACTAATGATTGTTTCTTCATTGAGAGGCATCCCTGTGGGAGTTGTGTAAGATCAAAGTGTATCGTGGGGTCTTTTCTCTCAGTATGACTCACTTGAGGGCGTATAGTTTGATCAAATTTGCAGAGTTACTTTTTAGAGAAATTGTTAAAAGAGTTATGTATGTTGTTACTAGAGTTGTGACCGCTCTATGGAGGAACGAAATTGTTGTTCCTTTGATTCTGGATGATTTTTATGAGTGATTGATGAAGCAAAACTGACTAGAAAGATAATGGGACCTTTCTGTGTTCTGTAGATTTGTCTAGGAATGTGCATTGGTCCTACTAGATTGATGGTGTCTTTAAATTCTCATTATCACATGGAGAAGGAGTTTATATTCAAGCACATTCATGTAGGTGAGCACTTTCACTTGCATATAGATTTGGCTTGATGGCTCACAGGTTTGAAGGCTACATATGTGTGTTGGAGGTGGATGGAGTTCCTCCTTGATAACTTGGCTTGTTACGTGGCTATGCCTGATTTTTAGTGGTTGATCATCTTATCAGGTATGTAGGGTTGTGATGCATACTACCCTTTGTCCGTGTTGCTACAGTTGAATCGTGGAAAGTATGTGTATCAACTTGAAGCTTTTCCCTAATTCTTAAGGAAGCTAATGTTGTATTTTTAAAAAGTACAAGAGAAGGTGAGAGAGATGTGATTGAAGTCAAAGAGATTGACCCGAGATTCCTTCCTTGTGGGTTGGGAATGCTCTCCCAAATACTTGGAATGGCTTGCAATGGAACCTTCAGATGTAGTGAATTGTGATTCCTCTAGAGAACCAAAATGATGTCATCATTTTTGTAGGTTTGTTTATCTATTATTGGTTAAATGGGATAGAGTTATGTAATGGTTTAATTTATGGAATACTGATTTTTATTCATGAAATGTGACACCAGTTATGGGTACTTCGTCCATAACATTTAGAAAAGTGCATTGGACTTGGATCCTTGAGGTGCATATGGTATGAACTCCTTTCTAACAAATTGTCTAATCACGAACAATATAATATCTTGTCTATGTGTTTTGGGACTCCAATGATAGTTGTAGGTTTTAATGTTTTATGTTCACCTCCTTCTTGTGTGAAGTTGGAAGGTTGAAACCCCAAGCACTTTAATCTACCTCTCATATTGATTTGACGATGGATGTTTGCTCCCTCTAAACATTTGTAACTCATTTGGTTATAGAGGGGAGACCTCATACTAGGGGGGATGGAAGAAGCTCCACTAGACATGTCACCACGTAAGAGATAAGGCCATATCATGTAATAGGTGTGTTAGTAGCAATTCCCTACATAGTTAAGCATTAGTGACAGTGTTAGAGACACCCCGGTAGGATGTACTCCTGACATGCCTTAGAGTAGAGATCAACCATGAGCATGTGTTATCCTGTTTGAAGGGCTTTACAGATTATATCCTTTTTTTGTAAGGTGCCCACTAGCCATGGGTCTTTTCAGCTTTTGGTTTGACACTGATGCTCAAGGCCTTAGTATGAGAGCCAAGGGTTCTATGGGGAATGAATGAGGTTTGCCTATAGAGGGTCTCCCATCTTATGACTCCCAAGTTAGCTCATACAGAGTTTGGTCCCACGTGTCTTCAAGACAAGGCAAGAGTAGTTGCAAGGAGTTTTGATCTCCATCCTTCTCTTGTTGGTCCTTCCCTTTTAGGTTAACCCTGACATATGTAAATGTTATGGCATCACCCTGGGTATGGATGTCAGGATGTTGATTTTGAGGATTGGATATGACATGTCTCTAGGGACTCATAGTGTCTTCCTTCCTCATGTTATGTTAATCATGGGTTTTCTCCTAGCTTTAGCCACAATCATGAACATTTTGAGTGTATTTTATTATGGGGGACCTATTTTTAGGAGATTTTTTGGGTTGGTTAACTATTAGGGCCACAAGATAATGGTTGTTCTCCTTCCATCCTAGAACCTAGGTTCTACTTTGACCTTTTCTCTTCAAGGTGCATGGGGGTACACGGTTAGATGTTTAAGTACATTTTAGGTTTTTTGGAAGGGTGTGAGCATTTGGCTCCTTTACATCACCTTTTGCTAATTTTTACAGTCTGATTAGTAGAAGCAATGTTTGACGAGACTGGCATTCATGTGATGAAGATGAACATCTCCATCCATGTCTTTTAGGAACAAGCCATCCCATGCATAGATGTCATGGACGATGTAGTACCCTTCCCATTTATGGTTGAACTTGCCCCAGGAATCAGTATTATGGCTGACTCATAATACTAGGTTGCCCTTTTGAAAGATGTGTTGTTGGACATTATTCCATGCTTGAGTCATTCTTACTTTATCATACTATTCATTGTGCATGGATCTTGCTCGCCTTTCTTCAATAGTGTTGAGGTAGTAGACTCAATCTTGAAGCCATTCGGTCTCTGCAATTTCACATTATATAAGGAGTGAAGGGACTAGTAGGAGCAAGTCTATCTCATATAATAGGGAGTGGCATATCCACTATGGAAGTTCTAATTCAAGTGAGGTAGGCCCACAAAGACATTGGAAGATGTTCATGCCAGTTGGCATTAGAACTAATAGTCTTCTTTAGACTCCTAATCATATTTTTCGTAGCAACTTCTATGGCTCCTTTCATTTGAGTTCGATAAGGTGATGATGATTTTTGATACTTGAAGAGCTTAGGTGATCCTTCATGATGTCGTAGTTGAGTTCATCCTATTTATTTAAAACAATCTCGTTCGATATTCCATACTGGCTTATGAGATTGTTGTTGAGGAACTTGATGACCTGTTCTGTTGATGTGTTAGTGATGGACACTACTTCTACCCACTTCGTGAAGTAATCAATTGTGACAAGGGTGAAGCAGTTGCCATTTTACACCTTAGGGTTGATCGTGTTGATCATGTCAATACCCTAAGATGAGAATGGACAAGGATTAGCCGTGTTTTAAAGTTGATTTGTAGGCAAATGAATGTATCCCCCCGTGGATTTGGTAAGCTCGATATTTGCAAATAGAGTGGTAGCAACTTGTTTCCATGGTGTTCTAGTAGTACCCAAGAGTTGTATTTTATTGACTAGCATGAATCCATTCATGTGTGTTCTACATGACCCTGCATGGACCTCCTTCATGATAGATTTAGCTTCTATCTTATTGACACATCAAAGAGGTCATATTTTAAGATCTACGATATAGTTTTTCTTCCCCAAGAACATATTGTGTGGCTTTTCAGTTGAGTGACAGTTGCTCTCTCTAGGAGAGGTTCTCGAGAATGACTTGGTTTCATATATATATATATATATTATATATATATATATATATATATATATATATATATATATATATATTGATGTCATGAAACCAATCCTTTTCTTCTTTGTTGAGTGCATTGTCGCTGACCATGTAGTAGATAGGTTGAGGAGAGTGCCTCAGTTTCAAAAGAGAAGGTTTGTCATTCCTAGTTGTCGATCCATGAAACAAGGGTATCTAGAGCTTCAGAGAAGGCATTGTGATATGTTTCACCAAAGTCAAAGGACATATGCTCAAAGCCTCAAGCCAGAGGACACATGTTCTCTCAGTAAGGTACAAAGTTTTGATCGTGTGTTATCCAATTATTATGGAATTGAGAGATGACAAGGACGAAGTCACCATATACCTATAAGTGTCATGCCCCTTGTTGTTTGGCGAGATAGAGTCCCAAAATTCTAGCTTCACGTTTTGCCACATTATTAGTGGTGTCAAATTCTAGCCGTCTTGCTACTTGTAGTTTCTCTCCTCAAAGATTTTGAAGGACCACGCCTATTCTGGCTCCTTTTTATTCACAACTTTATTGAAGAAGATTGTCAACATGTCAACAACTAGATGGATCTCCATACATGGAGGGTGGATTATCCTGATATCTTTTTCTGGGAACTCATATTCATGGGTAGATTCTTCTAGGAGTGGGGAATCATCTAGTTGATCTATGAGGGCTTGTACTTTGACTACCCTCTGATTACTACAAGATGATATGTTTCATTTCTTGAGTATGGACCTTGAGGGAAACTCCTACGGTTGTGGAAACAATGTAAAAAGTGATGAGAAAAAAATGATAAATTGATAGAGCTTAGATTCGCCACCTAATTTTATAAATAAAATAAAGAAAAACAAAGGTAGGCATTTAAATCATTGGGAAAACACATAAAAACCCAAACTTGACTCCACCAAGAGAGGTTAAGAAACATATGCACAATTTAGAGATTGGATTTGGCAATTCTATTAATAGTGGGGAAGTATTAACATCCATGTTTTTCTCATTGAACAAATTCCAATCGCTTTAGTCATCTCAGATGAAAATAGCACCTATCAGGGCTATTTTTCGTGAAAACAATGGTAAAAACAATAAAAAGTGATTTTTGTGTTGGCAGACCTTTCAGGCTAGAGATAGATGTGGCTTTCTCATCATATCCCTAAAGCTCCTAGTTTTTAGGTGTGTTATGGTTCTAATTGCCTTAGGACCTCCCACAGTGGAGATCCATCATTGGCTATTTGGACCAATGCATAGGAAGAGAGAGAGATGAGAGAAACAAATTCAGTTGAGAAAGATAAGAACTTTGAGGTAGAGCATACATATATTAACAATTATGAATGAAACAGAGCAAGAAGTAATTAATGATATGGATATAAAAGAAAAAGAAGAACTTACTATTGTGCAACCTAGTGGCATTAGCAGAGCAGTTGGTGTCTGAGGATAGATCCTCTAATCACATGCAGAAAGTGATAGGAAGAGGTAGTCATTTTAATGAGTATAGGATAGATGAGAGGGGCCTCAAATATGTTAGGTATGGGGTCTATTTGTAGCTAGATTTTAGGGTTAGGGCTTTCCAACTAGAAGATTCTGGAGAGGTAGTTGATTACATCAATGTGCATAAGGTATGGCCAATGGTTGAGGCAATCAGTCACGTATCACTGATAGATTGTTGTGATCCACCTGGTGGCTCGTCCAGGATATCATCAATTTCCCTATTTATGGACTTCAGGAATGTTCTAGAAAAAAATAGAAAATGTGCACAGAAAGAAAAGTCAGAGTTCACATTTTTTTCAAGAAAGAAGTTGAAAAAAGGAAATATTCTTTTTCAAATAATTCAACTAGGCAATTTGTGAAGTATATCCTATTTAAGAAAAAATTGAAGGGAGATTGCACATTGAAAGATAATTCAGATTTATTCTCAAATTTTCCTAGAATAATAGTTGTAAAGGGAATATTTAGTTCTAAACAATTCAATTGAAAAAATTGTGAAAATAATGTATTTAAGGCAGAATTGAAGAATAAATGTAGTTGTATCCTAAAATAAGGTTTCTTTGAAGAAAGCCCTAAACTTTATAAAAGTGGGTGAAAATTAGGCAGAAAGTGTGGGAAATGTGGAAAAGGGGTAAAATGTGGGAAATGGGATGAAGTCCATCAGTAGTTGGTGAATTAGCATTTAAGCATGATCCTCTGCTAAGTGAGAAAAAATGGGGTGTCAATCATTTTCCCCTCTTAGGGCAAGGTTTTAGATAAGAGTCAGAATTGTGGGCTATAGGCAAGTCTGACTCCCATTTTTTGTCACAAAAGTCCAAAATGGTTGGCCTTATTAAAGATGTTCTGAAACAATTTGTGGAGGATGGAAATTGTATGTGATGTCTCTTCCTTTTAATTCTAAATTAGTGAGGAAAAGATTGGGAATAATGACTACTCTAGAGTAAGGGAAACCTATAACTTAGGGAGTTTCATGTATATGACCAATCATTCAATCCCCTAAAGTTTTGATGAGTTTCTTCCATCACAACTTCAATTCTTAAACTAGTGTGTGTATGATTCTTCGACTAACTCATGCCTCAGTGAGAAGGGGTGGGAGTGACAAATCAGATGTTATTTGTGGTTTGTCACAGATATTAATATCAGGAGTCTAAAATCATTGATAATCATGGCAACTGTTCTGCTATGAAAAGATATTGAAAAGTAGACATCTTCTCTCTTTTCTTTCTATGCATTTTGGTTTTTAAAAAAATTATAGAGTAGTGAACCAAATGAGGTTTATAACCATAACCCTAAAGTAGTAAATGCAGGTGGATTCACCTATGTCGAAGTATGGCTTTAATTGTTGGAGATTGGACATTGGGGTATCAAAAAAACTCCCAAATAAGGTGACCTTCATGCCAGTGACTGTGCTGGTTAATTGTCTACTTTGTGGGACATGTGTGATATCATACGATTAAGTTTATAGGAAGAGTGTTAAAAAAGTTGAGATCAGGCTTCAGTCCTCCACAATGTATTCCTCTAGTGGTCCATTATCTATCCTCTAGATTGTTGAAAAATGATTATTCTCGACTCTCTAGTTCTCACTTGATTTGATTCACCTTCTTTTGAACTACATCACTACTAAGAAAGGATCATCATATATGGAAATGATACCATATGTTCTCATCTGAAAGCTCTACTATATGTAGGAATTGGAACTCTTGATATGTTCATGACATGATTGGTGTAATCTTAGGTCATGATCTTGGATTGTGGAAGATTTAGAAATATGAACATATAATCGGTTGAGTTTTAGGTCATGATTCAGGTTCATATATTGATATGGATATGTAGGCATGATTAGTTCTATTTTAGGTCTTAACCTAGGACCATATTGGAGTATCAGATAGATATCCATATTCAAAGTGATTTCAGATTTAGAAAATGCTCAAGACAGACAATATTGATTACATATCATGATCAGACTGAATCATGAGCTTTTGAATTTGAGTAGCATGGGCCACAACCCAAAATTTAGGATCTAGATGATAGGCATGCCTCAAGGGAAATCAAAATATAAATTTGGGAGTGTCTACATGGTATAGGTCTTAGATCGTGTAGATACTTACCTAAATGTAGGTCTTTGAGAAATGAAACACCTATTCTGGATAGGGATTGAGAGAAAGGGTGCATACTAATTATAGGGCTTAATATAGGTGCCTACCCGAGTGTAGCACTTTTTAGTTAGAAAGGTGCAAATTTAGTATACGAAATTGAAGGGGATTGGCTACTCATAGTAGGTCTTTAAAGTCGAGTTCCTGTTTGGGATAGGGTTTTGAAAAAGACAAGTACCTACCCCCAATCAGGGATTTTGAAAGTTAGGTCCTACCCAAGGGAGGGCTTTGAACAATTTTTCCTACTCAAGGTAGGACATAACAGTTGAGTGTTTATTTGGGATAGGGATTTGAACAAGAAGTTCCCATTCTGAATAGGGCTTAGAAAATGGAAAGTGTCTACTTTGAGTAGGGATCTTTAAAGCAAGGTTCCTAGTAAGGGTAGGGCTTTTGAAAGTGAGGTTCCTACTCAAATCAGGGAGTTTGAAAGCCTAAAGTGCCTACTTAGGATAGGGCTTGCCAAAGAAAAATACATACTCGGGGTAGGGCTTCTGAAAGTGAGGTGCCTACTCATGGTAGGGATTTTGAAAGCAAGGTGCCTACTCATGGTAGGGATTCAATAGTTGAGGTGAATCCATTGAGAATAAAGATTCAATGATGTCAGGTGCCCACTCAGGGTAGGGCTAAAAATGCATGGAGCATACTTAGGGTAGGGATTTTAAAATGGAAGGCTGCCTACTTGGTGTAGGTCTTGAAATGAGGAGAGCCTATTCAGAATAGGTCTTTGAAAAAAGAGTTGAGTGCCACTAAGGGTAAGTCTTGAATGTGGGTTGGTGAAGTTTAAGGTCCTGACCTAGGACCCAAAATAGGTTTTCACAAAAAAGAGGAGAGGAGCATGTTTGTAAGGCCCCTAGCCCTTCTTAATTCGTAAACCAAACTGTTTGGCCTAATTGGAGTCATTAAACTCCAAGTTTTGCATTTTAACTCTAAATTGAGACATCACACTAGATGATGAAACTATTTTTAAAATTTAAATTAGATCAAACCTCTTTTGTTATAGATATACAAATTCAAGTGTGTTGTGGACCTTTGTGCAAATTACCATTTTTTGTGGGTGTGAATATTAATTCTAACACTTTCTTGAGTGGCTTCATGATGTTTTTGAGAATCTTACATGTTTACTTCTCTTTTGGATTCTTTTGAACTTTTCATAAGATTTATACTAGTGAAGTTTGTTTAGTAGTAGTAGTAGTGCTTCCATCAGTCAATAGAGTCTAGCATGATCATCGATCGATAGATTCTTGAAACACTGACAAGATAGGTGACTAATGGGATTTTTTTGTTAGAATGGTGCTCAATGATTTCTCAACGAATACTTGTTTTCCTGGTGTTTGATGAGTCTTTAGAACCTGATGGAACTATTGGCTAACTAATCAGGGAGCTCATCGACTGATGAAGTCTTGGTGACCGATGAGTTTTGACTGACAGTGTTCTGATCAACGAGCTTTTGAATGATGTGTTCCTAGTGGCCGATGCGACCTTGTTGGACGAACCTTTTGAGTGATTACCCGATGGGTTCATCGACCAACGGGAAGTCAGTCCTTTCGATCCACCCACCTTTAAATACCCATTTTCATCATCTTCTCTCATTTTTGTTTGGTAAACATTTAGTGTTTGGAGGATACATACGAGATTTACTAGAGTTCAAATGTTGAAGAGGGTCCATCAGGGTCATCCATCATAGGTCTTCATTGATGCATGCTCGATTTTGCAATCTTCTTGGACTGATCTAGGGTCGTTGATCATTTTCCTTACTTCTTTCATGTAAGATTCTTGCTTTTTTTACTCATTTCTTGTTGTTCTTCACCCTCCTTCCTCTTGCGACCAAGTTTTGTGGTGTTTCTTTGCACCTCTTGGTGTCTTCTTGCTAGAACCTTACACTTAGGGTTAAACACTCTCTTTTTCTCCTTCCTTGCTCTAGAAACCCTTAGTCGTGGAGATAGGAATCGATTTTCAAGTTAAGTGGGGCTGAACTCAACGTTTATTGTTGATTAGGAATGTTTTCGCAATGGATTTCAATTTCCTTCTCTTTACCAAGCTATGTAACCTTAAATGCATTTCTTTCCTACCTTCAACATGCATGCCATTAATCTTAATTTAGAACTCTTAAAATGGTAAAAGATGGTCTTTCTAGTATTGTTTTATTTCACAAAATGATGATAGTGTGTATTTTTAAGTTTTACTTCATCATTATTAACATTTTCTTGGGGTATAATGAACCTTCCTTGAGTATGAAAGGTCTAAAATATCATAATATAACTACTTAAATTCCTAAAATACCATGCATGGGATGCCTTGGTACCCAAGAGACAAAGCAATTTGACCTATAAGCTATGCCTTGTAGTTGTTGAACATCTTATGCAATGGTGGGACCTAAACTTACTCTTATGATGATGTAATAATTATTGGATGAAACTCTATTATTGAAAGCAACTCATTTACAATAAGTTTGAATGTATGAACATTTATTATAGAGACATAATTTTTTTTTATACATTTTATATCTTATGAGGTTGCAAACCCCAATAGTTCTTGTAAGAACCTTTTTTGTGTTCATACTTAATTTGATTGAAGTAGCCAGAATGTAATAAATTGTCTTAAGTAATCAAGTAACCCTAAACAAGTAGTGCACTGAGTCCGTATAACTATTCTAATGTCCAGACTTGTTGGATAGTGAAATGAGTCACCCAGAAGGAACTCAAAGTCCTATATTGTTGAGTATATGCGGTGCTGGAAACATATATACCTATCATCTTGATCCCAATGTTTTTAGAGAGCAGTCAAGGTCGTGTCTCGAAGATGATATGTGTTGAGAGTGATTATGTTCGTAACTCAGATTTGAGGGTTTATACTCTTGTTTCATGTTTTGTGTCTTGTGTACCCAGGGTGGACTAGGTTGTTTTAGTAGTTCATCTGATGTGCCACTATGATTGTCACTTGTACTGACCAAGGGAAGAGATCTTCATTTTGGTCATCCTAGATCTTATATGGGGCTGATTTTGACTTTGTACTAGTCAGCTAATTGCTTGAGTGGTACACCTCAAACTACCTAGGGCTTAATAAAATAAGTAATTTAGGTATGTAGCATAACTATTATGATTACTTGGAGAATCATATCAGATGATGATCCTTGCTATGTTTCTTTTGATTTTTAGATGATTTATAATGCATTAAGATAAATAAACTGTACTTATGACTAGTTGTGCCTGATCTTTTGTGTAAGTCATATAGTCTTTCAAATCTATTATACTACCTACTTTATCTTCTTAAAGTACATAAGCTTGGCAAGTAATAGATGTTTTTGGAGTTCTATCTTTTTCTAGGACATAAGTCTCACCTCGTGGGTTTCCACACCCCTTTTAGATGACCAACAATGTCTACAGATGTACAACAAGGAGGGGGCACAGTTTGAAGATCTATAGAGTCCAAGAGGTTGGTTGGGTTGTATAGAGTTATAGACCCATCCATGTACTCTCAAGTCTGGGCATGCTTTTGTGTTTTGTGTATATCAACTCAAATTCTAGTTGTATATCTTGAGAAATGTAATTTTGTAAATATGTGGACAACATCTTGTATAAAAAGTTGTGGCTGAGGCCATGGAACTCATGTAAAGTTACTTGGAATATATATGTAAGTGAAATTGGACATTTGTGCTAATGCTTCTTTGAAATGCTGAAATTTTATTTGATTTTAATTATGTGCCTTTTAGATAACATGCTTAAATAATGTTTGAACAATGTTTTTCTTTTGATTAATCTCATTTAGCATGGGAAGTTGGCATAGTTTGTTTGGTATTACATCTTTAGGTTCGTGGAGTCCACATGGACATAGGACTTAGGTAGCTCTATCTATTCTTATATATCCCACATATCCAACCATGGTCTATGGTTTTGCAGATGTGTATGGAGAACGTGAAGAACATGACAAAATCAAAATTTTGGTGCCAAGAGATGGTGGTAGGAGATGGGTATTGTATCATATCAGATCTTGGACCTTACCCTAGAACTTTGATCTTTTAGGTTTGGCCAAACAAGGTTGAGGGTTAGACCTAAAAAGATGTTTAGTAAAATACTAATGATCTCATGCTTGAATTTATCACCTAAATGTAATCTAATATGTCACATAATTCAATTGGAGGTAATAAGTAGATAAGGAACCTAATTGGATGAATAATAAATATAATGGGCCACTAATGGGCCATATGACATATCTCATAAAAAGAAGTCACAAAAGTGGAAACAAACTTGAAATTTGTAATCTAAATATCAAAATAAGCCTACATGTCAATTTTCACCTATTTTAGACAACTTTGAAATAATATGGTAAGTTGAGGAGAGAGAAAATGAATAAAAGGCATAAGTAATAAGTATTGTGATATATAAATTTTAAAAGATCGAAATAAAGATAAATTTGTATTCAACTCATCAAATATAACTTGTGAGTGAAGTTTCATCAAATTTGGATAATTCCATACGTCTCTAATCATTAGGAAAGAGAAAATGTGATTTACTTTAAAAGAATTAAATAAAATAGCAAAAGTCTCTAAAAGGAAAAAATAATGTCAAAATCAGATTCTACATGTCCTAATTAGGCTAGGTATCAAATATCATTTAATTTGGACCTTGTTTGTACCTTTCATTGAAGAGAGAGAAAAAGGAAAATAATTTAATCAAAACTTTACAAAAATTGGATTAGGAAACCCCAACCGGCATAAACAGTAACCGCGGACCAAGGTCTGGTATTCTGGGTATAACTCCCTCGTTTCTTAATAAAATTTTACAAAGTATTTTACATTGGATTGTAAATTTAATTCCACATCTATTCATACCATATTCGTAGCCTAACATGGAGAATTCGAGAAACACCTAAACTTTTTCTTCAAATCTTCTGAAACAACTTCTCACACATTCCCACTTATAAACACCTCTACTCCAGTCTTACTCGGTTGTTTTGTGAACCTCCTCTGATCCCAATTTCATCCTTTCTTGAGTGTGTGGCTGTTGGTGGTCGTGCTTTGATTTTACCTTGCATCGTCGTTTCACCCAAAAGTTGAACGTGGTTCTTGGTTTGAGTTTGCGGCACCTCTCCCTGACGTCATGTTTATTTTTGGAGCATAATTGGACCTCAGGTAAACAACTTTGTCACTTGTTCTTCATGATCAGTTAGTTTCACGAAAAAACAACGAATGAATTTTTTCCCCAAACTCTCAGATAAATTTCTCCTTGCTCATCCGACCTCTCTTCCTCTCTCACAAATTCCCTACTGATTTGGCTTTTTTTAATTTTGTGATTGGTCCATCTTGTAAAATTCATATCTTTTAATCTACTGGTCTAAAAATTATAAATAAATATGTTTTGAAATCAAAAAAATATTCTTTAAAATACTTTCAGAGTCTGATTTCAATATTCTTCAAAGAATGAATTTTAGAAAATAAAATACATGTATAAAACTCATAATAAATGTAACCTAATCATATAAACTCCAAATTGGATAAAAAGATATGTTTTCTTAATCAAGAAAATCTAATAAATCACATGGTGATGTTTTCATAGTTTAATTTGAATTTAATAAAAGTGTGATTTTCTTGGGTTGCAATATAATCATCAATTAATGATTTACAACTAATATGAAATTAGATGAAGATATATTCTATTTGGATCTAGGGTGTGGACCCTAACCTGATACACACATCATTAAGGTATGTTTTGCATGTCCTATTATTCTATGTTGAGCAATTCACCTATATTTTATTTCTCTTGGTCCTATGGACATTAGTCTATACACAATGTCTTTTCTTTTGAAAATCATGGTTCATGTGAACGATCTGAATTGTTATTGATCTTGTGATCATGGATATTATTTTAGACTCTCTCTTATGCTTTGTGCATGTTGGACTTAATTGATGATATGTGCTTCTTTTCCCACCTTGGTAGTGGATGTTTATATGGCACATTATGTGAAGGCATGAATCCTTTGATCCCACTTTATACTTGATGAATGTTCTCATCATCCTTTTTTTTTATACTTGCTTATCCCAATACTTATAGGTACCAGATGCAAGAGTGACTGAGAATGGGGCCAGAACAACTCGTTCTTCCTCTGTTTGAACCTTTGACCATAGCTAGTCTGGCTTTCCAGTCTATTTTGGGACAAGTTATGGAGATGGTCATGCATTTAGTTGATAGATCACCTACACCACAAACAAGGGAATCTACCCCGAATGTTGAGTTTCGGGGTCTCAAGAATTCTCACTATTTCTTAGATTCATGGATCAAATTTGATTCAGTGGGATCTTTCAATCCAATTTTTTTATGTTGAGTCTCGGGATCCCAAGAAGGCCTTTGAGAGGTTGAAGTGTGTTGGAGCCGTTGAGTATGTGGGAAAAGTGGACCAGGTAGATGTTGACATATGGTTAACAGAGCTAGAGAATGAGTTGAGGATTCTAAATATCTCTGAGTAGGACAAGGTGAAGTATGTGATCTACCTTATGAAGGATAGTGTTGGCCATTGGTGGCCCATTAAGGGCGAGAAGAGACCAGCTGAGGTGGTTGGATGGGGGAAGTTCCTATGGGAGTTTGTGAGTCATTACTTCCCAGAGATGCATCTGGAGGGGAATATGGCCCAGTTTGAGTGGTTGAGCTAACGATCATGGTCTGTGAATGACTATGAGTTCAAGTTCATGGAGTTTTTGAGGTTTTTTCCTCACATGGAATCCACAAAGAAGGAGATCATAATAAGGTTAGAGAAAGGTTTGAGTGATGAGTTGGCATGAATAGCGTCATCCTTGGAGTCCCGAGAGAAGTTTTCCTCCTTCACCGAGTCTGTACGAAGGACAGTCATGGAATGGTGAGAGGATAGTGCCAAGAAGAGGTCTGCCAATTCCAAGGATCACCATCTGGAAGTTTCAAGAAGTCAAGGTTTTCTTTACCACAATATTAGCAAGCACAGTAGAGATCGATAGTTTCCAAATCAAGGACTCTTGTATAGTCACACTTGTCTACTAGCTAGGGAAGAGGTTGTAGCTTTCCGCTAGCTAGAGTGAATAGTTCTACATCAATGTCATTGACATGGCCATCTAGACCACATTATGATACAAGGACTCACTTTAAGTGTGGACGGTTTGGGCATGTGAGATGTTCTTGTCATATGAAGAACTAGGAGGTTAGGCAGTAGTTGAGGCAAGGCTGGAAGGGCTGATAGTAGAAATAGAAGTATAGTAGTGGTGGCAGTAGAGGATGTGGCCAATCATCTCCAGTAGGGTCATCAAGACCGACTAGCAGAAGATAACAGACAACAGCTAGATTCAACTCCATGAGTCATCCCTTTTGAGTGGTCAACCCATGGGTCATGATAGGCCAGATGGAACTTTTTCATTATGAATTATCGACTTTTTCTTATGTATCTATTTTGGTTGACCCGGGTGCGACATAGTCATTTTATCAATAAAGAGGTGATAAATCATTGTAACATGCCTATGTCTGGTAGAGTTGATAGCCTCTTGTTGGAAACTCCTTTAGTCAGTTCTATAGTGTTGAGGTAGTATGTCCATCATGCTTTTTTTTCTCAAGATGTAGAATTCAAGTGGATCTCATGCCACTTGATATGCAGGGGTTTGATGTGATCCTAGAGACAGATACCCTGGAGAAATATACAATTGTTTCAAATTGTAGTTCCAAATTTGTGATGCTCTGTGATGGTGGATGTGTCCTAAACTTTCCAAGGAGATAGAAAGATCCTTCATACACGTCTTATGTTGATGGTAATAGCAGATAATTTTTTGAGCAAGGTTATGCAGCTTTTCTAGCACAAGTGATGGATACCAAGGTGAGGAGTCCTAGTATCTAGGATGTACTAGTGGTGCAGGAGTTTGAGGATGTTTTACCTGATGAGATTCCAGGTGTGCCACCCTCGAGGGATATTGATCTTGAAATCAATCTTGCTCATGGTATTCAACCTATAGTACATGCACCCTATAGGATGGCTCCAGATGAGATGAAGGAGTTGAAGAAGAAATTTCAAGAGTTGTTGGAGGAGGGTTTTATACGGTTGAGCACGTCCCCTTGGTGTGCATAAGTGTTGTTCACAAAGAAGAAGGATGGTTCTATGAGGCTTTGCATAGACTATAGACAGTTGCACAAGGTCACAGTGAAGAACATGAATTTGTTACTAAGGATAGATGATATGTTCAACCAGTTGAGAGGTGATTCACATTTTTCCAAGATAGATATGAGGCCAGGATATCAAAAAATGAGGATCAAGGTAGATGACATACCTAAGACTGCATTTAGGACTAGTATGGTCATTATGAGTTAGTGGTTATTACATTTGGGCTAACCAATGTACCAACAACTTTTATGGACCTAATGAAGGGAGTTTTCATATTGTATATTAATCAATTTTTAGTGGTGTTCATAGATGATATCTTGATATACTTCTGGGATAGTCAACAACATGAACAACATCTTCATCAAGCTTTGGAGTTGTTGAGGCAGCATAGGCTTTATGCCAAGTTCAATAAGTGTGAGTTTTGGTTGATCAAGGTGTCCTTTCTTGGTCACATCATCTCTACAAAAGGTGTTTGTCTAGATCATAAGAAGATGGAGTGAGTTTTGGAATGGGAACATCCCATGACACCAATAGAGATTTGAAGTTCCTAGGTTTAGTTGGGTACTACATGAGTTTCATTAAGAACTTCATCACTATAGCTCTACATCTAAACAAGCTAACCAAGAAGAGTGTTCCTTTTGCATGGGATGACCAGTGTCAACGTTCATTCAGATTGTTGAAGGAAATGTTGACAAGTGATCTAGTGTTAGTGCTGCCAGAACTAGGGGAAGGCTACATCATTTTTTTGTGATGCCTTAAATAATGGGTTGGGGTGTACGCTTATGCATGATAAGAATGTGATTTCTTTTGCTTCTTGACAGTTTAAGAAGCACAATGATAACTACCCAACTCATGGTCTAGAGTTATCGGTTGGTGTTCTTGCCTTGAAAATTTGGAGACACTACCTATATGGGGAGAAGTGCCAAATGTTCACATATCATAAGAATCTCCAATACATCTTTTCGGAAAAGGAGGTGAACATGAGGCAGAGGAGGTGGATCAAGATCAAGGATTATGACTATATGATAAATTATCATCCATGAAAGGCAAATATAGTGACTAATGCTTTGAACAGGAAGTCATCATCATCTTCGTCTATCGGTGGAGTGTAGTCAAACTTCATGGAGTGTCACAAATGGGACATGTTTGTGCTCTTTGGCATATGAATGTACAACTAGAAATATCTTTGTTATCAGGTTTGTTGGCATAGCTACAGGTCAAACCAATGTTGAGGCATCAAATTAGAGATGCACATAAGGATGATACTATGACACAGAACATCAAGTCAGAATTTGGTAGTACGAAGCATTTGGGATTTCATGAGACAAAAGACGGGACAATGTGTTTTCACAACAGAACAGTGGTTCCTGATGTTGACGGTCTGAGGGAAATAATATAGAGGAAGCTCATTCCTCAATATATGCTATGAATCCTGGATATATAAAGATGTTTTGTAACCTCAATGATTTATATTGGTGGCCAGGCCTAAAGTGGTGACATATTAGAGTTTGTTGACAAATGTCTAGTTTGTCAGTAGGTTAAAGTAGAGTGTTAGAAGCTTATAGGGACATTGTATCTTTTGCCAATTCCATAGTGGATATGGGACCACATAACCATGGACTTCATGGTCGATTTTCCAAGGACAACCTATAAGTCATGTGTAGAAGTCTTAAATTTATAAACTTAAACACTACCTCGTAAGTATACGAGTGTGTATAGTACTATAGAGGTCATCCAAGGAGCAAGGTATTGCTAGGTGTAAGTGTATTAAACTTCAACAATCTAGATCTATTTCAAAGGTTGATTTGGTTTTACATTAAACGAATTGGAAAGTTAAAGGAAATACAATAAATGGTAATTACTTAGAGAAGGATTAAGATCAGATTAAAAAGATCTTGGATGTGGGATTTCACTTCCACATCACAACTTACATACAACAATAGAATTCAAATAGACTACCCAATCATACAAGGAAGGGTTTTCATCATTACACACCTCCTGTTGATGTGAGATAGTTCTAACTCCACATAGCACTCCCATTCTTATGCTTAGTTTTGAACTACAAACTTTGGATCCTCAAAATAATCCCAATCACTCCCATAGTCAAGGATATGTTACCAAGATATATACTCCTTACTCTTAACATACCTTCCCAAAATTAATACAAAAAGAAGCATACAACATGCAAGTGGGGTGGACAATCATGCAAACATGAAAATAAACATTGAAGCATATCTTGGAATAGTAAATCAACTACCATTAAATATGGAATCCGAGTTCACATAAGTTATGACATGGGAGCTACTCTTTCATGCCCAAGAAATGAAGTTCTACTTGCACATAGTGATGAAATGCAAGTTCAATCAGTAAATCACATAGTAAAATATGAGTAGAGAAGGGGAAACATAAATGAGTTTGTAGGATTGGAAGAACAAGTAGGAACACCAACTGGAAAATGGAGTTTTGTCCTTGTAAATACTCCTACTTTGGCAACATTGCAATTAGAATGCAATGAAGAAGCCTTTTTTGCAGTCCTTGAAGAGAAATGGAGTACAGAAGAGGTCCTCTCTCGAGTAATCACCTCGTCTTCTCCAAAATCACCCTCCTTCTTATCTACTCTACTCTCTAGTTGAAAAGTCCATAAAATGATGAGTGATAATTATCTATTATGTGTCCTTTCAAATTTAAAATTGAGGGGCAGTTTCTCTCAAAATATTACAAAAATCATTGGTGACATTGCATGTCTGAGAAATGACATGGTCTGTTTCCCTGAATCACTGATGGTGGAACTGCCACTCTTGAAGGATGCAATGTATGTCAGTTAGTTGGAACATTATGTTGCTGCTAGTTATTAAAGATCTTGAAAATATGGATCCAATGTGTCCAAATGCAAACATGTCGTGTTGGTGTGAAACAGTGGCACCTAGTAGAGAGGACAACGTGTGCGCATTTAAGACACACCGTGTTGTTTCCAAGAAGGGGGCTTTGACGATGTCTTTGAATGAAAGGATACGATGTGTCCTTTTGCACACACATTGTGTTGCTACTCATCAAGGTTGGGTATGTGTCTGTTGTAACCTCAATTTTTGCTTGTATTGATTGAAATACAATTTTGCAAATAAAAGGGATTTGAGTGGAAATTTATATGCCTTGTTTTTAAAGAATGGATTCTTTTGCAAAATTTCCCTTGGATGCATGATTTCATGGTTTATACTGGTTTAATAATCCAATGATGGATAAAAGAAGAAAAAGAAAAGAGATAGAAGATAATTGTGTGCATAAGTGAGAATTGTGTAGAATTCTCTAGAAAGTGGCATAGTTGGGCACAATTGATTAGTTTTCATTTACGCATGTCTAATAGAAAGAAGAGCCAAAATAAAGAAAATAGAAGAGAAAGGAAGAGAAAATGATTAATTATGATGCCTTAAATGCATAAATTAGAAGGAGACTTGCATATGAAGAAAAGTCCCTTTTTCCTTTTGAATTTTGGTCCCAATCTTTGTAGACAGATAGATTACATCATTAGAAACTTTCCTTTAAAATTTTGAAGGAAAAGGAGTAATGATGTGAGAGATATGGATTTTAAAAAAATCCTTAAAGTGAGTAAGATAAGTTTTATTCACATAAAGGTCCTTGTGAAACAAAATAGGAAGATGGGATATTCGTGTGCATAATAATTACTCAAGCTAATTTTTATGATAGATAATGAAAATATAAGAATATGGAAGAAAATTGGAAATATTCTAAGCTACCCTTTGTTCCATGTGATTAATTCTATAATTATCTAGAATTTAGCAAAGAGGAAGGATGATACCAACTAATGGATGAGTTTTAATCTAATATTATGCCTAAACGAGTACAAAACCAAATAGAAGGTTTCCCCAAGTTTTTATGGAAAAAGGAGTTACCGAGAAAGGAATATGATTACTTCTTGGTTTTGGGAGTTTTGTCTAAAAAAAGGAAATTAAGATATATGAACCCCATGCGTTAGGGTTCTTCTTTGACAGAGATGCTCCAATCTTCCTTCTCATGCCCTAACATATATGTAATGTTCTAAGTAGTCTCAATCGATAGAGAAGAGGAGATCGCAGACCACCCAAACAGCTACTCAATCCTAAGATCGCCCATGCCCTCCTTTATCCTCCTAAACTTAACGGTTGATGCAGTAATCCTAGAAGCTAGTTTCGGAGCATCTAGGATGATCTTATGTTGCCTGGTGAAGGGAATCATTATGAGAGAATGCTAGGATTCTCTCTCTCTCTCCGTGGGAAGAATTGTGAAGACTCCAGACCTATAGATTGCTTCGTGTCCTTGTATATAGGGGGACTGATCACCACCTTCATTTCCCTTTGTCCGAGCCTCCTGGACCCAACGTGACTGACAATCAACTCCAGCATAGGTTTCGAAGACACCCAGACCTTGTGTCAATGGTGCGAAGCTGGTAGGTGAAGGGGGGAGGTGGGGGTTGTAGCGCCAGCACTAACGCATTAGAGGAATCATGCCATGCATGAGGAAGAAGAAAGAACATAGTTGAATGACTGGTTTACCATTCGGTGCACATACTAGATGCAAGGGCACAGAAGTAATCTACCACATAACTCTGAGTTGAGCTGAACATAACAAAAGGGTAACTTTTTTTTTTTATGTCTCCTCGTTGGATTGACTGAAATTGATTTAATTTTGTAAAAAATTATAGTAAATGATAGGATAATCAGATGGAGACAAATAATTTATGGATTTTGATCAAAAAAATCTATAGAATCCAATAAAAATGAATTTGAGGCCTAAATCTGCTTGTAGTTCAAAAAGTATGTAAATGTGTTACCTTTAATGGTTTTAACTAATTTAAAACCCTAAGTTTTATAGATTAAAGGATCTAATGAACTTAGTTGATGTTATTAAGAAACATTTAGGCTTTTAGAATAGAAAAGATGGATTTGATCTAATTGGATGCTATTTTTTCATAAATTTCTTAATTAGGGTTCCATTATGATAAATGTGCATTAATGGGCTTAAAAACCCTAATTTTGTCAATTTTGAGGATTAATGATTTTAATTGTGGAAATCAATCAAGAGGATATGGAAATGATGTCCTTGAATTAATTTGTGGATAAAAAACCCTTAACTTGGATAATTTGAGTAATTATGGTTTTTATGAGTAGAAAGGTGCTTTTTGGGTTTGTTGACCAAAAAGGGTAAAATTGGAAGATGAAAGATTAGAAACCAAGAAACCCTAAGGAAACCCTAATAAGGATTATAAACCCTAAAATGGAATCCCAAGTCAATAGAAGATGTTTGTATGCGATTATAAATTCTTTTTAGGATCAAGATTTGCTTAATTTATTGCATGACTTGGTTGATTGGACTTCTTGATTGGATTAGCTGCCTTACTTGGTTATGAGACTTCCAAATATGGTATGTGGCTACGCTTATGGTAATCGCTCTAGTTTCATGGTGATTTTTGAGGTTTTACTAATTTTCTTGAAATTAACTGCTTGGATGAACTTTAATTCTTAAAACTATAAAGTGAGTATGGTTATCACCTTAAATATATGCATGACTAGCTCAGATCCTAGTCCTCCTCTATAACTTTGTGTATATGCAAGGAATTGATGACCTATGTATTGGTCTACCCTTGTGGTAGGATCGTCGGGTTATCATGAGTTGATGTTTTGTCTACCTTTGGGCAGGATCATACGACTATACAACTTTATGTCTTAGTCTACCTTTAGGGTAGGATCAAAAGGGCTCTATTTGGGATCTACCATACGAGAAAGGTAGTATCCATGTCCACTGTAGGGACAACACAGATGCTTGGATATGTCAGGATTGAGTGGTTATGTTTAAGATGTAAAGTTTGTTTTGTTAAACAATAATTTGGTTGCAATATATTGTTACAACTAGATGCAAACTTTTGGTTTCCCCCACATACCAGTATAATTTGTTATACTGATTGACATTTTATTTGTTTGTGTTTTTGGGAAATATGCAGTTACATTTATGAAAAGTGAATGTTCAATAAAAGGTGACATTGAAAAGAACAAGGCAAAATATGTTTGGAGGATTATACTTAGTTCTTTTTGTGGGTAAAGTTCTAAAATCCTACTTTTGAAAGGTATGTAAAAAGAATTTTTTTATCTTGTTTTAAGCTTAGTTGTGGTAGAATTTATTAATTATTTTTAATATTTGCAAAACCATATGATCCTATTTTGGGATAATGACTCTAGCTTCTTGGCCTTCCTTAATTCGGAGTTGTCGAGGGGTTGGGTCATTACATTTGATATCAGAGCCTGGTTTTCCATATAATCTCTAATAGTTATTAAATTTAACAAATTCTTCAGATCCCAAAGGGAGTCATTAGAAAATTTTCCAAAGATGGAGGTTTCTAGAAAAGCATCATGATCTGGGGGCTTGTAAGATTTTCCTCCGCCCCACTAGCCGGTTTACGAGGACTCTCAGAATCCATATGACTACCTAGCCAAAATCTGAGGATTTGACTCAAAATAAGATACCTCTAGGATTTCTCATCTACTTCATCCCTTCTTTACCCTCTTTCACGGAATGAACTTTAAGTGCTTAAGGTTTTTTCACTCTCTCAACCTCCTCCTGAGTTTTGGGATAAGTGTTATGGATTAAGACATCCTCCACCAAATAATGAAAGTGAACATAATGATAAAGAGAAAATGTTTGATGGGTCATGAGAATCACAAAACCTAAGATGCAGGTTGTAAACCCTAACCTCAACCCAAAACCTTTAGCAATTGAGAGGACCTAATAAGTTGCATACCGTAGTTTATGCATACATGCAAGTAAGTCGGTTAGGCATGCATGATATATGTGGAGGACTGGAGTATGCATGTGAAACACACACAATAAGTGGTTGCATGACCCCTAGTGCAACTTTTGATTTTGGTGACCCAACCTAGGGTGGGTCGTCCCTGAAAAGGGGAATAGATTTAAGAGAAAGATAACACCCTAAATCGGAAGGTTAGTGGTGACCAAAAATTTTAACTCCTCTAGGTAGGTACCCAAACAAAAGTGTTTTCCTGATCATATATGAGTAGGAGATAGGCATGCACCTATGTGGAAGTAAGCAACATCAAAGCTGGCAACAGGATTAGTGCTAAGCCAGAGAGGTAATGTCTGTTTGATTCTAGTATAAGTCATGTGTACTGGAGGAAATGAATGAGAAGCTTCGTGTTACATAATGGGATAATGTGGTATATGATAATCTCATCCAGACATAAGATTTGATAATACAAATGTGTACAATTCATCGTCTCAGGTAGGCTTGGTGAGAATCATATGTGTTTCTTGAAGAGCCTCAACCTCATTAATGAATAGGAAAATTCTGGTGCTAGGACTGGTTATAGGGTTAACTCAAGAGAGAGTGAGACCCAGAAGGAGAAGGCTGGGAACCTAGACTCAGAGACATGAGGAATCATGAGAAAAATTTGTATGATGTGTCCTAGACTATACTACCTATAGTGGATGAGTTGAGTTGATTCATGCATGATCTCTAAAGGCTTGTCGTACCTAGATGCCTTTGGAGGGACTAAACCCTAAAAAAGAGAAAGAGGCTTCTTATACAGATGTATAGATGACATGAGTACCTACTATCTATGTGAGGGAAAGAGAGTCCCAAGATCGTTGAGAGGTAAGGAATGACAATGGGATGTCAAGCCTTAGACTCAGATTGGTAGTCCTTGTGTAGGACTCTAAGGGTTGTTTACGTGGAAGAAAAGGCTGGAAAGAATATGCCATATCGTGTTTTGGTTTGGTACATGCTTGAGCAGCTAAGTCATGTAGTTTAGATAACTAATGTGAAGGAGGTAAATATGAGGTTCCTATTCCTAAGAGGAGAAATAGCAGTATCTGTGCATATAATCCTCACAAGGTAGAGTGAGTTCATAGGGATTAAGCATGGCTCACCCTCAAGTTTTGGTTAAAACGAAACCCTACTTGGACTGAGGTATATGTTTGATGAGCCATTCATACAAGTTGGTGTCATATGTATGCTAGAAACTGGTTCAACCTTGAGAAATGACCAACAAGTATGACATAACAGAAAACTTAGAAATGGTTTAATAAGTTGTCTACTTTCTAGACACATGAATGCGTAGAATAATAGGAGATACACCTACATGTGATGATATAAACTTTGGATTCAAGAAAGTTTTTTTGACCCTTGGTACGATCAAGTGATAGTTTTCTCCTATCCTAGAAAAGGACCTTTCCTAAAGGTGTGATTGCCAAAAATTTGGTTAAGAATAGAGATAACTTTGAAAGTCACAGAAAAGAACTTGAGAGATGAAGTGCATGAAGCCAAAAGCACATAGATTGAGTAGGATTCTTTACATCCAAGTATGACCATCTCTAATGGACATAAAGCAAAGTCACTATGGAAGTGATTGGTAGAATCGGGCCAAGATGGGTAAGTTGCCATGTTGCCCATAAAGGGGCATAAGGAAAACCATGAGTGCCTAGAGAGATGAAGGAAATTTTGGGTAAGAATTCTAAAGGATGCAATGTTCTTGAATATCAACAAAGGAACCACACAAAAAATGTGTGATGAGATAAAATAAAGTTACGATTGAACCCTAAGTCATTTCTAAGGTCTAGTAGGGATGATATTGATGGTAGTAGGAGTTGATTGCTCCCTAAATGGACAAGACCATAGGGTCGGGAGGTAACAACTATGTTTGCCTGAGGCCCATGGGTTAGGAGGTTGGCCACCTTCATGATTTCATGGGGCCCGAGGGGTAAATGTGAGAGGAACTCCCTAGATGCATAAGGGTAAGATCACCCCAAAAGTACCGACACCCTAGAGACCTTGAGGAAATGACTATGGTTTGTAAATAGGAGTTATGACTAGACTCAAGGGTTATGAGAAAAGTCTTTCCTATGTGTATACATAGGATTGAGGGAATGTTGGTATTCATGGTTTGAGTCATGTGGAGAATGATTAACCTAGGTTTGAAAATAAAATGGTGATGTGTGATGCACCGTCTCTACTCTTGGAGCAAGATGAACTTTGTATAGGAATACATTCTTAACTTGAAATCTTTTATGATAATTGAGAATTGGAGGAATTACCACACCCTTAAGAGAAAATCTAAATAAAGAGTTTGGAATACGAGGTGAGCAAGGTAATCACCAAATTAAGATTTCAATGAGGATACATTTATCGAGTGGAATTTGAAATATATAGGTATAAGATTGGATCTGGTAACCAAAATAATGGATGCAAGAGCTTGAAGTATCTCCTTAGAAGGACCTAAACTTGAAGCAAAGATGATGGATGGAGTATTGAGGTTTATGAATTCAACATCGCCTATCACCCTGGAAAGATTGATGTTGTAGAAAAAGCTCTTAGTCGGAAACAACTCAGGTGTACAACTATCTTGTCTAGACAGTGGAGAGCACTGGGAGAGTTTTCTAGGTGGACTCTGCATCCATTAAAAGATCGGATTTGTATGGCTAATATCAGATAAAACTAGGCCTATTGATCGAGTTGGTAGTTGCCCAATTGGCCAACCCAAAGCTTGACAAGATGAAAGGTTTGTTAGAGAAATCTCAGTCTCATCTCTTAGTGAGAGTAGATGATGGAATTCTCTACAAGAGTTGTATTTGGGTCCCTGAAGATTCACCTTTGAAGAATCATATCTTGCACGAAGCTCATGGTTCTAAGTACATGGTACACCCTAGCACTACCAAGATGTTTAAGGACTTGTAGCGGTTCTTTTGGTGGCCTGGGATGAAGAGAGATGCAACATCATATGTGGCCAGTTGTCTCATGTTCTAGATGGTGAAGGATGAACACCAGCACCATGTGAGTGGAAATGGAAACAGATCACCATGGACTTTTTGGTGGGTCTCCCCAAGAACAAGAGAGGTCATGATGCAATATAGGTTGTGGTAGATCTCCTTACCAAGTCAGCACATTTCCTAGCCTTAAAGATCCATGCCAAGGTGACAGACCTAGCTGAACTATATATTAGAGAGATAGTTCGACTGCATGGTGTTCTGAGTTCAATTATTTTGATTGTGATCTTAAGTTTGCTTCCAAGTTGTGGAAGGAAGTGCATGAAGAACTCAATAATAGATTGAAGTTTAGCACAACTTATCATCCCCAAACTCATGAACAGTCAGAAAGGACGATCTAGACTTGAGGGGATCTATTGAGAGCATGTGTTCTCTATTTGGGTGGATAATGGGAGCAATACCTGCCCTTAGTTGAGTTTGCTTACAAATAACAACAACCAAGCCAGTATCGAGATGCCTTCATATGAATCTCTCTATGGAAGGCTGTGTTGATCACCAATTCATAAGGTGATGTTGGTGAAAGAACCTTGTTGAGGTCAGAGGAACTACAGTTGTTTGCTGATAAAGTCGCTTTGATCAAACAAAGGTTGAAGAGAGCCGAGGATCGACAAAAGTTGTATATTGATGCAAAGCAGACTCACTTACACTTCACTATGGGTGAACATGTGTTTCTAGAAATCCGATCCCTCCAAGATATATATAAGAACAAAGGAAGGTTGAGTCCCTGATACATGGGTCTGTTTGAGATTTGGGACAGATTAGTGAAGCCGATTATTGTTTAGACCAACCCCTCAGTATAGCGAGATGTGTGATGTGTTCCATGTGTCCAATCTAAAGTGTTATGTGAAGGACCCAAGCCATGTGCTGAGCATTGATCCTATTGAACTCTAAGGGAGGCTGACATACCCTGAATCACCTGTGAGGGTTGGATACCAAGGTGAAAGAGCTCAAGAGTAAAAAGATAGAGGTGGTGAAGGTTTTTTGGAAGCACCATGGAGAGGATGAAGCCACATGAGAGATGAAGGTGGACATGGAAAAGGCTTACCCTAAAATGTTTGTATGATTAGTTGAATTTTGAGGGAAAATTTCCTATAAGAGCTTAAGGATGTTATAACCTCAATTTTGCTTGTATTGATTGAAATACAATTTTGCAAATAAAAGGGATTTGATTGGAAATTTGTATGCTTTGTTTTCAAAGAATGGATTGTTTTGCAAAATTTCTCTTGATGCATGATTTCATGGTTTATACTGGTTTAATAATCCAATAATGGATAAAAGGGAAAAAGGATAAAAGA
Source organism: Alisma plantago-aquatica (assembly GCA_963693085.1). Taxonomy (NCBI): domain Eukaryota; kingdom Viridiplantae; phylum Streptophyta; class Magnoliopsida; order Alismatales; family Alismataceae; genus Alisma; species Alisma plantago-aquatica. The sequence goes on from OY856411.1 coordinate 697,076,653, forward strand.
AAAATCCTACAATAAGAAAAAGAAAAGAAATAGAAAATAATTGTGTACATAAGTGATAATTGTGTAGAATTCTCTAGAAAGTGCCATATTGACCACAATTGATTAATTTACATTTAAACATGTTTTCTAATAGAGAGAAGAGCCAAAATACAGAAAATAGAAGAGAAAGAAAGAGAAAAGGATTAATTTTGATGCCTTAAATGCATAAATTAGAAGGAGACTTGCATATGAAGAATAGTCCCTTTTTCCTTTCGAATTTTGGTCCCAATCTTTGCACACAAATAGTTTATGTCATTAAGATTTTCCCTTAAAATTTTGGAGGAAAAGGAGTAACAATGTGAGAGATTTGGATTTTACAAAAATCATTAAAGTGAGAGAGATAAGTTTTATTCCCATAAAGGTCCTTGTGAAACAAAATAGGAAGATGGGATATTTCATGCCCATAATAATTACTCAAGTTAATTTTGGATGATAAATAATGAAAATATAAGAGTATGGAATAAAACTGGGATATTGTAAGTTACCATTTGTTCCATGCGATTAATTATACAATGATCTAGAATTTGCCAAATAGGAAAGATGGGACCAGCTAATGGATGAGTTTTAATCTAATATTATTCCTAGATGAGTATAAGATGAAATAGAAGGTTTCCCCAAGTTTTTATGGAAAAATAAGTTACTGAGAAAGGAATATGATTACTTCTTGACTTTGGGAGTCTTGTCTAAAAAAAGGAAATTAAGATACATGAACCCCATGTGTTAGGGTTCTTCTTTGATAGAGATGCTCTGATCTCCCATCTCATGGCCTGACATATATATAATGTTCTAAGAAGTCTCGTCCAGTAGAGGAGAGGGAATCATAGACCACCTAGACAACTACTCAATCCCAGGATCACTCACGCTCTCCTTTCTCCTCCTAAACTTGACAGTTGATGCAGCAATCCTAGAAGCTGGTTCTAGACCATTTGGGATAATCTTACATTTCCTGGTGAAAGGAATCATTATGAGTGAATACTTGATTTCTCTCTCTCTCCCTGGGAAGAATCATGAAGACTCCAGACCTGCAGATTGCTTCACGTCCCTATATATAGGAGGACTGATCGACACCTTCGTTTACCTTCGTACAATCCTCCTCGACCCAAAAACGACCGACAATCAACTTCGGAGTAGGTGGCGGAGACTCCTAGACCTTACACCAGTGGTACAAAGGTGGGAGGCGAATGCGGGAGGTGGAGGTTGTAGCACTAGCACCAATGCATCAGCAGAATCACACCATGCACTAGAAAGAAGAAAGAATAGAGTTGAATGACCGGTTTACCCTTCGGCACACGTACTATATGGAAGGGCACAAAGGTAATTTCCCGCATAACCTTGAGTCGAGATGAATATAACAAAAAGGTAACTTTTTGCTGATGTATCCTCGCTGGATTGGCAGAAATTGATTTAATTTTATAAAAATTATAGTAAATGATAGGATAATCAGATGGAGACAAAAATTATGATTTTTGATCAAAAAATCCATAGAATCCATTAAAAATGAATTTGAGGCCTAAATCTTCTTGTAATTTGAAAAGTATGTAAAGGTTTTGCCTTTAATGGTTTTAACTAATTTAAACCCTAAGTTTTATATATTAAAGGATCTAATGAAATTAGTTGATGTTATTAAGAAAAGTTTAGCCTTTTGGAATAAAAAGGATGGATGAGATCTAATTGGATGATAAATGCTCATATCTTTCTTAATTTTGGTTCCATAATGATAAATGTGCATTAATGGGCTTAAAACCCCTAATTTTGTTAATTGTGATGATTAATGATTTTAATTGTGGAAATCGATCATGAGGATATGGAAATGATGTCCTTGAACTAATTTGTGGATAAAAAAACCCTTAACTTGGATAATTTGAGTAATTAGGTTTTGTATGAGTAGAAAAGTGCTTTTACAGTTTGTTGACCTAAAAAGGGTAAAATTGGAAGATGAAAGTTTGGAAATCAAGAAACCCTAAGGAAACCCTAATAAAGCTTATAAACCCTACAATGGAATCCCAAGTCAATAGAAGATGTTTGTATGTGATTATAACAATTAGGTGTTATAATAGCTTTTCAGGATAAAGATTTGCTAGATTTATTGCTTGACTTGATTGATTGGACTTCTTGATTAGATTAGTTGTCTTACTTTGTTTTGAGAATTTCAAATCAGGTTCGTGGCTACGCTTATGGCTAATCACTCCAGTTTCAAGGGGATTTTTGAGGTTTTATCGGTTGCTTGAAATTAACTGCTTGGATGAACTTTAATTCTTACAACTATAAAGTGACTATGGTTATCACCATAAATATATGCATGACTAGCTGAGATCCTAGACCTCGGTATTGGACTACCCTTGTGGTAGGATCATCAAGTTATCCTAAGTTGATGCTTGGTCTACCTTTAGGTAGGATCATACGACTATACAACTCTATGTCTTGGTCTACCTTTAGGGTAAGATCAAAAGGGGGCTATTTGGGATCTACCATATGAGAAAGGTAGTATCCATGCTGTAACGTCCCAGGATTCGAGGCCTCATATATAATGATCTTATAAGGAATGATTGGACTACCCATATCACCAAGGTACACCTCCTTTTCCGGGAGCCCATCACTAAAGAACTCCATAGTTAAGCGTGCTCAGCTTGGAGTAGTACTAGGATGGGTGACCAGTCGAGAAGTTGACCCCGGATTGCACGTGAGTGAGGACAAAGCGCACAGTTAAGGCTAGTTGTGGTCTGTGGGGACAGTCATCATTCTTGAAACTCTACTAGAACCTAGGGCTGTGGGCCCATACGTTACAAATGGTATCAGAGCCATAACCCCTCCAGTAGGTGGGGCCCATATGGGCATGTGACATGCCAGTCTTGAGCCGTGCGGTCCAGGCATGTAGGAAAGGGCTGCCCATGGTTGACGTAGCCACCCTTACGCTGGTATTCCGTGATCGGGAGCTGGGTGTCCATGGGCCATTCTGGGCCTGCACTAAAATGGGGCGATGTTATGAGGCCTTATAGTTGAGCATTGACGAGGACGTCAAGAGTCTAAGTGGGGGAGATTGTAACGTCCCAGGATTTGAGGCCTCAGATATAATGATCTTATAAGGAATGATTGGACTACCCATATAACCAAGGTGCACCTCCTATTCTGGGAGCCCATCACTAAAGAACTCCATAGTTAACCGTGCTCATCTTGGAGTAGTACTAGGATGGGTGACGAGTCGGGAAGTTGACATCGGCTTGCGCGTGAGTGAGGACAAAGCGCACAGTTAAGGCTAGTAGTGATATGTGGGGATAATCGTCATTCTTGAAACTCTACTAGAACCTAGGGTAGTGGGCCCAGGCATTACACATGCCCACTACAGGGACAACACAGAGGCTTGGATATGTCAGGATTGAGTAGTTATGTTTAAGATGTAAAGTTTGTTCTATTAAATAATAATTTGGTTGCAATATGTTGTTACAACTACATGCAAACTTTTGGTTTCCCCCACATACCAATACAATCTATTATGTTTTGTTTGTCAGAGTTTTAGGGAAATTTGCTATTACTTTTATGAAAAGTAATTGTTCAATAAAAGGTGACATTGAAAAGAATAAGGCAAAATAATGTTCAAAGGATTATAATTAGTTCTTTCTGTGGGTAAAGTTCTGAAATCCTACTTTTGAAAGGTATGTAAAAAGAAATATTTTATCCATTTTTAAGCTTAGCTGTGGTAGAATTTAATTATTTTTTATTATTTGTAAAACCTTATGATCTTTTTTTGAAATAATGTCTCTAGCTTCTTGGCCTTCTGTAATTGGGGGTTGCCGAGAGGTGGGGTCATTACAGTATTTGTCTACAACACACATGCGTTCAACAATAGACACAATGTGTCTCTATCAAAAACTTGAGAAATTCCCTAAAGAATGTGGAATCGCTTGGGGAATCCAGCTAGGGTCGAATTTCAGTCGATTAACCTCATTTCCTCATTATTATCATGTACCCATGATCACAAACATGAAACGAGTAAATACAACTATAATGTGTGAATATAGTATGATTAGAGGCAAAATGAAGTATAAAGTGGATAGAAAATGTGTGCAAAAGTGGGCAAAAAGTCTATATAAATTATGCACACCAAATCCCCGTAATCTTGAACTATTGCATGTCCTCAAGCAAGAAGCACAAGGAAACACAAATGAAGAAAAGTCTAAGAACAAATAGCAACCAAAATAAATGGGAAAATTAAATCAAGAAAGATCAATCATAATCAAGGTTTATTGCTATTAGCCATGAGTTCAACTTAACACCAGGATTGAAGTTTTAGTTCAGCAAAAATGCAAAAATTCAAATGGAAGAATTAATATAATAGCATTGAGTAGAACTTACACAATCAAACCAAATAAATAGTGATGTAACTTGATCCTCTCAATTAATAATGATGTAAAAGATGAATTCTGAATTAAAAAATAGTCTAGCAACACTCTCCCTATCAATTATATAAGAGATGAGGTATGGGTTGTGACACTCGACAACTAATATAGACTTACACACACGTGGAATTCTGGTTGGGATCATTTACTCTCTTTTATGACATTACACTCAAACATCATAGCCAGATCGAAGTTACACTAGGCTAGCATGTTACATGGGAGGTTTAGCCATTTTGCATGGGTGTAAATGTAATTTATTTGAAATGTAATCCAATATAATGAGAAGTTAGTCAGTTCCTGCTTGGGAACCATAAGGCCTTTAGATAAAATATTTCCCCCCCAAGCACTGAAGAGTTGGTTGGATTGCATAATCAACAAGATTTCATTCATTTATTAAAAAAAATTCATTGTGACTGTGGATGAAAGCACAGTAAATAATTGATATGGACATCTAGAATACTAAATAAGGGTAATGTTGATTAGTCCAAGAAGATTTCAGTCGTTACATATATTATATAAGAATGAGTGTGAAAGTTGAACATGCAAGATAAAAGCAATAAGCCAAATTAAAGTAAATGTTTTTCACAAAAGGATCCATTTAAATGATGCATGGCTTGTACCATTTTTCTTCAATGGATGTTTCTCAATACAAATTTGGGAAAAGAATTCAACATAAAGGTAGTTTGATCCAACAAGGGAAAAGAAGCCTCAGATCATACCCTATTTGCTGCAATCTAAAATAGATATTGAAGGAAACACTAAGAAAAGTGATGAAAGAAACTAAAACTACACCATCAACCGGTTGCTCCCTCCCAAGCTTTTTGTAGTGTGCTCACTACATAAATCAAACTTAAGAGGTTTGCAATTGATTACCTGTTAAGGATGGATTAGAAGGAAGTGATGGTTCCCTCATGTCCATCTAGAAAATGATGGCTCAATGTTTTCATCATCGGGAATAGAAGTGGAGGTTAGCTCCTGTGACAGTGGTGATGGTGGTGGAGGCATGACATTGTGGCCCTAAGATATGTGTCACATATCCATCTTCTGGTGTATTTTACTATAATGTTAGCTCATCTGGTCCAATCAGGTGAAATGTTGATCAAAATGTTGATGTACATAATCATGAAGATGTTGTACGTATGGCATAGCATAACTATAGTTTGTATGAGTGCCATTAGAGGGAGGGATGTAGTGCTGCAGTTGTAGTGGAAGCTTTGAGTTGATCTCCAAAACCAGGTTCATAATCAAAGTTGAACTTCCAATTGTTTTTAATTTTCAAGGTGACCTCCTCCAGATCAGGAAGTTCAATGAACTCTTCATGGACACAAAAATACTGCCTAAATTTGTTGTCAACCGAGTTACCCCTAACAATTTTTCCTGAGGAAATGAGAAATACAATGTCAACTATATTCTCCCGGTTCTTGAGCAAAAAAAACTATATTCTCCCGGTTGGCAATGTCCAACCTAATCAAATCAACATTCAACTTTTAGGTGATATAAGTTATCAATCATCCTATCATCACATCGCCCATTTTTTTTCTAATTTCAAAGAAATGAAGGAGGATATAATAACATGCATTGATTTTATAATTGTGTAGCATTGCCCATAAGAAAAACAAGTCATGCTTTCCACAAACTCCTTGTGTTTCCTTTCTTGCAAAAAACATAAGTGCTAAGTAGTCTGTGTATGTACTGGAAGATAGGATTGTGTAGGTGTGATGCCCCGATAGATTTAGCATCATGTATACCATATTCAGTAATATCCCTCCAAAAATCATCATTATTGAATTGTTGAGGATATGTCATGCCCCCTCCATAATGACATTGATATGTGTCACATAATTGCTTAAAAGTAAGTTTGTAACCATGCCCAAGAAATCAATAGGTGATAATGCTAAAAGTTTCATATGGCTTCCTTGGGTTGTACACCACATGCAGAGTAGTTAAGAATTCATAAGTCAGTTTGGGATAAGTAGGGCTTATAGTGCAATAGGTGTATTTGAGCCCTAGCTCTTCAAATAATATCAAGACCTTTGAAACCCAATGCATCCATTGACTCCACTAAAAAATGCCTAGGTAGGACCCTATGGGTGATCAAATTTTGGTATGTCATATCTTCTTCCTTTATGACATTGAATTGAGTTGATGAGATATAGGTCAGTGCAGAAGAAGAGATTTATCCCTTATAGCACTTGCATACTTGATTGCTTGATGGGGGCCATTAGCATTGTAGTTGACGTTGCTACAAGAACAGACACGACATGTTTGAGAGGAGACACGACTAGTCTTCTACTAGTCCATCTAATTGTAGGTTGAATGTAATGATGGAGAATATGGCGTGTGTTCTTAGTTTATGTTGTGTTCCTGAGGTCGACACCCATCAAAGAGGATGCCCTGGCAACACGGGTTGTCATTCTTAGTGTTGGTATGTATGCCCAGAGAGACAATCATGTGATAATTGTAATGATATATCTTGTAAATGATTTGAGTGATCATAAAGGCAATCCTCCACTTTCACCTATTTATTCAGTTTTTAGATAATGATATAACATAATAAATGTCTAAAGAATGATATTACTCAATGAGGTACATCTTCAGGTTGAGGACCTAAATAAGGAGATTATATGGATGTCAAGATTATATGCATTCTTATTATGTCCCTAGTCAAATGTTATTGTAAAAGGATAATAGACAACAATAACACTTAAGACTAGAATGTGTGTTGGTTAATGACAAATTATCATTAGTCTTGATTTGTGATATCACCAAGTACATAGATACTTGTTAGAGAATAGTGTATCAGACAGAACCACCTTGAGAGTGACACATGAAAACCATGATTGGTAGTCAGAGTCATCCCTTATAGTGATGGTGGTGATTGTGGTTCTTACACCTAAAATTACTACACTCATCACATGTTGTTCAGTGTAGTTTGACATCATCCACCATGATCCTCGATAAGGGTTACCATAAAGGTGGTGCTCGGGTGCACTGTGACACATTGGGATGACTGTGCATGATGTAGATGGGATTTGTCCCTCCTACAGGAGTATGATATCTTGGCCACTTGATATGTGAGATTGAGAAATGCATGGCCATGTTGATGTGAGTTAATATGTGATATTTAGCTTACACATATCTCAGAAAGTATGCTCTAGTTCAAGGAACATGGATTGAATGTTGAAGAGGATGATGATTCCATGTATCGAATTCAATCTGGATATTAGAGACAAAGAAACTATACAATTGATTTAACATCAATCACTAATGATAGGTTAAGTTGTTCTCCAACTTCTCCAATCACTTGGGTAGCAATAAAGTCTTTCTAGATTACAATCATTTCTTGTGAAATCATAATATGATTATGAATATAACTGCCAACATAGGTTGGAGCCTACTGGGTCACATACATAGGATGTGCTAGAATAGGAGTATAGTTATTGATGTTATTAGAAATGTTCCGAATCAACATGAATACTAGAACCTTTAGGTAATCTACTAGAATAATATTGGATTATAATCTGAGTTAATTGGTTAAAATGTTTGAGTCAATTAATTTTTAAGTCAGTTGGCTATTCTTGAGCGGATTGACTAGAACTGGGTAACAAGAATTAGTTAATCAATTAATATGATTAATTGGACAATTAATGGATTCTAGAATATTCTTTTATTGGTCCATGAGCGGTTCATTTGAAATGAAGTCACAACCCTTTTGTTTACCCGAACATTTTGGGAAACCCTGCTTCCTTTTCTCTACTATTTATAGGGGCATGACGGATGGATGTTTTGTTAACGGTAATTCTCACACTCTTGTATGTGAACCCTAATCATCATTCTAGTCAAGTGAGAGAGAAGGAGAGCAACCCACACTAGCATGTTGTCCAACAAAAGACTACTCCTTCCCGCCGACTTACGAAGCATGACGTGGAGTTCTAGTCCATCTGCGTGGATGAAGTAGAGACACAGATAATGAGTTGCCTACGTTCAGAGGACAGACAAGGATCGTCTATGCATGCGAGGAGCTATGTACATCATCGCTAAGGGATGTCGTCACACGTGTTGTATGACTTCCTATTTTCGAATATGTTGTTGTCGATGAGATATACTTGTAGGGCATGTGGAGAAAATTATATTATTTTTGCAGAACCTCTGACCTCCAAAAAACAAACACTTGGCAAGGCAGTAAAGAAAATGATAGGCGGAGCTCAGATGACAACTTCTCTGAATCTGGCAGTGGACTTCAGCAGTGGAAAAATCAGATTTGGCTCTAGTGCGACAACAAAGTGAAGAAGATGTCTGGTTAATATGAAGTGTAGCATCTCACAGATGCAGATCTGAGCTTGTGGTGTTGAGGATGAGGAACACAAAATCTTGAACACGTCATGAGCTAGGGCTTAGTGTGGAGAATGAAGTTGAAATCATGATTAAAAATCCTATTTCTATCCACCAAACACAACGTGTCTGTAAATCCACATGCCGTATTTTCATGTATATCAACCTCCCCCATTTTTCTTGCTTCGCTTGATGACGACACAATGTGTTCTAATATGGACACATCGTGTGCTCTTCCAATGAAAAATTTGAAGATGAACCTCTTTTCCAACATGCCATGTTCTATAAAACACACGTCGTGTGTAATTCCAGTAAAAATGTATGAAAGATTTTGTTGAACAGTGCACACTATGTTCCATATGGCACACGTCATGTCTATCTTTGTAGAACTTTATGATTGACAAAACTACTTTTTATGTGTATTGTTGCTTTAATCACACATTGTGTGTTCTGGGATGTTTGCTCATAATTTTCCCGTCACACATAACACGTTGATAAGTGCATATTCATCCATTGTAAGTGTATATTTTAGATCTCTTTTTAGGAGTGTTTCATTATTATCATTTCGTTCCAAACGCAATTTGGTTAGTTTAGCTTTCTCTCTTTTATTTAGAATATTTATTATTTTTCATTGACTTTTGTAAGAAAATGATAAAATCCACCCAAAGCCCAATAAGGCCCACGAGACAGAGGTTCAATTGTCTATTTTCTGCCTCCCAAGGCTCTCAATCGGTTGACTAACTCATTCAGTCAGTTGACTCACATGCACCAGATCGTTCAACTTTTTACCATCCTGATATATATACATCATTCTAAAAAGATCATAACTTTTACATCCCAAGGCAGAATTTAACGAGCAAGTATGATTTGGAAAGACAATTTAATTTTCTACTGTAAAAATACATCTTGAATGGTTTTCCATTTGATTTAATGGACTCATGAATCAATCAAATCATCATAATGGGAATCTGCAGCAAAAATAGTCCAATGGTCAAAATGTTAAAAGAATTGAATTCAATAAATATCTCCATTTTGGGACAAGAAATCATTATTTTAAAAATACATAAAGGAGAGTTGGTATGTTCCATATGCTTTTATGTGGAGGAAATAATTCATGTAAAGACTCTATCAAAAGTCACAAAGATAAATTTATCAATGCGGTCAAGGTTTGAGCAATAGAACTTTAGACGGAAGCAAGTGATTAATGTAGTCGACCAACCGGCACCCCAAATGAGGCAACCTAGTCACCGCAAACACCCATTCATATATAGTTTCCCCCTCCTTTATCCCTATAAAAAGTGGGGGAATCCAAAGCAAAAGGCACCACATTTTTCCACCACATCTTGTACCTCTTCTTCTGTGATTTTTATAATCTTATTCTTTTACATCATGTTTGAGTAGTTTTGCTCTGGAGCATGGGGATTATCCCCATAACCCATTATCTACATTAGTTGTAGTGGCTCCATAATTTTAATGAAATAATGTTTTCCAAACCATTTACACTTCAATCAAAGGATATAGATAAATTCTTCTAAGGGTACCACGATCTCGGATCCTAACAAGAATGACATAAATTTTTGATGTGTTTTTAGGATCTTTTATCCTTATTATCCACACTAGTTGTAGTTAAATATGATTATATTATTGTGGGGATGCCAAGATATGGGGTCTCAACAAGAACAAATGCATAATATTTTGACATGATCACATGATTTAGGTTATGATCTTTTTATCTAGTTATCTTATTTGTAATAATATATGGTGAAACAATCACCTAATAGAATCATGTTCGATGGTTGGACAAGGATCCTCAAACTTTGTGGCCTTGGGTTTGAGAGAAGTTAGGTCTTTATGTGATTTGTGCCCCTAAGGGACTCAATATGTCTAATCTTAATTCAGTCATTAAAAAAATGATGTTGGATCGGTTGATTTCGGAATGTAGTTTTTGGTGTTGATCCTCCAGACACCCATCTTATGTTATTAATTGTTCTTAGTTAGTTTAATTCTACATTAGTTTCTATCATCAAACTCTCTCAGCAGATTTTACTTTCTTGTTCTTGCTATTGGATTTGCATTTCAACCATCCAATTTCCATCTCTTGGGATCGTTACCTTACTATACTAAAATTTGATTTTTTTGTTTGCAACAAGTTAACAACCTATTTAGAAGTTTAAACTCTAGGACTTTTCCTAGTGATTTTTTGTGTGTGCAACGACACACACCAAATTTTGTGTTGTAGTCAGGGATGACACGCGTTATTTTTCGAATCAAACCGCTTTTATATATAGGATTTTTCTTCTTCCTTTTTATATTTTATATATAATTTTTAGCTTGTTTAAAATTGTAGAATTATTCTATAATTTGTTCCTTCTTTCTTTATTCTATCAATCTCCATTATGATAGTGATTCTCCTCTTTCTACTGAGCTTCCATTATGGTAATACTACTTTCTAGTTTAATTTGTAACTTTAATTGTTCTATGACTTTTTCCATAATCTCTTTGTTATCATGTAACTTTCCTTTAGTTTACTTTCATGATTTTAGTCTTGTTCAATAATTTCATTTCTTCGATTTTTTAATTTATTTTCCTATTGAGAATCATGATGGTAGTGTATCCCCTCCTTCTACCGAGGTTCCATTCCAATAGTATTGTTTCCTAGTTTGTTTTGTAATTATTAGTCTTATTCATAATCTCTTACCTTATCTTAGTAATTTTTAGTTCTTTTGTAATTTCTAGATAATTCCCTAAGTTGTTTTGTAAATTTAGTTTCTTTTCATTTTTCATACTTTTTCCTTTTTCTCCATTTTATATTACTTTTTGTAAATCATTTATTTCAAAAAAATCTTTTCAAAAGAAGTGGTAAATATATCATGGTTCACAATGTCAATTGTGTGGTTATTACAACCATACATCACTAGATTCCTAATGTGTCTCCTCATGTTTTGGCGCAACCTTGAAATATTGAGTCTGCCTACCAAGATGGATATAGTGAAAATTATAATCCACAACCTTTTGAAAACAATTAAGATGAACAATGCTACACATACAAAATGAGAGATTATATGACCAAGAATGTTATGGGGGTATGGTGAGGATAACCAAAAAAATTTTGGTGGGTATGATACATATTATTAAAATAAATATACATCTCAATAGGAAGAACGAATTAGAGCCCTAGAAAGAATAATAGCATACCAACAATATTAGAAAACTGACAAGCCATTTTAGCTACTTTACTAGAGGCCCAATCAAAGAGACCCCTATAGAAGTTAGAGTATCCTAGGATGTTTTTTTCCTGACGATGACGATGATGACCCCATGTTTATGTCATTTATGTCCAACCCATAAAAATAGCATAGGCCAAGGAGTCACAGTCTTAGTGTAATGATTACATTGGTATTCCGACCCTTCCTCTAGAGACTTTATTACTTGAGTATGAAAAGTTGAAGCATGAGAGTCATCCTTATTCAGAAGCTCCAAAAACTCCTATTATTGACATAAATCTAGATGTTATCAATGATCAATCTACTTTTGTTGAGTCAATCATGGATGATAAGCCACCATCCTCCAATGATGAAACAATTCCTCACACTCCATTACAACCAATTCCTATTTCACATATGGATGGTCTATATGGGGAGACACCACCTTTATAAAAGGTTCACATGACCCCATTCATTTTTTGTAAAGTTGATATCCATGTTTATGTCCTCTTCAACCCTTAGGAACTTCTTGCATAAAGGAACTTGAGGTACATGCTATATCAACAATGAAACCTACTAATCACAATGTTGATTGCATGATTTTTTAGGAGATAAAAAATACTTATGATGTTGATCTAAATCTATCTATTTCCTTCATTTCAAAGCCACTTCTCCTATATGCAAATCAATATGATGGAGGAGATTAGAGCCAGATTTACATCTTTCATAGTCAGCACCACATGTGTCACCTGTCGGGCACTCACCTATCTCTCCAAATTCACATTCATCACCAACACTTCCTTCACTAGTGAAGGAAGATCTATGGATCCTATTGGAGGAACTGCAAGGTGAAGGGTAATATGAAATCTCATTGGAGCTTGCACGACCACCCAACCACTGGGTGCACTATGAAGATCCACTAATCAAGGTTCCAACCATCATACACATTCTATTCAGCTACACGTTCTCAAGCTGCCAGGACCACCTAGTGATCTCCCTCTTCTTCTTCCCTTCATTTTGGACTTAAGTTTTGCTCCGGACAAGCAAAAATTTTAAGTTCAGGGTGGAGGTGTGTTGTATGTACTCATTCCACCCACTCTATCTTATAATGATTATAATTTCCAATATGTTATGTAGTTTAGCTATAACTTTAAAATAACCTTTTTAATTTTGGCCTTTGTCTAGTCGACCATGCCTTTATCTAGTATCCCCTTTAAAAAGCATGTTTATTAATATACCCACTTGAATGATGCAACTCCTTTTGCAATGTAAATTATAAAATCGATCATTGATAGAAATTATCCAGTCCCCTAGGATCTTAGTTAACACCATTCCTTGGAAAAGATGGAAATCCATAGAGGACTAGAGGATTCAAAAAACAATGCTTCCTAATCTAGAGTTAGAGATCAACTTCGAAATTTTCTACATTTTACATAACTCAAAATTAACTGACCCAATGTATGATACTCCCAATGAGCTTAAATTAAAAAAAATGGGTTGCACAGAGAACAACCTTTCATACACTTCTTGCATCAACTTCTTATCTTTCCATCCACAAAAGAAAGAAGAAGAAAAAAGGCAAAGTGCCAAAAATCTAAGTTTTGGGTGGCACCCTTCCCCCTCTTCTAGTTCTTTTGTACCCCTTGCAATTAATTGGGGTGTACATAAAAAAGATGCCATTGAGTACAAAAAGAAAAGAAATGTAGTCAATAAAATTGCAGTATATAAATAAAAAGATCTCAAGTCGAATAGAGGAGATATCATTCTTATTCCATACTCCCTTCACTCTGTTTTATACCCAGGAGGAAATACACAAACCCCAACCAATCAAAATAAGCCATGTTCTTGGTGCAATGACTCATAATAATATGTGCAAGTGCTAAATACAAAAGGGAATATGAAAGTTATTTATTGTGGGCCTCGAAATGGAACCAAGTCATAAAATAATCTTGAAGTAGGGAAGAGTATGAAAATTGTTTTCCATGAATCTAGGAATGCAAGGTTGCTTGGCTGTATAAAATGGAAATACTTAAGTGGTGTTATGCGAGTATGGATGATGGGTGGAAAGCATTGTGTGGTAGTGTTTTGAATCTAATGTTGTTTGAGGAAGAGAAAAGTTTAAGTTTGAGGTATTTTGATAAGTGCATATTTATCCATTCTGATCACATATTTTAGATCTCTCTTTTGGAGTATTTCATTATTATCATTTAGTTTTAAATACAATTTGTTTAGTTTAGCTTTTCTCTCTTTTATTTAGAGTTTTTTTTACTAGTTTTCACTAACTTTTGTAGGAAAATGATAAAATTGATCCAAAGAACAATAAGGCCCATGAAATAGCGGATCAATTGTGTATCTTCCACTTCCTATAACTCTTAATCGATTAACCAACTCATCCAGTCAGTCAACTCATATGCACCAAATAGTTCAACTTCTCCTAGTCTTGATACATATATACCTCGTGCCAAAGTGCTCATAACTTTTGCATCCCAAGGCAGAATTTAATGGAAAGGTATGTATTGGAAAGGGTATTTATTTTTATACATGGAAAATATACCATGGATGGATTTTCCAGTTAATCATCTGGCCTCACGATTCGATCGACTCATTGTAGTAGGAATCTGTAACAAAAATAGTCAAATGGTCAAAATATTAAAAGAAGGCAATTCAATAAATATCTCCATTTTGGGACAAGCAATTAATGTAGTAAAAAGGCACAAAGGAAATTTAGTGGATTCCATATGCTTTTATGTGGAGGAAATAATTTGAGTAAAAACTCGGTCAAATGTCAAAATGATAAAATCATCAACGCGGTCAAGGTTTGAGCAATGTAACTTCAGGCTGAAGCAAGTGATTAATGTGGTTGACCGAGTGGCACCCCAGATGAGTCAACCTAGCCTCCGCAAGCAGCCATTCCTATATCATTTCCCCCTCCTTTATGCCTATAAATGGAGGGGGAAATCTAAAGCAAAATGCATCATATTTTTCCATCACATCTTCTGCCTCTTCTTCTGGGATTTCTATTGTAATATTGGTCATTTACATTATGTTTGACTAGTTTTCTTCTGGGGCATGGGGAGTAGCCCCATAGCCTATTCTCCACATTAGTTGTATTGAATTCATCAATTTAATGAAATAATGCTTCCCAAACTATTTCACTTCAAGCAAAGGATATATATATATATATATATATATATATATATATATATATATATATTCTTATGAGGGTATCGAGATCTTGGATCCTAACAAGAACGAAATAAATTCTTAAAGAGTTTTTATGATATTTTATCATTTTGATCTGCACTCATTTTTTAGTTAAATAGGATTATATTGTTGTGAGTATGTTGAGATATGGGGTCTCAACAAGAAGGAACACATAATATTGTGACGCAACCACCTGATTTAGATAATGATCCTTTTATCTAGTTATCTTATTTGTTAAAATCTATAGTGACGTGACCACCTGATCAATGGGTTAGAACCTTATAATAGGAATCACATATTCTTGACACAATCACCTGATAGAATTATGTTAGGTGGTTGGACAAGGATTCTCAAACATTGTGACCTCAGTTTTGAGAGAATTCTGGCATTTGCGTGATTTGTGCTCCTAGGAGACTCAATATGCATAATCCTGATTCGATCATTAAAATAAGGAGTTTGACCGATTAGTGTTAGGATGTGGTTTTTGGTGTTGATCCTCCGAACCCCCAATTTCTTTTATTAATTGATCTTAGTTAGTTCAATTATGCATTAGTTTTTGTACTCAAACTCTCACAACCAGATTTTACTTTTTTATTCTTGTGATTGGATTTGGATATCAACCACCCTTTTTCCGTCTATTGGGATTGATACCTTACTATACTATATGTATATTTGTTGATTATAGGAAGTTAACAACTTGGTTAGAAGGTTACACTCTAGGAATTTTCCTAATGATTTTTTTTTGTGTGCAACAACACACATCCCACGTCGTGTCAATAGCCGAACATGTTTGATCAAAACTGAATTTTTGCAGAATTTGTTTTCTCTATTTTCCCCCTTCACCTGCAATGATAATGATATGCATAGTATGAGGGTTTAAATTATTACATTTATCCTTGAAAATTTTATTTGGGAAACAAAATGTTATAGGAGTAATAGCTTAAATGAAATCTATTCTAATTGTGGGATCAACTCCCACAAGGTTCTCTATTTAAAATCCTGAGTGAGACTTGAGTCTACATCATCAGATGTCTAAGAGGGAGTAGGAGACTCCCTTTTCTATCTTCTCTCCTTCATTATATAGTTTGCAACCTTTCCTATTGACCTCGAGCGTTGATTGTTTTCTTTGCAGCTCCACATTTCCATATTGATAAACATTAAACACTAAGAATGGTCAAGACCATTTTGAATGTAGCTTTCTAGGGAAGAGTTTCAACCTTGAGTTGAATATCAACATTTGATCTTCTTCAGTGAAATATTTTCTTCTTATCTTCTTGTCATACCATGGCTTGGTTCTCTCTTTGTAGATTTTTGCATTTTCATATGCATCTAGTCGGAGCTGCTTCTCTTGAAGTTGCAAAAAATGCTTTTCACCTTGTTTCTTCATGTCAAAGTTGAGAAACTTGATACCCATAGAGCTTTATGTTTTAGATCTAGAGAAGAGATGAAAAGACTTTCCATATATGTGCTTAAATGGTGTTGTACCTATGGTCATCTTGAATGTTGTCCAGAATGCCCAAAGGGCATCATCTAGTTTGAGATCCCAATCTTTCATTGAACTTGAAATGTTCTTTTCTAGATTTCCTTTGACTTGTCTATTACATACTTCAACTTGCCCAACAGTTTGAGGATGGTATGGGGTACAAATTTTGTGCTTAACTCCATACTTGGTAAGAAGATTATTGAAATGTTTCTCAATGAAATGTGTGCCTACATATGAAATAACAACTCTTGGAACTCCAAAGTGAGGAAAGATGATCTTCTGAAATAATTTGATTACCGACTTTGCATCCAAAGCTTGGGTAAGAACAACCTCTACCCATTTTGAAACATAATCACAAGAAACCAAAATATATTTATAGCCACTATAGGATGGGAAGGGGTACATGTAGTCTACATCACACACATAAAAAATTCAATCTCTAAAATTGAATTTAGTGTCATCTCATCTTTCTTTAAAATTCCTCCTAATCTTTGGCGATCACATGCTCTAACTTATGTTCATAGATCTCAAAATAGTTTTGGCCAATAGAAACCTGCATGCAAAATCTTAGTTGATGTCTTGTCTACTCCAAATGTCCTCCATAGGGAGAGGAGTGACATTAAAAATCACACTTGGGATCTCTTCATTTGGAATGCAACTCCAGATCAGCGTGTCGAAACATTTCTTAAACAAAAGTGGGTCATCCCTATAGTAGAATTTGACATCATGAAGGAACTTCTTTTTCAGTTGATAAGTAAGATCAGGAGGAAGGCATCATGTGGAGAGGTAATTTGCAAAATCAGAAAATGAGGGTGTTACAAGTGAGTTCACTGCATAGAACTTTTCAATCAGCAAATCATCATCAATAGGGGTATTATCCGTTGTGCAGTGTTGAGACGAGAAAGATGGTCAGCTACATTGTCTTTAATCTCAAAATCAAATTCTTGTAGTAGCATTATCCAATTGATCAGGAAAGGTTTGATCTTTCTTGTTCATGAGATATATGATTGTAGTGTGATCTTTATAGACAATGACTTTAGACTTCATAAGATATTGTCGGAAAATATCAAAAGCATGGACTATTGCAAGCATCTCCTTCTCAGTGGTTGCATAATTGATTTGGGCATCTTCTAAGGTTTTTCTTGCATAATGAATGGCATGAAGCTTGTTGTCTCGCCTTTGTCCTAAAACTTCCCCTATGTCATAATCATTGGCATCACACATGATTTCAAATGGAGAATTCTAGTGTGGTGGATGAATGATAGGGGCAGAAATGAGATCATCTTTCCATTTTTGGAAGGTTGTTTGGCATTCTTCATTGAATATGAATTTAGCATCCTTTGCTAATAGGGAACATACTGTCTTTGCAATATTCATTAAATTATTGATGAGCCTTCTATAAAACCATGTGTGTCCCATGAATCTTCAAATTTCACTATCGTTTGTGTTGACACCTTCTCAATAGCTTCTACTTTTGCTTTATCTACCTCAACTCCTTTGATTTATATGACATGACCTAGTACAAATTCTAATTGTACCATAAAATGGCACTTCTTCCAATTAAAAAAAAGGTTGCTCTATTTACAATGATGTAAAACTTTTGTTAGATTTAATAAAAATTTATCAAAAGAATTACCATATACACTGAAATCATCAATAAATATTTCCATGATCTTTTCTATGAAATCAAAAAATATGGTCATCATGCATATTGGGATGGTAGTGAGTGCATAAAACAATCTGAAAGGCATTCTCCTAAAGGCATACATCCCATAAGTGCATGTAAAGGTGGTTTTATCTTGATTTGGTGGGTAGATAGGAATTTGGAAAATTCCTGAATATCGATCTAAATAGAAAAAGTATGAGTGGTTCACAACTCTTTCCAACATTAGGTCAATAGAAGGCAAGGGAAAATGATTTTTTCTAGTGACATTGTTTAACCTTCTATAGTTAATGCACATGTGCCACTTAGTGAAAGTACAAGTTTGAATTAATTCATTATTATCTCCTTTCATTATGGTGGTTCCTCCTTTCTTAGGTACGACGTGCATGTCACTTACCCATGGTCTATCCTTGATAGGATAAATTATTTCAGCATCTTTTAACTTAAAAATTTCTTTCTTTATCAATTCCATCATGTTTTGATTTAATCTCCTTGGTAGTTCTAACCATGGTTTGGCATCATCTTCTAAAGCTACACAATGCATGCAAATAGAAGGATTAATTTCTCTCAGATCATCAATGGAATAGCCTATCACATCTTTGTAAAACTAAGTTCTTTCAACAATTTTTCTTCTTATCTTTGGTATGTTTAGAATTTATTATGACATGAAAAGTGAAATTTGGGTCTAAGAACACATACCACAACACCGGTGGAAGGGGTTTAAGTTCTACTTTTTTCTGTGGTGTAGAGGTGTCACTTTCCTCCTTCTCATGTGATGCTTCTTTAGAACATAAGCTTGATGTTTCTCCAGAATTTTTTCATGAGGAATGAGCATCATGTTTGAGTTGTCTTATTCATCTTGAAAATAATCAAAAATGTATATAAGGGAATTCTTGTCATCCTAAAGTATCAATTCTACCGATCAAGTAAATATTTTCCTTAGTACTTGGTGCTTTCATAGCATCATAAACAAAAAATAGTAAGGCTTCATCCTTACTATGATAGTCAGCTTCCTCTCTCCTACATCTACAATACATCCAATAATCCTGTGAAAAGGTCTCCTAAAGAAAATGGGATTTGATAGATCTTCATGCATATCTAGAACTACAAAATCATGTCAAATGTAAAACTTCCCTATTTGCATAAGAATGTCTTCGATAATCCCTCTTGGATATTTAATAGATAGATTAAATAATTATATTGCCATTGAGGTGGGTTTCCAATGTCCCAAGTCAATCTTTTCCATAAAGAGAAAGGAATCAAACTATTACTAGCACTAAGATCTACTAATCCTTTGTCAAAAGTTGAATCCCCAATTTTACAAGGGAGAGTGAAAGCACTGAGATCATCAAGTTCCTTTGGAAACCTATTCTGAATGATCGAACTAATTCTTTTAGAAAGTATTACCATTTCAACTTTATCAAGCTTCATTTTGTTTCTAAGAATGTCTTTTAGGAACTTGGCATAAGAAGGAATTTCAAAAATAACTATAACTAGTGAAAGATTAACATAAAGCTTGTTCTGAATATCCATAAACTTGTTGAATCTGATGTCATCCATATTGTTAGTGAACCTATGAGGAAAAGGGGCATCAAGATTGCTCAAAGAGTCACCTTGTCGAGAATTTCTAGCACTTCTTACTTTGGTTTTCAGTTGTCCCTTCTAAGTTAGTATCAATGGCCTCATTAAATTTCCTCTTTGAAGGGGTGAGGATCCTCCAATTACAACCCCACTCCTCAATGACATGTCTTTGCAAGTTTCTTTTGGGTTCATCTCTAGTTGGCTAGGCAAGGAATAAAAAGATGCCTTTTGATTAGCAAGGGCTTGTTGTGCAATTTGGATCTCCAATATCCTTGTGTGAGTAGTAATATTTCCCACTTTGGAAAACAATTGTTAAATGGAATCTTTCATGAGTTGTCCATGTTGGTAGAACTCCTCATTTTTCTTCATTTGAGATGAAACAAAACCTTCTATAGATTCCAAGTTGGACTTCGATCGTTGTTGTTGATTGAAATTACTACTAGCATTGTTGTTGAAGCTCGATGGAGTGTTTTCCATTAGTGGTACTCTCCCCATGTGTAATGGTTGTTGACTTTAAGGTTGTTGATGATTTTGAGAATTGGTGTTGCAGTTATGATCATGACAACTATAGGTGTTTGAGTGTGGATTGTACGGTTTCTTATTTCTATAGTTTCCTATCACATTGCATTGTTCCATAGTCTCCTCAGAAATAATAAAGAAAGGATAGATTTAATGATCTACCTTCCCCAAATATTCATTTGCATCACAAATAATATTTACAAGTTGATCCACTTGATTGTTGAACCTCTCAAACTTCTGTGTAAAAGCATCTAACTTGGCTGCAATCAAATCAACAACATGAACAACATGTATGTTGACTTGCTTCTCGGAAGCAATATAAGATGATGAAGGTTGGTTGTTCCCATTGGTAATCCATTGGAAATGGTTAATTTCCATGTCTTTAATGATTTAATATTCTTCCATGTAGGACTTATTCATCTAAGATCTATTGGAAGCAACATCTATAGACATGTAACACAACCCATTATAGAAAGTTTGGAGAAGTAGCCAATTGCTAAGACCATGGTGAGGACAAAGACATTGGACATCTTTGAATCTCTCCCATGTGTCATAAAGTGTGTCTCCATCTCACTGAGTGAAATTAGTGAGTTGACTTCTTAGAAAAATGGTATTGCTTGGCGTAAAATATTTGGCGAGAAAAGTTGTCAGTAACGCCTCCCAACTATTTATGGAATTCCTTAGCAATGATGAGAGCCATGCCTTGGCTCTATCCCTCAAGGAGATTGAGAATAGAAGTTGGTGAATACTATTATGAGTAACGTCATTGATCTTGAAGGTGTTCAAGTACTGCAAAATTTCAGCTATATGAAGATTAGGATCCTCCATGGGGTTCCGTCCAAAATGATTGTGTGGAATTATTTGCATGATTGTTAGGCTGATTGAAAAATTGTTTGCCTTAATATGTGGGATAGACCCATTTCTATTTATGGTAGCACGTACAATGAAGACCTAAAGATGATTTTCATCTTCAATGATTGTCTCTTGGTGATCTAGTGAAGATGAAGGTGAGATCCCCAAGTTTGAAGAGATTTCACTCCTCCTTGATCACCTACAACTACTCAATGTGTGTTCAATCTCTGGGTCTAGAAAAATGGATGGGAGAAGACCCCATTTCAAATGTCGCATATAGTCTTGTAAATTTACAAGTGGGTGAGAAACACTTAACAAACAATGGAACATATGGTAGATGAAAAAAATGATGGTGGAATGATGAAATGTTGGTGTGATCTAGTCTTGCTTACTAATCAACATGTGTTACTCTGACAACAATACCAATGCTCCCCGACAATGATGCCAAAAATGGTTAGCAGTGTGCATAACTATTAAATTTATAAACTCAAACACTAATCCCCAAGTCTACAGGTGTGTGTAGTATTATCGAGGTCATCTAAGGAGCAAGGTATAGCTAGGTGCAAGAGAATTAAACTTCAACAATCTAGATCGATTTCAAAGGTTGATATGTTTTAGATTAAACTAATTGTAAAGTTGAAGGAAAAACAATAAATTCTAATCACCTAGAGAAGGATTAAGATCATATTAAGAAGATATTGGATATGGGATTTCACTTCCACAAACTTGCAAACAACCACAAAATTCAAACATACTAGTCAAACATACAAGGAAGATTTGTTGTCATTGCACACCTCTCGATGATGTAAGATGTTTCTATGTCCATATAGAACTCTTGTTCTTAAGCTTAGTTTCGAACTAAAAACCTTGGATACTCAACATAATCACAACTACTCATGTTGTAGTAAAGGATATGTTTCCAAGATAGCTACTTCCTACTTCTTAACATATATTCCCAAAATATAGAAAGAAGCATACAACATGCAAGTACGGTGGCCAATCATGCGAACAAGCAAATAAACACTAAAGAACATATAAGAACAATAAATCAACTAGCATTAAACTCAAAATCCTAGTTCACATATGTAATGACATGGGAGCTACTCTCCCATGACCAAGAAACAAAATTATACTCACACATCGTGAGGAAATGTAGGTATAAGTAGTAAATCATAGAGTAAAACATGAGTATATAAGGGGAATAACAAAGGAATGCGTAGGATCGGAATAATAAGACAAAACTCTGCCAAAAACTTATTAGCCATGTGCACAAGTCTTAAAGTCATAAACTTGAACACTACCCTGCAAGTATACGGGTGTGTATAGTATCATCGAGGTCATCCAAGGAGCAAGGTGTTGCTAGGCACAAGAGTATTAAACTTCAACAATCTAGATCAGTTTCAAAGGTTGATTTGTTTTTAGATTAATCCAATTGGAAAGCGAAAGGAAAAATAGAAATGCTAATCACTTTGAGAAGGATTAAGATCAGATGAAGAAGATCTTAGATATGGGATTTCACTTCCACATCACAACTTACATACAACTACAAAATTCAAACATACTAGTCAAACACACAAGGAAGGCTTGTCGTCATCACACACCTCCCAGTGATGTGAGACAATTCTCACTCCACATAGCACTCTTGTTCTTATGCTTAGTTTCAAACTACAAGCCTTATATCCTCAACATAATCCCAACCACTCCCATAGTCAAGGATATGATGCTAAGTTAGGTACTCCTTACTACTTAACATTTCTTCCCAGAATACAGAAAGAAGCATACAACATGCAAGAAGGGTGGCCAATCATAAAAACAAATAAATAATCACTAAATCATATCTTGGAATAGTAAAATTATCTAGCACTAAACATGAAATCCGAGTTCACATAAGTTATGACATGTATGATACTCTCCCATGCCCAAGAAATGAAGTTCTACTCGCACATAGTGATGAAATGTAGGTACAAGTGGTAAATCATGGAGTAAAATATGAGTAGAGAAGGGGAATAACAAAGGAATCCATAAGAGAGGAAGAACATGTAGGAACTCCAGCTAGAAAATTGAGTTCTATCCTTGGAACTACTCCTGCTCCGACAACCTTCTCTCCTGAGAGATTGGAATGGAATGGATAAGTCTTTATTGTAGTTGGTGAAGAGAAATGGAGTAGAGAAGAGGTCCTCTCCCAAGTAACTACCTCGTCTTCTCCAAAATCACCCTCCTTCTCTTTTCTACTCTCTGGTTGAAAAGTCTTTCAAATGACGAGTCATAATCATCCCATACATGTTCTTTCATATTTAAAAATGAGGGACAATTTTTCTCAAAAATGTATATAAATCATCTATAGAACGTCGTGTCTGAGAAATGACACGAACCTGAATAATTGACGGTGAAATTGTCCCATTCAAAGGATGCACGGTGTGTCACTTGGTTGACACTCCATGTTGCAGCTTGTCGTTGAAGATCTAGCAAATATGGATCCAATGGACACGATGTGTGCAAATACAAACACACCATGTTGGTGTGAAATAGTTGATCCTGGGTTGAGAAGACACAATGTGTGCATTTAAGACATGTCATGTTGTTTCTAGGTAGGGGCTTTGGTGAATTTTTTGAATGAAAGGGCATGGAAAGTCATTTGGCATACATGCCATGTTGCTACCCATCATGGCTAGGTATGTATCTGTCTACAAAAAACACATCATCTTCGACAATAGACATGACGTGTCTCTGTCATAAAGTTGAGAAATTCCCTAAAGAATGTGCAATCTCTTGGGGAATCCAAATTAGTTTGGATTTTGATTGGATTAACCCCATTTCCTCGTCCTTATCATGTACCCGTTCTCACAAACATGAAACAAGTAAAAACAACTATAAATGGGGAATCTAGTACAATTAGAGGCAAAATGAGGCCTAAAGTGGGGAAAAAATCTATACAAAATATGCACATCATAGCCAAAAGTCATGATTCCATTTGGGTGATTGTTGATTGGTTTACAAAGTCATCTCATTTCTTTCCACTAAAAACTACCTATACATCAGAGAAGTTAGCATAGATCTACATTGATGAGATCGTTCTTTTTCACAACATACAATTTACCATAGTATCATATAGAGGTCCCCAGTTTACGAGTAGGTTGTGGGAGCGTCTACATATAGTGTTGGGGACATAGTTGAGTTTTAGTACAACCTTACAACCGTAGATAGATGGTCAGACAGAAAGGACCATTCAGACCTTAGAAGATATGTTGAGAGCTTGTGTGTTTCAATTCTTGGCAGTTGGGACATTCACCTGGGTTTGGTTGAGTTTGCTTATAACAATAGTTATTAGAGGATTATAGACATGAAATTGTATGAGCCTTTGTATGGTGAGCGATGTAGGTCACCTCTTTATTTGTATGAGGTAGGTGAGTATCAGTCGCTGGGGCCTAAGATGGTACAACAAACTACATAGAAGATCAAAGTGATCCAGTAATAACTTAAGGTAGCATAGGATAGACATAATTCATATACATACAATCATCATAGGACATTGGAGTTTCAAGTTGGTGACCTGGTGTATATTGAAGTCTCCCCTTAGAAGGGTTTTTTGAGGTTTGAAAAGAAGGGTAAGTTGGATCCTAGGTTTGTGGTTGTGATGCCCCTGGATTTTCTAAAACTTAATCTGATGTGTGACGTCCAAATTTAAACCTCACCTCAGCGAGACTACAATTTAAACACCCCAGACTAGGCTAAGAAGAAGAAAATTAGAGGAAGTCAGAAGGAAACAATAGTAGCACATGCACATGAACAATAATAAAACCATAAAACACATGTTCACCATTCAACATATAATTACAACATGAATTGTTACAACATTTGATAATACATATTGAACAGTAACTTTTACATATACATGTACTACCACTATACAATAGGATCTTAAGACAACAAGTCCACCTATACATTAGCTCACCACACAACTCACAACTATTCAGATCCTTCAAGAGAATATATCCACAACCTAAACAAGAGATTACATGTGGTACATGTCAGCACAATATTCAAGAATATTGTACTGAGTACGCCTACGTGTCTTTTATATACCTCTCATTACTAAGCTTGGCAATAAGATGAAAACTAGAACTTGGCAGCAATAAACAATATAAGAAAAAGCATATACTTGAACAAAGATGTTTATTAACAAAAGAGAACACATATCTTAATCACAATTTCCATCATATATCTCATACATATGCCACCAAAGGGATAGATTCTTTTAGGCCTTATGATCTCCTACCAAAGAGTTAGATCATGTATACAATGTGATATCCTACCAATGAGTTAGATCACTTCAATGCATTGTACTACCAAAGAGTTTAGTGCTATCATATGATGGGTTAGATATCTTATGTTTCAAGTGTTCATAGACATAAAAGTATGAAAAATGTTACAACCTCAATTTTGCATATGTTTTCATAATTGAATTATAAAGATTTTGTGAATATGGACTTAATTGAAAAGGTTGTATGCTTTTCTTCAACGGATGTATTTCTTTGAAAATATCCCTTTGGATAGGAATTTCGTGATTCCTATTATTAGATTAATCCATTAATGGATATAAAAGAGAAGAAAAGAAGAAGAGTCCAAATAATAGAAAAAGATACAAGATAATGAATATTAAGCAAAGTATTTATAAAAATACATAGAAATCTCTGGAAAGTGGCATTAATGGCCACAATTAAATAAATTTCGTTTCTATGTGATTTCTAATAAAAGAAATATGAAAAGAGGAAAAAGGAAATGAAAGATAAAGAGAAATCCTTGAAAAGAAATCATTTAATAAAAGGAATAAGTAAGGAAAGGAGAAAAGATAGAGGTAGAAGCCTCTAGAAGGCTAAGAGGTAGCCTCAAAGGGTAAAATTCGTGCCTTTAGGGTTCCTTGAGGTAAAAGGAATCCAAGATAATAATTTAATAGCAAAGGAAAGAGAAAATAGGTGAGAAATATACATAATTGAGTAATAACTTGCAACTAAATAAAGGGACCCTATTTCTTTAGATAATGAGCCTAAATTTGGCATGATGATAGATTAAGTCATTAATACAATTACCCCAAAATTTGGGATTAAACGAAGATATGGTTTGAGAGTTATGCTTTTTCCAAAGTGAAAGGGATATCCTTTATTTCTAAAGGGAATTACCCGATTTTCCCTATTTTTTGTTTATGTGGGTAGCACAACAACTGTGGATCTGAGATCCAACGGTAGAGATGCCATCCCCTACCTCCAAACCAATTGGTAAAGATATGAAACTGGGAGAGATTTCCTCTCCACTTTCCTCACAATCCAGTCTGTCATTGGATCTGGAAGTGGGCCCTCTGCCTTCAGGAGGCCACGAGGACTCAATCCATACCTGGATTGTGTACCTGTTATAGTGGGAATTGAGTTTCCCTAATATCGAAATACTTATGACCCGACCCTATATAAGGGGGGGGGGGTTGTGCAATACTAGCGATCGCGGAATTGATACTCATGAGATTGGGAGGATTGGGCGAGTTCTTTAGCAACTTCAATTGGAGAATTAGACTTGTCCTTCTCCCCTGACGAGGAAGCTGGTTCTTCCGGAGAAGGGCGACGTCATCTCAATGCCAGGAGGATGAGGGCAGAGCAATTAGCAGGCTCCTCGAGTTCAGGAGTACACGACAAAGGTACAGGTGATCTCAGTTCTCGTGTGGGAGCAATGAAGAGAAAAGTCAACCCTCACATTGACTAGCTCCTTACGGGAGGCACGACATGAGGTTGAAGATGATAGAGGGGGGAAGTACTTCACTAGCCTCACGCCTCTTTTGAAATGATTAGTACTTTAAGGTAATTTCACAACCTCTCCCTATTAACAAGCCAGCTTGCTTTTAAATCCAATAAATCCACATGGCCGCTTCTGATTGGTAGAAAAAGGGTTATCGTGTATAAATCGTTAAATATAGATCCTTTGGCCTAAAAATACAAATAAGTAGTGCTTTTTTATCATAAAAATTCAAGGAATGCAATGAAAATGTAATTAATGCCTAATTCTTCTTGCAATTCAAAAGTACGTAAAGATGCTATATTTAATGGTTTAATTAATGAAAAACCCTAATCTTTGATGATTAATGAATTGGGAAGGGTTATATGGATGTTTAAATTTGATATTAACATGTTGATTATAAAAAGGACACATTAGATCTAAAAAGATGATCTTTATGTGTAGTTTAATTAATTTAGGGTTCCATGTACATAAATGAGCTGTACTGGGCCTTGAAACCCTAATGTTAGTAATTATGACTCTTAATGGCTTTAGTTGTTCAAATTCATGAATAAAGCTGAGATATGATGGTTCTAAGCTATTTTGAGTATAAAAGTTCCTAATTGTGGATAAATACCCTTAATTTGGTAATTAGTGTTTTCTAATGGATAAATATGGAATTAGCGATAAATAGAGTTCATATGTGAATTGAACTATAATGAAATTTGAGTTGTCATTTCGAAAGAAACTAAAGGTGATAATTGAGACTAATGATCTTGAAACAACTTAAAAGGATAAAGATGGTAATTTTAATGTAAAAGGGGAATAATAGACTTAATTAACTTTTAAGTAGGCTTATGATGTTGAAGTTAGGGTTTGTGAACTAAGAGAGTGTTAAATGAGAAAAAAAGGTATTATGGAGGCTAAAACCCTAATAAAACCCTAAAGGTGGCCTAGAAAGCCTAAGGTGGAATCCAAGTCTATATTGAGAATGTTTTGGATAAACTATAACACTTGGATGTATTTCATTAATTTCAAGATGTTGTTGATTGCTTGTTTGATTGTTCTTTATCATTATTGCTTGGACATCAAGTTTCTATGGATCAGGTATGTGGTTAATTATGGTTAAACACATTAGTTTCCTGAAGGTTTTCTGAATGATTAATCACATTGAATGCAACCTATCAGTTTGGATGTTCATACTTGCAAATCATAAAGTCACTATGATGATCACAATTATAATATAAATGTGTATTCTTGCACCTACATGCCACCCTGATGGATGATGCAAAAAGGTCAAGCCCAGGAGGGAAGACCCATGGGTACCATGAGTGGTGACCCCAGACACCAAGCTCGGGATTGAGAAGGTGGTCTTTGTTGCATGACTAATGGGCACCATGAGAGGTGACCCCAGGCACCAAGCTCAGGATTGAGAAGGTGGCCTTAAGTCAATGGAAAAAGAGAAACCCTAAAGAGGGTATTCCAGGGTTAGGGCAAAAGTGGTGGAGAATGTCACATTGAAAACGTAAATTGGCTTGATAATTAACTTGATTGTGATATTTAGATTGTTAGCCATATTTGTGAAATTTTGGTTGTCCCCACATACCGACATATTCATTTATGCTGACCGACGTTTTGTTTGTTGGCATTTTAGGTACAACCCTGAAAGAACAAACAGTAAAGTGACACATTGTGAAAATAAGAAATAAAGTGCGAGGAGGATTAGTTAGAATAGACTCCAATTGTGGATAGAAGTAGATATCCAAGTTTTTTTGAAAAAAAGTATGCAAAGTTTTATTTCATTCCAACTTTTAGTACAGTCTTGGTAGAATTTTATAATTATTATTGATTATTTATCGAACCATTGATCCTGAAAATTGGGATAACGACTGTGACTTTTTGGTCTCCCTTAATTGGGGGTTACCGAGAGGTGGGGTCGTTACATTTGGTATCAGAGCATTAGTTCCTCATTTAATATTTAGTAATTATTAAATTTTACAAATTCCATAGAACCAAGGGAGTTATTAGAGGATTTTCCGAAAGACAGAGGTGTCTAGAAAAGGATCATGTCTGGGGGCTGGCAATATTTTCCTCCGCACTGCTAGTTAGAATATGAGGACTCCCGGATCTGCGTGACTGTCTGGCCAATGTCTTAGGATCTGACTCAAAATAAGATACCTTTAGGACTCTCTCATCTATTTTCATCCCTTCTCAACCCTAATTCTGTTAAGATTCTAAGTTTTAGGGTTTTTCTCTCTCTTCCTCACCCTCTTGAGGTATGGGTAAAGTTGATAAGGTTTAAGGAATCCTCCACCAAATTAATGAAAGCATGTAAATAAGATGTCATGGACATAAGCTTAATAGTTTAAGCATAAACTAAAGAATAGTTGCATGCTTAGGTCGTATGACATATGTTGTCTTGCCCTCAGGAGAGACCTGAGGCTAGACCTTCTTGTCAGGAGGATGAGTAGAGAGAGTTAGTCTTAGAGGTAGAGACCTCCATTATAAGTAGAGACCTAGCACATCCTCTAAGAATGATGCTAACCCTAACCCTAAGTGAAGGTTAGAGAGAGAGAGATGACACGATGAGCTAGATGTCATTGTAGACCATTGGTGTGAATGGACATGCTTTTAGTTTGGATACCCATGATGATATGAGCAATGTGAGGTTGGATGACCTAGTACCTTGGCGATCCAACCCTGTGAAGGGTTGTGTACGTTAGGTAGAAGGATAACTCCTTCATTGATGAGGTTAGAGAAGAACCTATAGAAACCCTATGTGCTTATATGAGTACGACATAACATGCACCCAGGGTATGTCAGTAGGACTGACAGTAGGCTAAAACCCTGGCCTGGAGAGTATGTTGGATAGCTTATGAGATAAGCATGAAGAGTTTTGGATAATCTTGGGCGAACATAGGTTTCTCTCATGTAGGTGTACACTTGTGAGCTTGATCCACCTTAGAGAGAGGACCTCCAGTAGTAAGGTTGTTGTAGGGTTAAGCTCTAGCGAGAGAGTAGGGCCCGAGCTAGAAGGTTGGAAGTTTAGACTTCAGGTTAGGAGAAACCCTGAGAAGTTGAGGATGATGCGACCTAAGAGGATGGTTGCGGTTACCTCATGCATGATCCCTGGAGGCTGATGGTATCTTGGTTGCCTTTAGAGGAACCAAACCCTAGAGGGAGGATGAGGTCGTTGGTACCTATGTGCCTATGGTATAGGTGTTTACCTTCTAGGGTTAGGAAGAAGAGTTCCTTAGACCCTGAAAAGGTTTAGTAACAAGTTGTTAGGTCTTATACCTAGTTGGTTTCCCTTGAGGAGGACTCCACTCTGAGGTGTTATTCAAGTGGAATGATAATAGGAAGTGCATGTCGTACCTTGTACATACTTGGTACGTGGTTACAAGGTTGAGCATGCAGTTGGACATCAGAAAGGTGAACCTAGGGTTCCTAGACCTAAGAGGGGAAGTAATATTGCTTGGTGTACCTGATACTCATGATGAGATTTGAGTTTCCATAGATCTGAGCATGGCACTCCTCATGTTTAGAGGAATGGGAACCCCTGAGATTAAGGTGTATGTTTGATGAACCCCTCGCCTATAAGTTGGTGACATGTGAAGGTATGATGATGGTCCAATGTGAAGGAATAGAAATAGGTAGGACCTACCATGGAGACCTAGCATGGTTTAGAAGGTGGTCTGTTTTCTAGCTATGTGCTTTAGTAGCTTGCTAGGGCTAAGTATGCTCATGTGAAGGTAACACCTAGACATAAGGACGTTTGTGACCTTTGTTCCTATCAAGATGTAGTTTCCTCCCATCCTGGGAGAGGGACCCTTTTGTAGGGTGTATACCAGTTTTTGTTGGTTTTAAGGTAACCTAAAGAGGTCTCATAGGGTCTTGAGAAGCTAAGTGCAGAGTACATAGTATAAGAGTGAACCTATAGACCCATAAATGATCATCTCTGAGTGCATGTGGATGTGTTACAATGGAGGTAACCGGTATGGGGCCTGACCGAGGTAGATAGGTCGCCATGACCCCTATGAAAGGACGTAAGTCAGACCACGAATGCTGAGAGAGATGATGGAGACTTGGGTAAGGTTCTAAGTTGGACATGTACTATGTTAGAATCCTAAAGTCTATCCTAGGATCAGGTAAGGATAAGACCAATGGAAGTAGGATTTGCCTAATTCCCTAGTTGCACATGACCATAGGGTTGGGAGGTAACAACTATCATTGTCTGAGGGCCATGGGTTAGGAGATTGATCACCTTCATGAACTCATGGGACCCAAAGGGAAGATGAGGAGGGCACTCTCTGGATGCATAAGGGAAGAAGGATGACCCCAAAAGTGCCAGCACCCTACAGACCTAGAGGAGATTACCAAGGATTGTGTGTGGACCCAAGTGGGTTCGAGACCAATTTTCCATGGAAGTAACTTTGATATCAAGATGATCGTGATGTAGAGACATATGTTGCACGTTTCAACTTAGATTTGAAGGTGTACTGGCAATGTGGGATGTACCATCTCTACTCTTGGAACAGGAAGAACTTTGTGTTTGTACGACCGCCAAATGCTTATTTCCTCTTGTTATGGGAGTGAGAGATAGGATAGTACGCATACCATACACCAGGGATAAAGATGATGTGAGTGGAATAGTTGCTATGAAGTATGAGGATAGAGGTAATAATGTACCCTTGTGGAGTGTACGATATGTGGATGGTTGACAAACATCAAGAGAAATAAGGTAGTCATCTTATGAGGATGTTTTTATCATGAGCTATGTGAAATTTGCGAGTTATACAAGGTTGAGTTTGAAAACTAAGAGGATGAGCGCAGAGTTTTCTTGATGAAGATATACTTAGAGTCTGAGATGAGATAATAAGTGGAGTACATGGAGGTGTATGTCTTCAGCATTACCTTATACATGAGGATGTGAGGTGGTAATGGATGCTCTGGTTGAGATGCAACTGCCTAGTTTAGCTAGAGGCTAGAAGAGGTTGTTAGGTTAGCCCTAAGTTTGTAAAAGGAGATAGGTTTGGCTAACACTCAGATGTAACGAGATTTGTTGATCAGGTTAGTGGTTGTTTGGTTAGCCAGCCTAGGCCTTGATGCAATAAAAGGATGGTTGTAGAACCTCAGATGCACTTCTCTAGAAAAGAAGGTGATGAAACCCCGACTAGAGTGGTTTAGGGATTCCAAGGAATCAATCTTGAGGAATCATGACATACAGGAGATCATGATTATAAGTTCACCACATACCGTGGTACTATTAAGATAGTAAGTGGCAGTGGTACTTTGGATACCTGAGATGAAGTTGCATATGGCTAGTCGCCATGCATGCAGGAGGTGAAGGACGAACACCAGTAACCCAGTGAGTTGATATAGAGGATAAAGAGTCCCCGAGAGGGAATGGGAGTTCATCATTATGGATGTTGTGGTAAGTCTCCCTTGGGCCGAAGAAGGTCAAGATGCAATGTGGGTTATGGTAGATTGCCTTACCTAGATGACATGATCTCATAGAAAGAGAGAATACTGTCGGGAGATAGATCTGATTGAACTACATGTAAGAGAGATGGTTCAACTATACCATGATATGAGTTCAAAGGTTCTTGAGTATGACCTAAAAATTCACTTCCATAAGGTGTAAGTAGAGACATCAAGAACTCGATCTGAATACATCTTATCACCCCTAACTAATGGTTAGTATGATCCAGACAAGAGGGTCTGATGAGAGCATGTGTTCTCATTCAGGGTGATACATGGGGGAAAGTTCTTGCCCTATGAGATATGTGATGATAACCACCATAGTTAGTATCAGGATGTAAAGAAGCTATGTAAGGGAGGTTGTGTTGGTCACCACTTCATTAAGATAATGTTGGTGAAGGGACCCCACGAATGTCAGAAACGGACCACAGTGTGTGCAAATGAAGTCACTTTGATCATGCGATGGCTGAGGAAGCCCAGAGGTGACATGAGTCATGAGATGATGCAAAGTAGACTGAAATGAAGTTCACTGTTGGAGAATATACGATGTGAAAATCCGACCCCTCTAAGCTACAACTGAGAAAGCTGAGTCCCCGATATATGAGTCCTTTTGAGATGGATTTGTGGAGATGGTTATGTTTAGTCTTACCCCTCAGGATAACGTGATGTGTTCCACGAGTCTGATCTAGAGTATGTGAGGTACCCAAGCCATGTGCTAAGCCATGAACCCAGTTATCTTTGAGAGGAGCTGAAATGTCCTGAGTCACCTATGAGGGTACAAGGTACCAAGGTTAGAAAGAACTTAGATGTAAGAATATGAGATGATGAAGGTTCTTGGGAGGCACCATGGAGAGGGTAAAACTACATGGGAGCCATGATGGACATGAGGAAGTCTTATCCTATTTGTTTGTATGTTTGAGGGAATTTTGAGGGAAAAATTCCTATAAGAGGGGAAGGATGTTACAACCTCAATTTTGCATATGTTTTCATAATTGAATTATAAAGATTTTGTGAATATGGACTTAATTGAAAAGGTTGTATGTTTTGCTTCAAAGGATGAATTTCTTTGCAAATATACCTTTGGATAGGAATTTCATGATTCCTATTATTAGATTAATCCATTAATGGATATAAAAGAGAAGAAAAGAAGAAAAGTCCAAATAATAGAAAAAGATACAAGATAATGAATATTAAGCAAAGTATTTATACAAATACATAGAAATCTCTGGAAAGTGGCATTAATGGCCACAATTAAATAAATTTCGTTTCTATGTGATTTCTAATAAAAGAAATATGAAAAGAGGAAAAAGGAAATGAAAGTTAAAGAGAAATCCTTGAAAAGAAATCATTTAATAAAAGGAATAAGTAAGGAAAGGAGAAAAAATAGAGGTAGAAGCCTCTAGAAGGCTAAGAGGTAGCCTCCAAGGGTAAAATTCGTGCCTTTAAGGTTCCTTGAGATCCAAGGAATCCAAGATAATAATTTAATATCAAAGGAAAGAGAAAATAGGTGAGAAATATACATAATTGAGTAATAACTTGCAACTAAAGAAAGGGACCCAATTTCTTTAGATAATGAGCCCAAAATTTTCATGATG
The DNA here is from genome assembly GCA_963693085.1 of Alisma plantago-aquatica. Lineage (NCBI taxonomy): Eukaryota > Viridiplantae > Streptophyta > Magnoliopsida > Alismatales > Alismataceae > Alisma > Alisma plantago-aquatica. The sequence goes on from OY856411.1 coordinate 697,110,756, forward strand.
ATAGATTAAGTCATTAATAATATTACCTCAAAATTTGGGATTAAATGGAGATATGGTTTGAGAGTTATGTTTTTTCCAAAGTGAAAGGGATATCCTTTATTTCTAAAGGGAATTTCCCTATTTTCTATTTATGCGGGTAGCACGACAACCGTGGATCTAAGATCCAATGGTAGAGGTGTCGTCCCCTACCTCCAAATTGACTGGGAAAGCTGTGAAACTGGGAGTGATTTCCTCTCCACTTTCCTCGCAATACAGTCCGTCATTGGATCTGGAAGTGTGCCTTCGGGAGGTCACGAGGACTCAATCCATACCAGGATTGAGTACCTGTAATAGTGGGAATCGAGTTTCCCTAATATCGGAATACATTTGACCCGACCCTATATAAGGGGGGTTGTGCAATACCAACAATCATAGAATTGATACTTGTGAGATTGGGGGGATTCAGCGAGTTCTTTAGCAACTTTAATTGGAGAATTAGACTTGTCCTTCGCCCCTGACGAGGAAGCTAGTTCCGCTAGAGAAGGGAGGCGTCGTCTCGATTCCAAGAGGAAGAGGGCGGAGCAATTAGAAGGCTCCTCGGGTTTGGGAGTATGCGATGAAGGCACAAGTGATCTCAGTTCTCGCACGGGAGCAATGAAGAGAAAAGTCAACCCTCAGATTGACCAGCTGCTCGCGGGAGGCAAGACCTGAGGTTAAAGACGATAGAGGGGGGAAAGTACTTCACTGCCCTCACGCCTCTTTTGAAAGGATTAGTCATCTAAGGTAATTTCACAACCTCTCCCTGTTAACAAGCGTGTTGCCCCACCAGCTTGCTTTTAAATCTAATAAATCTACGTGGCCGCTTCTGATTGGTAGAAAAAGGGTTATCTTGTATAAATCGTTAAAAATAGATCCTTTGGCCGAAAAATACAAATAAGTAGTGCTTTTTTATCAGAAACATGCAGGGAATGCAATGAAAATGTAATTAATGCCTAATTATGCTTGAAATTCAAAAGTACGTAAAGATGCTATCTTTAATGGTTTAATGAATGAAAAACCCTAATCTGTGATGATTCATGAATTGGGAAGGGTTATATGGATGTTTAAAGTTGATATTAACCTGTTGATTATAAAAAGGACACATTAGATCTAAAAAGATGATCTTTATGTGTAGTTTAATTAATTTAGGGTTCCATGTACATAAATGAGCTTTAATGGGCCATGAAACCCTAATGTTAATAATTATGACTCTTAATGGCTTTAATTGTTCAAATTCATGAATAAAGCTGAGATATGATGGTTCTAAGCTATTTTGAGTGTAAAACTTCCTAATTGTGGATAAATACCCTTAATTTGGTAATTAGGGTTTTCTAATGGATAAATATGGAATTAGTGATAAATAGAGTTCATATGTGAATTGAACTATAATGAAATATGAGTTGTCAATTCGAAAGAAACTAAAGGTGATAATTGATTCTAATGATCTTGAAACAACTTAACAGGATAAAGATGCTAATTTTAGTGTAAAAGGGGAATAATAGACTTAATTGACTTTTAAGTAGGCTTATGATGTTGAAGTTAGGGTTTGTGAACTAAGAGAGTGTTAAACGAGAAAAAAAGTATTATGGAGGCTAAAACCCTAATAAAACCCTAAATGTGGCATGGAAAGCCTAAGGTGGAATCCAAGTTTATCTTGAGAATGTTTTGGATAAACTATAACACTTAGATGTGTGTATTGCAGTAATTTCAGGATGTTGTTGATTGCTTGTTTGATTGTTCTTTATCATTATTGCTTGGACATCAAGTTTCTCTGGATCAGGTATGTGGTTAATTATGGTTAATCACATTAGTTTCCTGAAGGTTTTCTGGATGATTAATTGCATTGAATGCAACCTATCAGTTTGGATGTTCATACTTGCAAATCATAAAGTCACTATGATTATCACAATTATAATATAAGTGTGTATTCTCACACCTACATGCCACCCTGATGGATGATGCAAAAAGGTCAAGCCCGGGAGGGAAGACTCATGGGTACAATGAGTGGTGACCCCAGACACCAAGCTTAGGATTGAGAAGGTGGTCTTTGTTCCATGACTAATGGGCACCATGAGTGGTGACCCCAGGAACCAAGCTCGGGATTGAGAAGGTGGCCTTAAGTCAATGGCAAAAGAGAAACCCTAAAGAGGGTATTCTAGGGTTAGTGCAAAAGCGGTGGAGAATGTCACATTGAAAGTGTAAATTGGCTTGATAATTAACTTGATTGTGATATTTATATTGTTAGCCATATTTGTGAAATTTTGGTTGTCCCTACATACCTTCATATTCATTTATGCTGACCAACATTTTTTTTTCGTAGTTTTAGGTACAACCCTGAAAGAACAAACAGTAAAGTGACACATTGTGAAAATAAGAAATAAAGTGCACAGAGGACTAATTAGAATAGACTCCAGTTGTGGATAGAAGTAGATATCCAATTTTTTTTGCAAAAGGTATGCAAAGTTTTATTTTATTCCAGCTTTCAGTATAGTCTTGGTAGAATTTTATAATTATTATTGATTATTTGTCGAACCATTGATCCTGAAAATTGGGATAATGACTCTGACCTTTTGGTCTCCCTTAATTGGGGGTTACCAGGTGGCAGGGTCACTACAAAAAACATCAAGCAACATATCATTCAAGAACAATCATTTCAATCAATACCATATGCCAAGTATTTGTACACACATAATACATGCATACTTTATAATAAGCCAAGTAAGAGGTAATGGCATACCTTGAAAAGAGATATTCGTAATCCACATATTCCTCATGTCAACTATGTCTCTTGGTCAAACCCTAATAAAGCTAAGACCATGTTCTATCATTAGATTCTCATCATCTTAAACCTAGTCATGCTCATTAGGGTTTACTTAGTTCATTAGGATGTGTGCATCATTACTTTCATTCTTGTCTTAGAATTATCTTACTGATATCATTTTCTAGATTATGGTTCATTATCTGAACAATAGGTTCCATATCCTTTTTGTGCACATATTAACCCTAGTTTATATACATTATTCAAATTAGGGTTACAACCCATGTATTAGGGGTCATCTTCATATAACATGAATTCTTTGCATCAAACTGATATCAAAGTTCCACCTTAGCTTCCAGTTACTGATATTAGCTTACTCTACAATTTCTAGGGTTTCTTGAGCATATTTGTAATTATTGCACATTAATTAGGGTTATTAGCCCTAATTAGCCACACTAAGAAAATTACATGGTTTCATGCATCAAGATTATAATATTTGACCTCAAGTTGATTATACATACCATTTCAGAGTTACTGACACAATCTCATAATTTTAAGCCATCCTTTGAGATTTATTATCTATTAAATAAATATAATATATGTTGTATGATACCAACATGTTTAACTCATCAAAAGACATATAATAGGGTTCCATTTGGTTCTACACATTTTTTTTATAATTTTGATGTTTTATTTGTATTTTTCTAATAAAGGATGTATTTACTATAATTTATACAAGATCTGAGCATTTTTTTATTATTTACCTTTCTGGGCCAATCGTTGGTTGCCACATGGCTCCTTTCAGCAATTGAGGGTGCTTCAGCCGGCCAGTTCAGGGTGCCTGGACCCGGTTCTACCTAGGATTAGGTCTGTTTCACACGTGGGTTCGGGCTGGTTCAGGCTCCTCTTCTTTTCCCCAAATCATGATGCTACTCAGACTCTACTTTGCAGAGGCACGACTGCTGAGCCCTCCTCCAATGAGAGATTCTTGTAGATCTAACCTTCCTCACGATAGGCTTTTCCTTCCATAATCTTTGACAACACCACAAGGCCTCATGCGGGTGCTTGGGATGTCACCTACGAATCTGGGTATCCGTTCCCGTGAGCTCATCGTCAGGATAGCCTCTAGAGCAGATTCAAAAGAGGTAAAACTCCTCAACACCATGATTCCTCAACTTCAGGCTTCCCTTAGCATTACACAGCCTATCTGAACTCATTTGTAGTCTCCATCCTCGGGAAGAGGTTCTTCACACACTTTGATGAGCTCCATCTTCAACCCCGGACCATGGGGTGTTTGTCAGCAGAGAAGTCCACATTAGCACCTGAACACACCACGAACCTTCTCCTCCAGTGCTAAGCTTCATTTTCCTTTACTACTCTCCCTCTGATCACCTATGTACCTCCATTTCCTACTTCTGCCTCCTACCTGTAAGTTGCGATGGAGATGCAATAGAGGTGAGGAGGTGGAACTCCCTCATCTCAGTTCCGTCTCACCCAAAAAAGGGGGTCACTCGACTCCTCTCCTTATGTTGAAGCCAACTGCCTGGTTGGACTCCCCGTTCATACCCATGATCAGTGAGTCACACATCATGGAAGGTCTCCATTACAGTCAAGCTCTAACCGCAAGGTCAAAGGCAGTGGTCGTGATTGTCTGATCTCAGCCATCCTACGGTCTAGATAGTGCCACACAACCAATCCGTGGCATCTCATAGCCAAGGCTAATGGGGCATGATACTACCAAATTTAGGTCTAATAAAAACCAAAGATGCACATTATTTCCCAATTTTCAAAACTTAATAACTTTCTCTAAGATACTCCAATTGCCACTAAAATTTAACCATAGTTTTATATCAACCCAAACTGCATTCTATTCAAATTTGGTGACAAAGATATTTGACTTGTCAGTGAAATTCCTCAAAGGACATTAAATATGGCGATCTTAATCATGATATAAATATCATTCACCATACAAACCTTACTAAAGCACTTTTAACTCTCAAGATAACTCAACATTCATGAATTCACTTATGTCCTTGGACATTTATGGATTCTAAAAGTCCACTCCATCACATCCTACACACCTTAAAAGATATTTCATCCTCAAAATTAAGCAAGAAATGTAGTCCATCATCATCTACATCTTTAAAGAAATTTTTTCCTCAAAACTAAGCCATCTCTTACTTTAAAAGAAACCAAAGATATTCATCCATATTTAGGGCACAACTCTAGGTGCAACATATCTACAAACAAGATCTTTGGAACATGTCTAAATGACTCACAGAAGGATCTACAAGCATCTACGGTGAACTATCCCTCAAAATATAACATGATGTAGATGCTTAAAGCTGTGTCACGTTTCCAATTAGGATTTTTGAACTAATTTCACCCAACCATAAGATTCAAACAACAGATTATACATGATATTTTTCACATTTTAGGATTTACATCCTCATTTTATCCAAACATCTAGTTCTAAAATTATGTTCTCATTTTGAGAAGAGTTATTTATAAATTAACTCGATTTATTCATATAGATCATAACAAGGTGTCATCATCATTATATTTTACAAAATATTTAGAACATGTTCAACATTAACATATGTCTTTTAGGAGGGAGTTAACTATAGTTAACTCTCTTTATCCATCTAGATCATATCAATGTGTCATAATCATTATGTTGTGCTAATTGTCAAACTATATTTTTCATCTTTATTAAGCACTAAGATTAACATCTCATGTAACATGTTTCATTCATTCAATCTTATTTCATTGCTCATAATAATTTGCAACATTTACTAGTGATTTCATCACAAGATTAAACAACAATATAACATATTATCACCATTATTCATGAATATTGTCAACCATTTATGCATTGATATATATAAACCATTTCTAGGTTTCCATCATATCATGTCTATGTATCACGTCTCGAGATTAGATCACATCCTTACACATATTATATCATGGTTGTGCTAAACATACTTATGCAAGTGGCTTGTTAAACATATATCGAAACTTTATCTAATCCAACTGAGGTTCCCCTGACCCATATCATGAGGGTAGTGTCATGCTCAATCTCTCTAAGCTAACTCAACTCTACGAGTATATCATATATACAATATCTCTATCCTCCCTCTTTGGTCTAGGGTTCTCAGGTCTACCTCATTGGCACTAGTGATTATCTTTACAAGCTCTAGCCACATAAGCACAAACCAAAACATGCTATGAAATTCTATTCATAGGTTCTCTACCCATGAGACATGATTACCCAAAACTCTCTTATATATGCAACCACTAGATTCCTACAAAGAAACACCAACCCAAGCATGAGGCTTTACACAAACTAAAACACTTATCTCCTCTGAAATCCTGGGACTCTCTCTCCCTCACCTAAATGGTAGGTACTCATATTCTTATTCACATATGCACATATAACTAGCCTCTCTTTGTCTCTAGGGTTTGGTCCTCCCAAGGACATCTAAATTTCAACAAGACTATTGTAATCATGCATAAAGTGACTCAACTGAATCACTCAGGAGTATTCTAGTTTAGGACATATCATATCACATATTTCTCATAATTCTCATATCTTGGAGTTTAGGTTCTCTAACCTTCTCCCTCAGGATCTCACTCTCTCTAGAGTTAACCCTATAACTGGTCACAACACTAGAGGTCCTCCTTTGTAAAAGAGATTGAGGCTCATGCTGACTCACATCTTATCTTAACTTAACATATCTTATCTCAACTTAGCTTATCTTAACTTATGAAAACATACATACATGCATCATCGGGACTTTTTTCAAAACCTCAAATCTAAACTCATGCAAAGATCATCATGTATCATCATAACCCATCATATATCATCTATATTAGACTTATATCATTATCTAACCTTGTTTCATCTATTCCATCTATCACATCTTCTAACAAGGCTCTAGACATCTAATACAAAACTACTCTCTCTTCAATACGGATGTCATTCACTTTCATTTAGGTTGCATTATCACCTCCTACTCGTACATGTGTAAGGACACATTTTTGTAATACATATATATAATAAAATATTAAATAGATGTTCTCTGATAAAACAAGCATCATAGAAAACCATCAAGGTTCGATCCGATTGGAATCAAAAACCAAATCCAAAAAATGAGTGTCCCACACATAGTAGACAGTACAGTGCCATGAAAACTAGTGAAAAGGGTGAGAACATGGTGTAGACTAGTGTAGCTACCCTAGACAATGAGTGTCATATGCTTAGGATTTCACTTCCCTCAATGTACGTCATTTCCAAATAATGCAACATCCCATACTGTTGCACTATAAGGAAAGAACGACACATAAGGACTTGCTATACAACAAGAACTAGTCTAGACCTAGTTCTTAGACATCTAGGTGCTAACCTAGAGGCTAGGTCAGATCTGGTCTCTAAAAGATGACTAATCTAACCCTAAAGATCATTAAGTTCAAGATTTTCTTTTGTTTGAGTTGCATAATGAGCAAATCTCAGGCTTTGCTATTGTTCATGCTCTGATACCACGTGTGACGTCCTTGAATTTTCTAAAACTTAATCTAATGTGTGACGTCCAAATTGACACCTCACCTTAGCGAGACTACAATTTAAACACCTCACACTAGCCAAAGAAGAAGAAAATCAGAGGAAGTCAGAAGGAAATAATAATAGCACATGCACATGAACAATAATAAAACTTTACAACACATATTCACCATTCAACAAATAACTACAACATGAATTGTTACAACATTTGATATTACATATTGAACAGTAACTTTTACATATACATGTACTACCACTATACAAAAAGATCTTAAGTCAACAAGTCCACCTGTATATCAGCTCTCCACACAACTCACAAAAAATATAGGTCCTTCAAGAGAATATGTCCACAACCCAAACAATGGATTATATGTGGTACATGTTAGCACACAATTCAAGAATATTGTATTGAGTATGCCTACATGTCTTTTATATACCTCTCATTACTAAGCTTGACAATAAGATAAAACTAGAACTTGGAAGTAATAAACAATATAAGAAAAAGTGTATACTTGAACAAAGATGTTTATTAACAAAAGAGAACAAGCATTTTAAGAGCAATTTCCATCATATATCTTGTACATATTCTCCCAAAGGGATAGATGCTTTTAGGCCTTATGGTCTCCTACCAAAGAGTTAGATCATGTATACAATGTGATCTCATACCAATGAGTTAGATCACTTCAATGCACTGGACTACCAAAGAGTTTAGTGCTATCATATAATGAATCAGATATCTTATGTTTCATGTGTTCATAGACATATAAGTATGAAAAATATCAAGCAACATATCATTCAAGAACACTCATTTCAATCAATGCCATATGCTAAGTACTTGTACGCACATAATACAAGCATACTGTATAATAAGCCAAGTAAGAGTTAATGGTGCACCTTGAAAAGAGATATTCCTAATCCACATATTCCTCATGTCAACTATGTCTCTTGGTCAAACCCAGATAAAGACAAGATCATGTTCTATCATTAGATTCTCGTCATCTTAACCTTATTCATGTTCATTAGGGTTTGTTTAGTTCATTAGGATGTGTGCATCATTACTTGCATTCTTGTCTTAGAATTATCTTACTGATGTCATTTTCTAGATTATGGTTCATTATTTGAACTATAGGTTCCATATCTTTTTTGTGCACATATTAACCCTAGTTTATATACATTACTCAAATTAGGGTTACAACTAATGTATTAAGGGTTATCTTCATATAACATGAATTCTTTGCATCTAATTGATGTCAAAGTTCCACATTAGCTTCCAATTATTGATATTAGCTTACTCTGCAATTTCCAAGGTTTCTTGAGCATATTTGTAATTATTGCACATTAATTAGGGTTATTATCCCTAATTAGCCACACTAAGAAAATTACATGGTTTCATGCATCAAGATTATAATATTTGACATCAATTTGATTATACATATCATTTAGGAGTTATTGGCACATTCTTATAATTTTAGGCCATCATTTGAGATTTAGTATCCATTAAATGAATATAATACATCTTGTATGATACCAACATGTTTTCTTCATCAAAAGATAGGTATTAGGGTTCCATGTGGTTCTACACATTTTTTGATAATTTTGATATATTATTTGTATTTTTCTGGTAAAGGATGTATTTACTACGATTTATACAAGATCTGAGCATTTTTTGATTATTTACCTTTCTGGGCCAATCGCTGGCCGCCACGTGGCTCCTTGCTTCAACGATTGAGGGTGCTTCATCCGACCGGTTTAGGGTGCCTGAATCTGGTTCTACTTGGGTTCGGGCCGGTTCAGGCCCCTCTTCTTTTCCCCCAATCGCGATGCTATTGGGACTCTACTTTGTGGAGGCACCTCCGTTGAACCCTCCTCTGATGAGAGATTCTTGCAGCTCTAACCTTCCTCACGATAGGATTTTCCTTCCATAAGTTTTGGCACTACCACAAGGCCTCCTATGGGTGCTTGGGATGCCGCCTATGAATCTGAGTCGTCGTGCTCGTGAGCTCACCGCCGCCGACAGCCTCTGCGACAGATTCAAAATAGGCAAAACTCCTCGACACCATGATTCCTCATCTTCAGGCTTCCCTTAGCATCACATGGCCTATCCGAACTCATTTGTTGTCTCCATCCTCGGGAAGCGGTGCTTCACACACTCTGACGAGCTCCATCTTCAACCTCAGACCATGGGGTTTGTCAGCTATGAGAAGTCCACACAAGCACCTGAACATACCACAAACCTTCTCCTCTAGTACTAAGCTTCATTTTCCTTTACTACTCTCCCTCTGATCACCTATGTACCTCCATTTCCTACTTCTGCCTCCTACCTATAAATTTTGATGGAGATGCTATTGAGACGGGGAGGTGGAACTCCCTCATCTCAGTTTTGTCTCGCCCAAAAAATGGGTCCTCTCCTTATGTTGAAGCCAACTACTTGGTTGGACTCCCCGTACATACACACGATCAGTGAGGCACATATAGTGGAAGGTCTCCATCACGGTTAGCCTATAATTAGAAGGTCGAAGACAATGGTCATGACTATCTAATCTCAGCCATCCTACGTTCTAGATAGTGCCACACAGCCAATCTGTGGCATCTCACAACCAAGGCTAAAGGGGTGTGACACTACCAAACTTAGGTCTAATAAACACCAAAGATGCACATTATTTCACAATTTTCAAAACTTAATAACTTTCTCTAAGATACTCCAATTGCCTCAAAAATTTAACCCTAGTCTTATATCAACTCAAGCTACATTCTATACAAGTTTGGTGACAAAACTCAACTATTTTACTTGTCAACAAAATTTCTCAAAGGACATTAAATATGGGGATCTTAATCATGATATAAATATCATTCACCATCCAAACCTTAGCAAAGCACTTGTAACTCTCAAGATAACTCAACATTCATGAATTCACTTATGTCATTGGACATTTACAGATTCTAAAAGTCAACTCCATCACATCCTATACACCTTATAAGATATTTCATCCTCCAAATTAAGCCAAAAATCCAGTCCATCACAGTGGTATCATACCCTATCCTAGCACGAGTTAGGAAGTGGCATATAGATTGGAGTTACTACCAGAGTTACACAAGTTGCATGATGTGTTCCATGTTTTGATGTTGAGGAAGTGACATCCTGATACGGAGCAGATGATACAACTGGTAGAGATAGAGTTGAAGGAGGATGTTACCTACGTTGAGGGTCTAGTGTTGATCCTAGATAGGCATGTGTGAAATCTTAAGATTAAGGACATAGCTTTAGTGAAGGTGTTGGAGCTTCATCATGGTGTAGAGGAAGACACCTGGAAGTTAGAGGATGATTGATGAATGTTTATTCATCATGATTTTCAGTCGCCTTTTTGGGACCAATTTGATTCAATACTTTCGATTTCATCTCCTAAATCTCACAAAATACAAGAATTCTTAACTAATTCAATTATCAAGATTATTAACTAGAGTTATATTAGTTTTGTGCAGGTCTTGACTAGATTCAACCATCGTATGGAATTCGCTCGAGATCCTCTCAACTTTGGTCTTGACCAATCGGTCTTGACCAAACGGTTTTCCCTAACGGTCTACCCATGCAGTTTTGGCCTCTCGGTCTCAAACATTCACCTAGAACGGTCTCAAGACTGCATGAGCCCAAATGGTCTCAAGACCGTATGATGCCTAATAGTTTCAAAACCATTTGGACCTTGGACCGTTTGGATGCTGAAGACCATTTGGAGGCCATCAGTCCTCAAGACCATTTGGATGAAGGCCGTTTGGACACTCAAGCAAAGACCAATCAAGATCAAGACCGCTTGGACTGAGACTCAAGTCTGATCAAGCACAAACGGTCTTCAAGACTGATCAAAGCCCAGCAGTCTGCAAGAACATTTGAAGCCAGTGCATGTGAAGATCGATTGGCACCTATCAGTTTCAAACTATTTGAAGGCAAAATTCTAGGACCGTATGGGAAGTTCTTCCCAAGACCATTTGGTCATTTGATCGGTCTGCAAGACCGTATGAAGACAGAATTTCAAGACCGTTTGGATGTCAAACAGTCTCCAAGACCGTTTGCTCCAAACCATTCAAGCAAATTGGTTGCCCTAAACTGGCTGGAGCAAGCTCACAGCAAAACCGTGAGGACCCCATCTAAGCCTATAAATAGGACCACAAGGGTCCCCATTTGAAGAGAGATTCCAGGACGCCGAAAGGCTGCTTGAGCAAAGGATCAGTCTGCCTTCCACACTGTCACCACTCCACCATCTTCATGTCGTTATGAAGCCATCCACACCTCCTCTTGCTACGAGCAAGGAGACCGAGAAGAGAAAGAAGGGGGGAGAAGAAGGTCTGCCCAGCTTGCCTTGGTGGTTCTTCCTCCTTGTCCAGATCTGCACTGACATGACGTAGAAGACCGCATCATCTTCACTGAGCTACAAAAACCTTATGCATCATGCTCATGGCAGAATCTCCCTTCTCTCTTATTCCTCTTGTTTCTCGCATCATGAGCGAGTAGTCACTTTTCACTGGGGTGTGGGGACTAGCCCCGCTGCCCATGCTTTCATGTCTTTTCATTTAAACATTCCAAGGCAATGTATATAACTTTCCATTTTGTTGTTAATTGATAATGTTTGTAGCTTGATTACCTGCTTGCTTTCATCTAGTTCTTCCCTATGTTATGAGAACTTCTGTATGTAGGGTAGAACGTCGATCAATGAGGTAGACTCTCAAACTAGAAATATAATGAGATTCCTTGAGGTCGTAAGTGTATGATATGTGAGGGGATGAGCCATCTAGCCTACAGTGACACTTCTGTGGCCTAAACATCCCTTAGGGAGGGCCACAACCTTAATTGGATTTTGTATCTTCCTTTTTAATCATCGATGGTTGCTTGTAGATTAATCACATGCCCGCTTGTTGATTAGCGCGGTTGACTCCCTGACTAGAAATAGAATGGGATTCCTTGAGGTTGTAAATGTATGATCCGTGAGGGGACAAGCCATCTAGCCCACGGTGACACTTCTGTGGTCTAAACATCCCTTAGGGAGGACCTCAGCCTCTATTGGATGTTGTATCTTCGGAATCCTGAGTGCATGATCCGGATGGCGACGAGAGATCTGATGCCTAAGGGGATGCTTATGCGGCCTAAACGTCCCTTAGGGAGGGTTCACAGCAGTTCCGTTTGGATAGTTAGATTCTTGCCTGGATGTTTGATGTTTGGATGTATTTACATGTGTAGTGGTGGTGAAAACTGAGACCATCCCAATGATTCCATATCATTAATCTAGAACAAACTTTAATTCTTCTCTTTTACTTTCTTACAATTAGTTTAATCAACCACGACCCAATCAATCGTTCTAAATATTAGTCTTACTTGTCTTTGATTCGACTGAAAAAGATTCTTAAAAATGTTGTCCTTTGGGATTCAATCCTTAACTATACTGCAATAAGACCCATCCGCTTGTGGGTGGTATTATTGCAGGAGGTTTTGATAAAAGCTCAGGGATTTCAACCCCAATTGAGTTTGTAGTGAGATAATATTCCACATCAAATTCTGGCACCATTGTCGGGGACAACGGAATCAGTTAGTCAAATCTAGTTCTTTTAAGGCTAATCTAGGATTTTGTTTTTCTTTTGATATAATCGATCATCTACTTGAATTTCACTCTACTCCATCAATCTTACTTCAGATCGTTTCATTTCAGGAACCCCCAAGACTGGTGTATGCACCGTTTGAATAGTCTCGGACTCAGTGCCAGCTTTGATCCAGAAATCGACATGACTTTTCATCATCAAAATAGAGAGAACCAAGCAATAATGGCTCAAGAAGACGACATAGCCCAAAGGGTGGCTCAAGCCATCAATGCACAGAGAGAGAGGCTCATGCAAGAAGCAAGATCTGTGATTCAAGAAGAAATCCTAGCAGCACAAGCAGCAGCGCAAGCAGCCGAACTACAAAAGGATCTTAGGGAGTTCTCAATCCCTAAAGCTGCCGATTTTCATCACCCAGTTCAACCTCCTCCCATCCATGCTCCAAATTTTGAGATACAAGCGCATTGGATTACCTTGCTTCAAAACAGCCCATTCTATGGTAAACAAGGAGAAGATACCCAATAACATCTTCTGAGGTTCATCGATCTATGTGTTATGACAAAACAAAATGGACTGTCTGATGATGCTATTCAAATCCGACTATTCAAGTATTCTCTTGCTAATAGAGCCATAAGTTGGTACAACTCCATGCAATGTGAACCCATCACCACTTGGGAACAACTCCAAAATGTTTTTCTAGAAAAATTCTACCCTCCTTCTCTCACTTATGAAATTAGGGGACAAATAACAACCTTCACTCAAGCCCCTGGAGAAACCCTTACTGAATCTTGGGAAAGATATAAAGAGCTTCTACGCAAGTGTCCACACCATGGTATTCCCAAGAATCAACTCATCGAGATCTTCTATAGAGGTGTGGATGATGATATCAAGAGATTCTTAGATTCCTCATCTGGAGGAAACTTCATGCGTCAGAGTTATGATAGCGCATGGAGGGTTGTCACCCTTGGAGCTGAAAATCAAGCTAATTGGGGTAGGTCTATAGGCAAGGGAGTGTTGAAGGTAGCTATGGCTGAAGTTATTCTAGAATACAAGCCAATTGCTGAAACCCTCAAACTCTTAGTTGCAAAACAAGATCATATTGAATCATCTCTTGCTGCATTTGGAAGAGGACGTTCACCCCCTCAACAATAAGAACAAATCAAGTCGGCTTCACTGTTCTGTGAAGCATGTAAAAGTACTGATCATTCCACTTTAGCATGTAATATTCTCTACGAGGTTGCTCTAAGCAATGCATGCAGACAAGGAGATAATGGGAAAATGGAGAATCTTAATGCCATCAACACCATTCCTGGCCAAGGTTACTATAATCCGAATGAGAATAGGAACCACCCAGGTTTTCAATATGGAAATCCTTCAGGAGCAGAAAAATCACGACAACTTGATTCAATTAACCAACAAAGAGGCCCACCAGGATTTCAATATAACCAACAACAAAACTTTAGAAATCAAGGGAACTTTAGGGGAACATATCAGAACAGGAACTTCAACAATTATCAGAACAATTCTCAATTTCAGAATCCCAACCAAGTCCCTTACCAGAACCAACAACAAGGACAACAAGCCAGCCCCATCTCTCCTGATGACAAGCTGTTGGCCATTGCAAAGATGTTACAATCACAACAAACTTTGATAGCTAGCTAGCAGACTATGATAGCTAACCATCAAGCCCATCAGAAGGTTATTGAATCTCAACTGGCTCAACTTGCAGGTAGTATGAAACCACCCACATGAGCCTTTGCTGGACAACTAGAGACTAACCCTAAAAACCCAGAGCAACTGAAAGTTGTCACCGCCAGGTCTGGAAAAGACTACTTTGATCCTCCTACCAAGACACCTGTGGTAGTTGCAAATGAGGATGTACCTATGATCATCCAAGACTCAACAACACATGAGTCTCAACCGAAAGAACCAGTGATTGCTGATAAGACAGCCAAGCAAAGATATGAAGAAACATAAACACCAGTGCTGGAAGTACCAGTTTACAAGCCTCGTCCACCCTTCCCAGCTCATTTGAAACAAACCAAGCTTGACTCTCGATTCAATAAGTTCAAGGAAGACATGAAAAAGCTTCAAGTTGATATACCTTTTCTAGATGCGGTGGCTGAGATACTAGCTTGGACAAAGTACTTGAAGTCACTGCTCACCAGGAGATATATAACTGAAGAATATGAAATAGTCAAGTTAGCAACAACTACTTCAGACATCATCCAGAGTAAGATGCCCAAGAAGCAGAAAGATCTAGGATCTTTTGGGATCTCCTTCCATATCGGCGATTCATCATGTAAGAAAGGATTGGCTGATCTCGGTGCCAGTATCTCCATCATGCCACTTAGCCTTTGCAAGAGGCTAGGGTTTGCTGAACTTCTCCCAACTGGCATGACCATACAACTTGCAGATAACACTGTGACTCTACCTTTAGGAATCATTGAGGATGTCCCTATCAAGGTAGTAAAAGCTTCCTATGTTCTGTGTGACTGTGTCATCATGGACATAAAGGAAGACACCAGATACCCTCTCATATTTGGACGTCCATTCCTTGCCACTGCAAGAGCTCTGATCGACGTTGAAGTAGGAACTTTGTTACTCTGATTAGGTAAAGAAACTCTCAAATTCAAGGTTTTTGAAAGCATGCAAAGACCGAGCATGCAAAAGGAAGTCTACTTGATTGAGTGCGTAGAGAAGATGTCACTCCTCACGCAGGAGGATTATGAACAAGAAGATCCTTTAGGGATGACACTTACTAATCCGAATGCAGACAGTTTAGATGAAGAACAAGTGAAAAGTTGTGTTTTCCACCTCGATGTTGCTAACGAAGATCCTGAAGCCAAGGTTGAGGAACTAAAAGCAGTGAATGTTACTGAAGAAGCATGTGAAAAGCCACAAGCTCCTAAAATGAAGCCCCTACCGGAAGGATTGAAATACGTGTTTCTAGATGAACTCAAGGTTTGTCCCGCCAGCATAAATTCAAATCTAACGGCGGAACAAAAAGACAAACTTTTGAAGGAATTGAAGGAAAGAAGAAAAGCAATCGGATACAAGATGAGCAACCTCATTAGGGTTAGTCAAGCGTTGTCCATGCACAAAATCTCCATGGTAGAAGATCACAAGCCGACTTTTGAACATCAATGGAAATTGAATTCAAATATGAAGGAAGTAGTCCGTCGTGAAGTCATTAAACTACTTACTGCTGGAATAATCTATCCGATATCAGACTCACCATGGGTCAGTATGGTGCATGTTGTCCAAAAAAAGGGTGGAACTACAGTGATTTGGAGTGAAAATAATGAACTCATCCCCACTCGAATGGTTACAGGGTGGAGGATGTGCATTGATCATAGGAAGCTAAACAAGGCAACTCAAAAGGATCATTTCCCCATGCCTTTTCTCAATAAAGTCTTAGAACGGTTGGCTCATCAAGAATATTTATGTTATCTTGATGGTTACTCTAGATTCTATCAAATACCCATACATCCAGATGACCAAGAGAAAACCACTTTCACCTGCCCATTCGGAACATACACATTTAGAAGAATGTCATCCGTCCTCTATAATGCACCTGCAACCTTCCAGCGTTGCATGGCTGCCATATTCGCTGGTCTCACTGAAACTGTCATGGAAGTTTTTATGGATGATTTTTCTGTGTACGGAGATTCATTCGACTCATGCCTAAAACACCTCTCCCTTGTCCTCAAATGATGTGAAGAAGCACAACTTGTGTTAAATTGGGAGAAGTGTCACTTTATGGTAAAGGAAGACATTGTCCTCGGCCATAGGGTCAGTAATCGAGGAAATGAAGTAGACAAGGCCATGATCGAAGTAATTTCCAAGATCTCTATCCCAACGAATGAAAACGAGGTTCATGCATTCCTAGGTCATGCGGGCTTTTACCGAAGGTTTATAAAGGATTTCTCAAAGATAACCAAGCCGATGACAAATTTGCTACTAAAGGATGCTGAGTTCAATTTTGACGGAGAATGTGTCAAAAGCTTCAATGACCTAAAGCTTGATCTTACAACAACACCCATCATTAGAGCTCCCGATTGGGATCACCCATTTGAAATTATGTGTGATGCCAGTAATTATGTTGTGGGTGCTGTCTTGGGCCAATGTATAGAAAAGAAACATTATGTGATCTACAATGCATCGAAAACCCTCGATGAAGCTCAGAGGAATTATGCAACTACCGAGAAAGAATTTCTTGCGGTCGTATATGCCTTTGACAAGTTAAGATCCTACCTCATTGGTTCAAAAGTCATTGCCTACACGGATCATGTCACTATCTGTTACCTCCTGGAAAAGAAAGATGCTAAACCTAGGTTAATTAGATGGATTCTCCTCTTATAAGAGTTTGATTTGGAGATAAGAGACAATAAAGGTACAGAGAATGTCGTGGCAGACCACCTCAGTTGTATCCATGCCCTAGAAATCGAGAAGATCCCCATCAATGATTCTCTTCCAGACGACCAGCTTATGAAAGTTTCCGAAGCTATTCCTTGGTACACAGACTTTGTGAACTACCTGGTTGCGGGTGTCATTCACCCCGAATGCACCGGAAATGCACTGAAGAAATTCCTACACGATGTGAAGCAATATCACTGGGATGAGTTGTACCTCTTCACGATATGTGCTGATGGCCTATACAGACGATGTATCACCGAAGAAGAAGCTCAACTTATTTTGGAGCAATGTCACTCAGGCCTAGTTGGAGGCCATATGAGCCCTAAGAAAAATGCATTGAAAGTTTTGAAATGTGGATTCTTTTGGCCAACCATATCCAAAGATTCCTACAACTTTGTTTTATCATGTGACAAGTACCAGAGAACGGGTAACATAACCAAAAGAGATGAGATGCCACTGAACTTGTGGCAAGAAGTCGAGATATTTGATGTTTGGGGTGTGGACTACATGGGTCCATTCCCATCTTCTCATGGATTTTCCTACGTCCTAGTGGCGGCGGATTACATCTCAAAATGGGTCGAAGCCATACCAACCGTCACTAGTGATTCCAAACATGTCATCAAAATGTTTAGAGATATCATTTTCCCCCGATTCGGAGTCCTACACACTATGATTTCCGACGGAGGTTCTCATTTCCTAGAAAGAAGCTTTGAAGCATTGCTGAGGAAATATGGTGTAACTCACAAGGTAGCCTCACCTTACCATCCACAAACTAGTGGACAGGTAGAGGTTTCTAACCATCAACTCAAGGCTATTTTGGAAAAAACTGTAGGCCACGATCGGAAAGATTGGTCAGTAAAAATCAATGACGCCTTGTGGGCCTACCGAACTACTTTTAAAACTCCCCTCGGGACTACACCTTTTCAACTAATCTATGGAAAGTCATGCCACCTGCCAGTAGAATTGGAACACAAGGCTTGGTGGGCAATAAAACAACTGAATTTTAATATGAAAGAAGCAGGCCAAGCTAGGATTCTGCAACTCCAGGAGCTGGAAGAACTCTGAATGACAACTTATGAGAATGCTAGAATCTATAAAGAACGCACAAAGTTGTGGCACAATGGTCATCTCAAGAGAAAGGATATTCAAGTGAGAGACCGAGTTCTTCTGTTCAACTCAAGACTAAGGTTATTCCTAGGAAAACTCCATTCCCGCTGGTCCGGACCTTACATCGTCAAGAGCATCTCCACACATGGTGCTTTTTCTTTATGGACTGAAAAGTCAGGCAAATTCATGGCAAATGGTCAATGACTGAAGAGATATTTCACCTCAGTGGACACAGGCACCGAAGCAATACTGGAACTCACCAATCCAACGTATCTACTGTGAAAGTTGAAGAAACCAAGTCAAGCCATCGACATAAAACAAAGGTGCTTGTCGGGAGGCAACCCGATCAATAAATTTGTATTTAGTTTCAATCTTGAATTAGAATTTTTTCTTAATTTTGTTTTTATTTTTTTAGATAATTTCGCACCAAATAAAATTGCATCGCGAGATGCTATCTTGAGTTCTGAATGGTCTTTATGTTTGAGATTTTCAGATGGAGGACGCACACTGATTGGAACGCAACCACATCTGGTGGTCCAAATGGCATGAACTCTCCCCTCCATCTTGGATTTAGAGTTTTCTTGGGACGAGCAAATTTCTAAGTTTGGGGTGGAGGGTGGGTGGTATGTACTCTACTTTCCACCTACACTCATCTTTTCAAACTTAAGATTTCAGACTTAAATTTTCAAAATTTTCAAAAATTTTAAAAAATTTTCAAAGAAGTTGAATAGATACTGGATGAAGTTTTGATGCTTTTGAATCATTATACCCTCCTTATTCGAAGAAAATCCTCAAGAGGACCACCTTTTGAAACTAGCCTTTTAATTGAAATCATCATGTGAAGCTTATGAATCCTAGCATCATGATCTTTATGCAAAAATGGCAAGTGTCTGTTGAACTGATAGGGATCAATCACGTCGTGCTTCCTAACTAGCTAGTGGAACAATAACATGGAATCCCCATTGGATCCTCATCAAGTCATTATTTGAGCAGAGTACGATAAAGAGAACAACCTGA
Organism: Alisma plantago-aquatica; assembly: GCA_963693085.1. NCBI lineage: Eukaryota > Viridiplantae > Streptophyta > Magnoliopsida > Alismatales > Alismataceae > Alisma > Alisma plantago-aquatica. The sequence goes on from OY856411.1 coordinate 697,130,216, forward strand.
TGCACGACATTGTAAATAAAGTTGCATTCTGATCTAAACTCTCTTTTACACTTCTTCTATCATCTTCGTACCCCTCCATCCATCAAAAAGAAACAAAAATAGCCAAAATAGTGTCAAACCCTAAGTTCGGGGTGGCACACCACTTCCCTCTATATCCTCTTCTTCCATACCCCTCGCAAATCAATAGGGGCGTACCACCAAGAAAAGATGCCAAAGCACACACACAAAATGCAATCTCGAGTCAAATGGATGAGAGATTTGCACACAAAAAACAAAATGTGCAATAAATGAAATTGCAAATAATATAATAAAAATCTTGAGTCGAATAGAGGAGAGATTTATTTCTTCCTTCCATACCACCCTTCACTCCCTTTTCTACCTAATGGCACAATAAATGCCTCCACTACCGTGAAACACACTAGTGTCAGATCAGATGCACACTTGTTGTTTTGCGGGTATCTCTGGACTCTCACGAAACTCTTTGACATGCTTGTTGTTGGAAAAAGTGAGGAGGAAATGAAGTTGGAAAGAAAACTCAAGGACGAAGATATGGTAAGATGTATTCAGTGGTCTCAGGAAGTTGAGATGCTTAGTCATACTGAGCAGAAAAGAAACAATCGTGATGTGAAGAGGAGGCAATCACATGATCAGAAAGTATTCATTTGGCACCTATTTTAGATTATGTGTTACTCGAGGGTGAGCAACGTTTAAGTTTGGGGTGTTTTGATAAATGCTTATTCATCATGATTTTCAGCCGCCTTTTTGGGACCAATTCGATTCAATACTTTCGATTTCATCTCCTAAATCTCACAAAATACAAGAATTCTTAACTAATTCAATTATCAAGATTATTAACTAGAGTTATATTAGTTTTGTGTAGGTCTTGACTAGATTCAAACATCATATGGAATTCACTCAAGATCCTCTCAACTTTGGTCTTGACCAATCAGTCTTGACCAAACGGTTTTCCCTAATGGTCTACCCATGCGGTTTTGGCCTCTTGGTCTCAGACATTCACCTAAACGGTCTCAAGACCGCATGAGCCCAAATGGTCTCAAGATCGTATGACACCTAACGGTTTCAAAACCATTTGGACCTAGGACCGTTTGGATGCTGAAGACCATTTGGAGGCCATCGGTCCTCAAGACCATTTGGATGAAGACCATTTGGACACTCAAGCAAAGACCGATCAAGATCAAGACCGCTTGGACTGAGACTCAAGTCCGATCAAGCACAAACGATCTTCAAGACCAATCAAAGCCCAGCGGTATGCAAGACCGTTTGTCCAGCTACCACTGAAGACCGTTTGAAGCCAACGCATGTGAAAACCGATTGGCACCTATCGCTGTCAAACTGTTTGAAGGCAAAATTCTAGGACCGTATGGGCAGTTCTTCCCAAGACCGTTTGGTCATTTGATCGGTCTGCAAGACTGTATGAAGACAGAATCTCAAGAAGGTTTGGATGTCAAACAATCTCCAAGACCCTTTGATCCAAACTGTTCAAGCAAACCGATTGCCCTAAACCATTTGGAGCAAACTCACAACAAAAATGTGAGGACCCCATCCAAGCCAATAAATAGGACCACAAGGGTCCCCATTTAAAGAGAGATTCCAGGACACCGAAAGGCTGCTTGAGCAAAGGATCGGTCTCCCTTACACACTGCCGCCACTCCACCATCTTCATGTCATTATCAAGCCGCCCACACCTCCTCTTGCTGCGAGCAAGGAGATCAAGAAGAAAAAGAAGGGGGAGAAGAAGGTCTGCCCAGCCTGCCTTGGTGGTTCTTCCTCCTCATCTAGATCTGCAATGACACGACATAGAAGATCGCATCATCTTCACCGAGATACGACAACGTTCTGCATCATGCTCATGGAGGAATCTCCCTTCTCTCTTATTCTTCTTGTTTCTCGCATCATGAGCGAGTAGTCATTTTTCGCAGGGGTGCGGGGACTAGCCCCGCTTCCCATGCTTTCATGTCTTTTCATTTAAACATTCCAAGGCAATGTATATAACTTTTCATTTCGTTGTTGATTGATCATGTTTGTAGCTTGATTACCTGCTTGCTTTCATCTTGTTCTTCCCTATGCTATGAGAACCTCTGTATGTAGGGTAGAACGTCGATCAATGAGGTAGACTCTCAAACTAGAAATAGAATGAGATTCCTTAAGGTTGTAAGTGTATGATCTGTGAGGGGATGAGCTAGCCTACGGTGACGCTTCTCTGACCTAAACATCCCTTAGGGAGGGCCACAACCTTAATTGGATTTTGTATCTTCCTTGTTAATCGTTGATGGTTACTTGTAGATTAATCACCTGCCCGCTTGTTTATTAGTGCGGTTGACTCCCTGACTAGAAATAGAATGGGATTCCTTGAGGTTGTAAGTGTATGATCCGTGAGGGGACGAGCCATCTAGCCCATGGTGACACTTTTTTGGTCTAAGCATCCCTTAGGGAGGACCTCAGCCTTAGTTGGATGTTGTATCTTCAAAACTGTGAGTGCATGATCCGGATGGCGATGAGAGATCTGATGCCTAAGGGGATGCTTACGCGGCCTAAACATCCGTTAGGGAGATACACCTCGATTATCTATATGATGAGTTGGTCATGTGATGAGTCAACTATCTAGATGAATATTGAGGAACCATATTTTGAGTTATGGTTTATGACCATTACATCCTAAATGACTTCCATGAGAACCATAAGGTATGACCTTGATGGTAGCACCCAATGGGATGAAATCCATAAGTGCAAATGAGTCTTAAGCGTTAAGACACATGGATAACATTTTGAGAAGGATGATGCTTGCAACTTAATGACTAAGTAGTTTGGCATACATATACTAAAACTACATTCCTATGAGGAATAAGACAAGGATGTGTACATGACACAACCTATAAGGTTTATGAATCCATTAATGAAAATAAAGTCTATAAGTTACAATGGACTAATCAATGTGGTTGATTGAGTACAAGCAACTCAGAGCTGGATCTTCACTTTGATGATATAGCAAAGGGTTTGACCGATATGTCAAAGATAAAGAGAGATCTGTGATTTAGTGGGAGCGTATTCACATTCCACATGTTGATGTGAAATGGAGATGTTCTAGAATGGAAATCCAAAGTGGAAATTATCTTTAAGGAAGATAGAGATGTTTCCTATGTGATAGGAATAGAGATCTATAGATATAGTTCAGGAAAACCTCTTGACCTGAAAAGAGAAAGCATACATTGACAATCTATACTGAAGGGTTCAGTGTGCAAAGATTCAGTGGGAGAAAAATTGTCCATGTTACATAGAGTTAGTATCCCAAGGCCAAGTGTCCAATTCTTATGAAGAATGGGAACACTAAGAATAGATGTGGATCTATCATTTATGTAATCATCCCATCATCTTGCATGTATTGACATGACAAGAACAAAACACATTTATCATCTTGTATGTAGGATATGACAATATGATATGCTCATCCTGATAACTCGTATGTGGGGCGTGACGAGTGGATGTCTGTCTAGTTCCAGTAAGGGTTACTGGAATACCATATAAAATTGATAAGTACTTGAGAAGTACTAGTTCTATGGAAATAAGGAAGGGTTCACTGTAAAGAGTTACACTGATGCGAACTTCTGAAAAGGACAGAAAATTAATCACAAAATATATATGAGATATATAAAAGTGAATGTTTGTTGATAAATGGAAACGTTCCAATAAGGTTGTTTTAAAAGGAAAAGTCAAGTATCCGTATGTTAGAGAACATTAGTGGATACTATATGAATCTAGAAGTTCATGAGATGAACTTATAGTTATTCTGGTCATTGATGATAAGTTAGGAGATCTTGGTCATGCAATGTGGCTAAAGGTTATCAAAGTAATACTAGATCACATATTACGACAACTCCATCTCATACGTGTGATGTACAACGAAGAGATGAGAGACATGCAGTTGATACCGACTTTGGCAAGGTGTTTCTATAACTCACTATGTTAGCACTGGAGCACAGTAACATGTGGGACATGTTTGAAGATCACTAAGAATATGATTCAAGGGTGATTGGCTTGCAGTGCAAGTGGGAGTCTATTGGTATGTATGCCCTGAGAGCCAATCATGGGATGATTGGTGGGATACATTAAGATTGATTTGATAAAGATCAAAGGCAAGCTTCCAATTCTTTCTGGTTCAGTCATATGAGATAATGATAGAACAGATTGAATGTCTAGAGAATGATAGTACTAAATGATGTATGCTTTCAGGTTAAGGACCTGAACGATGAGATCATATGGATGCTAAGAGTTTGTACATTCTTATTATGTCCCTAGTCGGATGTCATTGTGGAAGGTAGATAGACAGCAATGACACACAAGACTAGATTGTGGTGTTGGTTGATGACAGAATCTCATTAGTCATGATATGGAGATATCAAACCAAACACATAGGTATTTGTTAGAGAACAAGTGTACCAGACAGACCCACCGTGAGTTTGACACATGGAACCATGACATGGTAGTCATAGTCAGTTCTCATAGTGATGGTGATGTGTGTGATTCTTTGACCTGAAATCACTACACTCAACACATGTCATTGGGCACACTTTGACATCATCAAACACAGTCCTGAAACATGGGTTGTTATAAAGGTGATGATTGGGTGGCTTTGACACATGGGGCTTTTGAGGGGTGAGTGATAGATATGGGATTTGTCCCTCGTCAGGGAGTATGATATCCATGGCCACTTGATGAGTAGGATTGAGATAGGTGTGCACACATGTGTGAATCAGTATGTGATATTGATGTCATACATATCTCCTCCAATCTACTCTGAGATCAAGAAAGTGAATGAATGTCGTCAGGATGATTGTTCCATGCCTTGAGTTCATTCGGGATATCAGTGACAAAGGAATTATACATTCACTATAACACCATTCACGGATTGTAGGATTGAAATTTGTTCTCCAACTTTCCTTTTCACTTGGGTAGCACTAATGTGTGACTATGCACCGCTCTTTGCTTGTGAAGTCATAAGTGTTATGGACTTTCACTGCCAACGTGAAATGGACCTGCAGGGTCACACACATAGGATGTAACTTAGAAGAGGAGTTTATCCACAAACGATGTTTAGATTGATTACTAAAGGAGTTTAGTATTTCAATTAAACACTCAATCAATTGATAGCTCAGTATCATAGTGTTCAAGGTGTTGGACAGATTGATTAGAGTATCAGATTGATTGAAACTGTGATTCACTGATTTGTACAAGTCTGCTTCCCCAACCGATCGGCTCAGGTTGGTGAATCGATCGGCTCAAGTTGTGAGTCGATCGGCTCATGTGTCATGAAATGATCAGCTCAATTGTTGAACTGGTCGATTCATGTGACCAACCGAGATCGTTTGGAAATTCAGAAGACTATTTTGCAAATACAATTTGTTTCACTTGTACAAATTTGATTTGGATAAGGATTAATATTTGATTAATTGGAAACAAATTTGAAAGTCAATTTGAGTTGGACCAGGACCACGAACCGATCATCTCAGAAGTGAATTGATCAGCTCAGGGGCCCCAACCGATCGGTTGAGGTGTGAACCGATCGGCTCAACTCCCCAATCGAGCGTTTCATGCTTGAAATGATCGGTTCAGGTGACGCAGTTGGTTGTTTTGTGGAAAATCTCGAACCCTTCTACTCCTGCTTTAATCCCACATTGCTCGGGGTTGAGAACCCTGTCTCGTGACCCTCCTATATATATAAGGGTATTGGGGGCTTCTCAGGAACAAAAACTCAGAACACATGTTGCTCTGCAAAGTTGTCGTTCTCTCTGGTTGTGGTAACCGAGAGAGCCTGAGCAAGTGCTACCCGATAAGGGAGGCACAACAAGGGAAAGACAACTGCAGAAAAGCAACTAGTTGTAGGAGAGTGTGTTGGTGGCTAGTACGTTGATAGGAGGGTGTGACTCCTTTTGATTCCTTGTGGGACAAGGAGATCGAAGTTCCAGGTGGTCTGTGTGGACTACTTCAGAGGCAGGAGACTTCTGCCGCTCGGAGGACAGCTCTCAATCCTGACAGTCCCGGTGAGACCAGGAGCTACACAGACACCGTCCAAGATCGGAGGTGAAGACTGCGCAAGCCGCAAGGTAACGTCGCTGAGCAAGCCTCAGGACAAGGTATGCCTCTACAAACCATCCTTCATATTGTATTGATGTTAACGTGATTCCGTTATTCTGGGTTTGGGAGAAGAAATTTTTTGTTTCCGCTGCCTTCTCTGTCTCCCCTAAAATCCAACATTAATATCTATCTTCCAAATATCATAGAGATGATAAGCTACAATGGCAAGCATGATCCTAATGGATTTAACCATGGCCACTGATGAAAATGTTTCGTAATAGTCAAATCCTTGAACTTGTCAAAAGCCCTTTGCAACCATTATGCCCTTATAGGTTTGAACTTTTCTATCCATGTCTATCTTCTTCTTGAAGATCCATTTGCACCCTATAGGATTTACCCTTTTAGGTGGATTCACCAAGGTCCATACCTTGTTGGCATACATGGATTCCATCTCAGATCTCATGGCCTCATGCCATTTATCAGACTCAGGTCCCTCAATAGCATCTAGATAGGTTATTGGCTCATCATCTATGACCAATTCACTACCTTCCTAGGTCACAAGATATCCAAATCTCTCATATTCAAGGTGTGTCCTATTATATCTATGAGGTACTTGTGTTACTTTAGGAATTATAGCCTCCACAACACTTTGTGATTTTCTTTCTTCCTCTTATACATCTATCGGCTCAATGCTTTCTTTTTGGTCTCGAACATCTTTGAGTTCCACTTCCTCCCACTGATTCCTTCAGAAATAAATTCCTTTTCTAGGAATACACCATATCTAGAAACAAACAAAGTCATGTCATTTAGTCTCCTTAGAATATCCAACAAAACAACATTTATCAGACTTAGGGACAAGCTTTTCAGAAAACATTTTCTTAACATAAGCTTCACATCCCCAAATCATCATAAAAGACATATTGGGACGCTTCCCATATCATATCTCATATGGTGTCTTTTAAACTGATTTAGATGGTACGTAGTTTAGTGTAAATGTGGTGGTTTCTAGAGCATACTCCCAGAAGGTAGTCGGAAGCTTTTCTAAACTCATCATTGATCGCACTGTGTCTAGGAATGTACGATTCCTTCTCTCTAACAGACCATTGTGTTGTGGTGTTCCAGGTGGAGTCCACTAGGATGTAATCCCATGGGCTCTAAGAAGGTTCTCAAACTCCTAGATTAAGTATTCCCCACCTCAATCAGAATGAAGTGCCTGAATACTTTTGCCAAAATGGTTTTGTACTTCATTCATAAACTCCTTGAACCTATCAAGAGTTTTTGACTTATGTTTCATTAAATAAGCATAGTCATACCTTTTGAAGTCATCAGAGAAGGTAACAAAGTATTGATACCCACCTTTAGTGGTTGATCTAAAAGGTCCACACATATCAATATGTATGAGTCCTAATAGATCACTAGCCCTGTCATTGTTACCAGTGAAAGGGGCTTTGCCATCTTGCCCAATAAACAAGATTCCCATGTCTCTATTGATTTGAAATCAAAAGAGCCTAGATACCCATCTTTATGGAGTATAGATATGTGATTCTATTTTATTTTCCCTAGGTGACAATGCCAAAGGTATGTCTTGTTTGAGTTTTTGAGTTTTAGTCTTTTGGTATTTGCATTATAAACATATGTCTTTATATCTAACAAATAAAGACCATAAGACATTGGGGCACTGCCATAAAAATCTCATCTTTTCAAATAGAAAATTGACCATTTTTAATATGGAATTCAAATGCATCCTTGTCCATACTAGATATAGAAATGATTTTCTATTGATGGCAAGTACATATTAGAAGCTCTCTAACTCTATTACAAGCCATGTGGGCAAAGATAAACTATAGGTTCCAACTACGTTGGCTGCAACTCTTGCACCATTTGCAACTCAAAGTTCTACCTTGCTTTTTCCCAATGGCCTACTTCCTTTCAGATCCTACATATACGAACATATGTGAGATCAAAATCCAGTATCTAGTACCCATGATGAAGAAGTAGATAGATTTATCTCAATAATGTACATTCCTAAAGTGGAGATTACCATCCCCATCTTCTTCTTCATGAATGCCTTCAAGTACAAAGGATAAGTTCCTCTTGTACTTTTCTTTCTCCTTATTTTGAGTGGTGAAGATTTGGATTTAGGCTTGGCCTCATAAATCTTCATGGCTTTTCTTTTATCCTTGCACACATCTCCACTGATCATCATAACAGATTTGTCCTTCTTCATTCTTTCTTTGGCATGTATCAACATACCAAGCAAATATGACATCGGTCTGACCATATTATTCACGTGATATCACACAATAAAGTGGGTATATGATTTTGGCAATGTCTTTAGAATCATATCCATGGCAAACTCTTGGCTCAAGGTGAATCTTAGTTGTTCAAGATGATAGACATGTCCAATCATATTGAGCACATGTTCTTCTCTTGATGTTCCCTCTGTCAGCTTGAAATCAAAGAGTGACTTCATGATATCATCCCTTTCTTGCTTTCAATGGCCTAGGTTCACTTCATTAAGATGTGTTACCATCTCAAGAATACCTATGTCCTCACACTGCTCATGCAACTCATAGTTCATGTAGCTTAGCATAAGGTACTTTATCTCCAAGGCATCATTAGCATGCTTGCAGTAAGCATCCACATTTGCCCAAGGCACATCAAGAGTAGGTATCTTGGCACTGGTTTGTCAAGGACATAGAGATTGCACTCTTCATTAAGAACCATTCTCAAAGTCCAAAGCCAACCATGAAAATTTGTCCTATCAAGTTTGTCCTTCTTAAGGACCAATCACAATACAGATTTTTCAGTCAATTTGAAAAAAAGATTGATGATACTAATTAGGTCTTTAACTATTATTGTAAGGACCCTGACCTACGTTTAGGGTTTACCCTATTTGTTTTGCTTAACCTTGATGGTTTGATGCTTGCTAATCACCTCTAAGTGGTGATTAGGGTTTGGTTGTGCTTTGTTGAGAGTTTGAGGGGCTGCTTGCAAATAACCCAAGTTTAGGGTTTTGTGTGTAAGTTTGCCATCTTGTGAGATGTTTTCCCCTCTTTGCTTCCTCTGGGGTTGAGAGGAAGGCTTGGGCTTGTTGTTTGGGTCTCTTGGGCCTTGGTTGAGCTTGTTTGGGCCTTGAGATGCCTTGTTTGGGCTTGCTTGAACCTTGTGTCGGCCAAGTGAAGCTTGTGTCGCCAAAGGTGTGTGTGTGTCGCCCAGGTGCCTTGGTGTGTTGCCCAGTTGAGTTGCTGCTTATGTCACCCATGTTGCTTGGTCCAGCCTTGACCATGTTTGGTGGACACTTGGTGCACATCTTTGACAAGTGTCTCTTGGTGTGCTAGTGTGTTGGCTTGAACCTTAGGACAAGTGTCCTTTTGGGTGGACGACACTTAGCATGGATCTACCTTACTTTCTCCTCCCTTTCCTTCTATATATGTGGTTCTTTCCCTTGCCTTAGTTTCCTTTGCTCTTTTGGTCTCTCCTCCACCTTGAGTGCACGACACCCCTCTCCTTCTTGCTTGTGTTGGCTGAGACACTCTCCTGGAGTTGCAGTGGTGGCCGATACCCTCTCTTGGAGCAGCTTTGGTGGACGACATCCCTTGGAGCTTGGAGCTTAAGGTGGGTTGCATAGCTTCTAACCCTAACTCCTTTACCTCTAGCTATGATCTTGTTGCATGTTAGTAGTTTAGCTTAGTTCTTTGCTTTTATACCTTGCTTGTGTACCTTTGGTGGCCGATAACCATGCTGACCGACACCCATGATGTCTGATAGCCATGGTGGGCGACAACCTAGGGTTGGGTATGTGTCGGCCGATAGGCTATGATAGGGTTTAGTGAGGGTTGATAAGAGTTATGGTGAGAGTCTTGTAATCCTATAGTAACGGCCCTTGGTGATGAGGAAGTGGTTAGCTATGCACCAATAAATGATGGCGGTGTCTTGTTAGTAATAACAACAATGAGTAAGATGCCTTGCAATAATAACAGTACTAATACTAGTAATGATGCCAATACTAATAGTGGGGGTAATGATGATAATGGCAGTAGTGATGATAATGAGGAAGGTAATGGTAATAAGATGCATGATGTGATTCCTATGCTTATTTGTTAATAATAAAGAAGATGATCGTAATAATGTTGATCATAATAATGATGGCAATAATGATAGTAATGATATGTATGAAGTAATCCTTGTACTTAATTGTTAAATGAGAATGGTGATAGTTACACTCATAGCTTGCATAATGATAATAATGATAATAATGATGATAGTGACATAATGGTATTGGTAACAATAGTACTTGTTCTGTATGTTTGAACATCTTGATTATTCATATAGTTATGAGATAAGGATAAGTATAGATATGGCTTGTTGATGATGTACTTTATACACTTGATCAGCAAATAGTGTAAGAATGATAAGTAGAAGTATCTTGAATAGCATTTCATGATGGTCGCATATTCCTTATGATTGAATCTACGATTATTGTGTACTCTAATCATGCATGTGATGATTAGCCTTGAAAAGGGCTATGAGACACATGTGATGAGTAACATCACTTGGTAATTACTCTGGTTAATAAAATGATATGTATAATGTGTTAAGTTCCATGATGATGATGTGAGCCTTGAGAGGCATTAACAATACATGATGACGGTTTGAGATCCCATGGTATGTGATGATCCTTGAGATGGATCTGGATGGTTGGCAAGAGGCCAAGTAGTAACATGTGATGTTAGATCCTTGAGATGGATCAGGTTGATGTGTTTTCAATAATAATATAATGTTGGTTACTTTCTATTATATCTTGCATGTTATACAACATGGTTGAATCTTGCAATCCATCTAAAAGATACTAAATAATTACAGTGGAATTATATCATGTACTTTGCCCTGGCCATAGATCCATCATCGTCAGGACTTGGTGATGGTGAAACAGGTTCTCCTACGGGTTAACCTGGAAGCGCATATTGTTGAATATGTGTAGGTTGCTCCTAGCCTGAAAATGAGGAGGTAAGAGTGTAACTTCGGTTAAAGACTAAGATATATATGAAGAGCATGGTGAACAGACCCATGGCTCAGGATATGTGATGTGTGGAGCATGAATGCGTTCATGGCTCATAACACGGTGAACAGGCCCGTGGCTCAATTTTACTAGCGCTGAGACCTGTACCAAGGCGGGCTAGAGTGAGGGTAGCCTATGGAGCTGAGCTTGTGGCTTAGACCACTTGAGCATGAGACTGTGGTCCTACTATGTTCTCGTGTACTGACCACGAGGGGTGAGGTTGTGGACTCCGACTCTTCCATTGACCTTGTATGGCACCGGCTTGGGTTTCCTAACCGAAGGTTGGATTTGGACGATACGGTTCAAATCCTCAGGGAATAATAATATGTAACACATCCGTTTAGTATTTACTGCTTAAGATAAACACGTAACATTGGTTGAGGCCTTGTTTGTGTAATATCTTTGTTATATCTTGCAGGTTATGTGACAATATGTCTTATCTTGATAAGCAGGTTATGTGACATTATATCTTGTTCTGATAATCATGTCGTATAGTGATATATCTTATCTTGCTAATCATATTCCTTGAGATATATCTGGTTATATGCTTTCGTATAGCTGGTAAGCTTGTCGGTAAGAATAGCTTTGCTTTATATAGACTGCTCTTGTTATATCTATTATTAGATATCTGCTGTTATAATCTATCTTGCTGAGGTTCTATAGTTGCGGTGGGGAGATATGTTTCCCGCTGGGACAATTGTTCAAATTGTCTCTCTCTGCTGGTTTACACCCTTTTTAGGTGGTCGAGGTAGATGTGGTCGTGGTCGTGGTGTTGCGGCCGAGCAGCTTGAGGAGAAGTAGAAGGCAAGTGATGGACATGCTACTATTTTGGATGTTTTGTAGTAGAGTCTAGAGTCATCCCTGTACTCTCAGGTCCTTGGCAGTGTTTTGACATTGTTTCATGATGAACGATCGATGATGTTTGTATATCCTACTGTTGGCCAGATGGGGGCATTTTCTGTATATGAACAGGTGGTGAACTCATGTGATGGATGAACAGTTGTTTCTGTAAGTTGTAGACACGTATCAGATCTCATGTATATATATATATATATATATATATATATATATATATATATATATATATATATATATATATATATATGACATGTCTCCTTGCAGAATGAGGACTGGAAAGTAATAATTTCAGAGTTTATCTGTTTTCCGCAATCGGTTTTAATTAACCCGTGTTTTCATAATCTGTGGTTATGGTGATTTCCGCACGTTTTTGCATAACACCTCGTTATCTGTGTGATAATGGGATGTGTTGCCACAAGTTTTGGTATCAGAGATTTAGGTTCGCTGAGTCTACAGGGATTTAGGACTAGGTTGAGTTGTTCTTATGAGTGTCCAGGTTTTCTTACAATATCTTCTGCCCTCAGCGGAAGAAAAGTCAAGATGTCTGGAAACCATGAAGAACACTCTGCTGAGTATAGTGATGCTGCATCGGTTGATGGAGCAGATGGACAGGCACATGTAGATTGGGTGCCTGAGGTTCCCCAATTTAACCCCGCCATACTTGAACATCCTGCTTACCAACAACTTATGGGGCAGTTAATGGCTACGATGAATCTCATGGTTGAGCGATTACCAGTGCCTCCTCCGTGAGCACATGTTCCCCATGGAGAAGCATCGGGTATTGGGAAGACCTTCGAGTGGCTTCGCCGAGTTGGAGCTTCGGATTATGCTGGAACGGCTGATCCAATGGATGCAGATCTGTGGCTGACAAGTCTCGAGAAGGCTTTCTGGATCCTTGACATCCCTGAAGCAGACAAGGTAAATCATGATGTCTACCTTCTGAAGGGTAGTGTTGGTCACTGGTGGACCATCGAAGAAGAGAAGCGACCTGGTGAGGTGATCTGTTGGGAAGTGTTCTAACGCGAGTTCGTCACCAGATACTTTCCGAAGACGTATCTGGATGAGAAGATCAGTCCGTTTGAGAAGTTGCGGCAAGGAACGATGAACATCACCGAGTATGAAGCTAAGTTTATGGATCTGTTGAGGTTTTGTCCTCACATGGCGGCAACTGATGAGGAAAGGATCAGGCGTTTCGAGAAGGGTTTGAGTGATGAGTTGACAACCCCGGTGTCTGTGTTAGAGAACCGAGAGTGGTTCTCTACGTTCATGGAATCAGTTCGGCGGATCGAGAGGACAGTACGGGAGAAAAGAGAGTCTATGTCTCTCAAAAGACCTGCTCAGTTTCAAGGACGAAGGTTTGGTGGCTTTAAGAAGCCTAGGTTTTTAGCACCGTCAGTAATGAGGAGTGCCGGTATACCATCTCAGTGGTCTCCGAGTAAAGGGAAAGGTTATGTTTCTTCACCGTCTAAGGCGCATAGTTCAGCTTCTGTGGCAGTGAAAGGGCCAGCTAGGCCACGGTTTGAGGACAAGTCATGTCATCTTTGTGGACAAGTCGGGCATTTCAGGCTTAATTGCCCGAATAAAGACGTTGAAGTGACGCAACAGCCGAGGCAGAGTTTCCAGAGGTCAGAGAGGCCACAGGCCAGTGGTAGCAGAGGTCGAGGACGCGGTCAAGCGTCTCAGGCAGGATCATCTACTCAAGGAAGCAGAGGTCGTGGACAGCAAGCAACGGCTCGATTCTATGCCATGAGTCAGCTAGAGGCGATAGTCAACCTGCGAGTGGTGACAGGTCAGATGGAGTTATTTTATTTTGATATGTCTTCTTCTTAATTTATATCTGTTCTGGTTGACCCGGGTGCTACACACTCTTTTATCGCCTATAGTATGCTTGAAAACTGTTATTTACCTGTTAGTTGTAAGAAGGATAGCTTGTTGTTAGAAACCCCTCTTGATGGTTCCTCTTTACTTCGAGAAGAGTGTCCATCTTGTGTTTTGTCTTTTCGGGACATCGTATTCAAGTGGATCTTATACCACTTGATATGCATGGTTTCGATGTTATCCTTGGGATGGATACCTTGGAGAAGTATAAGGTTGTCTTGGACTGTGGTTCCAAGCAGGCAGTGTTTGATGTTGCTGGAGAGCGGTGGATTTTCTAGGGAGATAGGAATATCCTTCCGACGTGTTTGGTATCATCTATGGTGGCGGATAAGTTCCTACGACAAGGATGTGAGGCGTTCCTAGCTCACGTGGTGGATACCGTTGTGGTTACCAAGGCGAAAGGTCCTAGTCTTGAGGAGGTGTCCGTGGTTCGAGAGTTTGCAGACATGTTTCCTGAGGAGTTTCCTGGTGTTCCTCCACCCCGAGAGATTGATTTCGAGATCAATCTGGTTCTAGGGACACAGCCAGTTGCACAGTCACCGTATAGGATGGCTCCAACAGAGATGGTAGAGTTGAGGAAGTAGTTGCAAGATTTGTTGGAGAAAGGTTTTATCCAACCGAGTACATCGCCGTGGGGTGCTCCCGTGTTGTTTTTTTGAAAAGAAGGATGGTTCGATGCGGTTGTGTATAGATTACCGGTAGTTGAACAAGGTCACGATCAAGAACAAGTACCCGTTGTCGAGGATAGATGATCTGTTCGATCAGTTGTGTGGTGCTATAGTATTCTCGAAGATTGATATACGGTCTAGATACCATCAGTTGAGGATAAAGGCAGATGACATACCAAAGTCAGCTTTCAGGACGAGGTATGGTCATTTCAAGTTTGTGGTTATGCCGTTTGGGTTGACCAATGCGCCTGCAGCTTTCATGGATCTGATGAACAGAGTGTTCCATCCGTTCTTAGACCAGTTTGTTGTAGTCTTTATAGATGACATCTTGATCTATAGTCGGGACAGGCTAGAGCATGAGCAACATCTTTGTTGAGCGTTGACTCTTCTTCGTCAACATCAGTTATATGCCAAGTTCAGTAAGTGCGAGTTCTGGTTGGAAGAAGTGACTTTCTTGGGTCATGTGATATCTGCTGAAGGCGTCAAAGTAGATCCGAAGAAGGTGGAATCCGTTGTGGATTGGGAACAACCAAAGACGCTGACAGAAGCTCGTAGTTTCCTTGGTTTGTTTGGATACTACCGGAGGTTTATCAAGGACTTCAGTGTGATCGCTTTGCCGATGACGAAGTTGACCAGGAAGGATGTACCTTTTGTTTGGGATGATCGATGTCAGCAAGCTTTCCAGAGTCTGAAGGAGAAGCTGACCAGTGCTCTAGTGTTGATCTTGCCAGAGCCTGGGAAAGGCTATGTTGTTTTCTGTGATGCTTCCAAGAAAGGCTTAGGTTGCGTGTTGATGCAGGAAGATCATGTGGTTTCTTTTGCCTCGCGACAACTCAAGAAACATGAGGAGAACTATCTGACTCATGACCTGGAGTTAGCGGAAGTGGTTCATGCGTTAAAGGTTTGGAGACACTATCGGTATGGGGAAGTATGTCAGATCTTTACAGACCATAAGAATCTAAAGTACATCTTTACGCAACAAGAGTTGAACATGTGACAACGACGATGGATGGAGTTAATCAATGATTATGACTGCATGATCGAGTATCATCCTGGTAAGGCAAATGTGGTAGCTGATGCGCTTAGCAGAAAGTCTTCTTCTCTTTCTTCAAAGAAGGCACAGTTGAGTTCTCTGGTATGCCATAGGCGAGATATGTTTGTTTCTCTGCGATAGATGAATGTGCAGATAGAAGTTTCTTTGTTGTCTGGTCTTTTCGCACAGCTGCAAGTTAAGCCTACGTTGAGGCAGCAGATCAAGGATGCACATCAGACTGATGATGCGATACAGTTGATCAGATCAGAGTTCGGCAGTGACAAGAGTGATGGGTTTCATGAGTCTGAGGATGGACTAGTTTTCTATCGTGATAGGATGGTGGTTCCAGATGCTGATGATCTGAGGAAGTTGGTGCTTGAAGAAGCACATACGTCGATGTATGCGATGCATCCAGGTGTCACCAAGATGTATCATAGTCTGAAGGACTTGTATTGGTGGCCCGGTTTGAAGAGAGATGTAGTTGAGTTCGTGGCGAGATGTGTGGTGTGTCAGCAAGTGAAGGCTGAACATCAGAAGCCGGCAGGTACGTTGCAACCTTTGCCGATACCGCAGTGGAAATGGGATCATATAAGCATGGATTTCATAGATGGTCTGCACCAGACAACTAGGAATCATGATTCCATTTGGGTGATAGTGGACAGATTGACTAAGTTTGCCAATTTTCTACCAGTGAAGACGATGTATACAGCTGAGAAACTAGCTCGAGTATATGTGGATGAAATAGTACGTTTGCATGGTGTTCCAGCAATGATAGTCTCTGACAGAGGTCCTCAGTTTACGAGTCATTTTTGGGAACAGTTGCACAGAGCGTTGGGAACGCAGTTGAGGTTCAGTACAGCTTTTCAGCCATAGATAGATGGACAGTCTGAAAGGACTATTCAGATTTTGGAGGATCTTCTTCGAGCTTGTGTTTTACAGTTTCTAGGCAACTGGGATGTACATCTGAGTCTAATAGAGTTTGCCTACAACAACAGTTATCAGCGTAGCATCGACATGGCACCTTATGAAGCTTTGTATGGAAGGAAGTGCAGATCTCCGTTGTGTTGGTATGAGTCTGGTGAGTATCAGCTTTTGGGTCCTGAGTTAGTACAGTAGATGACAGAAAAGATCAAGATGATACTGCAACAGTTGAAAGTGGCACGGGACAGGCAGAAGTCTTATGCAGACAATCGCCGACGACCTTTGGAATTCCAGGTAGGAGACAAAGTGTATCTTAAAGTCTCGCCGTGGAAAGGTGTGCTAAGGTTTGGACGGAAGGGTAAGTTGGCGCTCAGGTATATGGGGCCTTACTCAGTCATAGCACGTGTTGGCAAGGTAGCTTATGAGTTAGAGTTGCCTCTAGAGTTGCACAGGTTGCATCCGGTGTTTCATGTCAGCATATTGAATAAAAGTCATCTGGATTCAGGTACAGTGATACAACCAGTTGAGGTTGAGCTTGATGCAGATGTGACCTACGAGGAAGGTCCTGTGGCGATCCTTGACAGAAGGATCAAGAAGCTGAAGAGGAAGGACCTGGCTCTTGTGAAGGTTCTTTGGCAGCGTCGTGGCATTGAGGAAGCCACGTGGGAGCTTGAGGAAGAGATAAGGAGGAAGTATCCCTCGCTTTTCTCTTCAGATTTCGGGGGCAAAATCCCTTATAGGGGGTTAGCTTGTAAGGACCCTGACCTGCGTTCAGGGTTTACCCTGTTTGTTTTGGATTTGATGCTTGCTAATCACCTCTAAGTGATGATTTGGGTTTGGTTGTACTTTGTTGAGAGTTCGAGGGGCTGCTTGCAAATAACCCAAGTTTAGGGTTTTGTGTGTAAGTTTGCCATCTTGTGAGATGTTTTCCCCTCTTTGCTTCCTCTAGGGTTGAGAGGAAGGCTTGGGCTTGTTGTTTGGGTCTCTTGGGCCTTGGTTGAGCTTGTTTGGGCCTTGAGATGCCTTGTTTGGGCTTGCTTGAGCCTTGTGTTGGCCAAGTGAAGCTTGTGTCGCCCAAGGTGTGTGTGTGTCGCCCAGGTGCCTTGGTGTGTCACCCAGTTGAGTAGCTGCTTGTGTCGCCCATGTTGCTTGGTCCAGCCTTGACCATGTTTGGTGGACACTTGGTGCACATCTTTGACAAGTGTCTCTTGGTGTGCTAGTGTGTTGGCTTGAACCTTAGGACAAGTGTCCCTTGGGTGGACGACACTTAGCATGGATCTACCTTGTTTTCTCCTCCTTTTCCTTCTATATATGTGGTTCTTTCCCTTGCCTTAGTTTCCTTTGCTCTTTTGGTCTCTCCTCCACCTTGAGTGCATGACACCCCTCTCCTTCTTGCTTGTGTTGGCCGAGACGCTCTCCTGGAGTTGCAGTGGTGTCTGATACCCTCTCTTGGAGCAGCTTTGGTGGATGACATCCCTTGGAGCTTGGAGCTTAAGGCGGGTTGCATAGCTTCTAACCCTAACTCCTTTACCTCTAGCTATGATCTTTTTGCATGTTAGTAGTTTATCTTAGTTCTTTACTTTTATACCTAGCTTGTGTACCTTTGGTGGCTGATAACCATGTTGATCGACACCCATGATGGCCGATAGCCATGGTGGGTGACAACCTAGGGTTGGGTATGTGTCGGCCGATAGGCTATGATAGGGTTTAGTGAGGGTTGATAAGAGTTATGGTGAGAGTCTTGTAATCCTATAGTAACGGCCCTTGGTGATGAGGAAGTGGTTAGCTATGCACCAATAAACGATGGTGGTGTCTTGTTAGTAATAACAACAATGAGTAAGATGCCTTGCAATAATAACAGTACTAATACTAGTAATGATGCCAATACTAATAGTGGGGGTAATGATGATAATGGCAGTAGTGATGATAATGAGGAAGGTAATGGTAATAAGATGCATGATGTGATTCCTATGCTTATTTGTTAATAATAAAGAAGATGATCGTATTAATGTTGATCATAATAATGATGGAAATAATGATAGTAATGATATGCATGAAGTAATCCATGTACTTAATTGTTAAATGAGAATGGTGATAGTTACACTAGTAGCTTGCATAATGATAATAATGATGATAGTGACATAATGATAGTGGTAACAATAGTACTTGTTCTATATGTTTGAACATCTTGATTATTCATATAGTTCTAAGATAAGGATAAGTATAGATATGGCTTGTTGATGATGTACTTTATACACTTGATCAGCAAATAGTGTAAGAATGATAAGTAGAAGTATCTTGAATAGCATTTCATGATGGTACCATATTCCTTATGACTAAATCTATAATTATTGTGTACTCTAATCATGCAGGTGATGATTAGACTTGAAAAGGGCTATGAGACACATGTGATGAGTAGCATCACTTGGTAATTACTCTGGTTAATAAAATGATATGTATAATGTGTTAAGTTCCATGATGATGATGTGAGCCTTGAGAGGCATTAACAATACATGATGAGGGATTGAGATCCCATGGTATGTGATGATCCTTGAGATGGATCTGGATGGTTGGCAAGAGGCCAAGTAGTAACATGTGATGTTAGATCCTTGAGATGGATCAGGTTGATGTGTTTTCAATAATAATATAATGTTGGTTACTTTCTATTATATCTTGCATGTTATACAACTTGGTTGAATCTTGCAATCCATCTAAAAGATACTAAATAATTACAGTGGAATTATATCATGTAGTTTGCCCTGGCCATAGATCCATCATCGTCAGGACTTGGTGATGGTGAAACAGGTTCTCCTACGGGTTAACCTGGAAGAGCATATTGTTGAATATGTGTAGGTTGCTCCTAGCCTGAAAATGAGGAGGTAAGAGTGTAACTTCGATTACACACTCAGATATGTATGAAGAGCATGGTGAACAGGCCCATTGCTCAGGATATGTGATGTGTGGAGCATGAATGCGTTCATGGCTCAGAGCACGGTGAATAGGCCCGTGGCTCAGTTTTACTAGCGCTGAGACCTGTACCAAGGCAGGCTAGAGTGAGGGTAGCCTATGGAGCTGACCATGTGGCTTAGACCACTTGAGCATGAGACTGCGGTCCTGCTGTGTTCTCGTGTACTGACCACGAGGGGTGAGGTCATGGACTCCGGCTCTTCCATTGACCTTGTATGGCACCGGATTAGGTTTCCTAACCGAAGGTTGGATTTGAACTGTACAGTTCAAATCCTCAGGGCATAATAATAGTAACACCGCCGTTTAGTATTTACTGCTTAAGATAAACATGTAACATTGGTTGAGGCCTTGTTTGTGTAATATCTTTGTTATATCTTGCAGGTTATGTGACAATATGTCTTATCTTGATAAGCAGGTTATGTGACATTATATCTTGTTCTGATAATCATGTCATATAGTGATATATCTTATCTTGCTAATCATATTCCTTGAGATATATCTGGTTATATGCTTTCGTATAGCTGGTAAGCTTGTCGATAAGAATAGCTTTGCTTTATATAGACTGCTCTTGTTATATCTATTATTAGATATCTGTTGTTATAATCTATCTTGCTGAGGTTCTTTGTTGCGGTGGGGAGCTATGTTTCCTGCTGGGACAATTGTTCAAATTGTCTCACTCCACTAGTTTACACCCTTTTTAGGTGGTCGAGGTAGACGTGGTCATGGTCGTGGTGTTGCGGCCGAGCAGCTTGAGGACCAATAGAAGGCAAGCGATGGACATTCTGCTGTTTTGGATGTTTTTTCAGTAGAGTCTAGAGTCATCCCTGTACTATCAGGTCCTTGGCAGTGTTTTGACGTTGTTTCACGATGAACGATCGATGATGTTTGTATATCTTGCTGTTGGCCGGATGGGGGCCTTTTCTGTATATGAACAGGTGGTGAAATCATGTGATGGATGAACAACTATTTCTGTAAGCTGTAGACACGTATAAGATCTCGTATATATATATATATATATATATATATATATATATATATATATATATATATATATATATATATATATATATATATATATATATATATATATATATATATATATATATATATATATATATATATATATATATATATATATATGACATGTCTCCTTGCAAAATGAGGACTGGAAAGTAATAATTTCAGAGTTTATCTATTTTCCGCAATCGGTTTTAATTAACATGTGTTTTCATAATCTGTGGTTATGGTGATTTCTGCACGTTTTCGCATAACACCTCGTTATCTGTGCGATAATTGGATGTGTTGCCACAATTATCGCTCCCACTATTTTATTCAAATTAACAACTATCACATATCAATTCAAAATATTATAGTGTACAATATTGTAGTGGTCCAAGATCCAAGATAATTCAACTATTACCTGGCCAACGCCAACGTCCATGGTCAATTATCAAGGTAGGCAACTCTTATAAATTCCATCTGATAAAACTCTTTGATAGATGATATGCACAACTCTTTGCCATAATCACATGCATGCCTCTACGCTTAGACAGTCTAAGAATAACCAATTAATACATTCTTATAATGCACCACCCTTGGGGTTCCCACACTATTACCATCACACTTCCACGAGATAGACGACACACCATCAATGGAATGCCCACTCTTGGTCGATCAAGCTTTTCATGTGTGTTGCTTTTGGAAAGCATCTAAGACTTAATATTTAATTGAGGGAGTTTGTATTTATAAATACATATACTATATCCAGTGACCACATATATAGTTTGTATCATAGACATGCTATATCCCACAATAAAACATGCAATAAGCAAAAGCAATGGTTATGGCCAACCTAATGTAATTACTTGGAGCCATAAGGAATTAACATAATCTAGGTCTACATCACATGCAGAAACATGTTGTTGATAAAGATTCATGCTTGTCAATATGAGTTGATTGATTCAACCTTTGAACTGAGCTTCTCACCTCCTGGCCATTCGTTTGGTCATCTGGTTCTTTTGTCCACCATCTACTAGCTCCTCCAGTCGATCGATTGGGTCCACCAGCCTGTTGCTTTGGCTCATCCTTCTTGTCCTCCCCAGCCCTCCATCTGATTGAATCATCTTTGAGATAGTAGGTTGTCAATGTCAGAACATCTTATTCTTCATCATAAGAGGAAAGTAAACTTCGTACTATTACATGATTATAGAGAAACCTCGAGTTACATTTGAAGGGAGAAAGGGTAGGAAAGAATTAACTTTACATTGGGAAGATGAGATAGAGGCTCAGTTCGCAGACTGAGATAAAATAGGATTAACCAACAACACAACCATGAACAAATTATAGGGGTTATTGGCCATAACCATGTTACACATCCATCATCAAAACTCACTTTTAGGGCAAGACTTGTAAATTGTATGTATACATCATGTATATATTAGTTTGGGATTCTCGTGGTATTTTATTAGACAAGAAATTATTTGCATTGTGTGCAATATGTAAATGATAAAACCAAAATCCAATCATATGAATTTTACCAAAAATATAGTAGATTGACCTTGATCTAATGCCACTATAGGGAAATAGGGTGTCTGAATAGGTAGTGGAAATAAAATTTTATTGCCATATTTCCCATTAACCAACAGATTGCGTCAATGACTATATTATGGAAATGATGGTTTGAAGGATATACTTGGTCCTGGAGAAAGTCTAGTGACATACTCCTCGTCGTTGTAGATGTGCAATAGCCTTCTAGTTGCAATGGGACTCATTTGCACTCCTCCATGGACAACAAATCCAAAAGTCATCGTCTATGGTAGCTCCTCTTGCCACGAATTGATGGGTGATGTTCTCCTCCTTAGCGATGGGAAAAGGCCACCTCACCTCTAGAGAAGTCCACACGAACTACTGAGAACTCTTATCGACCTACTAGAATAGTCCGGAAGGAGTTGTCCCACCCATTGGTTTACTAGTCACCAACCTGCTCTCCCACAATGATTCTTAGTTTCTCTCTCCCTCTCTATTGCTCCCTAGTCGGGTAGGACTTTCTTGGTCTCTCTTGGTTACCACAACAATTTTGTGTCTTGGGAAGCCCCCAAAACCCCTATATTTATAGGAGGGGTTTGGGTCAGGGTTCCCAATCTGTGTGGGAGTGGAAAGGACTGGAAGATCTAAATTTTCACACCTATGAGTGCCAAACTGATCGGTTCACACGTGAGCTGGTCCGCTCTCTTTGCAAACCAGTCATTTCACATGTTTCCCAATCATATATGTATTTGAAAATTCTATTCCAATTAATGCCAGGCATGATGGAAACACTAATCCTTGATGCAATCAAATTACATCTCGAATTGGTTGTCTCAAGGAGGGAGACAGTCATCTCACGACCACCATCTGATCGACTCACCCAGTGAACCGGCCAGTTGGCGCCCAGTTTGTGTAGAACTTAGCCAATACAACATTCAATCAACCTGACACTCCAACCGGACATTTAATCACATGAACCGATCGGTTGGGAGTCCAGTCAGTTGATTTGTTGCTTGAATTGAATACCTAAACTCTTTAGTAATCAATCCAATCATGATTCATGATCAACCTCCACTTCTAGGTCATGTCCTATGTGTGTGACCCTATAGGACCCAAATTATGTTGGCAGTGAATGTCCATAACCAATTATGATAGCACAAGCAAAGAGTGGTGCCTCATCACACATCCCTGCTACTCAAGTAAATGGAAAGTTGGGGAAACAACATAAACCTACAATTTGTGGTTGGTTTTATAGTGTTTGTATAATTCCTTTGTCTTTGATGTCCATATTGAACTCGAGGTATGGATCTGTCATCCTCTTCAACACTCAATCTATGTTTATTGATATAGCAGATTGTATGAGATATGTGTAAGCTCAATATCATATATTGACTCAAATGTACATGGCCATGCATTTCTCAATCTTTCTAACTCAAGTGGCCTAGGATATCATACTCCCATAGGAGGGACAAATTCCATCTACATCAGTAACAGTCAGTCCCCATGTGTGACAGTCACCCAATCACCACATTTATGATAACCCTTATTCAGGATTACATTTGATGATGCCAAAGCATATCAAATGACATGTGATGAGTGTAGTGACTTCAAGTCTAAGAATCATAATCACCATCATCACTATGAGAGCTAACTATGGCTAGCATTATAATGGTATCCATATGTTACTCTCATGGTGGGTGTTATGACCGTGTTTGAGCTTAATTGGTAAACTAGGATTTACCAAGATGATTACATGCTTAGTTAGATTGATCATTTCTTAAACATGATTAAGTATGGTAGTTCAATTATGATGTGGTAAACTTAATGAGAACTCTAAGTATGCTATCACTTTTGTAATGACCCATTTTCAATTTAGTCATCTAATTCGGGTTTACTTGGATGGTTGTATGCTTAAATAAGTTGATCATGGTTTAAAGCTTGATTAATGATGGTAGTTAAATTTTTATGCTTTAAAATAATAAGAAGGTTTAATTATACTTTGATTCACATAATTAGGGTTAATATTTGGAAACCCTAATCGGCCCAAATTAGGGTTTTGATGACATATGAATACAGAATTTAATAAGTATAGTGTCCCAATAAATGATTTTTAGTATTTAATATGTAACTCTAATTTAATTAAAATTTGTATATAATTTTTATATATTAAATGTGAGCTCTTTTGAAAAATATCAGAATTTTTGAAGAATGTTATGACTTGTTTGTCGGTCGAGTTTCAAACTCGACTGACCATATTTTTAGATTGATATAGTAGTGTGGTAATTGAATTTTATCTTTTTATTGGTATATCCAATTGATCTCAAATTTTAAATGTATTTTAGAAAATCCATTATAGATATTTTATTAAATTGGTGTAATTTTTGGATGATTTGTGATCTCTACAGAGAGGGGTGTCGGTCGAGTTCTGTGAAGGACAAACTCGATCGACCATGCTACAGACTGCAATATAGCAGTGTAGTATTTGATTTTTAATTATTTATTAGTAACTCCAAATGATCTAAAATTGTTATTTTTTCTTATAAACTCAATTTCAGAAATTAGGTTAAAGTTTAACAATTTTTGGACGATTTTGAGTTCTTAAAAGTGTGGTGTCGGTCGAGTTTATAACTCAGCCGACAAACCAGTCTGAGCAAAATAAAAATACAATGAACAGATTGTTTGCAATTGTTCTAAGCACCTCAATTCATCTATATGACTAACCTAACACACAAGGAGCTCTCATAACTCATCATTCCTATCAAAGAAATGAAATTCTTGAGAGAGAGGAGAGCTAGGGTTTTGAGAAGAGAAAGTGGTGGAGCTATTGACCTAGGGTTTCTCTATCCAAGATATGATGAAATCAAGTAAGTTTAGCTTCTTTGCATAGCATTTCATGGTGAATCTTCTCTCACATGTCACGATTCTGTCGCTTCTCTGATTTGATTCAAAATCACATCAAATCTCCCTCTTTTCTCACTCTCTCTTATAATCCCCACTTCTAGGGTTTCCAAGTTGAGAGGAGAAAGAATTGGATTCATTTGCTAGAGTTTGATTGGGTTTTGAAAAATTTAGAGGTTGACCACGTTTTTAAGTTTCTTGAAACCTGAGGTGAGTGTTTTTCTCCCTCCTAATCTTTGTATTCATTTTGAAAGCCTAATTCTATCTGGATAAAATAATTAGAAACCTTGTTTGTATATGTATGTGATTGGATTTGATTTGGGAAAGATATTGGGGGATCCAATTCTACTGATTTTGATTATTTCTCATTGATTGGAACTTGATTAATTCCTAATATATTGATTGAGGATCCATGGCTATTCTTATGGGTAGATGACTATGCTATTTCATGTGATTTTTTCCTAAAAATCAATGCAATGGCCTATATACTTGGAATTGAATTGACATGTATAAAATCATATTTGAATTGTACTAGATTATATTTATTATACAAGTGTGTTGTTGAATGTTAATGGAATTGAATGACCACATATCCTCATTATGATTTATGTCGAGGAAGTGAATCAAATGAGTCAAGTAATCAAGGTATAGTTGTGATTGATGAATGAAATGTGTGAAAATGGAAACTAGGGTTTCCATGTTTGTGGATAATCCCAATGAACCCTTGAATCATGATTGGATTACTGAATAATATGATTCTTATGATATGTTGAACTAAGGAATGACTTCTTTAAAACCTAAAAGTTTAGTATTAAGACAATTATAAGTGATAAATATAGAACATGTATATGATTTTGTAAACATGATCAAATGCTGAAGTTGAAAGTATTAATACTTCAATTAAAGATGATGAGTCTTACTAATATCATCTAAGTCTAATGTATTTATTTTAGTATAATAAAGAATGATCATTGTTGATTATGGGAATGACATTAGAAGTCAATGACATGGTACACTTATCTAAATATAAGAAATGATATGAACAAAAAATGTATTGATGGTGATGGCAAGTTAAAGATGAAACTAATGAAGTTATTATGATGAAGTCTTTAATCCTTTGCTTTAATTACATGTGGCTTCATCCAAATTGAATGAAACATACAAAAACTAGACTTTGATGGAAATCAATGAAAAGAGAAGTATTGTATATCAAGTGAGTTAAAAATGATTAGTTCTAGTAATTTATTGAACATGACATGAGAGAAGTTGGGATTAATGAATATGAAATTGAAGGGAAAATATGAGAATTAGTAGACAAATTTAAGAAACAAACTCTAAACCCTAAAATTTTGAGATAGATGGTGCTAACGAATAACAATCTCAAATGAGGGATTAAGGAATGTACATAATAGTAGTTTAATTCAATTAAAAGATGAGGTTCAAGCATTTGAATTGATTTACAAGAATGTCTTCTTGCATTGTGATTGTTTGATAGAATACTTGTAATATGAGAATGAACTATTTTGATGGAATTCAAATGATAATCAACATGTGTTGATTAGTAACCCCATATGAAGAATGTGAAATAAAAGAAGAAGAGAACTAAGTCTGTTATGCATGTATATGCATGAAATTTATTGGCATCTATTCAGATTGGATGGAACAAGCATATGTTGTATGACAAATCTATTCTAAGTATGAGGAATGATACATGATATCTATATGCTTTTACTATTGCTAGTTCTAATGAATCTGCTAATATTTGTTCAGAACTGTGATATACAATGAACTGATAAGATTTATGTTGAAATTGAATTTAATATGCACTCCTTACATTGAGAAACCCTGATAAGGGTAAATGTTGCATAATGAGATTATGTCTAGGGCTGAAAGCCCACTGATGATGATAAAACCTTGATGGGGTAAATGATGGACAATTAGATTATGTCTTGGAATGAAGGCCCACTATTGGTGATTGCTATGAGATGAAGTAGAAGATAGAAATAATCATATGTGTTGCAATATACATATTTATTGTGTTAGGTACTGTTGAAGACATACACCTCCATGTATTCCACTTATTATCTCCTCTCAGATCTAAGTCTTTCTTCATCAAGAAAACTCTAGGCTTATTCTCTTGGTTTTTCGAACTCAACCTTGCATAACTCATAGCTCATGATAAAAACATCCTCATAAGATGACTACATTATTCCTCTTAGTGTTTGAAAAACAATCCATGTATCGTTCACTCCACCAGGGTATGTTATCATCTCTGTCCTCATACCTCGTAGCAATGTTCCAACTCACATCATCTTTATCCTTAGCGTATGGCATGCATACTATCCTATCTCTCACTCCCATAACAAGAGGAAATAAGCATTTGGCTGCAGTCCAAATACAGAGTTCTTCCTGTTCCAAGAGTAGAGATGGTACATGCCACCTTACCAGTACACCTTTAAATCTAAGTTGACACGTGCCACATATGTCTCTACATCACAAACATCTTGATAGCAAAGTTACTTCCATGGAAAACTGGTTTCAAACCTACTTGGGTCCACACACATTCTGTGGTCATCTTCTCTAGGTGTATAGGGTGTCGGCACTTTTGGGGTCATCCCTATTCCCTCATGCATCTAGAGAGTTCCCTACTCATCTGCCCTTTGGGTCCCATGGGTTCATGAAGGTGATCAATATCCTAACCCATGGCCCTCAGGCAATTATAGTTGTTACCTCCCGACCCTATGGTCATGTGCAACTAGGGAATCAGGTAACCCCTACTTCCATCGGTCTTATCCCTACCTGACCCTAGGATAGACTTAGGACTCTAACATAGTACATATCCAACTTAGAACCTTACCCAAGCCTTCATCATCTCTCTCTGCATTCATGGGCTGACTGTCATCCTTTCATAGGAGTCATGACGACCTGTTTACCTTGGTCAGACCCCATACCGATTACCTCCACGGTAACACATCCATATGCACTTAGAGAGGGTTATTTATGGGTCTACAGGTTCATTCTCATACCATGTACTTTTCACTTAGCCTCTCAAGATCCTATGAGACCTCTTTAGGTTTCCTCAAAACCCACAAAACTGGTATACACCCTACCAAAGGGTCCCTCTCCCAGGATGGGAGGAAACTACAACTCTTGACAACAAGGTCACAAACATCCTTAGGGTTTATATTCGCATGAGCATGCTTAACCCAGCAGCTACTAAGGCACAAGCATACCACCTACTAAACCATGCTATGTCATACTTGTTCTCTTTCCTCAACGTTGGATCAAGATCATACCTTCACATGTCATCAAATTAGCTGTGAGGGGTTCATCAAACATACCTTAAACTTAAGGGGTTTCCTTTTCCTATAAACATGAGGAGTACCATGCTCAAATCTATAGAAACTCAAATCTCATCATGATCATCGGGTACACCACTTCCCCTCTTAGGCCTAGGAACCCTAGGTTCACTTCTTTGATGTCCAACTGTCTGCTCAACCTCTTAACCACAAACCAAACATGTATAAGGTATGACATGCAATTCCTGTCATCCTTCTACTCGAGCAACACTTCTGAGTTGAGTCCTCCTCAAGGACAATCAACAAGGTACAAGGCCTCACAACCTGTTACTAAACCTCTCCAAGTCTAAGGAACTCTTCTTCTCATCTATACCATAGGTACAGAGGTACCAGTAGACTCATCCTCTCTCTAGGGTTTGGTTCCTCTCATGGCAACCAAGACATCATCAGCCTCTAGGGATCAAGCATGAGGCAACCACAAATATCCACTTAGGTCGCATCATCCCCAACTCCCCACTTTTCCTCATATCTCAGAGTCTAGGCTTCCAACCTTCTTGCTTGGGTCCTGCTCTCTCTCTAGAGCAAACTCTACAACCAGCCTTATACTAAAGGTCCTCTCTCCATGAAGATGGATCAAGCTCACAAGAATACCTCTATGTGGGTGAAGCCTATGTTCAAACTTATGTTTGCTCAAGGTTATCCCTAGCCCTTTATGCTTATCTCGTCAGTTATCCAACATACTCCCTTGGCCAGGGTTTCAACCTACTGCTCGCACTACTGACGTATTCTGGGTGCCTACTATGCCATGCTCATATAAGCTCATGGGGTTTCTATAGGTTATTTTCTAACCTCATCAAAGAAGGTGAGATCCTTCATTCTAACATGCACGACCCTTCCCAGGTTTGGGTCGCCAAAGGTACTCGGTCATCCAACTTCTCATGGCTCATATGGCATCCAAGCCATATCCATCCAAACACCTAGTCTACCATGACATCTAACTCATCATGTCATCTCTCCCCCTAACCCCACACTTAGGGTTAGGGTTAGCATCATCCTCATAGGATGTACTAGGTCTCTACTTGTAATGGATATCTCTACCTCCAAGACTAACTCTCTTTACTTATCCTCCTGACAAGAAGGTCTAGCCTCATGTCTCTCCTGAGGGCATGACAACTTATGTCATACTCCCTAAGAATGTATCTATTCTTTTATGCTTAATCTATTGAGCTTATGTCCATGCCATATTATTTACATGCTTTTTATTAATTTGGTGGAGGATTCCTTAAACCTTATCAACCTTACCCATACCTCAAGAGGGTGAGGAAAAGAGAGAAAACCCTAGTCCTTATAATCCTTAACAACATTTGAGTTGAGAAGGGATGAACAAGATGAGAGAGTCCTAAAGGTATCTTATTTCGAGTCCAATCCTAAGACATTGGCTAGGCAGTCACACTAATCCGGGAGTCCTCATATTCTGACTAGCAGTGCGGAGGAAAATCTTGCCAGCCCCCAGACGTGATCCTTTTCTAGACACCTCTGTCTTTCGGAAAGTTCTCTAATAACTCCCTTGGGTTCTACAGAGTTTGTAAAATTTAATAATTATTTAAGATTAAATGAGGAACCTATGCTCTGATACCAAATGTAACGACCTCGCCTCCCAGTAACCCCCAATTAAGGGAGACCAAGAGGTCAGAGTTGTTATCCTAATTTCCGGATCAAAGGTTCAACAAATAATCAATAATAATTATCAAATTCTACTAAACTAAACTGAAAGGCTGTAATAAAAATTAACTTTGCATACCTTTTTCAAAAACTTAGATATTTACTTTTATCCACATTTGGAGTATATTCTAACTAATCCTCCTTTGTACTTTAATTTCCATTTAATTCCACATATGTCACTTTATTGTTTGTTCTTTTCACTTGAACCTAAAAAGTCAAAAAACAAAACATCGGTCAGCATAAATGAATTATGCTGGTATGTGGGGGAACAATAATCGTGCAATTAACTCTAACAACATATTGCAGTCAAATATGATTTAACAAACAACTTTATATTTTCAACATAACTGCTCAATCCTTACATACCCTAACCTCTGTGTTGTCCCTGCAGTGGACCTGGATGCTACGTTCCTTATGATAGATCCCCATTTAACCCCTCATGATCCTACCTAACAGGTGAATCCGTTTCTAGGGTTGAGTCACATGGCACTACCCATAGGTAGCCCATCCTTAACTCATGGTGTGTTAAAGAGTTGCATGGAACTACACATAGGTAGCCCAATCCCTAACTCTTGATAGCCTAGACCGTGCTCTAGGTTACCCTTTTTAGCATTTGTAAAGCCCCAAAGGAGGACCAGGATCTGAGCCAGTCATGTATGTATACTTATAGTGATAGTCATAGTCACTTTATTGTTGCATGAAATAAAAGTCATCCAAGCAGTTATTTTCAGGCAACTGATAAAACAACCGGGAATCGTCGTGAAACTAAAGCGATTATCCATAAGCGTAACCACATACCTGTCAGGCTGATTTGAGACAAAATAATCCAATCAATCAAGAATTCCAAATAGGCAAGCAAGCACATTATGAGATCCTGAAATATGCATACAATTTCCTATTATTAATCATACCATCAAGATCTATTAAACTTAGCTCGCTTCCTAGGGTTTCTAATCCACTTTTAGGGTTCCTATTACAATTAGGGTTTCCCTTCATCTATTACTATTTTAAACCCTAATTTTATACAATTACTCACAAACCATAATTATCTCATCTATTCATCATGAAAGATACTAAGGTTATCTTTTAACAACATATAACCATGATATCAGAAAAAGCATAATTAACCATCAATTAAGTCCATTAAGCCTCTTTTACATTAAAGCTACCATTTTTATCCTTTTAATCTATGACAAGATCATTATGCTCATTTATCATCAATTCATAGTTCATTATGGTCTAATTCACATATGAACTCTATTTGTCATTAATTCTACCTTTATCCATTAGAAAACCCTAATTACTACATTAAGGGTATTTATCCACAATTAGGAACTTTTATACTTGAAATAGCTTGGAATTATCATATCTCAACTTTATTCACGATTTTGAATAATTAAAACCATTATGAGTCACATTTCCTAATATTAGGGTTTCAAGGCCCATTAAAGCATATTTATGCACATGAATTTCTAAATTAAACCAATTAGGCACAAAGATTACACCTTTAGATCTAACTACTCCTTTATGTCCAAAAATATAATCTTTGATTAATAACATCAACTTAGTTTCTTAAACTCATCCTAAATCAAAAACCAGGGTTTTGATTCATTTGAAGCATTAAGGTTAGCACTTTACCTACTTTCAGATTAGGATCATATTCAGACTCTAAACCCATTTTTATTATATTCCTCATTTTCTGTTGATCAATTTTCATATATTACTTGTCATAATTGGAGTTACCAATATGTAATTATGAATTTCCAAAGAACTTACCTTTTTGGCCAATCATAGAGAGCCATGTGTACTTTAATCTCCTTTTCTTACAATTCCCTTTTTTTATGGTTCGTGGATCCTTCTCTGACCCGCCTAACCCAACAACCGGGTCCGGCGGTCCCCTCCCTCTTCGTCTTCATGACCCATGCGGACAGGGGATTTCCGCTCCCCTATTTCCACTACAAAACAGAGGACGGCGACATTGGCTGGGCGACGACCAGCTAACCCACATCGACACCTCTCCTTGGGGCCAAAACAGTTGCACCGTCACAGGCTCTGTTCATGGGGTACTACCGTGTCAGATCCTCCCTAGGATTGTGATCGCAAGACCTCTCTATGCCATCTGTACCGCGCTTACGGCCACATGCGCGAGAAGCAGCCAGGCTAGTCAACTGCCAACTTGACTCCAGTTCAACGCTCAAAACATCTCAGCTTCTTCTTGCGAACTCGACAGCAGGTTTAGGGATATAGCATACAATTTGTAGCCCCTCCCTTATATAGGGGATAGCAACCTGTGTTTCCCCCCGATTTGGGGAAATCCCGTACAGATTAGGAAAGGCCTTCAATACTAGGTCGGTTAGAAGGGGAACTTGCTCCCGAAGCCATCGGGATTGTCTCCAATCCCGCCCAACGATCGTACATCAAGAGAATCCAAATCGAACCAGACTGTGCCTATTCCCGATTCTTCTCAACTAGGCGATGAGCAACCATCGTTGGATCTGAGATCAACGGCTATTAAGCCTCGTGCCAAGAACAAGGTTTCAGATAAATGTGACATTTAATTCGATTTAAAGATTATCACCTCTCTTTAGGATAATTTGTAAAATCCATAACTCTTAAACCGTATATCCTTTTGATCCCAAATTTGAAGGGAAAGTCTATAAAGACTTAATCTACTTATATTCCACGTTTGAAACCGAAACTCAAAACGAATAACTCCTTTTCTTCATTTGCAAGTCAATGACTTATAAGGCATATATTATGCATTTAAACATATATTTTCTCTTTCCTCTTTTCCTATATTCTTTATTTTGATTACTCTTTCCATCAGTAATCACATGTAAACAAAATATAATCAATTGTGGCCATTAATGCCACTTTCTAGGGATTTTTATACATTTCTCATAAATATATTGCTTAAAATTCATTATCTTTTATCTTTCTATAATTTTTGGAATTTTCTTCTTTTCTTCTCTATTATTGGATTAAAATAATAATAGGAATCACGAAATTCTATTCAAAGGGATATTTGTAAAGAAATCCATCCTTTGAAGCAAAGCATACAACCTTTTCAATTAAGTACATATTCATAAAATCATTATATTTCAATTATGAAAACATATGCAAAAAAAAATTGAGCTTGTAACATTCTTCCCCTCTTATAAGAATTTTGTCCTCAAAATTCCATGAAGCAAACAAATAATTCAGGATAAGACTTTCACATGTCCATCATTGACCCCTATGTGGCTTTACCCTATCCATGGTGCTTCCAAAGAACCTTTATCATCACTTATTCTTTTCTCTGAGTTGTTTCACCTTGGCTTCTATAAACCTCACAGGTGACTCAGGTCATTTCAGCCTCCCTTAGGGCTTACTAGGTTCATTGCTCAGCACATGGTCTGGGTACCTCACATAGTGCTCTATATTGGACACATGGAACTCATCACACATCACATTATCCTGAGGGGTAAGGGCAAACGTAACCAAACCATGTTAAAAGAACCCATGCATCGGGGACTCAGCTCTCTTAGCTATAACTTAGAGGGGTCGGATTTTTATATCATGTATTATCCCACAGTGAACTGTATGTCAGTCTACTTTGCATCAGCATATGACTCTTGTCGTCCTTGGGCTCCTTTCAGCCATTGCGCGATCAAAGTGACTTCATCTTCACACATTGTGGTTTTTCTTGACCTTCACAAGGTCCCTTCACCTACATCATCTTAATGAAGTGGTGACCGACACAACCTCCCTTGCAGAGCTTCTTTACATCCCGATACTGGCTATGGTGGTTATCATCACATCTTACAGAAGACAAGAACTATCTCCATGCATCACCCTGAACGAGCACACATGCTCTCATCAGACCCTCTAGTCTGGATCATACTAACCATTAGTTAGGGGTGAAAAGCAGTATTAACATTGAGTTCTTCATGTACCTACTTCCACCTTATGGAAGTGAACCTTTAGGTCATACTCACATCATGGTGTAGTTGAACCATCTCTCTCATATGCAGTTCAACCGGATCTGTCCCTTGATAGTACTCTTTCTTTCTCATGTCATATAGGTAAGGCGATCTACCATAACCCATATTGCATCTTGACCTTCCTTGGTCTAGGGGAGACTCACCACAAAATCCATAGTGATGAACTCCCATTCCCTCCCAGGGACTGTTTTATCCTCTATATTGATACGTACTGGTGTTCTTCCTTCACCTCCTGGCTCACATGGCAACATACCCCATGCAACTTCATCTTAAACATCCAAAGTACCACCGACACTTACTATCTTCGTAGTACCATGATATATGGTGATCTTAAATCATGATCTCCCGTACATCATGATTCCTTAAGATCGATTCCTCATAAACCCTAAACCACTCTCATCAGGGTTTTATCACCTTCTTTTCCAAAGAAGTGCATCTGAGGTTCTACAACCATCCTTTCATTGCATCACAGCCTAGGCTGGCTAACCAAACAACTACTAACTTGTTCAACAGATCTCGTTACATCTGAGTGTTAGCCAAACATATCTTTTTTTTTCAACTTAAGGCTAACCTAACAGCCTCATCTAGCCTCTAGCTATATTAGATAGCTGCCTCTCAACAAGAGAATCCATTACCACCTCATATCCTTATGTGTTAGGTATTGTTGAAGACATACACCTCCATGTATTCCACTTATTATCTCCTCTCAGCTCTAAGTCTATCTTCGTCAAGAAAACTCTGAGCTTATTCTCTTGGTTTTTCAAACTCAACCTTGCATAACTCATAGCTCATGATAAAAACATCCTCATAAGATGACTACATTATTCCTCTTAGTGTTTGTAAACCATCCATGTATCGTTCACTCCACCAGGGTATGTTATCATCTCTGTCCTCATACCTTGTAGCAACGTTCCAACTCACATCATATTTATCCTTGGTGTATGGCATGCATATTGTCCTATCTCTCACTCCCATAACAAGAGGAAATAAGCATTTGGCTACAGTCCAAGAGTAGAGATGGTACATGCCACCTTGCCAGTACACCTTTAAATCTAAGTTGAAACATGCCACATATGTCTCTACATCACAAACATCTTGATATCAAAGTTACTTCCATGAAAAATTGGTTTCGAACCTACTTGGGTCCACACACATTTCATGTTCATCTCCTCTAGGTCTATAGGGTGCCGGAACTTTTGGGGTCATCCCTCTTCCCTCATGCATCTAGAGAGTGCCCTACTCATCTGCCATTTGGGTCCCATGGGTTCATGAAGGTGATCAATCTCCTAACCCATGGCCCTCATGCAATGATAATTGTTACCTCCCGACCCTATGGTCATGTGCAACTAGAGAATTAAGTAACCCCTACTTCCATATATCTTATCCCTACTTGACCCTAGGATAGACTTAGGATTCTAACATAGTACATATCCAACTTAGAACCATACCCAAGCCTTCATCATCTCTCTCTGCATTCATGGGCTGACTTTCATCCTTTCATAGGAGTCATGATGACCTGTTTACCTTGGTCAGACCCCATACCGGTTACCTCCACGGTAACACATCCATATGCACTTAGAGAGGGTTATTTATGGGTCTACAGGTTCATTCTCATACCATGTACTTTTCACTTAGCTTCTCAAGATCCTATGAGACCTCTTTAGGTTTCCTTAAAACCCACAAAACTGGTATACATCCTACCAAAGGGTCCCTCTCCCAGGATGGGAGGAGACTACAACTCTTGACAACAAGGTCACAAACATCCTTAGGGTTTATATTCGCATGAGCATGCTTAACCCAGCATCTACTAAGGCACAAGTAGACCACCTACTAAACCATGCTAGGTCATACTTGTTCTCTTTCCTCAACGTTGGATCAAGATCATACCTTCCCATGTCATCAACTTAGTTGTGAGGGGTTCATCAAACATACCTTAAACTTAAGGGGTTTCCTTTTCCTCTAAACATGAGGAGTACCATGCTCAAATCTATAGAAACTCAAATTTCATCATGATCATCGGGTACACCACTTCCCCTCTTAGGCCTAGGAACCCTAGGTTCACTTCTCTGATGTCCAACTATCTGCTCAACCTCTTAACCACAAACCAAACATGTACAAGGTAGGACATGCACTTCCTGTCATCCTTCTACTCGAGCAACACTTCTGAGTTGAGTCCTCCTCAAGGACAATCAACAAGGTACAAGGCCTCACAACCTGTTACTAAACCTCTCCAGGTCTAAGGAACTCTTCTTCTCATCTATACCATAGGTACAGAGGTACCGGCAGACTCATCCTCTCTCTAGGGTTTGGTTCCGCTCATGGAAACCAAGACATCATCAGCCTCCAGGGATCAAGCATGAGGAAACCACAAACATCCACTTAGGTCGCATCATCCTCAACTCCCCACTTTTCCTCATATCTCAGAGTCTAGGTTTCCAACCTTCTTGCTTGGGTCCTACTCTCTCTCTCTATAGAGCTAACTCCACAACCAGCCTTATACTAAAGGTCCTCTCTCCATGAATATGGATCAAGCTCACAAGCATACCTCTACGTGGTTGAATCCTATGTTCAAACTTATGTTTGCTCAAGGTTATCCCTAGCCCTTTATGCTTATCTCATCAATTATCCAACATACTCCCTTGTCCAGGGTTTCAACCTACTGCTCGCACTACTGACGTATTCTGGGTGCCTACTATGCCATGCTCATATAAGCTCATGGGGTTTCTATAGGTTCTTCTCTAACCTCATCAAAGAAGGTTGTATCCTTAATTCTAACATGCACGACCCTTCCCAAGGTTGTGTGACAAAGTGGTTTTTCACCAATCTTTGCTCAAGTTACTTTTTTTTCCCTCATTATACCTAATAATGATCCCAAATTATTCTTCTTGTCTTCATAATCATTATTGAGACTCAAATCCAAGATATGGTGACCAATATAGTTTTTATACACCTTATAACACCTCAAATTGGATTCATTCAACACTTTGTACAAAGAATCAAATTGGTCAATCAAACTTCATAATTTGATTCTCAAACTTTTTATAGATATTCTCCACATTATTTTAAAGCTTTGGTCCAAATTTGAGATCATTTGGACATTCCTATGATTTTCTATGAATTTTTGAAGTTATGTGCTAAAAATCCCTTTGTTTGCCATTTTAATTGGTTTTTCCACATCAGCTATCCAGGGCAAGGCACCGAGGGTGCGTTTTGGCCCTTGGATCTATCTCCCGCAGATTCAGGCCAGATCTAATGGCCAACATGTCATCTTCAACCTCCCACAATCAGCGGGGAGGTGTTAATGCAACCAGAACGGCAGATCTATCACTCGTGACCCCGATTCAAAATTCTAAATGAGAGGGAATGTGCACCTCATGTTTTTGAACTCGCCCAACCCTATTTTTACTGGGTTCCTCACATTGTTGCGCTACCAAAAACAAGTTCTTGTCTCTCCTCTCTCACTCCGGCATCTATGGCTGCCACCAGGGACCTATCTAGCCCTAAACCTAGCCCCAACCCTTTAAAAAGGGTCCCTCATGCTCGCCAACAACACATGAATCCACGAACACCAACCTCGCTATCTCTTTTGGCCTTGGATGGCCTAGTTTTACATCCCCAACCTCCTGCTGCTTCAAGCAGTGCCGCTTCCAAGCCTGGTTGGGCGTCCTTCATCCTCGCCCCTTCTCCTCTTCCTTTGGCTCCCATCAGGTTCACAGGGCTGAGGCGAGCTCCAACGGCCTTCCCACACTCCCTCCTACCCGTTCATGCTCCCAGATCTCCTCCACTCCTGTGAGCCCTGCCACCCTGCCTTCATGACTCATGCAAGGCCTGTGTAGATGGGGGCAGACCCTGTGAACCACCGGGCCCAGAGAAGGAAACCAAGCAGGTCCAAGACTTGGTCAAACCGCCCGTGGACCGGCCATTCAAGAACTTGAACCGGCCACTTAGCCTCTGAACCGAGTTGCCAAGCAAGAGAGCCTCGAACCTATGTGGTTCCATCTCAACCATCCAATCGACATCCAAC
This sequence comes from Alisma plantago-aquatica, assembly GCA_963693085.1. Lineage (NCBI taxonomy): Eukaryota > Viridiplantae > Streptophyta > Magnoliopsida > Alismatales > Alismataceae > Alisma > Alisma plantago-aquatica. The sequence goes on from OY856411.1 coordinate 697,168,145, forward strand.
AATCGACTATTTCCGATTTATGGTATTTTGCTCCTCTCTATTCAGAAAATTAGTAAAATGTTGAGATCTCGATTTAATCATAGAAATTGCATCCTAGCTCCAAATAATACAAACAAATAATCAATCTTGATCAGAAAAATCTAATGAATAGATTAAAAATACTTTTGAAACTTGAATCTAAATTATGCTCACTTATATCCTTTTATTTGATATATTTCTTATTTACTTTATCAAATGGAACAATAATGATGTCTAATCTTTTGAAACCCTATATCTGACTCTAATGATTATCTTGATATACAAATCTAGATCTGATTTAGTTGAATCTTGAAAATGAATCATTAGTGATCTAGATCTAATTGTTTGATTCAATCTTGATTAAAATCTTTATGAATAATGAGTAAATCTTGATATTGATCTTAAGCTTGCAAAACCCTTGGTATAGTTTTGACCCATCAATCTGATCTTGAATACAAATGATGTTAGAAAAACATGATGATCTAAAGATTTGATGATGACTTGGATAATGATCATAAATTAGGGTTAGAACATATAATCCTAGAAAACCTAGGTAAGTCATTCACACTCGAATATATATTAGATACTTGAAATAATGTTGGATATATTGAAATATTGGTTGATTATAAGTGAATGACCCAACCCTAAGGTTGACATAGGAAAAGTGTAACCCTAATCTCGAATATTGAAAAACTGGTATTCTAAACATCATGATCTTGACCCTTGATCCAATCTTGATGATTTAGGATCTGACTCGAAGGGTTGACCTATTGATCAGATATTGATTATACTCAAAATCTCGGTGAAAGGTACGCTATTATATAACTCCTCCTTGATTGTATTGAAGATACTTTTATGTATCTCTTGACTGTGTATTTGGCTATTTACTTGGATGAGCTATTGTTCCCTATGATTAGTCTTCTGTTTTTCTGTATTATATTTTGAGAAACATGAAAACATAAATTGCATGCTCATTATGACTGCCCGTATTTGATAATGATGATGATATTGATAATATTGATAATGTAGATATTGAGTACAACAACCCCCTCATTTGGAGGTGGGGCTTGTACATTGGCCTCCTATGTTCCTATGGTGAGAAGGAGCCCAGTGACTTTCCCCATCACGCTGGGGCAATAATGTCACACAAAATTATATAAGCATGCTTCTCAAATTACAGCATAATGAGAACTCATAATAAAAATTGAATCGTTGAATAACAACCATTTTTTTATCGAATGATATTGATGTTGGAAATCATTTCTTATACTTTGAAATATAAATCCTGCCAAATATACATATCTTTCTTATAAACTGTTCTCCTTGATTTTGATAGTGTACCGTGCAATTGCATGATTGTGTCTTGATTTTATTGATTTTAGGAAATACAAATGGAATATTGGATAAGATCGCTTCCGCACTCATATACTTTGATGACAAAGACAAATTGTTTATATCTTCATATTGGGTTAGTTGCTCTTTAAATATCCAGTTTTTGAGTTATTTATTTCTTATTGTATATGCCAGTGTGATGAATCCTATCGGGCCACTCAGGGACGGGCGCTTCAATCCCTTTGCCACTGTCTAGGCAGTGAGATTGGGATTGGGGTAAGAACAGTTCCGTGACAGTTGGTATCAGAGCTTACACACTCTCATATACTTTAAGTAAATAATTTCTCAAGTCTCTTACACCCAAGAAACCCTAAAGTCCATAATGGTGAAAATTGAGGTGTCTAGGCTCGGGGTCCTGACATAATTTCTCCTATCCGTCTTCACGGTGGCTGAGATCCCCCGCTCTACCTGGCTTTAATTGATCCAGAACTGGACCTAAAGGTTCTCTTGTGAAACCCTAGAGAGTCTTCTAGCATCTCATCTCTTCCTTAAGGACTATCCTAAGCCACCCATGTAGATGAAGATTAGGTAGTCTTCTCATCCCTTCATGTGGTCCTTTCTTGTGACCTTTTACCACATGATGTCTCGATTATGGGTAGCTTATACATGGGAAAAGTGAATATCGCTAAATCTTGAAAGTTGATACCATGATCTGACTTGAATTTGAAAACTCGATTTTGATCAATTAATTTTGAAACCAAATACTCAAGTATGATCCCTATATCATATAAACTCAACTTGGCCAAACAAGATTACATGCTTCCTATGTTGAGATAAATCTTGATTTGGTGAAATAAGAATGACTTGTACCTTATACCTCATTGTTGATGAGGTCTCTATTTGATTAAGCCCATGTTTCCTTATTTTTGACTAAACCTCAAACATAGTTAAGCAAACTCTTATCCTATTTGATACATATCATGACTACGCCATCAAGTGACTAAGTCTTGGACTAACATAACCATGATGTAAGACTATGATGCAAAAAGTAGTTTCCCTATTGACTATTGATGCCTTTTGCAATCTCGATTTTGATATGATGATTATGGACCTAGATTTTGCACCATTATGCTCTAATTCCTTGAATGCCATATTCAAATCCTCGATTTCCAAATTATATCATTACCTTGATCATGAAAGGAAAGAATCGAAAATCTTGACATTGTTGGTCTATTATCTTGAATTTTGATCTTATGAATTTAATGTATATGATTTAATTTTTGATACTCTCCCTATTTGAATAAGATCAGTGGATCATGACTAATGTTGGTAATATGCCAGATTAGGGTAGTAGTTGACTCATGACTCCCCTAACCTAGGTCACATCCCTATTTTGACTACCTCTAAGTTTTCATCCTATTGATTATTTAGAGTTTGGAAAGGTATTCCCTTTCACCCTATTTGGATTGGTTGACCTAAGCCTAATAGGTTAAACCCATGGTTGATATTTGTTTTGTAATATTGATTTGATAATGACCTTGACATATGACAATGTTAACTATAGCTTGTGGTTTATTTCCTAGATAGACCTAGGTCTAGATCATTCATCAACTTTGGAAACATGATAATCAAATTATGATATGTTGCTCGAATAATGCTTGAATAATGTTGCTCGAAATTGGATATAGATGAATGATACCCCCTAAGGTCTAAATAGGAATCTAAACCCTAGCTTCAAAATTTTAGACCTATGACTTTTGATCTTGACTCTTGATACTGATATATAATATTGTGACTCACGATTATCAAATCTCAATAATGATACAAATCCTATGATCATACTAATTTGGATATTGAGATATATGAATAATGGCTTCAAAATCCCAAATCTTTAAATGATGACTATATTGACTCTCTCGATTTATGATTTAGGGTTTAGCTCTCATTAGGACTAGGGTGGGACTTTCCCATTGAGTTTGAGCTTGAAATGATGATATTGAAAGTATGAGGTTGTCATGAAATGTTGAAATGTAAAATCTCAAATCATGGATATATAACCCACCTAGGCCAATGTAGAAGTTAGGACCCTGAGATATTGGGATTGAAAGTCACCTTGTACACTTGAACTCTCTTTGTTTGACCTAAAATATGATATGTGATCAATATGATGCTTTCCATATTTTTGACTCATATAATGACTTTGGACAAATATATGCGCTGATCTTGATACGCAATTTCTTGATGATGAAATGATGTTAGTACCAAGTTGATTATGATACGGAACATGGAATCTCAATTATGATTTTTGGGACTGATTGAAGTTTGAGGACATGATTTTGATTTTATAGTTGAGGATGTTATAGTAATTGAGGATATGATCTAGATTTGAATAATTCTAAATTTGAGGATATTTTGAATTTTGGGGACAAAATTCTTTTAAGGAAGGGTGTGACAAAGTGGTTTTTCACCAATCTTTGCTCAAGTTACATTTTTTGCCCTCATTATACCTACTAATGGTCCCAAATTATTCTTATTGTCTTAATAATCATTATTGAGACTCAAATCCAAGATATGGTGACCAATATAGTTTTTATACACCTTATAACACCTCAAATTGGATTCATTCAACACTTTGTCCAAAGAATCAAATAGGTCAATCAAACTTCATAATTTGATTCTCAAACTTTTTCTAGATATTATACACATTATTTTAAAGCTTTGGTCCAAATTTGATATCATTTGGCCATTACTATGATTTTCTATGAATTTTTGAAGTTATGTGCTAAAAATCCCTTTGTTTGCCATTTTAATTGGTTTTTCCACATCAGCTATCCAGGGCAAGGCACCGGGGGTGCGTTTTGGCCCTTGGATCTATCTCCCGTGGATTCAGGCCGGATCTAATGGCCAACATGTCATCTTCAACCTCCCGCAATGAGCGGGGAGGTGTTAATAAAACCAGAACGGCAGATCTATCACTCGTGACCCCGATTCAAAATTCTAAATGAGAGGGAATGTGCACCTCATGTTTTCGAACTTGCCCAATCCTATTTTTACTGGGTTCCTTGCATTGTTGCGCTGCCAAAACAAGTTCTTGTCTCTCCTCTCTCACTCCGGTAGCTATGGCTGCCACCAGGGACCTATCTAGCCCTAAACCTAGCCCCAACCCTATAAAAAGGGTCCCTCATGCTCGCAAACAACACATGAATCCACGAACCCCATCCTCGCTCTCTCTTTTGGCCTTGGATGGCCTAGTTTTACATCCCCGACCTCCTGTTGCTTCAAGCAGCACCGCCGCCAAGCCCGGTTGGGCGTCCTTCATCCTCACCCCTTCTCCTCTTCCTTTGGCTCCCATCAGGTTCACGGGGCTGAGGCGAGCTACAACGGCCTTCCCACACTCCCTCCTACCCGTTCATGCTCCCGGACCTCCTCCACTCTGGCGAGCCCTGCCGCCCTACCTTCACGACTTGCACAAGGCCTGCATAGACGGGGGCAGACCCTGTGAACCACCGGGTCTAGAGAAGGAAACCAAGCAGGTCCAAGACTTGGTCAAACCGCCCGTGGACCGGCCATTCAAGAACTTGAACCAGCCACTTAGCCTCTGAACCGAGTTGCCAAGAAAGAGAGCCTCGAACCTATGTGGTTCCATCTCGACCATCCAATCGACATCCAACGATCGACTATTTCTGATTTAAGGTATTTTGCTCCTCTCTATTAAGAAAATTAGTAAAATGCTGAGATCTCGATTTAATCATAGAAATTGCATCCTAGCTCCAAATAATACAAACAAATAGTCAATCTTGATCAGAAAAATATAATGAATCGATTAAAAATACTTATGAAGCTTGAATCTAAAGTATTCTCACTTATATCCTTTTTTTTGATATCATTCTTATTTACTTTATCAAATGGAACAATAATGATGTCTAATCTTTTGAAACCCTATATCTGACTCTAATGATTATCTTGATATACAAATCTAGATCTGATTTAGTTGAATCTTGAAAATGAATCATTATTGATCTAGATCTAATTGTTCAATTCAATCTTGATTAGAATCTTTATGAATAATGAGTAAATCTTGATATTGATCTTAAGCTTGCAAAACCCTTGATAAAGTTTTGACCCATCAATCTGATCTTGAATAAAAATGATGTTAGAACAACATGATGATCCAAAGATTTGATGATGACTTGGATAATGATCATAAATTAGGGTTAGCACATATAATCCTAGAAAACCAAGGTAAGTCATTCACACTCGAATATATATCAGATACTTGAAATAATGTTGGATATATTGAAATATTGGTTGATTATAAGTGAATGACCCAACCCTAAGGTTGACATAGGAAAAGTGTAACCCTAATCTCGAATATTGAAAAACTGATATTCTGAACATCATGATCTTGACCCTTGATCCAATCTTGATGATTTAGGATCTGACTCTAAGGGTTGACCTATTGATCGGATATTGATTATACTCGAAATCTCAGTGAAAGGTATGCTATTATATAACTCCTCCTTGATTGTATTGAAGATACTTTTATGTATCTCTTGACTGTGTACTTGGCTATTTACTTGGATGAGCTATTGTTCCCTATGATTAGTCTTCTGTTTTTCTATATTATATTTTGAGAAACATGAAAACATAAATTGCATGCCCGTTATGACTGCCCGTATATTGATAATGATGATGATATTGATAATATTGATAATATAGATATTGAGTACAACAACCCCCTCATTTGGAGGTGGGACTTGTACATTGGCCTCCTATGTTCCTATGGTGAGAAGGAGCCCAGTGACTTTCCCCATCGCGTTGGGGCAATAAATTCACACAAAATTATATAAGCATGCTTCTCGAATTACAGCATAATGGGAACTCATAATAAAAATTGAATCGTTCAATAACAACCATTTTTTTTTCGAATGATATTTATGTTGGAAATCGTTTGTTATACTTTGAAATATAAGTCCTTCCAAGTATACATATCTTTCTTATAAACTGTTCTCCTTGATTTTGATAGCGTACCGTGCAATTGCATGATTGTGTCTTGATTTTATTGATTTTAGGAAATACAAATGGAATATTGGATAAGATCGCTTCCGCACTCATATACTCTGATGACAAAGAAAAATTGGTTATATCTTCATATTGGGTTAGTTGTTCTTTAAATATCCAATTTTTGAGTTATTTATTTCTTATTGTATATTCCAGTGTGATGAATCCTATCGGGCCACTCAGGGACGGGCACTTCAATCCCTTTACCACTGTCTAGGTAGTGAGATTGGGATTGGGGTAAGAACAGTTCCATGAAAAGTTGGGTCGCCAAAGGTACTCAGTCATCCAACTTCTCATGGATCATATGGCATCCAAGGCATGTCCATTCAAACACCTGGTCTACCATGACATCTAACTCATCATGTCATCTCTCCCCCTAACCCCACACTTAGGGTTAGGGTTAGCATCATCCTCAGAGGATGTACTAGGTCTCAACTTGTAATGGATATCTCTACCTCCAAGACTAACTCTCGTTACTTATCCTCCTGACAAGAAGGTCTAGCCTCATGTCTCTCCTGAGGGCATGACAACTTATGTCATACGACCTAAGCATGCATCTATTATTTTACGCTTAATCTATTAATCTTATGTACATGACATCTTATTTACATACTTTTTATTAATTTAGTGGATGATTCCTTAAACCTTATCAACCTTACCCATACCTCAAGAGGGTGAGGAAAAGAGAGAAAACCCTAGTCCTTATAATCCTTAACAACATTTGAGTTGAGAAGGGATGAACAAGATGAGACAGTCCTAAAGGTATCTTATTTCGAGTCCAATCCTAAGACATTGGCCAGGCAGTCACACTAATCTGGGAGTCCTCATATTTTCTGACTAGCGGTGCGGAGGAAAATCTTGTCAGCCCCCAGACGTGATCCTTTTCTAGACACCTCTATCTTTCGGAAAGTTCTCTAATAACTCCCTTTGGTTCTACAGAGTTTGTAAAATTTAATAATTATTAAAGATTAAATGAGGAACCTATGCTCTGATACCAAATGTAACGACCCCGACTCCCAGTAACCCCCAATTGAGGGAGACTAAGAGGTCAGATCTGTTATCCCAATTTCTGGATCAAAGGTTCAACAAATAATCAATAATAATTATCAAATTCTACTAAACTAAACTGAAAGGCTGTAATAAAAATTAACTTTGCATACCTTTTTCAAAAACTTGGATATCTACTTTTATCCACATCTGGAGTCTATTCTAACTAATCCTCCTTTGTACTTTAATTCTCATTTAATTCCACATATGCTACTTTACTATTTGTTCTTTTCACTTGAACCTAAAACGCCGACAAACAAAATGTCGATCAGCATAAATGAATTATGCTGGTATGTGGGGGGGGACAATAATTGTGCAATTAACTGTAACAACATATTGTAGTCAAATATGATTTAACAAACAATTTTATGTTTTCAACATAACTGCTCAATCCTTACATACCCTAACCTCTGTGTTGTCCCTGCAGTGGACCTGGATGCTACCTTCCTTATGGTAGATCCCCATTTAACCCCTCATGGTCCTACCTAACAGGTGAATCAGTTTCTAGGGTTGAGTCACATGGCACTACCCATAGGTAGCCCACTCCTTAACTCATGGTTTGCTAAAGAGTCGCATGGCACTACACGTAGGTAGCCCAATCCCTAACTCTTGATAGCCTAGACCTTGCTCTAGGTTACCCTTTTTAGCATTTGCAAAGCCACAGAGGAGGACCAGGATCTGAGCCAGTCATGTATGTATACTTATGGTGATAGTCATAGTCACTTTATTGTTGCATGAAATAAAAGTCATCCAAGCAATTATTTTCAGGCAACTGATAAAACAACCGGGAATCGCCGTGAAACTAAAGCGATTATCCATAAGCGTAACCACATACCTGTCAGGCTGATTTGAGAAAGAATAATCCAATCAATCAAGAATTCCAAATAGGCAAGCAAGCACATTATGAGATCCTGAAATATGCATACAATTTCCTATTATTAATCATACCATCAAGATCTATTAAACTTAGCTCGCTTCCTAGGGTTTCTAATCCACTTTTAGGGTTCCTATTGCAATTAGGGTTTCCCTTCATCTATTACTATTTTAAACCCTAATTTTATACAATTACTCACAAACCATAATTATCTCATCTACTCATCATGAAATATACTAAGGTTATCTTTTAACAACATATAACCCTGATATCAGAAAAAGCATAATTAACCATCAATTAAGTCCATTAAGCCTCTTTTACATTAAAGCTACCATTTTTATCCTTTTAATCCATGAAAAGATCATTATACTCATTTATCATAAATTCATAGTTCATTATGGTCTAATTCACATATGAACTCTATTTGTCATTAGTTGTACCTTTATCTATTAGAAAACCCTAATTACTACATTAAGGGTATTTATCCACAATTAGGAACTTTTATACTTGAAATAGCTTGGAATTATCATATCTCAACTTTATTCATGATTTTGAATAATTAAAACCATTATGAGTCACATTTACTAATATTAGGGTTTCAAGGCCCATTAAAGCATATTTATGCACATGAATTTCTAAATTAAACTAATTAGACACAAAGATTACACCTTTATATCTAAATACTCTGTTTATGTCAAAAAATCTAATCTTTGATTAATAACATCAACTTAGTTTCTTAAACTCATCCTAAATTAAAAACCAGGGTTTTGATTCATTTGAAGCATTAAGGTTAGCACTTTACCTACTTTCGGATTAGGATCATATTCAGACTCCAAACCTAGTTTTATTAGATTACTCATTTTCTGTTGATCAATTTTCATATATTATTTGTCATAATCAGAGTTACCAATATGTAATTATGAATTTCCAAAGAACTTACCTTTATGGGCCAATCATAGAGAGCCACGTGTACTTTAATCACCTTTTCTTGCAATTCCCTTTTTTTCTGGTTTGCGGATCCTTCTCTAACCTGCCTAACCCAACAATCGGTTATGGCGGTCCCCCCCTCTTCGTCTTCATGACCCGCGCGGATAGGGGGTTTCCACTCCCCTGTTTCCTCTGCAAAACATAGGACGACGGCATTGGCTGGGCAGCGACCACCTAACCCACCGCGGCGCCTCTCCTTGGGGTCGAAACAGTTGTGCCCTCACAACCTCTATTTGTGGGGTACCGCCGCATCAGATCCTCCCTAGGCTTGCGACCGCAAGACCTCTCTATGTATTTTGTACCGCGCTTACGACCACCTGCGTGAGCGGCAGCCAGGCTGGTCAACCGCCAACTTGACTCCAGTTCAACGCTGAAACTTGACTCCAGTAGGTTTAGGGATATAGCACAAGGTTTGTAGCCCCTCCCTTATATAGGGGATAGCAACCTATGTTTCCCCCTGATTTGGGGAAATCCCATACAGATTAGGAAAGGCCTTCAATACTAGGTCGGTTAGAAGGGGAACTTACTCCTGAAGCCATCAGGACTGTCTCCAATCCCGCCCAATGATCGTACATCAAGAGAATCCAAATCGAACCAGACTGTGCCTATTCCTGATTCTTCTCAACTAGGCGATGAGAAGCCATCGTTGGATATGAGATCAATGGCTATTAAGCCTCGTGCCAAGAACAAGGTTTCAGATAAATGTGACATTTAATTCGATTTAAAGATTATCACCTCTCTTTAGGATAATTTATAAAATCCATAACTCTTAAACTGTATATCCTTTTGATCCCAAATTTGAAGGGAAAGTCTATAAAGACTTAATCTACTTATTTTACACGTTTTAATCCCAAACTCAAAAGGAATAACTCCTTTTCTTCATTTGCAAGTCAATGAGTTATAAGGCATGTATTAAGCATTAAAACATATATTTTCTCTTTCCTCTTTTCCTATATTCTTTATTTTGATTACTCTTTCCATCAGTAATCACATGTAAACGAAATCTAATCAATTGTGGCCATTAATGCCACTTTCTAGGGATTTTTATACATTTCTCATAAATATATTGCTTAAAATTCATTATCTTTTATCTTTCTATAATTTTTGGACTTTTCTTCTTTTCTTCTCTATTATTGGATTAACATAATAATAGGAATCACAAAATTCCTATTCAAAGGGATATTTGTAAAGAAATTCATCCTTTGAAGCAAAGCATACAACCTTTTCAATTAAGTTAATATTCATAAAATCATTATATTTCAATTATGAAAACATATGCAAAAAAAAATTAAGCTTGTAACACCTAAGATAGTGACAATGAGTCATTGACATGATAATCAGGCGTGGTGAATTCTACTTGGTGAGGTACAAGACAAGTAGTTTTAGGGCAAATGAATAAAAGATGATAAGCCGTGTAGAACATGATTTGAATTCTTAATACATTCCTTGTATTGCTACTTGATGATTTGTCATTGTTGATTATGCTTCTTGTTGTGGAAAGTAATCATGCTGCTATGGAAATTCTCTATTTCATATTATGACATGTCATGTTGACAAGTTATAAATGATGGGATTTATATCCATTCTGAATATGAGTTGGATTGCTTGCTATTTGGTGGTATTATTTGGTAGATATGTATTATGTGTACTTTAGCTTCAGGAATACAGGTTGTGTTCCTGGTCTGGCTAGTGGAGTGTCACAAGGATAATGTTATTGTTATGTATTGATTCAAAATGCTTAGAACTTGACTTATTTCTCATGCAGTAGGATTCTTAATTTGAACTAGAAGTATCTATTGATTTGTTCATAGACATGCTCTAAAAGATGTTTTAAAGTTATAATTGGTTTAAGTGATTACCTTATCTCTTGGATTAGATTACCATTGTAAGTTAGATATGACTTATGATAGAACTATCTTCTAGACTTTTCAATATCTGCATGTTTCTGTTAAGTTTATTATACTTAATCTGATGCTGATGCATGCACCTAGCTTGAGTGGGAGGTATCCACTCACTGGGGCTCTATATGAGTCTCATGAGGTTGTTTCAAATGTTTTAGGTATAACACTATCTAGCGGAGAGGTCATGGCAAAAAAGATATAAATATCATAATCTAGATAGATTAGAATGTCCATGTACTCTCTCTTTCCCGGGATGGATTGTTGACTATGTTTGTTCATCAATTTACATGTATCTGATGTAAAATGAACCGCATATGAGAATAAGATTTGATTCTCATTTTAATGGAGTTGAATAAGATTTGTGATATCTAAATGTGATGTCCATGATGTGACATTGATTTATGAATTTGTGAAGAAAGAAAAAGGAAAAAAAATATAAGTGTTTTTCATATATTGTTTAATCGCCTTTGTCGAGAATTCATTGTTTTATTTCATAATTTGGGTTTAGGTTTTGGGATTATCTCTAATGGTTGGTATTTATGCTGATCAAAGGAGTGGGTCCCGACAACTTTGAATAATTAGGGTTTCAAAAATATAAACCCTAGTCGGTTGAAATTAGGGTTTTCGCCCAATGGGCCCATGTCAGGGAGAAATACGATATGTAGGCAAAGGACGATGAAAATGGTAGTTAGAGGTTTGGATAGCACGGTCATGCTCAGATATGTTAGGTCGTTGGTGGCCCAGGCATTCTAGGCCACATGGCTATTTTACAAGAATTGAACTGTTGACCAAGTTGTGTACTCATATATGATGAAACCAATGCAACATGGACGCGGTAGGAAACATGCCATTCTGGGTCCATCTTAGCATAGACGTGGCAGCTTGCATGGACATTTTGGGGCATTTTCTCTTCAACCAACTATTCTGCAGACTGCAGTATAGCAGTGCATTATTTGCTTTTTATTTATTTATTCCTAGCTCAAATGATTTGAAATTTAATTAGAGAACTTAAACTCAATGATAAAAATATGCTAAATTTTCATACTTCTTTTAGGATTCTAACCTCTGAAATAAATGAATTACAGTAACATTTTTGTGATAGAAAAATCTGCTGAAATAAGAGAAAGTATAGTGAGGGGTCAATGGGAAAATTACCCAAGAACCTAATTGCTCTATATGAGAAAACTAACACCCAAGGAGCTCTCATATTTCGTGATCCATTCCAGAGAAATGAAATCTAGAGATAGAGGAGAGCTAGGGTTTTGAGAGGAGAAAGTGGTGGAGATTTGACTTAGGGTTTCTCTATCAGAGATATGATGAAATTAAGTAAGTTTAGCTTCTTTGCATAGAATTTCATGGTGAATCTTCTCTCACATGTCAAGATTTTGTCCCTCCTCTGATTGGATTCAAAATGATATCAAATCTTCCCCTTTTCTCCTCTTTCTTTAGAATCCCCCATTTCTAGGGTTTCTGAGTTGAAAGGAAGAAGAAAAAAGTGATTTGTAAGGGTTTTTATATGGATTCAAGATTTTGATACATGGTCTGCATTTTAAAGGTGTTTTCACACCTTAGGGTGAGTGGTTACTTCCTTTAAACAGTAGAATTCATGAAATCATGATAAATCATCAACAATCTTCAATTTTCTTGTATGTGACAGTAAACCCTCAACTGCCTTTCAATTTTAGCTTTTGCAATAGGGTTTGAAATGGATTATTTCTATGTTGTGATGAATTTTAGATGATAAAATCATATTATAAAAAACATACAAATCATCTTAAATAGAATTACTAAAGTAAAGAAGAGTTCATAAAAACATATTGAAAGTTAGGGATTTCAGTTATGCCAGAAATTGCTATATAATTGAATAGAAAACTTTGCCTATTTGAATCTCCTTGTTTATGAATGATTGTTCATCTGAATGCACAATACATATATGTGAGATACTATCTTGGATATCACGTGATGTTATTAGTATTTTATTGATATCTCAGTAAAGAGGGTGAAACCCTAAATGAATGGAAAGTTGGCAATTTGCGAATAGATATTGTGAAATCCACTTGAAGTGATTCTATTTGACATCATAGAATTTACTTATTCAATGTTATTCTTTATGCATGATATCTCAGTGATGGTGTGGAAACCCTAATTAAGTTCAATTCTAGGGTTTCATTTATATGTTGATCATATATCAATTGTTGAAAGCAGTCTTTTATTAGTGAAATGCTATGATGCATAAAGTTCTTATGCGAGTTGTCTGATTTGTGAATGAGGTGAATAAGAGCCTAAGGATAGGGCATTCGGTGAAGCAAGTGTTTTCAATTGTGTTCTTCATTGAAATAAGTGTTGTTGCACAGTTTCTCAGTTTACAGTTCAAATTGCTAATAATTAACGGAAAGGACTATTTATGAGGCCAAATTAAGAAATATTGATGTGATGATTGAACTATAAATATAAAGAGTGAATTAGACTTTTAGATGCCATGAACAATGTAGAATCATTCAAGGAGGTCTGCGCCGTGAGGAGGAAATGACTTCCCAACTGGAGGTCCCACATAGGTCAAGGTAAGCCAGAGTGCATCATTGTGGGGTGTGGGGTTTTAGTCCAGTGAGGGAAGACTCATCAAATGATTGATATCCAATATCAACCAGAGATGTCGGTGGTACCTGAGATATGAGTTCTAGAAAAAAAAGTGGACATCTTTGATAGGGCCATTGGTGCACCACATGCCTGAGGGCTTGACTCACCGCCTGAGTACCCAGGTTGAGAGATCGAGTCTGAGATATCTGACCACTCTCATTAGCCACCAAGAGGTAGATGTGTTGAGGCCCACTGGGGATGACTCTTACTCAAGACATAGGCTTAGGAACCCAGGCATGCTTCTAATCCTTGTCCAGTGAGATCGTAGCTTGTTGTGATTTTTCCACATGTTGTAATACACCTCATGTGGGTTCAGTGCATAATAATATGAATGAGAGATTAATCAAGTGTGTGTAGTTATTCAATTATTCCTTTTATATTTTGAAATACTAGTTACTTTGTGATTTATTTAAGAATGTCCAGTGATTGATTTACTCTTTGTAGTTGTCTAGAGTAACCTTCCATATTTATGTATGTGAATGATTAGTCCCTTTATAGCTGGTTGTTGTTCTAATTGATATTAGTTTCTCAACAATATATTTGTAATTATATAAGTTCTTTAAAATGTTTCTTTGAAGTACTCATTCATTGAGTGAGAAGGCTCACCCCTCTACTCAGAAATTCTTAGGGAAACCATATGGATTGAAGAATGTCAATACCAGAGCAGATCTGCCACAAGACCTAAGCATCAGATTAGTCAAGGTATGTCGGTCCCTATCACTCTAGGTCCTTGTAGACTAGTGAGAGTTGTAAATGATAATGTGTAACTTTGATTTCTAAATTATAGAGCATGTATCTAATTATCATGTCGTATGTAGTGAGAAGTGTGAATAGAATAAATGCTCAGATATGTATCTTTATTGTTGGCTTCATATTAGATTAATCAACTCTTAATTTCCTTTGTAAAGTTTGTTTATGTGATTGAATGCGAGAAAATAAAGAGCTTGAAATCAAAGATAAAGTTGGGAGTGAACTTTCTATTAGTTATAATCCTCAAACTTATGCCCTAATCTCATGATTAATGGTAATCGTCAGATGTGAGTGTACTAGCTTGGTGTTAGAGCTGACATTGAGTCATCATGAACCATTAGAATAGAAAGTCAGAGTTATAAGTGTGGTAGTTAGGAGGTGACGTGTCTTTAGCTCAGGGAAGTTTGAGTATTTGGATACCCTGGCCCGATATATGAATTCTTAGGTGAACCAATATCAAGCTACTCTATCTATTCTTCTCCACATGACCAAGCCAAGTATATAGAGGGAGGATGGGCTAGAGAGAAATCCTAGAAATATCAGGGTTAGAAGACTAGAAAGTAATGAAATAATAAGAGAATCAAGATAGAATGGGATATTACTTTTGTTTTATATGTTGCTTGATTTGGAGATCAATAGAAATTCTCTTATACATTTGAATTCAAAATTCACTTTTAAAAATACATATGATTCATGAAGATTTCTGTACAGTATGAAGTTTATTCCGTTATTGTTTACATTCTTTGTATCAAGTAGACTAGAAGCAGATTTTAAATGAGTTTAGCCTGAGTGATATTCTTTCCACATGTTTGAGATGAATAGGAGTTGGTTAATCCTCAGTATCTCTTGGCTTCAGGACTGCAAGTTCGGCACGGTCTGGCTGGCAGGATGTGTCACTGGGATCTAATGACCCATATTCATTAATCTATTAAGAGTAATTAAACTATAGAGAGGTAAACTCTAAATTTAATGAAAATTCATATATAATAAGACATTGAAATATAAGTGAAAGACTGGAATAACTAAGAATTAGTTGGAACTAATATCTTAGATCCACTTTGGAGCTTCATATAAGAAACTCTATTTTGAGAATAAAGGCAGTAGGAATATAGATCAAGATACATATTAGTATATAGCACATGAAATGAAGGTGAAAGAATGGATAAAGAGAATTGAATCACATAACTAATTCAGGCAATTTATTTCAATAGAAATCAAGGACAAATAAGAGAAAACTACATAGCAAGCTAAGATAGTAAGAATCAATTATGAGGAATGGATCATATAATTGGGTAACATGCATTAATGTACTCCAAAACAAAGGGAAAATAAAACAATTAAGTATACAATAAGTACATTTCATAAATGGGATGCATTTTGAAGGTGTTTTCACACCTTAGGGTGAGTGGGTACTTCCTTTAAATAGTAGATTGCACGAAATTATGATAAATCATCAATAATCTTCAATTCTCTTGTATGCAACAGTAAACCCTAAACTACCTTTCAGTTCTAGTTTTTGCAATATGGTTTGAAATGGAATATTTCTCTATTGTGATGAATTTCAGATGATGAAACCATATTAGAAATACATACAAATAATCTTGAAGAGAATTCCTAAATTATTGTATAGGTTATAAGAACATACTGAAATTTAGGGCTTTCAGCTATACCTAAAATTACTACATAATTGAATAGAGAACATTCCCTATTTTAATCTCCTTGTTTATGAATGAATGTTCATCTGAATGTGTAGTACATATATGTGAGATACTATTTTGGATTTCATGTGATGATATCAGTATTTTCTTGATATCTCATCCTAGAGGGTGAAATGCTAAATGAATGGAAGGTTGGAAATTTATGAGTAGATATTGTGAAATCTATTTGAATTGATTCTCTTTGACATCATAGAATTTATTTATTCAATGTTATTCTTGATGCACAATATCTTGGTAATGGTGTGAAACCATAATTTAGTTCAATTCTAGGGTTTCATATAAATGTTAATTTTATATCAATTATTGAAAGCAATCTTTTATCAGTGAAACGTTATGGTGCATAAAGTCCATATACGAGTTGTGTAATTTTTGAATGAGGTGAATAAGACCCTCAGGATAGGGAATTCAGAGAAGCAAGTGTTTTCAATTGTGTTCTTCAGTGAAATAAGTGGTGTTGCACAGTTGCTCAGTTACAATACAGATTGCTGATAATTTATGGAAAGGACTATTTACGAGGTCAAATTAAAAAATGTTGATGTGATTATTGAACTATAAATATAAAGAGCGAAATATACTTTTAGATGCCCTTAACACAATATAATCCTTCACATGTGGCCTGGCACTATGATGAGGAAACGACCTCCCGACACGAGGTCCCACATAGGTCGAGATAAGCTGGAGCACATCATTGTAGGGTGTAGGGTCTAGTCCAGTGAGGGCAGACTCCTTAAATGATTGGTATCCAACACCAACTAGAGATGTTGGTGGTGCCTAAGATATGCATTGTGGTGATTAGTGGACATATTTAGTAGGTTAACTAATGCACAACATGCCTGAGGGCTTGACTCAGTCGCTCCCATTAACCAACGAGAGGTAGACATGTCGAGGCCCACTACAGACATGGTCTTACTCGAGACATAGTCTTAGGAACCTAGGCATGCTTCTAAGCCTTGTATAGTGAAATCGTAGCTTGTTGTGATTCTTCCACATGTTGTGGTACACCTCATGTGGGTTTAGGGCATAATAAGATGAATAAGAGAATAATAAAGTGTGTGTAGTCATTCAATTATTATTTTTATATTTATGAATTACTAATTACTTTGTGATTGTTTAAGAATGTTCAATGATTTATTTACTCTTTGCAGTCGTCTAGAGTAACCTGCCATATTTATGTGTGTGAATGATTAGTCCCTTTATAGACGGTTGTTGTTCTAATAGATTTTTTTTTGGGGGAAGCCAGGAGGCTATTTTATTTATCTCGCCCTCCTCTTGCAAGGCAATACAGAAAACTATTACAAGGGACTAGATTCTACTGAAAAAGAAATTTGGTAGTACTACTACCATTACAGTTATCTCTAGCTAATTCTGAGCTAATACCTTCTGGAGGTCTTCCATACTCCACATGACCTAAGTTATTTCTCTGGTGCAGCTTTGCTAGAGCGTCAACCGCCTTGTTACATTCTTTGGGTTCAAAGTTCAGGTCCCATTCTGGATGTTCCAGCCTGCACTTTTGTATTCTGTTAATAACCCTCGCATACCTGGGGTTGTTTTCCGGGCTGCTATGTAACATGTTCATCAACACCTTGCAGTCCGTTTCAACCACTATTCTGGAGTATTTGTTCCTTTCTGTAACTTCTAATGCCATGTCAACAACAATTGCCTCAGCTTGTGTTGCAGACTCCGCAAACACTTCCCTTGAATATCCCCCGACCCATTTTCCATCATGGTCCTGGATAATTGATATTAGTTTCTCAACAATATACTTGTAATTATATAAGTGCCTTAAATTGTTTCTTTGAAGTACTCATTCACTGAGCAAGTAGCCTCACCCATGTACTCACAATTTTTAGGGAAACCATGTGGATTGAAGAATGTCAATGCCAGTGTAGATCTACCACAATGGCTAAGTGTCAGATTATTCAATTTATGATGGTATGTGTCAGTATAGGTCCTTGTAGAGTAGTGAGAGTTGTAAATGATAATGCATAACTTTGATTCCTTAATTATAGAGCATGTATATGATTATTGTGTCATGTGTATAGGTAAGTGTGAGAAACATAATAAATCTATAGATATGTATCTTTATTGTTGGCACATATTAGATTAATCAACTCTTAATTTCCTTTGTAAAGTTTGTTTATGTGATTGAATGTGAGAAAATAAAGAGCTTGAAATCAAAGAAAAAGTTGGGAGTGAACTTTTTATTAACTATAATCCTCAAAATTGTGCCCTAACATCATGACTAGTGGTAATCCTGGGATGTGGGTGTAACAGCTTGATATTAGAGTTTAGACTGACATCAGGGACCATAAGGATAGAAAGGTACAGTTATAAGTGTGGCAATTAAGAGGTGATGTGTCTTTAGATTTGGGAAGTTAGAGTATTTGGATACCATGGTCGGTTATCTGTGTACTCATGTGGACCGGTATCAAGCTATTCTATCTATTATTTGTTACATGCCCTGGCCTGGTATGCAAAGGGACGATGGGATAGAGATTAACCCTTGAAATATCAGGGTTAGAATACCAAAAAGTAACAAAAGAATAAGATAATCAAGATAGAATGTGATACTTACTTTTTTTTATATGTTGCTTGATTTGGAGATCAATAGAAATGCATTTATATGTTTGAATTCAAAATTCAGCTTTAGAAATATCTATGGTTCATTAAGATTTTTGTACAATATGAAGTTTCTTTGGTTATTGTTTACATTCTTTGTATCTAGTGGACTAGAACTGATATTTAAATAAGTTTACTCCTGAGAGATATTCTTTCCACATGTTTGACATGAATAAGATTTGGTTAATCCTGAGTAGCTCTTAGATTCAGGGTTTTAGGTTTGACCTAGTCTAGCTGGCAAGATGTGTTACTGGGATCTAATGACTCATGTTCATTACTCTAATATGAGTAATTAAAATATGGAGAGGTAAGCTCTAAATGTAATGAAAATGCATATACATTAAGACATTGAAATATAAGTGAAAGATTGGAATAACTAAGAATCATTTGGAACTAATATCTTAGATCCACCTTCAAAGCTTCAAATAAGAAACTCTATTTTGAGAATAAAGGAAGTATGAATATTAATCAAGATACAAATTAGTATATAGAACATGAAATGGACAAGAAAGAATTGATAAAGAGAACTGAATCACATAACTAATTGAGGAAATTTATTTCAATGGTAATCAAGGATAGATAAGAGAAAAATACATAGGAATCTAATATAGTAAGAATCAATTATGAGGCATGGATCATATAATTGAGTACAATACATTTATGTACTCCAAAACAAAGGGAAAATGAAAGAAAAGAGTTAATTATACTATAAGTACGTAGAATGGAAGAGTCTGTAGAGGAATTAAATTGAAGAGAACTAAATAAACATGTCAAGTATAAGACTAGGATAAGAAACTTAGATGAAACAAAATGGAAATGATGAGTTTGATCAAGGAATGAGGGTTGCATGATATAGTTGAGAGTATGGAATATGTACTTCTATTATGAAGTTTAATGCATTCATCCTTTCTACCTTTAGATTGAAAGTCTCTATAGAGTAACAACCTAGCCTCCATTAAATGTACTTATTAGGTTTACAGTGATGAAATGGAACTAATTCACAAAGGAATAACAAAGGTGCATCTAAATAAAAGAACAAGTCATATGAAGGTAAAATAGAATAAAAAATCTTGATTGAAAGAGAAATACAAAGGTTGACCCTTGCATGAGCCGTTTGATTTGAAATGAAGAATATGTAGTGTATTATGCATAAGATGAAACTAGTAGGGAGAATTTTGATTTATAATTTCAACTAGATAAAAGTAAAAGGATGATAAGAAATTATATGGCATGGAAAATGGAATCATACACAAGAGTGAGAAACATGATCATAAGAGATAAGAAAAAGTTAATGATGACATAGGAAGGAGTAGTGGTGCGCTCCCGCTAGAGGCTTACAACACCGGCCAACTAGGGTGGCCGAGTGCAATCCACGAGGTCGGGAGGCACGGGAATGATGGGATCCTTGCTTTCGAAATTTGTATGGTCCCAGATTGAGTCTATCACTAAAACTAAAACAATTTGCCCGCAAGCGTATGGGGTATTGTTGTAGTATAGATCAAGGGAAAGATGCGGGGTCGAACCACAGAGATAGAGGGGGCGCTAGAGTTAGATGGCGTGAGCTACATTCCTATTGTGGAGAGTAAGGTTTTTAGGGTTTAAAGGTTGGTTGGTTGTTGATTAAGCTAAGTGAGCAAGTATGAAAAGCAATATGAAACTAAGTTATCAAAAGGCTAAATTAGCAATCTAAGTTAACAAGCTATCTAAATAAGAGCAAGAACAAACTATACTAGACTAAGCAAGCAACTAGCAATTGAGAGCCTAAGTTAACCACTAATCAAGATCAAAGACCTAAATTAACACTTAGATAGCAAAACTAGGCAATCAACTAAGTTAACTAAAGCAATTGAACTACACTAGCATTAACAAGCAAACTAGGCAATTAGGGTTTTAAGCAATTAGATGAAGGAGGTGGGCCGTTTGGGAATGTGACCTTGACATTAATTGAGGGGTGTCACCATAACAAGCAATTAGCATATTTCATTCTAGACTGCCAAACCAAACAACAAGGTGGGTGCTATGAGGATGTACCCTATGCTACTAGTTGAAGAACTAGGGCTAGGTGTAATTCTCATAGGACTCACCAAGTCTAGGTCTCTAGGATAAGTGGTATTAGTCAATTGAGGACCAAGGGTAAGGATGGGAGTAGAGATGAGGATATTTGATCTCATGCTACTAGCCACCTCAACCTTTAGGAAATCCTAGGCATTTGCACTAATCACACTTATACTAGTCACTTAGAACTCACATTTGCATGTAGGAAGAAGGTGATTATGTAGGAAGATAGGGGGCTAGCTAGGGATCCGAATTAAGGACCTAGGAGCCAATCCTATGATATCTACATAGAAACCAACACCATAGAGGCCAATGTCTTCAAGCACCACAAGGCAAGCAATTAATGTAACTAAACAACAAGCACATGCACAAGTAATGGGAAATGAGATACAAGCAAAGGCAATCATCATAGAAGTGAAATATGTTCATTACAAATTATATTCCCCCAACATGGTATCAAAGTCACATTTTTTTGCCCCAAACAGCCCACCCAAGGGGGCTTAGCTATAAATGATCAAAACAGAAACAAGGAGAAGGGAAAGAGAGTAGGAGACGCCATGGATGCTTGATGAAGCTTGACTTCTTCACCTCCTTGCTTCCAGCCACGATCCTCCTCCTCCAATGGTGCCCAAGAGAATGGAAATGGTGGAATGGATGGATAGAAACCTAGAGAAACTAGGTTTCTATGGTGGAAATGAGTGGAAAGTGGGTGGAAATGGGATTAAATGCAAGGAAGTAGGTGGATGGGAGTAATGGAGGCAAGGGAGCAGCTAGGTTGCGGCCAGGGGGTGCTCTCTCCCGAGCCCTAGAAGAAACTAGTGCTTATATAGGATCTAGGGCTAAGTGGGGGTATAATAGGAAAAACAGTGGCAAAGTCTGCTGGAAAGAGAGCCACCACGACCGTGGTGAAGGGCCACGGCCGTGGTGAAGACGGTATAACATGGTCGTGGTCATGTGGTACAACCATGGTGAAGGGAAAATGGAAATGAATGGAGTGGATCAATACGACCGTGGCGAGGAGCCATGGCCGTGGTGAAGAGGTTGGGCCACGGGCGTGGCATCTGGCGAACATTCTGCTGTAGATTTCTGGCAATAAACATTACGGTCGTGGGCAGTGGCCACGACCGTGGTGACTCTGGCTTATCATGGTCGTGGCCGAGGGCCATGCCCGTGGTGATTCTGGCCATTTCTCCTATTGGAATTGTTGCTCCTTGGCAATAAACATAATGGTTGTGGGCAGTGGCCACGGTCGTGGTGAGGGCTTGAGTAGGCTGATGAACTTCAAACTTTGTCAATTTTAGATGTCCTTGCTTTGTGATGACTCTTTGGCCACTAGGGTAGGTTGGGGGAGCTTTGGGGCCTTCTTTGGGCCCCTCCATCACACTCGTCTATCCATTGTGGTCCAAATACCTGAAAATAGTACAAAGAACATCCATAAGCACAAATTGCATTGATATTCATATTAGGGGGGGGGGATAACATGTAATTCTATTACATTTGAATGTGATAAATGTACAAAATGATACAAGATACAACCCTAGAATAGGGTTGGATCAACACCCCAAACTTGAAACATACTTGTCCTCAAGTATGCTCCAACTCAATCTCTTTTCCATTTTCCATAATCAAAAGATATGACAAATGCAATATGATGGGTGACAAATGCTAAATGGGATCAATGGTGACTAGGTACATGCAAATCACTTCCCTCCTCTTCTACTTTCACAAACCAACCATGAAGAGAGCACAAAGCATATGAACTTCACATATAACGCATGGGGTGCACAAGTTATCAATATCTCATCCATAAGGTTCCGGGTAGACCATTTCATGATGATGTTAATCGCCGATGACTAGGAGTGTTGTTTCACCTTCATGCATTCAACCTTATGCTTCAAGTCAAGCCAAATGACCCACATGGTTGCGGAAAGGGATAAAGTGAGCTAGGTTTAATGTTTCCTAGCTCCATGGGTATGAAAGAATGAAGAAAGGGTTGTGGTAAGATTCAGAGTGCTATTACACACTCTTCTTTTCTTTATTTGAATGCTCTTAAACAGGAGCATCCTTTTATTTTATTTTTGCTTCTCTTTTCTTTTTTTTTCTTTTCCCTTGGTGTAGGTAGGGAATATGATGGATAGAGTGAAGTGGGGAGATAGAGATGTGGCCACCCCAAATTTTTGGAGGTGGCCACGGCTAATATGTGCACTTTGGCATCTTTTTATGAGGCGGAGGGGTACGAAGATGGTGGAAGAATAGTCGGGTCAAAGAGGGGTCACTTGGCATAATCTTCCACATAAGGTCTCCTACATGAAAACTAGTCTGACACTTCACCATAGATATCACATCACATGAATGAACCAAATGAAATCCATATATCAATCAAGTAACTCCACAAACATTAAACGTTCTATGCTTGCTCGGATCATAATTCAATCAAACCAACACATTCCCAAGAGAGGTGATGAGCATGTAAGAAGTCACTTGTTGATACCACATAGCACTCCATCATAGCATATCATCTTGTATTTGTCAAAGATAAGAAATTTCATTCAATATGGTAAAGATTGAGTCAAAACACGCTTTTTGGACAAGAAACATCAAATTTGGGCAACATTGGCCAAAAAGGTGCCAAATTGCACTAAATCACATTCAAACACAATTTTAGGTAAAAAGTAAGTAAATCCTTGCTAAAACATGCAAAAATTAGCAAAAACCTACATGAGATGCAATGCATGGCTGGAATTTTGAAAAATTACGCAAAAATGACGAGAATGAAAACTACATGACATGTATGGATATGACAGAAAAAGCAATAAAATGAAAACTAAACTAAATGGCAAGATGTAGAACAAAAATCACTAGATAGAGACAAGGGAGGTGCGTACCACCCTACCCACCCCAAACTTTAGAATCATGTTGTCCTCAGCATGAAACTATAGCTTAGGGTAGATATGGGAAGTGTCAGTGCTGCTGCGAGGATTGGTCCGGCCCCTGGGGGTGATCTGGAGGAGGGACGGTGTCTGTCGGAGGATGCTGGTTCTGGTAGTACTGTCCCCAGTATGCGTCCTGGGGTGGAGGGTAGGCTGCTGGATATTCCCCTACACCACCCCAAAAATCTTCACCCCATTTGGGGTTCCTTGCTTCCTGGGCGTGGTTGTAGTGGTACATGTGGTTGACGTGGTAGTGTAATTGTTGTTGGTCTTGCCACATGTGTTGTTGGGTGAGCTACACCTGCTGATGTATCTGATGAAGATCCTCAAGTTGTGCCTGGATGTGTGACATGTCATAGGCATTGCTCGAGGGTTGTTGTAGCTGGGATGTTCCCTCATCCCTCCTTCGTCTTCGCCGGGGTTGCTCTTGTTCTTCAACTGGCTGTTCCTGCCCCTGCACATTTGAATCTTCCATTTCTTCATGTGCGGCAGGGGCTCCCCTGACGTAGGTCTCTCTGGGGTGATCTCTCTCCCATTTTGCTATTTTGTCTCTCAGCTTGTAGTAGATTCCCAACACGGATAGAAGAGGCACCGTATGGTATGGGAGCTCCAGCTCGAGATCTGACAGACTAGTAGTAAGATAAATCAGCCTATTGCCATCCTTCTTGATGGTGAGTGAGTGGATGAGATAATCCATATCAACATAATCTATAGGACCCCCATCTTCGAGTCCAGAGAGATCATGGCCCAACCCGAGTGCAATTGAAGTGACCAACCCTCCCATGACAAATGGAGTCTTGCTCTTGTAGGGTATGGACTTCATATGGTTGATAAGTAGCACTCCTAGGTTGACATGCTGCTTTTCTGTCATGGCTTTCAGGACAAACATTTCTTTTTGTGAGATCGTGCCCTGACATTAGCAAAGACTTTTTGCATGTAGCGGATGAGAGGGTTGCTTAGATCTGAAGTCATCACCCTCCCTGCATAATACCAATCTCTGCCTATCATTTGTTTCCAGAAAAGCACGTAATCATACTTCGAATCTTTTTCCAACAATCCATCATCAAGTTCCTTGGCTTCCTCTGGACTTGTCGCAAAAATGTTGTTCAAGTCCTTCGATGTGAGAGTGTAGAAATGGCCTAAGATGGCAAACTTCAAAGCATATTTTACTCTCACTCTTGTCTTTTCCAACGTAGCAAAGAACTCCTTGGTCATCTGGACATATGATATTTGGGGCGTGAAGAGAACATGCCACAGCCCCACAGTCTTCAAGCTCTCTTCTACAGCCTCCTTGATGCCCAAGGTATCAAGTATCTTCTTACTGCCATACCTTGTGGCGACTATTCGCCTCATCAAGCACTCTGGGTATTTATGAGAGATATGCCTTTGCCTCAGTCCCCTCCCATATGAAGTTCCCTCGGGCACCTTGCCCATGATTTTTAGTCATTCCTCCTCCATCTTTTCCAAAACATTATCATCCTCCATGGAAAGTTCCATATCCTCATCTTCACTATTTTCATCGTCCGCCGGTGTGTAGGTTTTCGAACCTGAAGTGGTATCCAGATTGTACCACTATGCAAGTTGATCCTCTCCGGGCTGTAATTGTCGCACGGACTGCGACTGCTCATCCTGGCCCTCTGACGCATGGGATGTGGATAGGCGTGATGTGGATGCCCCACTTTTGTTCGTCGGGCTCTTGGGACAGCTTCTGGTACCACTTCGTCAACCAATTGAGCGGGGGTAGCCTCCTCAGACTCCTCCTCTTCTTCTTCCTCTCCTCCCACATAGGTCTCGTCACTGAGGTGGATGCCGTCGGATGAGTGGGATGCGGAGGTGAGTGGAGATGGTGTGTGGGATGGTACGGTGACGTCGGTGGAGGCATTTTTGGAACGCCGCCCTCCAGTGATGATATTGAGGGTTGCCTTCGCCCCACTCTTCACCATCTTCCCTGCCTTCTTCATGATTTAGGTTGGAATTTCGAAAATGAGCAGGGAGTGGTATGGGAGTGGATTGGGGGGTGGAATGGAGAGGTAGGAAGGTTAGGAAGGTGATTGGGGGGTTTAATTTGGGTTTGGTGGATGAAAAGTGGGATTTCGTGGAGGTTTGAGGTAGGGGATGTGGCTGGGCGGTTTTGAGAAGAAGGTGGAGAAGGAGGTTCGATTGGGGGTGGATTTGGTGTGGAAAAGGGAGGAGGATGGCTGGGGAGAGATATGGTGGAGAAAGGAGGGTGATTGGGGGTGTTTTGGAGGGCTTGAGGTGGAGGACGAGTGCCCACGGTGGTGTTGATGGCGTCACGGTCGTGGCTCTGCATGGGGAAGAATAAGAAAAGAGGAAGAGTGGTTCGAAGAGTTTATATAGAGTCTTGTTGAACCCGGTTCGGCCACGGTCGTGGTAATTCCCTCAAAGCACGGGTGTGGCATCAGCCGACAGGCGTGTTGTCGCTGAAGGAGCCTCATCTATCCTCAACACGGCCGTGGCCGAAGGACACAGTCGTATTTCTCTTAGTTTGCCACGATCGTGGCATATGGCCACGGTCGTGGGCCAAATCTCTAAAATTCTTGTTGGCTCCTGTAACTTTCGACCAATAAACATTACAACCGTGGCCTTGTGCCACGGCCGTGTTGGGCTCTTAGATAGCCTCAACTCAGTAGCATTTCATTTTTTTCTTCAATATTTCTCTCCTTAGTGTGTATCATCTGCCATTTCATCAAAAACTCAAACAAAAACATCAAGCACAAATGTGCGTGTGTGTATTTGTGTAAAATAAAACTAAAGTATAGAAAAGGAAAAGGTTCGAGAATCTCAAACAACGTGGGTTTCCTCCCACTAGCGTGAAATTTAATGCCTTCAGCCAGACTTATTGATTGTTGGACTTTTTCACTTTTTCGAAATCTTCAAAAGATCCTTGTAGTAAATCCCTTTCTCATCCTCATACAAGCATTCTTCTTCCTCAGATTCTTCTTCTATAAGCATAACAATATCAAAATTTTGATTGGCCTTGTCCGGGCCAACTTCCACAACAGATTTCAGCCTTTGCCCGTTGACGACAAATTCCTTAGTTCCTTCTTTTGCACAAATAACCACTGACCCGGATGGGTACACCTTCTTGACAAGGTAAGGACCTTCCCATCTAGACCAAAGCTTTCCGGGAAAGAACTTCATTCTTGAATTGTAGAGCCATACCCATTTTCCGGGCTCAAACTCTTTCTTCTTTATGATCTTGTCATGTAGAAACTTGGTTCTTTCCTTGTAGCTCTTTGACATTTCATATGCTTCATGCCGCATTTCTTCTAGCTCATGCAATTGAAACTTTCTTTTCATTCTGGCTTTCTCTTCATCGAAGTCCATCTTCTTCAAGGCCCAAAGTTCCTTGTGTTGAATCTCAACCGGCAAATGGCAACTCTTACCATAGACAAGCTTGAATGGTGTAGTGCCAATCGGGGCTTTGTATACAGTCTTATATGCCCATAAAGCTTCATTGAGGCGAAGTGACCAATCCTTGCGGTCCGGTCGCACCGTCTTCTCCAAAATGAGCTTTATCTCCCGATTTTCCAACTCAACTTGACCACTCATTTGAGGGTGGTAAGGAGTAGCTACACTATGGTTCACTCCATGTCTCTTTAGCAGCCCTTCGAAAGTGCGGTGGATGAAATGACTCCCGCCATCACTAATCATAGCCCTTGGAACACCAAAACGGCTAAAGATGTTGGATTTCACAAAATCACACACCACCTTATGATCATTTGTCCTTGTTGCCACAACCTCAATCCATTTTGATACATAGTCTACGGCGACCAAGATGTAGACATACCCGAAAGAAGGAGGGAAAGGACCCATAAAGTCAATCCCCCAAACATCAAACACATCTACCACAAGAATAGGTGATAGAGGCATCATGTCCCTCTTTGAGATGGTGCCCACTTTTTGGCACTTGAAGCAACCCTTGCAAAAGTCATGAGCATCTTTGAACAAAGTCATCCAGTAGAATCCACATTGAAGAACTTTGGCGGCCGTGCTTTTCCCTCCAAAATGGCCTCCACACACTCCGGAATGGCACATAGATAAGACTTCTTGCTGCTCCATCTCCGGAATGCACCTCCTAATGAGTTGGTCTGGGCAATACTTAAAGAGGTGAGGGTCATCCCAAATGTAGTTTTTTACCATAGCAAACAATCTCTTGCTTTCCTCTCTTGTCCACATGCTTGGTATCCTCCCACTGGCTAGGAAATTTGCTATGTGCTTGTACCATGGCTTTTGGACAGATGAGACTAAGAGGAGTTGTTCGTGTGGCATTGTCTCTTTGATTGGACTTGTCATATCAAAAGGTCCATCAAGGCGGGAGAGATGATCTGTAGCACCATTTTCTATTCCTTTCTTATCCACAATTTCTATGTAAAATTCTTGGAGCAACAAAATCTATCGGATCAACCTTGGCTTTGAGTCTTTCTTGGACATGAGATACTTCAACGCAACATGGTCCATATAGATTGTCACTTTGTTTTGCAAGAGATACGGCTGGAACTTGTCAAGAGCGAAGATCACCGCAAGCAACTCCTTCTCGATAGTCGTATAGTTTTTTGGAGCATCGTCTAATGTTTTGCTTGCATAATAGATAGCATGAGGAATTCAGCCAATGTGTTGACCCAGCACAGCCCCCACCGCCATATCGGATGCATCTGTCATGATCTCAAATGGCAAAGAGAAATCCAGGGGCTGCATGATAGGAGCAGAAATAAGCCTTTCTTTCAAATGATTGAAGACTTCAACACATTTGTCATCAAACTGAAATTCGACATCTTTCTCAAGCAATCGACAGAGTGGTCTTGAGATTTTGCTAAAATCCTTGATAAAGCGCTGATAGAAACATGCATGTCCCAAGAAAGATCGAACATGTCTTACAGTGGAAGGAAGGTCGAGTGTAGAGATAAGGCCCACCTTGGCCTTGTCAACTTCAATCCCATCTTTAGAAACTCGATGTCCCAGAACTATACCCTCAGGTATCATGAAATGGCTCTTTTCCCAAGATAGAACTAAGCGAACTTTCACACATCTTTCCAGAACAGCAACTAGATGTAGCAAGCACTCATCAAAGGTTTTCCCGAAAACTGAAAAATCATCCATGAAAACTTCAAGTGACGAATCAAGCATGTCAGTGAAGATTGAGGTTACACATCTCTGGAAAGTGTAAGGTGCATTGCACAATCCAAATGGCATTCTCCGGTAGGCAAATGTACCACTTGGACAAGTGAATGTTGTCTTTTCCTGGTTCGCCGGATGCACAACAATCTGAAAATATCCTGAGTATCCGTCAAGAAAGCAGTAGAAGCTCTGCCCAACCAATCTCTCTAAAATCTGATCAAAAAATGGGAGTGGGTAGTTATCCTTCTTTGTCTTTTCATTGAGCTTCTGGTAATCAACGCAGATTCTCCACTTGGATTTCTCTCTCACCGGCATAAGCTCGCCATCGGCATTTTCTGCAACCGTAATCCCGCCCTTCTTGGGCACAACTTGGATGGGACTCACCCACGTACTGTCAGAAATGGGATAGATGATCCCTGCATCAAGAAACTTTACAACCTCTTGAGTTACAACGTCCTTCAACTTTGGATTTATCCTTCTTTGCATTTGGCGGGTCGGTCTCGCATCTTCTTCCAAGTATATCCTATGCACACAAATAGAGGGGTCAATCCCTCTCAAGTCAGTGATAGACCATCCAATGGCTTGGATGTTCTTCCTCAAGACTTCCATCAAGGCATCTTCTTGCTCAGGAGAGAGAATGGAGGAAATGATCACCGGGAGGGTGTCATTTGGGCCAAGGAAAGCGTACTTCAATCCTTCAGGAAATTTCTTCAACTCAAGAACGGGGGGTGCTTCAAGGGAGTTCTTCAATGGTGCACAAATAGAAGGAAGGTCCTGACTTGCAGCCACTAAGGCTAGATCACACTCTTCATCATCATCATCATCATCATCATCATCAGGGAACTCAACAATTGGTTCAAGACCTCTACCTTGGGTGGCAATCTCAATCCACACAGGTAGGAACTCTTCAACAATCTCATCTAGGCATTCCACCAAATAACAATCTTCCTCGGTGGCCCCTATCACTTCGGCTGTAGTAGAAGACTTGAAGATGTTCAACCTGATCTTCATGTGCATGAATGTAACATACATGGTCTCAGTCCTCACATGGATCACGGCATCAGCTGTAGCTAAGAAAGGTCTCCCCAAGATGATTGGTACCTTTCTATCCTCTTTTTCCATATCAAGAATGATAAAATCGGCTGGGAAGAAGGCAGAATTATCCTCATCAAGACGGACCAACACATCATCCACACGCCCTCTAGGCATCTTCACAGATCAGTCAGCCAACTGTAGAGTGTAATGGGCTGGCCTCAACTCCCCCATTTGGAGCTCAGCAAACAGGTCATACGACATCAAGTTTACGCTAGACCCCAAGTCAAGAAGAGCCTGGTCTATGCGATGTGCTTCGATGTAGCATGACATGATGGGAGCACCGGGGTCTTTTTTTTCTGGGGAATGGTGTGTTGGAGTATGGAGCTCACTTGCTCAGTGAGCTTGATCTTCTTAGGCGTCCTCCCTATTGTCTTTCTTTTGAAGGTGCACAATTCTTTAAGGAACTTTGCATAGGACGGAATTTGCTTGACTACATATATAAGAGGTACATTGATTTTCACTTTCTTGAAGATCTCCAAAATATATTCCGCATGCTTCTTCTTTTTCTTTGCAGCAGAAGGCTCCTTAAGTGCGTCAGGATATGGAGGGAGTTGGGACCCCAATCGGTCCAAATCAACAATATCATCCACTGGTATCACTGGAATCACAATATCGTGGCTCAGTATCACAATATCAATGCTCAGCGTCAAAGTATCAAAACTGCCTCTTATCACAGTATCATCCATCTGCATCTCAGTATCAACCTGCTCAGCCTCAGTGTCATCTCTGCCAACAACTGTACCATGGGGGCTCTCCAAAGTCCTGCCACTCCTCAACATAGTCACTGCCTTCACATGCTCATGGGTGGTAGGAGAGGGAGCTTGTGGAGGTGGTTGTGGCTGTTGGGGTGGTGGAGGCCTTTGGTGAGGAGAGTTGGGATTTTGAAGAATGAATTGGGGTTATGGTTGTTGTTGTGGTGGGGGTGGTATTGTGGAGGTGGTTGTTGGTAGGTGTGAGGTGGAGGTGGAGCATATTGATAATTGAGTGGCGCTTGAAGAGGCGGAGGAGCATAGGGGTTTGGTGGGGCTTGGTAAGATGGTGTAACATAAGCACTCGAAGTGTTCCCTAGAAAAACCCCATCATTGTTCGGATTTGGTAGTGGTTGAGATGGAAGTCTACCTTCTTCCCTTCTAGCCAAAGAGAGAGAAATTTGATCCAACCTCTGCTCAAGACGGTTTATAGACTGCCCATGTGCATTGACATCTTGTTTTACTTCATCTAGGCTCCTTAGCCTTCCTAGTACCTCGTCCTCAAACTTGGAGCTGTAGCGTGGCTTCTGCTGCCCCTGTCCTTGCCCATCCTCGTTCTGTTGTTTCTAGGAGAAGTTTGGGTGGTTCCTCCACTCGGGAGTGTAGGAACTGGACATTGGGACCTGGTTGTTGCGGCCACCAAAGGAATGTAAAGCATTGACTTCCTCGTCTATAGTATCCACATCCATTACGGGTTGGCTAGAAGAGCCACCCACCTGATTCTTCATCATTCGCATCATATCGGCCATCATTTGCATCATGTCGTGGTCGGTGGCATTGCGTGCAGGAGCCACGGAGGAAGGGGGAGGGGTGTAGTTCCGGATAAAATGCCCCCCTTTAGTGGAAGCTCAGTGGCATGAATTCTCGACGAGATGCTCAAACATCGGCCATGATTCCTCGGGCGGCTTTGCCATGAACGTGCCCCCGCAAGAAGAATCTACATTGTTTTGGCTTTGCTCCTCAAGCCCAGTGTAGAAGGCCTGAACTAGCTGCCAAAGAGGAACCTCATGATGAGGGCAGTCACGGAGCAACTTCTGGAACCGCTCCCACGCCTCATGGAAGGGTCCGTTCTCGTTCTGGGTGAACGATGTGATGCACCTTCTCATGTAGGATAACTTGGCGATGGGGAAGAACTTCTTGAGAAACTCGTTCTTCACCTCATTCCAAGTGACCAACTCTAGCCTTGAGACATACCACTCCTTGGCCTTCTCTTTGAGAGAGAAGGGAAAGAGTGTCCTCCTGATTGAGTCATCGGTGGCGACTGGCGTGCGGAAGGTAGAGCATGTTTCAAGGAACGTGTCTATGTGGTGGTAGGGGTTCTCGTTCTCCATACCGAAGTATGTAGGGAGAAGCCCCAGGAGTGCCGGCGGGATGGAGAATTGTTGACCTGGCATCTGGTCAACCAGAGTGGCGATGGGGGAGTTGTAGTTCCCCGGTGTGAAGTACTCGTGAAGCGGGCGATGTGGTGGTGGAGGCGGAACATCCGGTGGCAGGTTGTTCTCAGCCATCTCGGCCTCTCGGTGTAGGTTGCGGCAAGCTTGACGTCTTCTTCTCCCAATCTCGGGGTCGTAAACCACCAAGTCGGTGCAAGTCGAATGCGTGCTACGCATGCACAACTGTCACCTGCGCAAGTCACAAACAAACAACAAGGAGCCAAGTTAGCAAACCAATATGCAAGAGTAACACAAATAATAAATTATAGCAATGGTGAGGGCAAAAAGGAAAAGCCAAGCTACACTATCTAACTAGGCTGAGCGCCTCTATCCCCGGCAATGGCGCCAGAAAGCTTGGTGCGCTCCCGCTAGAGGCTTACAACACCGGCCAACTAGGGTGGCCGAGTGCAATCCACGAGGTCGGGAGGCACGAGAGTGATGGGATCCTTGCTTTCGAAATTTGTATGGTCCCAGATCGAGTCTATCACTAAAACTAAAACAATTTTCCCGCAAGCGTACGGGGTATAGTTGTAGTATAGATCAAGGGCAAGATGCGGGGTCGAACCTCGGAGATAGAGGTGGCGCTAGAGTTAGATGGCGTGAGCTACGTTCCTATTGCGGAGAGTAAGGTTTTTAGGGTTTAAAGGTTGGTTGGTTGTTGATTAAGCTAAGTGAGCAAGTATGAAAAGCAATACAAAACTAAGTTATCAAACGGCTAAACTAGCAATCTAAGTTAACAAGCTATCTAAATAAGAGCAAGAACAAACTATACTAGACTAAGAAAGCAACTAGCAATTGAGAGCCTAAGTTAACCACTAATCAAGATCAAAGACCTAAATTAACACTTAGCTAGCAAAACTAGGCAATCAACTAAGTTAACTAAAGCAATTGAACTACACTAGCATTAACAAGCAAACTAGGCAATTAGGGTTTTAAGCAATTAGATGAAGGAGGTGGGCCGTTTGGGAATGTGACCTTGACATTAATTGAGGGGTGTCACCATAACAAGCAATTAGCATATTTCATTCTAGATTGCCAAACCAAACAACAAGGTGGGTGCTATGAGGATGTACCCTATGCTACTAGTTGGAGAACTAGGGCTAGGTGTAATTCTCATAGGACTCACCAAGTCTAGGTCTCTAGGATAAGTGGTATTAGTCAATTGAGGACCAAGGTTAAGGATGGGAGTAGAGATGAGGATATTTGACCTCATGCTACTAGGAACCTCAGCCTTTAGGAAATCCTAGGCAATTGCACTAATCACACTTATACTAGTCACTTAGAACTCACATTTGCATGTAGGAAGAAGGTGATTATGTAGGAAGATAGGGGGCTAGCTAGGGATCCGAATTAAGGACCTAGGAGCCAATCCTATGATAGCTACATAGAAACCAACACAATAGAGGCCAATGTCTTCAAGCACCACAAGGCAAGCAATTAATGTAATTAAACAACAAGCACATGCACAAGTAATGGGAAATGAGATACAAGCAAAGGCAATCATCATAGAAGTGAAATATGTTCATTACAAATTATATTCCCCCAACATGGTATCAAAGTCACATTTTTTTGCCCCAAACAGCCCACCCAAGGGGGCTTAGCTATACATGATCAAAACAGAAACAAAGGAGAAGGGAAAGAGAGTAGGAGATGCCATGGATGCTTGATGAAGCTTGACTTCTTCACCTCCTTGCTGCTAGCCACGATCCTCCTCCTCTAATGGTGCCCAAGAGCATGGAAATGGTGGAATGGATGGATAGAAACCTAGAGAAACTATGTTTCTATGGTGCAAATGAGTGGAAAGTGGGTGGAAATGGGATTAAATGCAAGGAAGTAGGTGGATGGGAGTAATGGAGGCAAGGGAGTAGCTAGGTTGCGGCCAGGGGGTGGTCTCTCCCGAGCCCTAGAAGAAACTAGTGCTTATATAGGAGCTAGGGCTAAGTGGGGGTATAATAGGAAAAACAGTGGAAAAGTATGCTGGAAAGAGGGCCACCACGACCGTGGTGAAGGGCCACGGCCGTGGTGAAGACAGTATAACATGGCCGTGGTCAGGTGGTATGGCCATGGTGAAGGGAAACTGGAAATGAATGGAGTGGATCAATACGACCGTGGCGAGGAGCCACGGCCGTGGTGAAGAGGCTGGGCCACGGGCGTGGTGTGTGGCCACAGGTGTGGCATTTGGCGAACATTCTCCTGTAGATTTCTGGCAATAAACATTACGGTTTTGGGCAGTGTCCACGGCCATGGTGACTCTGTCTTGTCATGGTCGTGGCCGAGGGCCATGCCCGTGGTGATTCTGGCCATTTCTCCTGTTGGAATTGCTACTCCTTGGCAATAAACATAACGGTCGTGGGCAGTGGCCACGGCCGTGGTGAGGGCTTGAGCAGGCTGATGAACTTCAAACTTTGTCAATTTCAGATGTCCTTGCTTGGTGATGACTCTTTGGCCACTAGGGTAGGTTGGGGGAGCTTTGGGGCCTTCTTTAGGCCCCTCCATCACACTCGTCCATCCATTGTGGTCCAAATACCTGAAAATAGTGCAAAGAACATCCATAAGCACAAATTGCATTGATATTCATATTAGGGGGTGGGATAACATGTAATTCTATTACATTTGAATGTGATAAATGTACAAAATGATACAAGATACAACCCTAGAATAGGGTTGGATCAAGTAGCAAATAGGAAGCTGATGATAGAAAATAAAGAAGGGGTTGAAACATCAGGGAGTAATATAGATGATAAATGAAAGAGATTGGGAGATGTGAGAAGATGGTAAATACATAGTGTCCTTGATGATGAATAATTAAGACTATATATGAGAAATATATTATGTGAATACTTGAATATTGTAATTCTAAATCTTAGAATCACCTTCTCTTTTGTATCCTCCATAATGAGAGTAATGTGGGGATGTTGTGGCAAGACAATGAATTCTGAATGATACATAACCACCATGGTAGACATTTCTATTGAATTTATTTATGACACATAACTTGAACATGAAACCCTAGTAAGGTAAGTAAAGAAGGTATCCTATCAGAAATGTCAAGTATGAGAAAATAAAATTCAAGTGGTAAAGACAAGGAAGACATCAGTAAACCTCAAGAGAGATAAGGTTTGCATATCGAACTAAGGGAGTAATATCGTGTCACAATAACATCATGATACTGATAAGGATCAAACCCTACGTAGTTTAGGGTTATAATAGTTCAAGGGATGCCAATAGTGATTTAACCTTGAGTACAAACATATCCGTAAAATAAAATCCTGAGATCATTAGTATGAGAAGAAAATAGCAGTAATAGTATACATGGATTTAAAGGTTGCACATGCGAAAGATTGGTAAACAATATGGAAATGAGTGTGAATGAAGGATAAGAAATAGATTTTAAATGTTAAGAAGTGTGATTTGAATAAAAGAAGAAGTGCAACATGAGCAAAGTGTAATCTAAAATAAATTCTTGCAGTGATAGCAAGAATGATGAATAATATATTATTACCTTGAAAGTTTCAATGTTAGGGATGTTTAATTTATATGATTAAAATGAGAAGGATCAAAAAGAATAAGCAAATGGTAATGGATAAGAAGACAAATCAGAGAAAATAGACCACTTTTAGTAATATGTGAATTTGGTTTTAGAAAGTATAATTTGTTAAAGGTATGTCAAGAGATGTAAATTTGTTTCACGTACGATTTTAGTTGTACATGTGCAAGAAATATGTTCATTGAAGGTGTCTGATAGTTTTAGTCATTCATACTAGTAATCCAGCCTAGTATTATACAATTGTTGTTGAATCTATTCTTCCAACTCATGAGTGCTTTGCTATTTTAGTAGCACAATAGTAAAATTCAAAACAACATGGTGACTCACTTTTGTGACCCAAATGTAATATAGTACAATAGTAAATATTCAGTCGTATGAATTGAGATAGTTATATCTAATTATTAATGTTGAGGTAACACCTCAAGAGCATGAAAAGAATGAAAATGGTTGTTTCTCTTTCTCTTTCCTATGGTTGATTGTGGCATAGAGAATTCTATTGTTGTCATTGAGAAGCCATGTTTTAAACATGTTGTGATTAGAAGAGAAACAAAGGACTCAATGTTGAAAATAGTTTACACATGTGAAATACAAGAGTATAGTGACATTTAAGATTTTATAAG
This sequence comes from Alisma plantago-aquatica, assembly GCA_963693085.1. Taxonomy (NCBI): domain Eukaryota; kingdom Viridiplantae; phylum Streptophyta; class Magnoliopsida; order Alismatales; family Alismataceae; genus Alisma; species Alisma plantago-aquatica. The sequence goes on from OY856411.1 coordinate 697,204,657, forward strand.
TTTAATAACAAACTCTAATGTACTTTTCTTGCGTATTTATGTTTCGAGGATGAAACCTTTTTAGGGGGGGAATTGTTATGACCATGTCTGAGCTTAATTGGTAAATTAGGATTTGCCAAGATGATTACGTGCTTAGTTAAAGTGATCCTTTCTTAAACATGATTAAGGATGGTAGTTCAATTATGATGTTTTGAGATTAATGAGAACTCCAAGTATGCTATCACTTTGAATAATTAGGGTTTGAGAAATATAAACCCAAGTCCACCGAAATCAGGGTTTTCACCCAATAGGCCCATGTTGGGGAGGAATGAGAGATGTAAGAAAAGGACAACGAAAATCGTAGTTCGAGGCTTGGATAGAATGGTCGTGGTGGGCAGCATGGCCGTGTTAGGTCGTTGGTGGCATAGGCATTCTAGGCCACACGGCCATTTCAGAAAAATTAAACTATTAACCACGTTTTGTATTCATATATGATGAAACCAATGCACCATGATAGTATTAGGTAGCACGTCGTGTTGTGTCCATCTTAGCATGGTCGTGGCAGCTTGCATGGCCGTTCTGGGGCATTTTCTCCTCAACCAATTGTTTTGCAGACTACATTATAAAGTGCATTATTTGATTTTTATTTATTTATTGAATAGCTCAAAATGATCTAAAAATTTAACTGGATATATTAAACTGCATGATAAACAACATGATAAATTTTGATAATTTTTTGAGGATGTTTGACCTCTAAAATAAATGAATTACAATAACATTTTTACAACAGAAAAATCTGCTGAAATAAGAGAAAGTATGGTGAGGGGTCAGTGTGGAAATCACCCAAGAACCTCAATTTCTCTATATGAGCAAGCTAACATCCAAGGATCTCCCATATTTTAGGATTCATTCTAGAGAAATGAAATACTAGAGAGAGAGGAGAGCTAGGTTTTGAGAGGAGAAACTAGTGAAGATGTCAGCCTAGGGTTTCTCTATCTGAGATATGATGAAATCAAGTAAGTTTAGCTTAATTGTATAGACTTTTATGGTGAATATTCTATTACATGTCAAGATTTTGTCCCTCCTTTTATTGGATTCAAAATGGTATCAAATCTTCCCCTTTTTCAATCTTTCTTCATAATCCCCCATTTCTAGGGTTTTAGAGTTGAAAGGAAGAAGAAATTGGTGATTTGCTAGAGTTTTGATATTGATTTAAGATTTTGAAAGATGGGCTGCATTTTGAAGGTGTTTCACACCTTAGGGTGAGTGGTTATTTCATTTAAATAGTATATTGCATGAAAACATGATAAATCATCAATAATCTTTAATTTTCCTGTATGCGACAGTAAACCCTAAACTGCCTTTCAGTTCTAGCTTTTGCAATATGGTTTGAAATGGAATATTTCTCTATTGTGATGATTTTTATATGATGAAACAATATTATAAATACATAAACATCATCTTAAAGAGAATTCCTAAAGTAATTGTATAGTTTATAAGAACACACTAAAATTTAGGGCTTTTAGTTATGCCTAAAATTGCTATATAATTGAATAGAGAACTTTCTGTATTTGAATCTCCTCGTTTATTAATGATTGTTAATCTGAATGTGTAGTACATATATGTGAGATACTATCTTGGATTTCAAGTGATGTTATCAATATTTGTTTGATATCTCAGTAAAGAGGGTGAAACCCTCAATGAATGGAAAGTTGGAAATTTGCAAATAGATATTGTGAAATCTATTATGAAGTGATTCTCTTTGACATCATAGACTTTATTTCTTCAATTTTATTCTTGATGCATGGTATAACGGTGATGGTGTGGAAACCCTATTTAGTTCAATTCTAGGGTTTTATATAAATGTTGATTGTATATCAATTATTGAAAGCAGTCTTTTATCAGTGAAACATTATGATGCCTAAAGTTCTTTTAGACTTTTAGATGCCCAGAACACTGTAGAATCCTTCATGTGAGGCTTGAACTATGAGTAGGAAATGGCTCCCGACTGGAAATCCCACGTAGGTCTAAGTAAACTGAAATGCATCATTGTGGAGTGTGGGGGTCTAGGCCAATGAGTCCAAAATCCTTAAATGATCAGTATCCAACACTAATCGGAGAAGTCAGTGGTACTTGAGATATGAGTTCTGGAGATCAATGGACATCTTCAATAGGTCCATTGGTGCGCAACATGCCTGAGGGCTTGACTCACTGCCTAAGTACCCAGGTTGAGATGTGGAGTCTGAGATATCTAGATGAACCCATTAGCTGTCAAGAGGTAGATGTGTCGAGACCTGCTGCAGACGTAGTCTTATTCAAGACATAGGCTTAGAAGCTTGGGCATGCTTCTAAGCCTTGTACAATGATATCATAGCTTGTTGTGATTCTTCCACATGTTATGATACACCTCGTGTGGGTTCAGGGCATAATAATATGAATGAGAGATTAATCAAGTGTGTGTAGTTATTCAATTAATATTTGTCTATTTCTGAATTACTAATTACTTTGTGGTTGTTTAAGAATGTTTAGTGATTGATTTACTCTTTCTAGTCATCTGGAGTAGCCTACCATATTTATGTATGTGAATGATTAGTACCTTTATAGTTGGATGTTGTTCTATTTGATATTACTTTCTCAACAATATATTTTTAATTATATAAGTGTTTTAAACTATTTCTTTGAAGTACTCAATAACTGAGCGAGTAGGCTCAACCCTCTACTCAAAAATTTTTAGGGAAACCACGTGGAATGAAGAATGTCAATTCTAGAGTTGATCTTCCACAAGAGTCAAGTATCAAATTAGTAAAGTTATGTTGGTCCTTGTCACTCTAGGTCCTTTTAGAGTAGTGAGAGTTGTAAAGGATAATGTGTATTTTGATTCCTTAATTATAGAGCATGTATTTGATTATCATGTCAAATGTATAGGGAAGTGTGAGAAATATAATAAATCTTTAGATATGTATCTTTATTGTTGGCATCATATTAGATTAGTAAACTCTTAATTTCCATTGTAAAATTATGATCTTACTAGTACAATGCAAGGAAAGGATATACATTGAAGAAGAGGACAAGCGGGCAACAAGCTGCGCCACGAGTCCTTTTTGGATAGCAAATCCATTCCTCTGAAATACAACATACATACAGTTGGGAGCCATAACATTACTATTCATAACTTTTTGGACTCTTTTTAGAAGCTCCACAACTTTTGGTGCTAAGAAACAAAAAGTATCAAATCCAAAGGGGATAAAGGCATGTTGATTCTCAATACATGCTTTCTCGTGTTTACCCACTTTGGTTGAAGTAGATTTAAGGGAAGCGTGTCCCACTGTAAAAGCTCCACTCCTCAATCCCACCAGTGGAGAAACTCATGTAAGATCTACACATGCATGTTTCCCTCCTATCCACCCAAAAATAAGACATCAACAGGCCTAAGTGTCAATCTCCCCTCTGGTGGATTAGTTAAAAATTCACAGGCACCTCTTGATTAGAAGCAATACCTACATGTCTAAGTACATCAAAGAGAACATCTCTAACAAGATCATGTTTGTACTTAAAACCTGGAAGCTCTCTATAATAAATTGCATGTTCTCCAAAAGTGTCCAAACATGCCTTATGACAGACTGGACAAATCTCATCCACTAAAATAGAGGGATCATCAAAAATTATTTTAACATGCTACAGTACTCCACTGGTGACATATGCAGACCAAGTCCATATATTGGAATAACAAGGAGAAATCTTGAGCGTGATCAGCTTGTAGACATTTGAAAATTGCTTTCTGTCCAATGGTCAATTAAAATTTAACTTCCATGTCCTCAATTATTTTACTAAAAAGAGCACTCACCAAAGCATTTTGGGATTTTGGGGGGACGATGTCTTTTTTAGAAAAGCAACTAAGATCAAAAGAGGGAAAATAAAGAGTTTGAAATCAAAGAAGGAGTTATAATCAAAGAAGGAGTTATAATCAATGCGAGAAAATAAAGAGCTTGAAATCAAAGAAAAAGTTGGGAGTGAACTTTATATTAATTATAATCCTCAAAATTATGCCCTAATCTCAAGAACTGAGATTAGTGGTAATTTTGGGATGTGGATGTAACAGTGGGAGTGTGATGGAATGGATTTTTTGGTTTAATTTTGAGGACAAAATTTCTCTTAAGGTATGTAGGATGTGATAGAGTGCTCTTTTGAAACCATTAATCTCCAATAACATATTGGAACTCATATGTTTAGTTATCTTGAGAGTTCCAAGTGTTTTGGTAAAGTTTGAGTGGTGATGAATGTTAATATTATGATTAAAATCCCTATGTTTATACCTTTGTGAAGTATTTAATTGGATGATCAAATAGCTGGTTTTTTTTACCAAATTTGATTAGAATGTAGCTTGAGAGGTAGTAAATCTATGGTTAAAATTGGGTGGAAATTGAAGTATCATAGAAGGAGTTATTTAGGTTTGAAATTTGGAAAATAATGTGTTTTATTGATGATTTATGAACCTAAGTTATGGATTTGATGAATGTCACAGACTTCAGGGATTTTAGTCTAAATTGCATGCCCAAATCATGGCCCTAGATCTATGATCCAGCAAAAGTCAACTTGAAGGAGGAAAAGCCACAAATTGGCATTAGTGGGTGTCGGATGTTGACCCTTGGATGAGTGATCGATGAGTATTAAGTCATCTCCTCTTGTAGTTATGGAAAGGTAGTGGAGCATGTGGGATCCATGACTTCCCCACCACTAAATGACTTGGTTTTCACTGGAAATGGGAAACCAAATGAGCAGTTAGCCTCGCCTCCCTGAGCATGCCCATAATGACCCTAGTATCATGACTTTTGGTAGATAGTAGATGGAGCACAACCCTCTCCTCTCTACAGTATCTCGCAAGAATCTGTGTAATCGCATGAAGAGCGATTCATGAGAAAGAAAGGAGGACCAGTCTACAGCCTTGAATCGAACTATAAACCACCGTGATCTGGTTGGCCCAGGCAAAGAACTGCCAGCTCATCCAGCAAAGGTGCAATGCCTCCCAGTTGCCACAAGGTGACTTATAATTGTCCCAAAGGTAAGAAAATATCAGTTAAACCTTAGATCTTTCTAAAATCATAGTAATTAACATGATTGTCAGAAAAATATGAATAAAGTATCAAAATTCTCAAAAAATGCGTAAAACACCATGAAAGCATAATATCGGGCTTTTGATGCACCAATCTCAGTGATATCATGTAAGTTGTGAAATGCTTGTTTCATGAGTAATAAATATTAAAAGATGGCCTAAAATTATGATAATATGTCAGTAAATCCATATTCATGTTTGTAACCCATCTAATGTCAGTAATGATGATGTTGATGCAAGAAGTCATGAAATTTGCTCCATATGGCTGATTAGGGCTAATAATCCTAATTAATATGCAATCATTGCAAGTATGCTCAATAAATCTCGGAAACTCCAGAATATATTCATAATAATATATGGAACACAATGTGAAACTAACATATCAATCTTATGCATATTATTCATGATAATATGGTGATGACTCATAATATATGGTTTTGAAACCCTAATTGGAGTAATGCATATAAATTAGGTATAATATGTGCACATCATTATGTGAAATATAATTATCAGTTAATGAAGCCTAATTCTAGAACATAACTATATTATTACATCCGTAATCTAATTCCAAGTCAAGAATGTAAGTGATAATGGGAATATCCCAATGAACCAAGCTAAACCGTAGAATGGACATAATTAGGGTTTAGACGAGGTATAAAGTAATAGAAAATCTAATGATAGTATACGATCTTGTCTTAATCAGGGGTTGACCAAGATATAGATGTCATCAGGAATATGGAGTAGAATGCCTCTTGGGTCAAGGTACACCATTACCTCTTACTTGGCTTATTATACAATATGCTTGTGGTATATGTGTAGTAAAATACTTGGCTTATATTATTTGATGAAATGATTGTTCTTGTATGATATCTTTCTTGATTTTCCATACTTACCTATATGAACACACAAAACATAATATATATGTTCCATTATATGAAAGCACTAAACTCTTTGGTAGTAAAGTGCTTGTAAGTGACTTAACTCTTAGGTAGTCGGCTACATTGTACATATAACTCTTTGGAAGGAGATCATAAAGGCCTTAATCTTGAGCTCCTTGAGATTCAAGAGAATGCATCAAAACCTTCTGCAGTCAATGCATGGATGTATAATGGAAAATGAGCTTAAAATGTGTGTTTTCTTTTGTTAATGAACATCTTTGTGCAAGTATATGCTTTTTCTTATATTTGTTTACTGCTGCCAAGTATTTGTTTTATATTATTTCCAAACTTTGTAATGAGAGGTATATAAAATGATGCGTAGGCATACTCAGTACAATATTCTTGAATATTGTGCTAACGTGTACCACATGTAATCTTTTGTTTAGGTTGTGGCTATATGCTTTTGAAGATCTAGGATAGTTGAGAGTTGTGTGGCGAGCTGATGTACATGTGGACATATTGTCTTAAGATCCTGTTATTTAGTGTAGCACGTGTATATGTAAAGTTTGTTGTTCAATATGTAATACCAAATGTTGTAACAATTCATTATGTAATTATATGTTGAATGGTGAGCATGTGTTGTATGGTTTTATTATTGTTCATTTGCATGTGATACTGTAGTTTCCTTATGACTTCCTCTAATTTTGTTCTTCTTAGCCTAGTGTGTGGTGTTTATAATTGGGATGCTCGCTAAGGTGAGGTTTCAATTTGGACGTCACACATTTAATTAATTTTTAGAAAATCCAGGGATGTCACAGGTGGTATTAGAGCATGAACAATAGCAAAGCTTGACATTTTCTCATTATGAAACTCAAAACTAGAAAACCTTTTAAACTTTAAAAATCTATTAGGGTTAGATTAGTCATCTTTTAGAGACTAGATCTGACCTAGCCTCTAGGTTAACACCTAGATGTCTGAGAACTAGGTCTAGACTAGTGCTTTTTGTATAGAAGTTACTTAGATGTTTTTCTTTCCTTATTGTGCAGCGGAATGGGACGTTGCATTATTTGGAAATGACGTACATCACAGGAAGAGAAACCTTTGGCATATGATGCATCTATGCTTTGGGTATCTACACCAGTCTACACCCTATTCTCAACCTTGTCACTAGTTTTCATGGCACTGTACTCTCTACTATGCGTGGGACACTCATTTTCTAGATTTGGTTTTTTATTCTAATAGGATTGAACCTTTCTAGTTTTCTCTGATGCTTGTTTTAGAAAAACTATATAATATTTTATTATATATGTAAGTATTACAAAAATGTGTCCCCATACATGTACGAGTAGGAGGTAGTCATGCAACCTAAGTGAAAGTGTATGACATCAGTCTAGAAGAGAGACTAGTTCTAGATTAGATGTCTAGAGCCTTGTTGGATTATATGATATATGGAATAGCTCAAATAAAATTAGATGATGATCTAAGTTGTATAGAGTTGATATAAGATAGTTTATGATGATATATGTTTGTCTTTGAGGACTTAAGTTTAGTTTTGAGGATGGAAGATTTGTTTCGATGATGCAAGTAACTAGGATTTTTATGAGATAAGATATGTTAAGTTAAGACAAGGATGTGAATCAACATGAGCCTCAAGCTCTTTTACAAAGGAGGACCTCTAGCATTGGTACCAGTTTTAGGGTTAACTCCAGAGAGGGTGGGACCCATTAGGAGAAGGTCAGAGAACCTAAACTCCAAGATATGAGAATGATGAGAAATATGTGATATGATATTTCCTAAACTATAATACTCCTGAGTGTTTGAGTTGAGTCACTTTATGCATGATTCCTATAGTCTCGTTGAACCCTAGATGTCCTTGGGAGGACCAAACACTAGAGTTAGAGGGAGGCTATCTATATGTGTGCATGTGAATATGAATATAAGAACCCACCATCTGGGTGAGGGAGAGAGAGTCCCAAGAATCTGGAGGAGGTAATTGTGTTGTTTTTTATGAAGCCGCATGCTCGGGTTAGTGGTTCCCCATGTAGGACTCTAGTGGTGTATATACAGAGAGAGTTTTGGTTAAGCATATCTCATGGGTAAAGACCTATGAAGAGGATGTCATAGCGTGTTTTGGTTTTTGCTTATGTAACTAAAGCTTGTAAGGCTATCAATAGTGCCAATGAGGTAATCCGTGAACCCTAGACCAAAGAGGGAAGATATAGATAGTACTTTTGAAACTCATATAGTTGAGTGAGCTCAGAGAGACTGGGCATGACTTTTCCCTCAGGATATGGGATGGGGGAACCTGAGATGGACTTTTTGATATATGTTTAACAAGCCACTTGTATAAGTTTATTTAGCACAACCAGGATATAATATATGTAAGGATATGATCTAATCTTGAGATGTGATATATAGATGTGACATGATGGAAAACCTAGTATGGTTTGATAACTCTTTATGTATAAATGATAAATCACATACATGAATAATGATGATAATGTGATATAGTTGGTTAATCAAGTGATGAAGTCACTAACAAAGTTTGAAACCAAATATGAAAGTGATGTGATATCATATTAATGACATGTGATGTACAAGGTGTTAATATTAGTGCTTAATGAATATGTTGAATATGTTGTGACAAATAACACAATATAACGATGATGGCACCTTGTAATGATCTATATGGATAAAATTGAGTTAGTTATAAATAACTCTTCCCAAAATGAGGATGTAAATCCTAAAATGTGAAACATGTGGGATCTGTGACTTCCCCACCACTACACGACTTGGTTGTCACTAGGAATGGGAAACCAAATGAGCAGTTAGCCTTGCCTCCCTGAGCTTACCCATAATGACCCGAGTGTCATGAGTTTTGGTAGACAGTGGATGGAGCACCACCCTAACCTCTCTATAGTGTCTCCACTACCAGTTAAAGGTGTTGTCAAGAAGTGGGAAATAGAGATTGGAAGCGTATATGAGGAAAGCATAGAAGGGCAAACAAAGAGAGGAGTCTGGTGAATGGAAACCACATTCGGCAGCTGACTCCCATGGTCATTTCCATGGTTAACCAACTCCGGCTAGTTGGAGATGAAGGAGGAGCTCGGGGGCTAGGAGTGGGTGTGTATAACCACAATTGGAGGGTGTAGAGGTGTTCCTGGAGGTCTAAAGATGCTTCACAGTGTGAAAATCTTGGGCTCCATAGAGCATAGGCTTTTTGCCTCTATTCTCTACCGCCGCAACAGAGACCAACAATGGTAAGTTCTACAAGACATAAGGAGGAGACACCAAGGACAATTTTGAGAGGCTGATGATGCTTATGATTGAACCTTGAAGCTGTTGATGGCCCTAGAAGTCAGACATTGAGGAGGATGTGAACGCTAGTTGTTCTTGGCTGGAGCAGCCCTACAACGGTGGCAGCCTGTGCAGGAAGACGCTCGTAAGCATTTGCGTAATCGTGTGAAGAGGAATTCACAAGATAGAAAGGAGGACTAGTCTCCTACCTTGAATTGCACTATGAACTATCATGAACCAGTTGGCCCAGGCAAAGAACCATTGGCTCAACCAGAAAAGGAGAAGTGCCTCCCAATAGCCACATGGCGCGTCGTAATTGGCCCAAAGCTAAGAAAATATTAGTTAAACCTTAGATCTTGCTAAAATCATAGTAATTAACAAAATTGTCAGAAAAGTATGAATAAAGTTTCAAAATTCTCAGAAAAATACGTAGAATAACATGAAATCATAATATCCGGCTTTTGATGCACCAATCTCAGTGATATCATGTAAGCTGTAAAATGCTTGTTTCATGAGTAATAAATATCAAATGATGGCCTAAAATAATGATTATATGTTAGTAAATCCATATACATGTTTGTAACCTATCTGATGTTAGTAATGATGATGTTGATGCAAGAAGTCATGTAATTTGCTCCATATGGATAATTAGGGCTAATAACCCTAATGAATATGCAATAATTACAAGTATATATGCTCAATAAATCTTGGAAACTCTAGAATATATTCATAATAGTATATGGAACACAATGTGAAACTAGCATATCAATCTTATGCATGTAATTCATAATAATATGGTGATGGATCATAATATATGGTTTTGAAAACCCTAATTGGAGTAATGCATATAAATTAGGGTTAATATGTGCACATCATTATGTGAAATATAATTATCAGTTAATGAAGCCTAATTCTGGAGCATAACTAGTTTATTACATCAATAATCTAATTCCAAGACAAGAATGCAAGTGATAATGGGAATATCCCAATGAACCAAGCTAAACCCTAGAATGGACATAATTAGGGTTTAGATGAGGTATAAAGTAATAGAGAATCTAATGATAGTATATGATCTTGTCTTAATCAGGGGTTGACCAAGATATAGATGACATCAGGAATATGGGGTAGAGTGTCTCTTGGTTCAAGGTACACCATTACATCTTACTTGGCTTATTATACAATATGCTTGTGGTATATGTTTAGTAAAATACTTGCCATATGATATGGGATGAAATGATTGTTCTTGTATGATATCTTGCTTGATTTTTCATACTTATGGATATGAACACATGAAACATAATATATCTATACCATTATATGAAAGCACGAAACTCTTTGGTAGTACAGTGCTTGGAAGTGACTTAACCCTTTGGTACTCAATCACATTGTACATTTGATCTAACTCTTTGGTAGGAGATATAAAGGCCTTAATCTTGAGCTCCTTGAGAGTCAAGAGAATGCATCAAAACCTTCAGTGGTCAATGCATGGATATATAATGGAAAATGATCTTAAAATGTGTGCTCTCTTTTGTTAATGAACATCTTTATGCAAGTTTATGCTTTTTCTTATATTCATTTACTGCTGCCAAGTATTAGTTTTATCTTATTGCCAAGGTTAGTAATGAGAGGTATATAAAAAGACATGTAGGCATACTCAGTACAATATTCTTGAATATTGTGTTGATGTGTACCGCATGTAATCTTTTGTTCAGGTTGTGTCTATATGCTTTTGAAGATCCAAGATAGTTGAGAGTTGTGTGGCGAGTTGATGTACGGGTGGACCTATTGTCTTAAGATCTTGCTGTTTAGTGTAGTACATGTATATGTAAAGTTTGATGTTCAATATGTAATACCAAATGTTGTATAAATTCATTATGTAATTATATATTGAATGGAAAACATGTGTTGTATAGTTTTATTATTGTTCATGTGCATGTGCTACTATTGTTTCCTTCTAATTTCCTCTAATTTTCTTCTTCTTAGCCTAGTGTGTGGTGTTTAAAATTGGGATGCTTGCTAAGGTGAGGTTTCAATTTGAACATCACACATCACATTATGTTTTCAAAAATATAGGGACGTCACACCCGCTTTAGTCCTGCATTGGCTGGGGATTGGGAACACTAACCCTAGCCCCTCTTATACATAAAGGGGTATTGGGGGCTTCACAGAGGACAACTGTGACACAAACAATTGAGAATTAGTTGATCAGACAATTGTTGTCCTCTCTGGTTTTGGTAACCTCGAGAGCCCAGGGAAGTCCTACCCCACTAGGGAGGGATAGCCACACAAGAGAAGCAACTGAGGATTGTTGTTGTGGGAGAGCATGTTGGTGACTAGTACACCAACAAGAGGGACAACTCCTTCCTGTCCATTCTTGTAGAATGACATAAGTTCTAGTTGATCTGTGTGGACTAATCTAGAGGTAGGAGTCCTTTGGATGCTTCTAGGAGTGAAACGTCAACTCACAGTTTGTGGCAAGATCTGAGGAGCCATTGCAGTAGGTGTTCGAGTCTGTTGTCCATGGAGGAGCAGTCAGACGAGTCTGAATGCGACTAGGAGCTGCACAACCATTGTCCAAGATAGAGTGTGCATCTACATTAGCAAGGATTGTCACTGGACTTTCTCCAGGACTAGGTATATCATCATGTAACCATCCTTCCCATTGCATAGTTATTAATGCAATTTTGCTGGTTAATGGGAAATATATCAGTAAAATTTTTGTTTCTACTTCCTACATGATGTCATATTTCCCAACAATAACATCTAATATCTTCTTTAAGGATTAACCCACAACATCCCTTAGATGATGTTTAGATACTCTTCTCATCTTTACTCACTCTAACGACAAGTACTCATATGATCTCTCGAATATGTGAAGCATGTGTGTGGGAAAAAGCAAAATTTAAATGTGGCATGTCCTGGTAGAAGAACACTCCCTATTTTGTAATGAACGTAATATTATGATTGTCCTACTTATCAATCTTTTTTATTATAGTCATAAAAACTACCCATTAAGATTGTTGAATATTAAAAAGATTGTTCCACTTTAAAAATATTGTTCCACTTCAAATATATTGTTTAACACTATTTGGTTCAACTTTGAAAAGATTGTTCTACTTTATGAAGGTTTCTCAAGATTGAAAATATCTTCAACTCTAAAAATATAGTTCTACTTTTAAAAGATTGTTGAACATCAAAATGAGTGTTCAATAGTAAGAATATTGAAAACACTATTAATTGTTGATATAAGAATATTCATAGAAGGTGTGATTTTAGAATCTTCAGAGAAGATGTGATTTACAAATGAAGTTATTAGTATAGTGTAGCCAATAATTGCAAGATGATTACAATCATAAAGCATGTAACAAGTAGCAATCTTACAGAATTCAAATGAAAGTTGTAGCCTTAGAAACCTACAAAAGAAGCCACACATTCTAGAAGTATGGGTTAGAATATTGAGCATCCTTGTTTTATATGATTATATAGGTGTCATTTATGTCCTCACTTGAGAAATACCTACATAGGAGTGGTTGGTCCTTATCTTCTATATGACATGATGGCACTCATTGTGGCAGTCAGTTTCATCAGATATGGTTGCTACTTCCAATACACCTAGTGACTATGATGGCTATCATCGATCGTCTATGTTAGGAGAGTAGGGTGTCCTTAAATCCTTTGGACATATAGCAGTATGTTGCACCAATATCTTTTCTAACACACACACACCTCAACTCGGGGGACTAACATGAACATTGGCACCCATTCATCAGAGATATGGGTTTTAGGCGTGTACAATGCAGCTAAAATCTTTAATATTTTTAAGTGCAATCCCATGAATGTAGGAGAGGGCCATTGCAATATAAACTAAAATACTCATCCAAGCCATAGGAACATGTACATAGAGAATACAAGAGTTTCCACCATAGACGATAAAGGACATGTAGATATCACCTTGTAGACATATAGTCCCTTTAACCAAAACCAAACCATACATGCATTCAATCAATAATCTAGTCATTAGCAAATAACATATCTTCCTCATATGGACGATGCCCCTATCCTTTTCTTTATTTTTATTTATTTTTCTAGATTTTTGTAAAAAAACAAAAATGAAGGTAGAAAAGAAACCTTACAAAGGAAACATGAGAAAAAACTAACCCAGAATCTCAAATCAAAACCATGATTGAAAATTAGTAGGAAAATTGTAATTTTGTAGCGGAAGACAATCCCTGATTGGGAAGTGGGAAGCAGACTAATTAGAAAGAGGTCAAACAAAAGCCCTAATTTGGAAGCAGTGAGAAAACCTTAATCGGGAAATGAAAAATAAACTTTAATGGGAAGCGTCGAGCAAATCTAATTCGGAAGAAGAAACAAAGCCTTAATAATAAGAAAAAAAAAATCAAAGTGTAGCATAACTTACAAGAACCCTAAAAAATGTCAGATGGGTAGGACTAATCTAAATATAGTTAACCATCACATGAGTTGCAGGTTCTAATGGAACCATATTTTTTTTGTAGGTGTAGGACTGAATAAATCTCTAGTTCCAACACCCTTTCCCTGTCTCTACTACTTGTGCAAAATAGAGAAAAATATGAAAACTTGAATCTACATAAACATTATGAAAAAAAATAGATCAACTTAGATTGTAATGTGATCCCCAGTGGATTTTGTTGGTATATGTGCCCAAAGATCCAATCAAACGATGACTGTAATGGGGGAATTAGATACCTGATTTCTTAATGGTAAAGGTAATTCTATCTATTATGTTTGTCTCAATCATGAGATGATGACACAAACATGGTAGGTATATAGAGAATGATGTTACTTGATGACATATATCTTTAGGTTGAGGACCTGAACAATGAGATCATATGTATGACTAGAGTACATACATTCTTATTATGTCCCTAGTCGAATATTACTCTGGAAGAAAAATAGAAAACTATAATATATGACTGGAGCATGTGTGGTTGATGACATAATCTCATCATTGTTGATATATGATATCAAATTAGATACATAGGTACTTGTTAGAGAATAGTGTAATGGATAGACCCACCTTGAGAGTGATACATTGAGACCATGGAATGGTAATCAGAATCAACTCTCACACTAATAATGGTGATTTTGGTTATTATACCTAAAATCACTACACTCATCACATGTTATTTGATGTATTTTGCATCATCCAACATGACCTTGAATAAGGGTTTCCACAAAGGTGATGCTCGGGTACATTGTGACACATGGGGATTGAGTGTGGGTGGTGTAGATGGGATTTGTCCCTCCTATAGGAGATTGATATCCTAGCCACTTGATAAGAGAGAGCGATTAACATATGTCCATACTCGTATAACTCAATATGTGATATTTGATCTCACATGCATCTCATACATTCTTCTCTAGTTCAAGGAACAGAGATTTAACATTGAGAGGATGATGATTCCATGCCTCAAGTTCAATCTAGATATTAGAGACAAAGTAACTTTATCATCATTGTAACACTAATCACATATTATATATTGAAGTTTCTCTCCAACTTTCCAGTTTTTTTGTGTAGCAATGATGTGTTGCAAGATACCGCTAATTTCTTGTGATGCCAAAAATTTATTATGGACATTCACTACCAATGTAACTTGGGACCTATAGGGTCACACATATAGGATGCACCTAGAAAAGGAGTTTACTCATGAATATGGTTTAACTAATTTAACAAAGTATTTAGGTATACAATTTCAATGATAATGGGTGTAAATTGACTAATATGACTATGAACCAACTGGTTCAAGTGTTGAATCGATCAATTCAAGTGTCAGGTCAATTGAAACAATGTTGGATATACATTGTTTGAACTGGAAAATGGGTCGGTCAGTTCAAGATATGAAATGACTATTTCAAAGTCTGAATCAATCGGTTCAACATCCAGATCACCCAGTTCAATGATCAATATAATTGGATCAAGCATTGATGTTGATGTTGTGTTGTGCATTCATTGAATATAGGAAGTCAATGTGATTGAAAATAGGAAAGCAATTGAAATGACAGGCTCAAGTGTTGAACCGATTGTTTCATATGTGAACCGACCAGTTCAACTGTGAACCAATTGTTTCATGATTTGCAACTTCTAGAAAATTCATGAAATTCCATCTCTTCGACTCCTTGTTGATCTAGAAACCTTGCCCATGGCCCGCATACAAATAGAGTGGTAGTCAAGGCCTTCACAAACACAACAATAATCTCTGACAATTTCTGTATACTCATAGTTGTGGTAACTAGAGAGATCGAGAAAGTCATACCCATAAAAGGGACAGACAACAAGGGAGAGCAAGCTAACACTAGTATGTTGATGTTTGAAGGGACAACTCCTTCCCGTTGGCTCTGGTAGTGCAATGTGGAGTTTCTAATGGTCCACGTGGACTACATAGAGGCTTGGAGCCCATTTCCACTATGCTAGGAGGACAAAAACCATAACTGTCACTAGTGTTGTACTAGGAGGTTGTTGCCAGTTGTCCATGTGAGTCTTGCAAAGAGTGCACATTACCATGCAAGAGTAGTCACTGGACTTACTCCTGGACCAGGTATATCTCTTGATATTCTTCTTTCCTTGATACATCATTGTTGATGTGAACCCTCTGTCAATGAATAGGGACAAAAAAATTTTTTCCACGTCAAATTATGGTGTATCTGGATTTAAATTAATATGATCAAATTTAATTTATTGTGTACAATGTAAATATCAAAATGATTAATGTGCATATATGATTAAATACCACATACAATCCAAATATATGTATATATATGATATGATATATACATGCAATCTATAAGTGTCACCCCAAAAGCATTTTTATGGTGGATGTATGCATGGTTATTGCCAAAACCTCTATGGATGTGTGTGCATGGTTGTTTGGTTTTATTTTCTGTTATTACTTGGTTTGCATACCAAGCCTCTCCCCTCCTTTCCATATGTAAACTAATGCTTTCCCTATATCCCCATCAAATGTAACTTTAGGTTTTCCCTTTTACAATGTAATATAGAATAGGATAGTTTTAATTAATGTTTCATCGTGAGAAGACATTCTATACCAAATGAGTTGACCAATTCAGAGTCGAGTCAACCGATTGGAGGACTGAGGAGACAAATGACAAGAGGAACCAAGCGATCGAATGGAGGCACAACCAATCGATTGGAGGAGTCCAGCCAATCTCCTGAGCCAACAGCCAGTGAACTGACCAGAAGAAGCCAGTTGACCAACCTGAAGACCAACCGATGGACTAAAGGGTTCAACCACTGACCGGTCCCATACAAGTATTCCAATATCTGTTGTTACATGTTCTATGGACCTTAGGTGGTAGTAGTTCTTTATGTCTCCAAATAATTGCATTAGTGTGGCCATGAACATCTCTCATATATTTCTGATTGCATGTTTTTTATTTGTGGATTTAGCATATATATGATATGTACATTAAGTATGTGGTGATTTGATATGTGTATGTATTTATATATAAGACCCCTCACTAAATATTAATCTTAGATGCTTTCCATAAGAAACACACATAAAAATATTAAGTAGACTAAGCTTAGGTTATGGCATAGTGTGGTGTACCACCTATCTCATGGAAGTGTGATGGTAGATATGTGGATCAGCCAAAGCACAGTACATATTATATTGTATTGACTTTTGGTTCCGGCTTAACTAGGTGGCCTTAATGAGATTAAGTGCCCAAAAGAATAGAGATGAACTATGGCAATGAGTTTTCATACCATCTATCCAAGAGTCACATGAGATGCAATTAGAAAAAGTTACCTACCTAAATAGTAAAGTTTTGGGAGATCAACCAAAGATGACTTGTAATTTGATGAAAAATGGATCTTACCTCACTAGAAGATTGCAAACTGTAATATTTCAAATTGGTAGTGAGTGATATCAATTTGAACAAAATAATGGGATCAATAATTAATTAAAGGCCTAATTAATATTTTCAATATTATCAAATCAAATCAAAAGTGTTTTCACAAAAATTGCAAAAGTTTCTTTTGTAGAATCTAATGGAAAACAAAAACACATTTTCTTTATGATTGGTCCTTGAAAAAGACATGTTGAATGGGAAAAACTTCCATGATAGGTTCCGAACATTGAGAATCGCTATCACTCAAGAGAACAAGCTCTATGTCTTGTAGACACCAGAGCCAGTTGAATCCGCTCCCACCATGTCTAAGTCTGACAGGGATGCTTACAAGAAGCACTGTGAAGATTTTGTGGATGTCAAGTGTTTGATGGTCTCAATGAACTATGAGTTGCAGAGGCATCATGAGAACATTGATGTTCTAGTGATGGTAACACATCTTAAGACTTGTACAAATATTAGGAAAGAAAAGAGAGATATGATGTCTCAAAGGTGTTGTTAAGTGCAATATGGTTGAGTGCATGGTGCACCATATATCTCGTGGAAGTGTGATGGTAGATATGTGGCTCTGCAAAAGCAGGGTACATATTCTATTGTGTTGACTTTGGTTTCGGGCTTAACTAGGTGGCCTTAATGAGATTAAGTGCCTAGAAGAATAGAGATGGACTATGGCAATGAGTTGTGCATACCATCTATCCAAGAGTCGCATGAGATGCAATTGGAAAAAGTTGCCTACCTAAATAGTAAAGTTATGGGTGATCAACCAAAGATGACTTGTAATTTGATGAAAAATGGATCTTACCTCACTAGAAGATTGCAAATTGCAATCTTTCAAATTGGTAGTGAGTGGTATCAATTTGAACAAAATAATGGGATCAATAATTAATTAAAGGCCCAATTAATATTTTCAATATTATCAAATAAAATCAAAAATGCGTTAGCAAAAATTGCAAAAGTTTCTTTTGTAGAATCTAATGGCAAACACAAACACATTTGATTTATGATTGGTCCTTGAAAAGGAAAGCTGAATGGGAAAAACTTCCATGACATGTTCCAAACATTGAGAATTGTTCTCACTCAAGAGAATAAGCTCTATGTCCTGTAGACACCAGAGCCAGTTGAATCCACTCCCACCATGTCTAAGTTTGACAAGGATGCTTACAAGAAGCATTGTGAAGATTTCGTGGTTGTCAAGTGTCTGATGGTGCTCAATGAACTATGAGTTGCAGAGGCATCATCAGAACATTGATGTTATTGTGATGGTAACACATCTTAAGAACATGTACCAGTATCAGGAAAGAAAAGAGAGATATGATGTCTCAAAGGCATTGTTCAAGTGCAATATGGCTGAGGGAGATCCAATATGCACTCATACATTCAAGTTGATTGGGTATCTGGAGAACTTTGGTATACTGGGATTTCCCATGGGTCAAGAGTTGTCTAAAGATGAGATTTTTTAGTCACTACTAGAATCAAACAACCAGTTTGTCATGATTTGCAACATGAACATTTTTTACAAGCCGTTGTCAGAATTACTTGGCATGTTGATGACAGTTGAAGGATAGATGAAGAAGGACAAACCCAAATCTGTGATGATGATCAATAGAGGAAAGTCTAAGGGAAAAGGCAAAGCTAAGAAGAGTTCTAAATCTAGGAAAAAACCTATGTCTTCTAGCAATAAAAGCTAAGAGAGGAGTGAATAAGAAAGGAAAGTTCCACCACTATCTCCATCCTGGACACTGGAAAAGGAACTGTCCTCTTTATATAGTAGAACTCAAGAAGAAGTAGGAGATAGAGATCTCCACTTCATACCCCAAGAAGAAGTAAGCTAGAACTATGTGGAGCTAGAGTTGTTTCCACTATAGTTGGTATTTGTCATTCAACCTGATGGGCATGTGTAGAATTAGTGAATTGCTATTATATAACTACCACTGATGAAAACATCATGTGTCTTGTATGGAAAAATATTATGAATAAGTTGATGTTTCATTTTACAAGATAAGTTCTTATATGGAAATGCCCTATGTCTCATAATTTATACTTGATAGTTATAGAGACAAATATGCATAACACACAAACCGGTTTTCTTAATGACTCAAAAAATAATACCTATAGCATTGTCATCTAGAGTACATAAATGAGAAATATATTTCTAGAATCCATAAAGATGGTTGTATATACTCTTTTTTTTAATCACCCAATACATACATGCAACTCTTGTTTATTGGGAAATATGACAAAAGCACCTTTTACTAGATGTAGTGGGAGAAAGAGTATTCTATTAGGGATCATACATACTGATGTATATATACCTTTTACAATAAATGCAAGAGGTGGTTAATACTACATCATTTTATTTACTATTGATCTTAGTAGATGTGGTAGATTATGTCTAATGAAATACAAGTTTAAACTGTTGAAGGGTTCAAGGGGATCAAGAATGAACTGCATAACCAACTAGTTATAAGTATAAAAATGCTTCAATATGATCGATTTGGAAAATATTTAATCGAAGAGTTTAAGGACCTTCTCAGAGACTGTGATAGTGTATCACAATGAACTCAACCTAAAACATAATGATGTATCATAAAGAAGGTATAACAACATGTTAATCATGGTGCTATCATCAATAAATCTAGTCGATCTTCCAATTTCTTTTTTGGCAAATGCTTTGCACTAAAACAATGTATCGTCTAAAATGGTTCAAAAGAAACAATAGGTCATATGGCATGAAGAGTGTCCCGATATGTCTCTTATAAAGATTAGGAATGAAATCTTATATAAGAAAATGGTTTCTTGAAAGCTTTGTCCACAAATTACATAAATGTTATTTTGTTAAATATCCCAAAGAATAACACTTTTTCCATCCAAGAACAAAAGTGTTTGTTGCCAGGATAGATGTATTCCTAAGGGGAATTTAATTACAAAGGAATCAGTGGGAGAAAGGTCGCACTCAAAAAGTTTGAGACCAACAAGTAAATAGTGAATCTAAAGATGTATGATGGGAACAAGTATCACCACAAATTATTGTCGAATATCAAGTTCCTTATGTAACACAAAACCTTGTAAATCTATTATAAAATGACTTGATCTTAAAATATTATGATTACTTATAACTCAGAAAGGCATTGAGTTGGTTATAGAAGATGAGACAACAACCTACCTAGAAAATATTGAGGGAATAGAGTGTGATAAATGGCTTGAGGCCATGAGATCCAAGATGGAGTCCATGTAAACCAACAATGTATGACCTTAGTGAATCCACCTAAAGGGATAAAACCCATAGGGTGCAATTGGGTATTCAAGGAGAAGATCAACATGGATATTAGTGTAAAAGCCCAAAAATAAATATTGGTCATAAAGGGTTTCAAACAAGTTCAAGATGTTGAATATGATGAAATCCTTTCACCACTTGCCATGATTGAATCTATTAGGATCATGCTTTCCAATGAAGCTTAATATGACTATGACATTTAGCAAAAATGGATGTTGAAAATGCATTCCTTTACATGAATATTGTAGAGGATGTGTACATGATACAACATGAAGGTTTTAAGAATCCAATTATTTTAGATAAAGTATGTAAGCTACAGATGACAATCTATGGATTAAAGAATGCATCTCAGAGATGGAAGGAATTGTTGATTTGACAAGATAGTCAAAGTGTAACATCCCTGACCTGGGTTATGATTTAACCCTAGATGTTTTGTTTAAGAAAGATAATTATATGCTTGATATTATCTTTTGAAAAGTAATTAAGGCTCAAGAGGAACTTATGTTTCAATTTTAGTCCTTTTTGAATAATGTTGAAAACAATGTTTTGCCCGTTTTGGACTAAAGTGAAAATTACCCAAGTTGAGGAGTTAACTTGCAAATTTTACATGATAAAATGTTCCTCAAGTGTTGAAGCATCATAAGAATGAGAATGATGCTGAGGTATGACTTCCACAAAGCCTGAGCACCAAGAAAGAGCTTATTAAGCAATGTTCGTGCATTTAAACCTAATTTTGGTGTAATATGCAATTTACCCAAAACCTAGGGTTCAATATGCAAAATACCACTTCTAAAGAGTCCCTAATGTTTCTTGGTATCAATTAGAGACAAGAAAATCAGAGGGGCGTCTCAATTGAATCTCTTTGTAGGAGAGAGAATCTTGATATTAAAATAATCAAGATTTAAGCATAATTGAAACCCTAATTCAATTTAATGCAAAAATAAATATATTAATGGAAGTGCCCTGCAACCAAAAATATGATGGTTGAATTTATATAAGTATGGACGTCCTTGTGCCTTTCTATGGCACCGAAATATCTAAAGTGAGTGGAGAGCCCACTCACATTAGTTAAAGAAAAAGTAATATCCACTAATATTTGGATATCATTATTATATTGATTAAGGTGCTTAATTGTTTTCTTTTGATTCATGGATAAAGAAAAGGATTTCGAAGGATAGGATGATGGCTTCGTATGAAAGGAAGTGAGGGGGATAAGTCGCACCAATTTAGGGAAATGAAAGATTTTTATAACACTTTCTCTCTCTTGAATTTCCCTTATATACACTCCATTCTTTCACCCACATGAAAGGCTTTTTCGACTCTTCTTTCTTTCCTTGCTTTGGCCAAACACAAGGGAGCTTAGGAGCAACAGCAGGACATACTCCAACCTGTAGGTGAGCTCCTTAATCATCTTCAACCTTGATTTCATGGTGGAAATCGAAATTCAATGCTTATTTTCTTCTTTTCTCCATTCAATCTTCAACTTTAGCCATTCTTTTCACTCAAAGACTTGAGGACGGACCTTGGGAAGTTGAGAAAGCTTCATTCACTATTAAAGACGTGAATCTTGAAGCTTGTATTCAACTTTGAAGGCAGGTTATATAACTTGAACCCTTAAATGTTATTATTGATTTCATTTCTTCATCATATGTTGATTCCTTTTTCTTTCCCCGAATTTCCTTTTGATTAATTGTTGAAATCACCACAAAGATCACAACAAATTTCAAAGGTTAAGGATAATGATGTCATCTTAGAACACACCTCAATAAATATCATGAGCAAATGGTTTTCAATTTTTGATGACCAAATAGTCTCAAGATCGTTTGGTGATCAAACGGTCTCAAGACCGTTTGAGGGAAAACGGTCTCAAGACCGTTTGGGGTCAATTACTGGTATGGTTGGATGAAGATCCAATGGTTCCAATTGATCTAATCACAATGGTTACAGTGATGGATGATCGATTGATTACAAACCCTAATCGATTGATTGAAGAACCCTAAATTGATTCAAACGTTTCCAAGGTGGAATGGACCAAATGGTCTCAAGACCGTTTGAGGGAAAACAGTCTCAAGACCGTTTGAGATTAAACAGTCTCAAGACCATTTGAGGTCAAGCGGAGTCATGGATGGATGGAGATCCAAGGGTTATAATTTGTTGTACTCTCAATGGTCCAATTGATGAACGATTCAATGAAGCAAACCCTAATTGATTGGTTGAAGGAAACCATAGATGATCCTTTCAATTTCAAGGTAGTTTGGATCAAACAGGCTTGAGACCATTTGAGTCCAAACGGTCTTGAAACCGTTTGGGATCAAACGGTCTTCAAAACATTTGAGATCAAACTATCTCAAACCATTTAGAGGTCCAATCGGTTTCAAGGTTGATTTATCCAATCTGTTTCAATGTAC
The DNA here is from genome assembly GCA_963693085.1 of Alisma plantago-aquatica. NCBI lineage: Eukaryota > Viridiplantae > Streptophyta > Magnoliopsida > Alismatales > Alismataceae > Alisma > Alisma plantago-aquatica. The sequence goes on from OY856411.1 coordinate 697,227,511, forward strand.
ATATGATCAAACAATTTCAAGGGTTAGATGCCCAAATGGTTTCAAAACCGTTTGAAGGGAAAATGGTCTCAACCCTAGATGCCCAAAAGGTTTCAAAACCATTTGGTGGGCAAACGGTTTCAAAACCGTTTGGAGGTTGAGGGGTCAAAACCGTTTGAAGGTTCAATGCAACCAAAACCATTTGAAGACCTAATGTGATGAAAGATCAGTTAACCCTATGATTGATAATGATGTTTATCAAAGATAATTACAATGGTTTTACCTTTAAGGTACTAGGGTGATTAGTACCCTTAGAGGGGTTAAGCTTTGATGCTTATGGAAGTAATATCTCAATACACTATGCTAACCCTAAATGTATGTATTGAATGAAGGGTTGACCTAATCTAATCAAGCTTGAAGTAATCAACATCCTAGAGAGGATAAGAGAGAGAGGAATTCATACATGTATAATAATCATGTAGTGATTAAGCCTCAACACTTTCAACATGAATAAAATATGTAATTAGGGTATGATCCTTGATAAAGAGATCATGAAACTCTAATCGAGAAGGTTGACGAGCCCTAACCCTAATTTAGGGCAATGATAGGTGAAACCCTAATCTAGGGTAATGATGTAACCCTAATCTAGGGTGATGATATGACAAATCCCAATTCAGGGTAATATAATGAAAAACCCTAATTTAAGAGGATGCTTCATGAAACCCTAATTTGAGGAAAAGTTATAAGGAACCTTAATTCAAGATAATGATGTGTGAAACCCTAATATAGGGTGAAGGTATGTGAAACCCTAATTTTGGGTTATAGTGCATGAAACCCTAATCTTGGACAATATGATGATAAACCATAACCCTAATTTTCAGTAATGGGATGAGTATTCCTAATTGACATGAATTGGGAAACCCTAACCCTAATAAGAGAATAGTGATGTTACCCTTACATTACATAGTGATGATATGTAATTGATATAACTATAACCATGTGTACTAACCATGCATGTATCATGATATGTTGGGCATAGCCAGGTATCAGCTATGATGTTTAATTATTGAAATTATTTTATGGGCATGGTGAGCCATAATATGCTTTGTTTCCTAGTAAGAGGTAACAAGGGATTAAATGGGCTTTGAGAGCCATGTGAGATGCTTGTGTAGCAAGTATCATGTTTACCTTGGTCAGATGACCTGAAGGTATTAGTTACCTGAAAAGTAGTAAAAAGTGTCCTTTGATGAACTGAGGGTTTGAATACCCATATTCCATAATCATGAAGATGAGATGTTAAGGGATGATAATGCCCATGATGTGATAAGGGATTGAGATCCCAATGTTTTATAAAGCTTCAAAAAGTACTTGATAGAAGTATTACACATTCTTTGTAGCATTTGTTATAATAATTTATGTTTGAAAACCTTACTGATGCTAAAAGAATATGGTAATGTACTTAATTAATCAAGTGAAATCTTATCATGTAGAGCCATGGCCATAGATCCATCATCGTCAGTAGTTGGTGATGGCGAAACAGGTTTTCCCACGGGATCTCCTAGAGGGCATACTGTTGAGTATGTGGGGGTTATGGGCGTGAATATCCTTACGCCCTAATGTGGGACTGATGTGAGATAAACAATAAATCTCTTAATACTTCATTATATGTGTTGGGATGGATGTATCACGAATCTCCCGATAATGTTCATGCCGAATCGATGTGGGATAAACATGAAATCTCTCGATTGTGAAGAGAGTACAGCAAGCACTATAACTCTATAGCGAAGATTGCCAGTATACCCTGGAAAGCTATTTAGCAGAGATACAAGATGTCGTGCAGTTTGTACTCACACTAACTGAGGAGGATGAGGTCATGGAAATCCAGCTCTTCCTTGACCTATGTATGGTACCGATTTTGACTTCACAATGGTCGGTTGGAGTATGAGAGGTATACCTCATCTCCTCAGGGCTTAAGTATGATTGTAAAATGTAATCAGTCGTGTAGCGTATTTGATTAAGGTTGAAATACGAGAATCATTGGTTGATGTTACCTTGCTTAGCATATCCTAGATGGATAAATATTATATATGTTCTTCAATTCCTTATTGGATAAGTGACATGCTGCTTTATCAAGTTATAGCTGAAATGATTTGAATAAGAATATTGCTCTCTCTGTTGTTGAATATATATGATTCCTCTGCTCAGTTTTATTCTATTAAATTGCAATAATAATGTTTTTGGCGGAGAGTTATATCTCTCGCTAGGACTGGGTCTCACTCCGTTGGTCACCAACACTTTTTAGGAAGACGCAGAAGAAGAGGCAGAAACCCTATAGCAGAAGAAGATGCTTGTTGTAACACCCCTGTCCTAGGTTATGAACTAACCCTAGGTGTTTTTCTTAAAATTATGATTAGAGGCTTGTTTTTAACCCTTTATATGTCATTAAAGCTTTAGAAGAATCTATATTTTCATTTATGCCCTTTTTGAACAATGTTGTAAGATTGTTTTGTTTAATAGGGACCCATGTGCAAATTACCCAATTAGAGGGGTTAACTTGCAAATTGCACATGTTAAGATGTTCCCCTGATTATGAGACATCATAAGAATGAATATGATGTGGTGATATGGATTCCCCAAGCTTGGGCACCAAAATATAGCTTGTAGAGCAATCCTTGTACTTTAAAACCTAGTTTTGGTGTAAAGTGCAATTTACCCAAAACATAGGGTGCAACATGTAAAATATACCCTCTAGAGTACATCTCATGCTTTTTATCATCAATTGGAGTAAAGAAAATGAGGGGGACACCTCATTTGAGTAACCATATAAGAAGGATAATCATTGTAATTGAATAATCAAGATGTATGCAAAATGACCCTTATATATGTATGACTTAATAAAGTGTTTGGCTTCTTTTCCTCTAAACCAAGGTTGAGAGATAATTTTGCATGTTATAAGAAGGTAGTAACGTGGCAAAGAAGTAGGAGAGGGGCGTGGAGGATATAGATGTAAAAGAGAAGAAGTATTTATCATTGCCTTGGAAATATGCCCAAAAATATATAAGCAAGCTCTTTCCACAATCAAGGGATCGTTCCCTTCATTTCCTCTTCTCATCCTTTTTCTTTGGACCGACTAAGGAGGAGGTTAGGAGCATAAAAGGACGACCAAGTTGATCTAGGTAAGTTTGGTCATCTTCTAGCTCGGATTCATGGAGGAAATTCCATTACAAGGTTGGTTTGCTAGTATTCCTTACACAACTCTTGCTTCTAGCCATCTTCTCCATCCAATTCTTGAAGAAAGGACCTTGGACGACCCCTGGAGCTCAAGCCACCATTAAAGATACGGAGCTTGGAGCTCTAGATCAGATTATAAGGCGGGTTTTATAACTCTAAACCCTTAAACTTTGTTATACATCTTTCTTTCTTGCAAAAGTAGTTTGTTCTTCTTTCCCCCATCCTTCCTTGCTTTCTTGCAACAAAAACCACGAAGAACAGACCTTGATCTGGAGGTAGAAGAAGATGGGCATGATTACCAATGTTACTTTATCAAACGGTCTTTCCCCCCCCCCTTTTTGGCCAAACGGTTTGGGGCAAACGGTTTGCAAAACCATTTGAAGGGAAACCAGTTTCACAAGGTCGGTTGGAGAAAACGGTCTCCAAGACCATTTGTTTGAGTTGACCAAGTGTTGACCGTTTGATATTTCTGTTCATAATTATGTAGGTTAATAACCCTAAAAATTTGAGGGATTAACTCCCAAGGAATCATGAGTTAAAGGCTAATCAATTAGGTAAACCTAATTGGATTAAGTGCTGATTTTCAACCTGATTAACTTGACCTTTTTGGGCAAACGGTTTCAAAACCATTTGAGGGCGTTTACCAAGCATTGAACGTTTGATATTCCTGTTCATAATTATGTTATTTAATAACCCACCACATTTTATGGGTTAACTCCCAAGGAATCGAGAGTTGAAGGCTAATCAATTAGATAAACCTAAATGGATTAAGTGCTGAATTTTCAGCTTGATTAATTGAATTTTTTGGGAAAACGGTTTCAAAACCATTTGAGGGCGTTGACCAAGTGTTGACCGTTTGAGATTCCTGTTCATAATTATGTTGGTTAATAACTCACAAAATTTGATAGGTTAATTCCAAAGGAATCATGAGTTGAAGGCTAATCAATTAGGTAAACCCTAATTGGATTAAGTGCTGACTTTCAACTTGATTGATTTGACTTTTTGGGTTTTCTTGCCCAAACGGTCTCAAGACCGTTTGGGGGCCACCCAAGACCGTTTGAAGGTCTAGGGTCAAGTATGGATATGTGTTTGAAGATCCAAAGATGTGGTATGAACCCTAATCGGCTAAGTGCTGATTTTGCAAGTGATGAGTTGATTGTTTTGGGTTGATTGACCCAAACGGTCTCAAGACCGTTTGGGGATCACCCAAGACCGTTTGGAGGTATGGGGTTAAGTATAGTTGACCAATTGAAGGTCCAAAGGTACACAATTACAAAGCAATCAATTTCTGATTTGATGATCAACTCAATAGCTCAAACCCGAATGAGTTTTCACTAGAATCCAAGGGTTGGGTGAGCCAAACGGTCTCAAGACCGTTTGGAACTCATCCAAACGGTCTCAAGACCGTTTGGAGGTCACCCAAGACCGTTTGGAGGTCTAGGGGTGAGTATGGTTAAGCAATTGATGATCCAATGTTACTAAGTTAAAGTGTAATCAATTGCTGATTTGGTGATCAATCCAATGATCCAAACCTTAATTGATTGACTTGGATTTTGATGATATGATGGGCAAACGGCCTCAAGACCGTTTGGAGGTCATCCAAACGACCTCAAGATCGTTTGGGGTCAGGTCATACCCAATTTGGATGATGGTTCTATGGTTTCAAAGTAACTAGTCTTACATTGATTAGTATTGAAGGATGATCGATTCCAACCCTAATCCAATCCTTACAAACCCTAACTGGTGATCAATTGAGGATTAATTGAGGGTCACATCAGTTGAGTATTAACTTAATTGTCTCAATTGATAAATGGTTAACCATGGCATGAACGATTGAGGGGTTCAACATTGAAAACCCTAACTCAATTGGAAGTGTTAATACACTTTTTGGTCCATGCGGTTTTGAGGGTGTTTGGACCAAACAGTCTCAAGACCGTTTGAGTCCAAACGGTCTCAAGACCATTTGGTGGTCATGTGGTTTCAAACCGTTTGGAGGTTGAAAGTGGAAAACCGTTTGGGGTCTTTTAAGGTCAAGATTGCTTAATGCTTTAAAGGCTTAGATGGTTTAATGGTTGATTAATATAAATCCTAATGATATCTAAAGACATTAAGGGAACAAGTAATTAGTTGATGGAAGCATGTTATGATCAATGGTGAACATTACTAAAGTACCCTTGATGGGTTTAAGTAGTCAACACGTCTTGATCAAGCAAACCCTAATGAACATTGTAGTAATAATGTGACTTATGTTATCAAGGTTGAATTGACCTAACCTAATCATAAGAGATTTAAACATCATCTAATAAATAGAGGGGAGAGAAGACTCCTAATATGAATGAGAATAAAGTAATATACTTCCAACATGTATGAATACACATAATTAGGGTATGATCCTTTACAATGGGATCATGCAAACCCTAATTATGATGATCTATGAATCTTAACCTAAGTGAAGACATGAATGGAAGTAATCTTCATACATAATGATGGTATGATCTCCATTCACTACTATGTGAATAGTAAACCCTAATCTAGGGTAATGCGATGCTATGTGCATAGTAAACCCTAATCTAGGATAATGTGATGCTATGTGAATAGTAAACCATAATCTAGGGAGATGTGATGATATGAACAAGTAACCCTAATTCCGAGTTATGCTTTTAAGCATGAAACTCCATGATTGAGAAATGAGATAGGAATCACTATTCCTAATCTAGTTAAGAGGTGGAATAACTCTTTTTGGATTAAATGAGAATCCTAACCCTAAAAACTAGCTGTGGTATTATGACATGGTCGTGGTGAGTCCTTTGTTGCACGATCATGCAAGGTAGCACGGCCGTGGTATCACATATATAATTTGAGAAGAACCTGTATTGTGCGGTTATGATACAATATGCATGTCATTAGTAAATATTGATCATGCAGGTTTTCATAAAGAGATGATCATATCTAGGTAAGGATTATGATATCTTATGTATTGAAATTACTTTACATGCTTCAAGTATAATGATATGCTATGATACCTAGTGAATGGTAAATTATGAGTTCAAGTACCTAGATTCTATAATCATGATGATAAATTTAGAAAGGTACTTGATAAGTTGAGGAATTGAGATCCTAACACTTTGTGAGAAAATGTATGGCTACAGGCCATGACTCCCCAATAATAATGTCAGACATTAGATATATGATCTAACTCTGAAGAGAGTTAATGTTGTAATAATGGTTTTATAGTAAATAAATGTCATACGTGTTCTTCTATTTCTTAAAAGATAAATGACATATGGGTTTATCAAATTATAGTTGTATTGCTTTAATTGGAAGAATGGTTTAATCTGTTAAACATTGTTTTCACTACTCTCAGACATATATAACTTCTTTGTGTACATTTACTCTATTAAGATGCAATAATTATGTTTCTGGTGAAGAGTTATATCTCTCGCTGGGACAATTTTATAATTGTCTCACCCCGTGGGAAACATATTTTTAGGTGGACGTGGGTGAGGAGGCAGAAATCCTTCAATAGGTGAAGGGCAACATCAATAGTACCAGGGACAGTAGTGAAGTTTCAGGTGGAGACACTGGCTGTTATGCCACGTATAGATGTAGTTAGAGTCCTATGTGTCGTCTCTGTACTCTCAGGTCCTCGGAGTAATAGTTAGTGCTTTCGAGGTTTTGGTCCAGTACCTCGACATTTCTGTATCTTGCCTTATATAGTTAACATGGTAGTTGATGATTGTAATCTCGAGATACGACCTTACAGATATGTACTGATGGATCAGTTTGTAAATAACTTATCGTGTTTTTTTATGAAAAAGCTTTAGCATTTAAAGATCTCTTCATATAAAGTTTTATTTTTTAGTGATTTTTGGTAATCCGCTACTTAGTGAACGTTTCCGCATTAGTTAATCTTGTTTTCTCGAGATAGACGTTACATTTAGTGGTATCAGAGCTCTAGGTTCGCTGAGTCTACAGAGACATAGGACTAAGGTTGTAGAGTCTGTTCTAACTGTCTTCCAGTTTATCTGATAGTATCTTCTACTCACATAGGAGAAGAAGAACTTGAAAATGACTGGAGAACATGAGGAACACATTGCTAGGGACAATGTTGTTGCACCAGGAGAGGGTGCATGGGACCAGGCAAGAGGAGAACAAATGCCTGAGAATTCGCACCTTGACCTAATCAGGATAGAGAATCCTATGCTATGCTCTTGAAGAGCAGAATAAGACAACTGTAATGCATATAGAAGACTGGATACTTGTATCATAACCTAAGTTACCATTCTTTAATGCATAAACTTTGGGCTTTGAAAGGATTCCTGAGTGATATGATCATGTTAGAACAGTGGAAATGTGGAAAAGATTAACATATGGCAAGAAAGTAGACTCTGCCATAAGTTTAGACAAATAGTACATTTGTGATGGTAGTGCCCAAGGAGGGGCCATAAGCTATGAATTAAGGTAAGGTCATTACAATTTTAGAGATATTTTCCTGGATATTCTGAAAAGCCAAAGTTTTTGGTGTTAACAGTGCACTAAATGCCTAGTACGCCAGGGCAGTAGCCACTAAGTAAAGACAAAAGCAGCAACATGAGATAATTGGACACTATGGGTTGAAATCAACCTAATGTGGTAGGTGACCTTGAAGGGTAATACTTAAATAAAATATATTCACCCTGATACTCATTTCATGATTCTATGTGTTAAAGATATGAAAGTAGTTGTTTTTGAACTTCCTTTGACTAATCCTATAAGGACACAAGAGAGATGATAACTTATATCTTACTCAGTGTTCCTTAAAATGTTTTATAACCTCCCTTATCTGTCTGTTGAAAGATGAGATTTAGAAGTGATGCCTTGAGAAAATCTAGGAAATGGGAAATCCTGTGTGTATAATGATATGAAAAGTGAGGAATACGATAGCAAATAAGGTGCATACTACCTAATCTCAATACTTATATACCCTGGCCAGGTATATGATTATTGAAGATAAGGCAAGTATGAAACTCTTAGATTGTTATCTTTTTTATTACTCTGATCAAGTAGTCATTCTGAAACAATCTAGAGAGTATGAGGTAATTAATGATAAAAGCTAAGTGAAACTTCTAAATGAACACACTGAATGAATCTTTTTAGTGAATACTTAGTGAATATACTTAGTGAACACACTCAGTGAATTTCCTCAGTGAACACTTAGTGAACTTTCTTAGTGAATACTTAGTGAACTTCCTCAGTGAATATACTTCGTGAATATACTCAATGAACTTCCTCAGTGAATACTTAGTGAAAATACTCAGTGAACTTCCTCAGTGAATACTTAGTGAATATACTCAGTGAACTTCCTCAGTGAATACTTAGTGAATATACTCAGTGAACTTCCTCAGTGAATACTTAGTGAATATACTCAGTGAACTTCCTCAGTGAATACTTAGTGAATATACTCAGTGAACTTCCTTAGTGAATACTTAGTGAATATACTCAGTGAACTTCCTCAGTGAATACTTAGTGAATATACTCAGTGAACTTCCTTAGTGAATATACTTAGTGAATATACTCAGTGAACTTCCTCAGTGAATACTTAGTGAATATACTCAGTGAATTTCCTCAGTGAATACTTAGCGAACATACTCAGTGAATTTCCTCAGTGAATACTTAGTGAACATACTTAGTGAGCATTCTTAGTGAACATACTCAGTGAATTTCCTCAGTGAATACTTAGTGAATATACTTAGTAAACATACTTAGTGAACATACTCAGTGAATTTCCTCAGTAAATACTTAGTAAGCATACACAATGAACTCCTTCAGTGAAAGCTTTTGAGACAACATACTTAGTAAATTTACTTAGTAAAATCTTCTAAGACAAATTGCTTAGTGAATCTTCTCAGTGAATATTTCCAAATTAATTGATTAGCAAACTTTCTTAGTGAACTGTTTCAAATAAATAAAGGATTGCTGAGTAAATTATCTATGTTAAGTTATGTATGTTTCTCTTTCGATAAACATTCTTGGGTGATACTAGAAGAATGTTCTTTTATGCTTCTTCCTTTCAAAAGTATGGACACCTTATGTTAGGGGTTTATGCTTTACACAAACATAAACAGTGATAAGAAGTAATTAATGAAAGGGACTTTGTGTGAATTACAAATCCATAATATCATCATAATTTTGAGATAATATGGGGAAACTTGAGGGCCTTACTAATGAATAATATGTCCCTCCTTTTCCTGGGATTTCGGGGACGAAATCCTTGTTAGGGGTTTATAATTTGTAACACCCCTGACCTAGGTTATGAACTAACCCTAGGTGTTTTGCTTAAAATTATGATTATAGGCTTGTGGTTAACCCTTTATATGTCATTAAAGCTTTAGAAGAATCTATATTTTCATTTCTGCCCTTTTTGAACAATGTTGTAAGATTGTTTTGTTTAATAGGGACCCATGTGCAAATTACCCAATTAGAGGGGTTAACTTGCAAATTTCACATGTTAAGATGTTCCTCTGATGATGATACATCATAAGAATGAATATTATGTGGTGATATGGATTCCCCAAGCTTGGGCACCAAAATATAGCTTGTAGAGCAATCCTTGTACTTTAAAACCTAGTTTTGGTGTAAAGTGCAATTTACCCAAAACATAGGGTGCAACATGTAAAATATACCCTCTAGAGTACCTCTCATGCTTTTTAGCATCAAGTGGAGTAAAGAAAATGAGGGGGGCACCTCATTTGAGTAACCATATAAGAAGGATAATCATTGTAATTGAATAATCAAGATGTATGCAAAATGACCCTTATATATGTATGACTTAATAAAGTGTTTGGCTTCTTTTCCTCTAAACCAAGGTTGAGAGATAAGTTTGCATGTTATAAGAAGGGAGGAACGTGGCAAAGAAGTAGGAGAGGGGCGTGGAGGATATAGATGTAAAAGAGAAGAAGTATTTATCATTGCCTTGGAAATATGCCCAAAAATATATAAGCAAGCTCTTTCCACAATCAAGGGATCGTTCCCTTCATTTCCTCTTCTCATACTTTTTCTTTGGGCCGACTAAGGATGAGGTTAGGAGCAGAGGAGTACTACCAAGTTGATCTAGGTAAGTTTGGTCATCTTCTGGCTCGGATTCATGGAGGAAATTCCATTACAAGGTTGGTTTGCTAGTATTCCTTACACAACTCTTGCTTCTAGCCATCTTCTCCATCCAATTCTTGAAGAAAGGACCTTGGACGACCCCTGGAGCTCAAGCCACCATTAAAGATACGGAGCTTGTAGCTCTAGATCAGATTATAAGGCGGGTTTTATAACTCTAAACCCTTAAACTTTGTTATACATCTTTCTTTCTTGCAAAAGTAGTTTGTTCTTCTTTCCCCCATCCTTCCTTGCTTTCTTGCAACAAAAACCACGAAGAACAGACCTTGATCTGGAGGTAGAAGAAGATGGGCATGATTACCAATGTTACTTTATCAAACGGTCTTTCCCCCCCCCCTTTTTGGCCAAACGGTTTGGGGCAAACGGTTTGCAAAACCATTTGAAGGGAAACCAGTTTCACAAGGTCGGTTGGAGAAAACGGTCTCCAAGACCATTTGTTTGAGTTGACCAAGTGTTGACCGTTTGATATTTCTGTTCATAATTATGTAGGTTAATAACCCTACAAATTTGAGGGATTAACTCCCAAGGAATCATGAGTTAAAGGCTAATCAATTAGGTAAACCTAATTGGATTAAGTGCTGATTTTCAACCTGATTAACTTGACCTTTTTGGGCAAACGGTTTCAAAACCGTTTGAGGGCGTTGACCAAGAATTGACCGTTTGATATTCCTGTTAATAATTATGTTAGTTAATAACCCACCAAATTTGATGGGTTAACTCCCAAGGAATCGAGAGTTGAAGGCTAATCAATTAGATAAACCTAAATGGATTAAGTGCTGATTTTTCAGCTTGATTAATTGAACTTTCTGGAAAAATGGTTTCAAAACCGTTTGAGATTCCTGTTCATAATTATGTTGTTTAATAACTCACCAAATTTGATAGGTTAATTCCAAAGGAATCATGAGTTGAAGGCTAATCAATTAGGTAAACCCTAATTGGATTAAGTGCTGACTTTCAACTTGATTGATTTGATTTTTTGGGTTTTCTTGCCCAAACGGTCTCAAGACCGTTTGGGGATCACCCAAACGGTCTCAAGACCGTTTGGGGGTCACCCAAGACCGTTTGAAGGTCTAGGGTCAAGTATGGATGTGTGTGTGAAGATCCAAAGATGTGGTATGAACCCTAATCGGCTAAGTGTTGATTTTGCAAGTGATGAGTTGATTGTTTTGGGTTGATTGGCCCAAACGGTCTCAAGACCATTTGGGGATCACCCAAGACTGTTTGGAGGTATGGGGTTAAGTATAGTTGACCAATTGAAGGTCCAAAGGTACACAATTACAAAGAAATCAATTACTGATTTGATGATCAACTCAATAGCTCAAACCCTAATGATTTTTCACTAGAATCCAAGGGTTGGGTGAGCCAAACGGTCTCAAGACCATTTGGAACTCATCCAAACGGTCTCAAGACCATTTGGAGGTCACCCAAGACCGTTTGGAGGTCTAGGGGTGAGTATGGTTAAGCAATTGATGATCCAATGTTACTAAGTTAAAGTGTAATCAATTGCTGATTTGGTGATCAATCCAATGATCCAAACCTTAATTGATTGACTTGGATTTTGATGATATGATGGGCAAACGGTCTCAAGACCGTTTGGAGGTCATCCAAACGACCTCAAGATCGTTTGGGGTCAGGTCATACCCAATATGGATGATGGTTCTATGGTTTCAAAGTAACTAGTCTTACATTGATTAGTATTGAAGGATGATCGATTCCAACCCTAATCCAATCCATCCAAACCCTAATTAGTGATCAATTGAGGATTAATTGAGGGTCACATCAGTTGAGTATTAACTTAATTGGCTCAATTGATAAATGGTTAACCATGGCATGAACGATTGAGGGTTTCAACATTGAAAACCCTAACTCAATTGGAAGTGTTAATACACTTTTTGGTCCATGCGGTTTTGAGGGTGTTTGGACCAAATGGTCTCAAGACCGTTTGAGTCCAAATGGTCTCAAGACCATTTGAGACCAAACGGTCTCAAGACCGTTTGGTGGTCATGTGGTTTCAAACCATTTGGAGGTTGAAAGTGGAAAACCGTTTGGGGTCTTTTAAGGTCAAGATTTCTTAATGCTTTAAAGGCTTAGATGGTTTAATGGTTGATTAATCTAAATCCTAATGATATCTAAATACATTAAGGGAACAAGTAATTAGTTGATGGAAGCATGTTATGATCAATGGTGAACATTACTAAAGTACCCTTGATGGGTTTAAGTAGTCAACACCTCTTGATCAAGCAAACCCTAATGAACATTGTAGTAATAATGTGACTTATGTTATCAAGGTTGAATTGACCTAACCTAATCATAAGAGATGTAAACATCATATAATAAATAGAGGGGAGAGAAGACTCCTAATATGAATGAGAATCAAGTAATATACTTCCAACATGTATGAATACACATAATTAGGGTATGATCCTTTACAATGGGATCATGGAAACCCTAATTATGATGATCTATGAATCTTAACCTAAGTGAAGACATGAATGGAAGTAATCTTCATACATAATGATGGTATGATCTCAATTCACTACTATGTGAATAGTAAACCCTAATCTAGGGTAATGCGATGCTATGTGCATAGTAAACCCTAATCTAGGATAATGTGATGCTATGTGAATAGTAAACCCTAATCTAGGGAGATGTGATGATATGAACAAGTAACCCTAATTCTGAGTTATGCTTTTAAGCATGAAACTCCATGATTGAGAAATGAGATAGGAATCACTATTCCTAATCTAGTTAAGAGGTGGAATAACTCTTTTTGGATTAAATGAGAATCCTAACCCTAGAAACCAGCCGTGGTATTACGACACGGTCGTGGTGAGTCCTTTGTTGCACGATCGTGCAAGGTAGCACGGCTGTGGTATCACATATATAATTTGAGAAGAACCTGTATTGTGCGGTTATGATACAATGTGCATGTCATTAGTAAATATTTATCATGCAGGTTTTCATAAAGAGGTGATCATATCTAGATAAGGATTATGACATCTTATGTATTGAAATTACTTTACATGCTTCAAGTATAATGATATGCTATGATACCTAGTGAATGGTAAATTATGAGTTCAAGTACCTAGATTCTATAATCATTATGATAAATTTAGAAATTTACTTGATAAGTTGAGGAATTGAGATCCTAACACTTTGTGAGAAAATGTATGGCTACAGGCCATGACTCCCCAATAATAATGTCAGACATTAGATATATGATCTAAGTCTGAAGAGAGTTAATGTTGTAATAATGGTTTTATAGTAAATAAATGCCATACATGTTCTTCTATTTCTTAAAAGATAAATGACATATGGGTTTATAAAATTATAGTTGTATTGCTTTAATTGGAAGAATGGTTTAATCTGTTAAACATTGTTTTCACTACTCTCAGACATATATAACTTCTTTGTGTACATTTACTCTCTTAAGATGCAATAATTATGTTTCTAGAGAAGAGTTATATCTCTCGCTGGGACAATTTTATAATTGTCTCACCCCGTGGGAAACATATTTTTAGGTGGACGTGGGCGAGGAGGCAGAAATCCTTCAATAGGTGAAGGGCAACATCAACAGTACCAGGGACAGCAGTGAAGTTTCAGGTGGAGACACTGGCTGTTATGCCACGTATAGATGTAGTTAGAGTCCTATGTGTCGTCTCTGTATTCTCAGGTCCTCAGAGTAATAGTTAGTGCTTTCGAGTTTTTGGTCCAGTACCTCGAGATTTCTGTATCTTACCTTATATAGTTAACATGGTAGTTGATGATTGTAATCTCGAGATATGACCTTACAGAGATGTACTGATGGATCAGTTTGTAAATAACTTATCATGTTTCTTTATGAAAAAGCTTTACCATTTAAAGATCTCTTCACATAAAGTTTTAAATTTTTAGTTATTTTTGGTAATCCGCTGCTTAGTGAACGTTTCCGCATCAGTTAATCTTGTTTTCTCGAGATAGACGTTACACTTGTAATCCTCGAGAAGGGATGGTACAGGATATGTACTTATGAACCATAATGTAAATAAAATACATTGGTTCTTAATAAAAGAGTTTTCCTATGTTTGGATCTTTTTTTAAATGGTTTCTACTTAGTTAATGACGTTTTGTTCGAACGGTGTGCGACACAAAGTGTTTGACTTTGGTCAGCATGAAGATGAAATTGGTGATTACAATAAATTTAGTGGGGACATATTTATATTCCATATAAGATGGGGAATAACATCCTTATACAACAAATTTAAAAACCTGGCTAGGAAAGTATCTTCTCTCTGAAGGGTTTAAGTGAAGCATCGTATATATTAGGAATAAAGATCTATAGAGATAGATCTAGAAAGATTCTTGACCCAAGTAGGAGAACATACATTGGCAAGATGTTGAAGGGGTTCAACATGCAAGACTCAATGAGAGAAAAAATTCCATGTTCCATGGAATTAGTTTCTCAAGGGCCTAGTGTTGGTATGCATGCCCAGAGAGCCAATCATATTATGATTGGGATGTGGCATTAGATACCTGATTTAATAATAATAAAGGTAATTTTCTCTATTATGTTTGTCTCAGTCATCAGATGATGACACAGACATAAGTAGATATCTAAAGAATGATGTTACTTGATGTCATATGTCTTCAGGTTGAGGACCTAAACAATGAGATCATATGTATGATAAGAGTACATGCATTGTTACAACCCCAATTTTTGGGCTCATATGGTTGGAAATGCAATTTCCCCAATAAATGTATGATTATGGGAATTGTATGATTTATGTGTATTGAATGGATTTCCATTGCAATATTTCCTTTCTGCATGTGATTTTGTGGATCATAATATGTTAATGAGTCCAATATGATTAAAAGAAAAAGGAAGAAATCAAATAATACATTATTAAGAAGGAAATTTGAGATAATGAGGAAAAGATAAGAAATATGAGGAAATATGGATAATGGAATCATCATGGATGAGATTTCAAGTCCACATGGTTTCTAATGGTAAAAGGAATCCAAATAAGAGAATAAAAGAGTAAGAGAGAGAAAATATGCATAAAATATGCCTTAATAAGTGATAACTTGCATATGAAGTAAAGTCTCTGAAACTTTCGAGTTTACATCCCAAACTTTGCACATATGAAGTTTAAGTCATTATGTATTTTCCTCTAAAATTTGAGATTAAAACAATAAACGGTTTGGGAGATATGAATTTTGTAAGTTTCCTAAAGTGTAAAGGATAACATTAAATGTCACAATTCAATTGTGACTTATGTTCTAATACGAGGCTTGACAGCCATTGGATCCTTGATCCAACAGTGGCTCTTTGAGTCAGATCAGGAAAAGGGAATAGTACATGGTGGGATTGATCTGACATATCTCTCTCCATGTTTCTCTAGGAGTGCTAGGAAGTTGATATTCAACTTTGGGAGGTTAAATCGGACTAGATGGTCCCTTTGTTGTCCTAGTTTCATGCGCGGTGGATAGTTTCCCCAATCACAGTGGAACTCAGACTCTTTTGATCCTCGATTGGTAGACCCTACCTATAAAAGGCCCGAGAATTCCTTGTCGAGGGGGAGGGAAGAGCTTCCTAGACCCAAGGGGTCCTTCCGCAGAGTCGAGGAGCAATGAGGTTTCCCCTAAACAGGTCATCGCTGCATCGGATGCTCTGTTTCCTCTGAAGAGCACTGTTATGTTCTTCCTCCCTTTTGGTTATGTGGTAGCCTCAAGCACGTTCAGAGAGGAGGGCGACATGGTTGGACAAGAGAGGGCAAAGCTTGGCATGTTGGCTCGGTGCTCCAAAGTAGAAAAGGGATTCAACAGGCGAGGTTGACCCAAAACTCTGTTCCTCTACTAAAATAAGGGACTGGATCCCCATCCATGCGAGAATGATGAAGAAGGGGAGCCAGATCCAGGCTTCTGGGCAAGTAAACCCAGCAGGGGATCCGCGAGCCAAAGAAGGGAATAGCGAGAAAAAGGATTGAAAAGGACACGTGGCACTCGGTTATTGGCCGAGGTAAGAGTACTTTGCGTAAATCCTAACTATTTATGGGTAACTCGGATATGAACAAGTAATATATGAAAATTGATCAAACAATTATGTAGATTGCAATAAAAATATATTTAGATCCTGAGTATGATCATAGTTCGAAAAGTAGTTAAAGTTGCTAAACTTAATGCTTTATAATGTGGAAAAACCCTAAATTGATGATTCTATGAAATTGAGATGAGTAATATGGATAATCTATGATCATATTAACCTATTGTTAATAAAAATATGTTTTGAATGTATAAGTGGATAATCCATGGGATAAATAGCTTAATTTTGGGTTTTTATGTGTTGAAATGCATTAACGGGCTTCGAAACCCAAATCTAAGTGTTAATGGGTTTTAATGAATTTTATTTCAAGATTCTTTATATAAAAGTGATACTAGGTTAATCCTAAGCCTAATAGATGATAAGAAGGATTTAATATGTATAAAGTGGATAATTAGGGTCTTTGTACCTAGAACTACTATTTTAGGGTTTTGTGGACATAAAAGAGGAAAGTTGTAAATAGATCTAAAGGAACCCTAATGAAACCCTAATTCAGATTAGAAACCTAAAAAGTGATTCCAAGTCATTAAAGTAGATTCTTTATGAGTATGTAGTAAATAGGTTGTACATGCTTTTCAAGATTCTATTCTTTCGTGTGATTGGCTTGAGTGCTTGCTTGGATTGGATTGCCTGATTGATTGGACATGCTTATTTCTTGTAAAATCTCCTAATCAGGTATGTGGTTAATTATGAGTACATGCTTTAGTTTCCCGGTGTTTTCCCAATGTTTTATCGATTGCATGGAAATAAATTGTTTGTATGCTTTTATTTCTACAATCTTTAAAGTGAATATGATTATCATAACTTAAGTATATATATATGACTATCTCAAACCTACATACCATCTCTGGATGTATGATGCAAGACCAAGCCCCAAAGGGAAGGTTTGAAGTGGTCAAGCCCTAGAGGAAGACCACTCGGTACCCAGATAGGTGACCCCAGGTACCAAGCTCAGGATGGAGAAGGTAGCCATAAGTCCCTTACACGGACTAAACCCTAAGAGAGGGTATCCCAGAGCATGTGTAAAAGCGGTTGAAAAGTTACATTGAAAACATAATTTTGCATTGTTAACAACTATTTGATGTAATTATGTTGTTAGAACTTATGTGCAATGTTTTGGTTGTCACCACATACTGGTATATTCATTTATACTGACTTACATTTTGTTTGTCGGCATTTTGGGATTATCTGAAATTGGAAAAATAGTAAAGTGGAACTTGTGAAGATTAAAGTTAATTCATAAAGGAGGATTTAGTTAGATATAACTCTACTGAGGGTAGAAGTACCAGTTTCCTAATTTTGAAAGGTGTCTGAAAAGAAATTTTTATTCCAGTTTTTAGTTTAGTCTTTCATAGAATTTATTAATTATTTTTTATTATTTGCAAAACCATTGATCCTATTTTTGGGATATCGCCTCTGACTTCTTGGTCTTACTTAATTGGGGGTTACCGGGAAACAGGGTTGTTATATGCATTCTTGTTTTGTCCCTAGTTAGATATTACTATTGGAAGCAAAATAGACAACAATAATACATAAGACTAGAGTATGTGTTGACTGATGATAGAGTCTCTTTAGTCATGATATATGATATCAAGTCGCTCACATAGGTACATGTTATAGAATAGTGTATCAGATAGACCCACCATGAGAGTGATACATGGAGACCATGGAATGGTAGTCAGAATCAGCTTTCATAGTGATAGTAGTGATTGTGGTTCGTAGACCTAAAGTCACTACACTCATCACATGTCGCTGGGTATACTTTAACATCATCAAATGTAATCCTAAAATACGGGTTGACGTAAAGGTGATGATTGCGTAGCTTTGACCCATGGGGACTGAGTGTGAGTGATGTAGATGGGATTTGTCCCTCCTATAGGAGTTTGATATCCAAGGTGTCTTGATAAGAAAAACTGAGAAATGTATGACCTTATTGATTTGGTTCAATATTTGATATGTGAACTCATATGCATCTCAGACAGTCTGCTCTAGTTCAAGGAACATGGATTGAATGTTGAGTGGATGATGATTCGATGCTTGAGTTCAATCAAGATATCAGAGACAAAGGAACTATACGATCACAGTAACACTAATCATGGATTATAGGTTGAATTTTTTCTCTAACTTTCTATATTACATGGGTCACAATGATGTGCAAATAGGCATTGCTCTTTCCTTGTGATGTCATAAGTTGTTATGGACATTCACTACCAACGTAATTCTAGACCTATAGGGTCACACACATAGGATACACCTAGATTAAAGGAGTATATTCATGAATGATGTTTAGATTGAATGCTAAATGTGTTTAGGTATTCAATTATATAATAGATCAACTGACTGGACTCATAATCATCAAGTACACGTGTTGGAATAACTATTTGGAGTTCTAGGTTGATTAGAAACTGAATTGGCTGAGTTCTTCTAGAATTGGGGAATGAGACAACTGTCTCACGTGAGTGAGACGACAATCTCACATGATGTTTGTGGGACGACATTATCATGTGAGTGAGGCAACCGGTTCATGGTTGTGAGACGAATGGCTCGCATGAGCGAGATGCCCGATTAGTGGGAAAATTCAATTTCACCAAGGATTAGTACTGACGTCATGTTGTGCATTAACTAGATTCGAATTTCTAGTTTGATTAAGAATAGGAAACTATGTGAAATGACCATCTCACACACGAGATGACCATTTTACAGTGCGAGACGACTGTCTCGCAGTTTGCATGTTTTAGAACATTCATGATTCTGAACCCTTCTACTCCCAAATTGACTAGTAACCCTAACCCTGGCCTCTATTATATATAGTAGGGTACTAGGGGCTTCCCAAGACACATAATTGAGAATTAGTTGCTCTAAAAATTGTTGTCTTCTCTAGTTGTGGTAACCGATAGAGAGCCCAAGAAAGTCCTACTTGTAAAAGGGAGGGATAGCAAGGGAGACAACAACTGAGGATCAGTTGTGGGAGAGCATGTTGGAGACTAGTACACTAACAGAAGGAGACAACTCCTTCTTGTTGGCTCTGGTAGTGCAGCATGGAGTTCTTGATGGTCAAAGTGGACTACTCTAGAGGTGAGAGGTTGTGGTATGCCGCTACAAGGACAATGCCAGTTACCAGTCCATGGTGAGACCGCAAGAGCCGATGTAGACATTTTTCCAATCTATTATCCTTGGTGATGACCAGGAACTACACAGATACTGTCTACGAGCAACTACACGACAGTTGCGCATCTATGATTGTAAGGGTAATGTCGTTGGACTTACTTGAGGACCAGGTATAATCTTGTAACCTTTCCTTCCTAGATACATTGTTGTTGACGCGATCTTGCTATACTTGTGAATCATGCAATTAAATTTTTGTTTCAGCTACCTATATCTATGCCCAATTTTCCTACAGTGGTATTAGAGCCACGTCAATTTATGATATATCTGGGATCTAAATTGATGTGATTGGATTTAGTTTTCCTTCTTTTATTGCATACAATACAAATATTAAAATGATTAATGTGCATATCTGGATAAATTCCACATATGACTCCACAAACTATACATATATATACATATATATATATATATATGTGTGTGTGTGTGTGTGTGTGTGTGTGTATGTGTGTGAAATTTACACGTGTCACCCTAAACTTGGTTTTGATGGTGGATGTGGAGCATGGTTGTGGCCAATAACACCAAATTTGTGTGTGTATGGTTATGGTTGTTTATTCCTATTGTTACTCAGTCTTCATACAGAGCCTCTCTCTTCCTTCCAAATGTAAATTAATTCTCTCCTTCCTATAACCCCGCAAATGTAACTCAAGGTTTCCCTTTTACAATGTAATATGACATAGGATATTTTTAATTTAAGTTTCGACGTGAGATGACAATCTTCACAAAGGCAAAACGATCAACTCGTGAGACGAACTGATCGAAAAGATGACCCAAGAGGATAGATGTTAGGAGGATGAACTGATCGATTGGTGGCCCAACCGATCAGCTGGAGGTGTCCAGACATCGCTTAGACCTGAGAACCAGATGACCATTTTAAGAAGCCAACCGAACGACCAAGAGGCGAGCCGATTGGTTCAAGAGTTGAACCGGTCAACCTAGATTGGTACAAGCATAGATCTTCACCAACAACAGGTTGCATATGATGTGGAACCTAGGTTGTAGTAATTCCTTGTTGCTCCAAGGAATTACATTAGTATCTCCATAACCATCGCTTGTGTGTTTATTATTGCATGTTCTCATTTGTGGTTATAACATGTATATGATATGTACTATAAGTATGTGATGATTGGATATGTATATGTATTTATAGATAAAATCCCTCTATCTAAATATTAAGTCTTAGATTCTTTCCATAAGCAGCACACATGGAATGCATGACTGCCAAGCATGGGCACACCCTAGAGTGGTGTGTCGTCTATCTCGTGGAAGTGTGATGGTAGATATGTTGGTCTGCCCTAGTAGGGTACATATTCTATCGTGTTGGATTTTGGGTTAGGCTTAACTAGGTGACCTTAATTGGATTAAGCACCTAGAAGCATATAGATGATCAATGAAAAGTAGTTGTTCATATCATCTATCAAGAGTTTGATATGATGAGATTGGCAAAAGTTGCCTACATGATAGAATCCAGTTGTGGGCGACAGTCCTAGCTGGCTCATGATTTGATGAAATTAGGATCGTGTCTCAGTAGAAGATTGTATGCTACAATCATACAAATTGATACATGAGGGTTATCAATTTGTACAAAATAGTGGGAGCGATAGTTAATTAAAAACCTAATTAGTATCATCAAAAATATCAAATCAAACCAAATATTTTTTTTTGAAAAGTTGCAATATTTCTTTGTAGAATCAAATGTTAAACACAAACACATTCATATTTTGATAAATCCTTTAGAAGGAAAAAATGGGATAAAGTTCCACAACTGGTTTAGGACGTTGAGAAGTGTTCTCAAACATTAGCGAAAGCTCTATGTCCTTGAAAGACTAATGTCATAGGGGTGCTTACTGGAAGCATGCTAATGATGCCATAGACAATTGAGTACCTAATTCTTTGTTGTGTGAACTATGAGTTGCATGAACAACATGAAAACATGGACATTCTCGGGATGGTAACAGATCGTAAGAATCATGTAAAGCAAATAGGGTATATTGTCTTAAAAGAGCTATTTGAGTGCAAACTAACAAAGGGAGGTATAGTAGAGCCCCATGTGCTCAATATGATTGGGCATGTGGAGTAATTGGGATTTCTCTTAGGTCAAGAGTTGACCATGTATATGATTATGCAAGCTTTGCATGAATCATATAGTCAATTTATCAAATGCTTGGCATGTTGATGCCAGAGCAAGAATGAAGAAGGAAAAATTCGTGATGGTGGTAAGTGGAAGTGAGTCCTATGGAAAAGGTAAGGCTAAGAAGTGTTTTGAGGCTAAGTTAAAGTCCAAGTCTTCTACACTCAATATATGGAGAAGGTAAGTGTAAAAGGAATTTGTCCTTTTCACTTAAATGATAAAGATAAGAAAGTACCACCACTGCCACATGTCTAGACATTGGAAAGAACTATCCTACTTATAGAGGATATCAAGAAGAAGACGGAGATAGATATCTATACTTTAGGACCTAAGAAGAAGTAAGATAGAACTATATGAAGCAAGGGTTATTTCCTCTACAGTTGGAATCTTTCATTCATGGGAACATAATAGAATTAGTGAATTGCTATTATGTACTTACCATTGATGAAAACATTATATGTCTTGTATGACAAGGACATTATGTTTCATTTAAAATAAATGATCTTTATGGAAATGCCCTATGTCTCACAATCTATAGTGATAGTTATAGAGACAAATGTGTATGACAAATATACTAAATGACTTGATGACTCAAACAACTGAATACCTATAACATTGTCATCTAGAGAGAATAAATGAGAAGTGCATTTCTAGAATCCATATGATGGTTATCTAGACTCTTTTGGTTATTGAACCAATAGAGACATGCATGTCTTTTTTTTGTGCAATACGATAAAAGCATCTTCACTACATGTAGTGGGAGAGAGACTATTCTATTAAGGCTCATACCAAGTGATGTATATAGATCTTTTAGAATAAATGCTTAAGGTATTTAATAGTACCTCATTATATTTACTGATGTTATCAATAGATATGATATTTGTATTTATGAAATACAAGCATGATTCTCTTGAAGTGTTCAAGTAGATTGTGAATGAAGTATGCAACTAACTCGGTAAAAGTATTAAGATACCTCGATATGATCAATGTTGAAATACTTAAACCAAGAGTTTGAGGACCTTCTGGGAGATCATGATAATGTATCATAATGAGATCCACCTAAAACACAATGATAGTGTATCATAAGAGTGTACCAGAAAGAAGGAATAATACCTTGTTAAGTCATGGTGCATTTATTAATAGAATCTAGCTGATTTTCCAATTTCTTTTGGGCACATGCTTAAATAGTAAACAATGTACCGAATAAAATGGTTCAAAAGACACCATATGAGATATGGAATGGGAGGTGTCCCGATGTGTCTTTTATAGTGATTAGGGATGAACACATATATAAGAAAATTGTTTCTTAAAAGGCATTATCCAAAAATCACATAAATGTTAATTTGTTAAATTCTACTCTTATCCCAATCTGACAAAAAAGTGTTTGTTAATCTGGATACCATATTCCTAAAGAGGAATTTTGTTCCAAAGGAATCAATTGGATTAAAAGTAGATCTCAAAATGTTCAAGACAAACAAGAAAACATTGAACCTAAAGAGGTACATTAGGAACAAAGAGAATTACAGGCTGTTGTAGAATCTCAAGTTCCTTATGTAACACACAGAACTTATAGTTCTAGTAGAACATGCCTTGATTTTAAAGATTATGATATATTATAACTCTAAAAGAGAGATGAGTTGATCATAGATACGAGTCAACAAACTATCTAGAAACTATTGAGGGATAAAAATATGAGAAATGGCTTGAGGCCATAAGATCAATGATGGACTCCATGTAAACCAACAAGATATGACCTTGGTGGATCCATCTGATGGGGTAAAACCCATTGGGTGCATTTAGGTCTCTGTAACAAGAACAAAATGGAAGGATAGATTGGTTTCAATGAAGCTTCAACCAAGTTTAAGATGTTGAACATGATGAAGTCCTTCACCAGTTACCATGGTTAAATCCATCAGGATCATGCTTGTTGTTGCAACTTAGTAAGACTATGAGATTTGGAATATGGATGTTAAAAATGCATTCCTTAATTGGAATAATTATGATGATGTGTATGTAACACAAACTAAAGGTTTTATAAATCCAAGAATGCAAATAAATTCTATAAGCTACAAATTTCAATTTTTGGATTCAAGCAAGCATCTCAGAGCTGAAATCTTCTATTTGAAAAGACAGTCAAAGGGTCTAACTTGAGTCAGAATGAAGATAAAATATGTGATTACAAAAGATTTAGTGGGAGCATATTAATATTCCACATAATGATGGGGAATAACGTCCTTATCATGCATATGTTAAAACCTGGCAAGGAAAGTACATTCTCTGAAGGGTTTAGGTGAAGCATCCTATGTGATAGGGATTGAGATCTATAGAGATTGATCTGGAAAGCATATTGACCTAAGAAATAGCTCATACATTGGTAATATGTTGAAAGAGTTCAACATGCAAGACTCAACTCGAGAAAGTGTGTCCATGTTCCATGGAGTTAGTCTCTCAAGAGCCAAGTGTCCTAGTTCTTGTGAAGAATAGGAACACAGGGATAGATGCCATTTGCATTCACAATTGGATCTATTAATGAAATGTTATGTACTTATCCCATTATCTCGTATGTATTGGACCTGACCATAGGATATCCAACCATCTCATATGTATAGGAGATGATGAGAGGATATATATACCTACCTAGAAAACTCATATGTATTGAACATGGCGAGAGGTTATATGTCATATGCTAGTGAGAGTCATCGGACTATCATAAAGAACATATTTAGGTGCTTGTGAAGAACTAAAAGTGGTTATGATAAAAAAAAAGAGTTGGGTGTGAAGGGTTACACCAATGCAAGCTTCCAAGTTGATAGATACATGATCGCAATCGATAGTTGTGTTTGACCTTAAAATGAGAATTGTAAGTTGGAAAACATTTCGAGCTAATGATAGTTGTTTATATATACAAAAGAAGCCAAGTGTCTCTGTGTTATGATAACAACAGAGGATATTGTATGGATCAACAGGTTCAAATAGGTGAACTTGTGCAGGGTTCCAAACCATTGATGACATAGTAGAGATACTATGACAATAATGGAGCTACTGGTTAGGCTGGGAATATCAGATAGCATACTACATCACTTCCATCTCATAGGAATAGTCGTACAATGAAGAGATGTGAAAAATTTTAAAATACCAACATGAAGAAAATAGTGTTCAACCCACTATAAGAGAACTTGCGCAGCAGAAACATTATGGACATGTTAAGATCACTTGGAATATGATTCGTGGGTGATTGGCTCTAAGTGCAAGTGGGAGTCTATTGGTATGTATGCCCAAAGAGCCAATCATATGATGATTGGGATGTGGCATTAGATACTTGATTTGATAATAATAATAAAGGTAATTTCATCTATTATGTTTGTCTCAGTCATGAGATGATGACACAGACATAAGTAGATGTCAAAAGAATGATGTTATTCAATGACATATGTCTTTAGGTTGAGGACTTGAACAATGAGATCAAATGTATTATAAGAGTGCATGCATTCTTGTTTTGTCCCTAGTCGGATATTACTATGGAAGAAAAATAGAGTAAGACATAAAAGTAGAGTGTGTATTGACTGATGAAGGAGTCTCATTAGTCATGATATATGTTATCAAGTAATTCACATATGTACATGTTAGATAATAGTGTATCAGACAGACCAACCATGAGAGTGATACATGGAAACCATGGAATGGTAATCAGAATCAACCCTCATAGTGATAGTGGTGATTGTGGCTCTTAGGCCTGAAGTCACTACACTCATCACATGTCGTTGGGTATACTTTGACATCATCAAACGTAATCCTTAAATATGGGTTTCCATAAAGGTGATGATTGGGTAGCTTTGACACCTGGGGACTGAGTCTTAGTAATGTAGATGGGATTTGTCCCTCCTATAGGAGTTTGATATCCAAGAACTCTTGATAAGAGAGACTGAGAAATGTACGACCGTAATGATGTGGTTCTATATCTGATATGTGAACTCATATGCATATCAAACAGTCTGCTCTAGTTCAAGGAACATAGATTGAACATTGAGAGGATGATGATTTCATGTCTTGAGTTCAAACCAGATATTAGAGAAAAAGGAACTATACAATCACGGTAACACTAATAATAGATTATAGGTTGAAGTTTTTGTCAAACTTT
Organism: Alisma plantago-aquatica; assembly: GCA_963693085.1. Taxonomy (NCBI): domain Eukaryota; kingdom Viridiplantae; phylum Streptophyta; class Magnoliopsida; order Alismatales; family Alismataceae; genus Alisma; species Alisma plantago-aquatica. Next base: position 697,253,380 of record OY856411.1, read on the forward strand.
CTGAATTAGTTGGGTCAGGATGATGTGTGACTAGGCACCACTCTTTGCTTGTGATGTCATAAGTTGTTACGTACATTTACTACCCACATAATTTTAGACCTATAGGGTCACACACATAGGATACACCTGGATTAAAGGAGTATATTCATGAATGATGTTTAGATTGAATGCTAAAGGTGTTTAGGTATTCAATCAAACAATAGATAAATTGACTGGACTCAGAATCATGAAGTTTAATTATTGGAGTGACTACTTAGAGTGCCAGATTGATTAGAAATTGAATTGGTTGAGTTCTGCCAAAACTGGGGCATGAGACTAAAGTCTTGCATGAGAAATATGACAATCGTGCATGATGGTCATGAGAGGACATGTAACATACTGAATCTTAGACGTAATCTTCATGTAACCCTTTTTCCCAAGTTTCCCTTTCATTTCTGTCCTTGATGTTTAATTAGTAGAATTTATAGTGGTTTGATGAATAATTGTTCTATAATAATAACAATGGAAGGTTTTATGCACAAATACCTTAACAAAATCTTATTTTAGGATTTGAAATGCAAAATCACCACTTAAGTGGAACAATTGTAAATAAATTTGTGCTAGAAGTGCAAGACCCCAAACCTTGCTTAATGTATTGAAAAAATGGAAATACCATAATTAAGTTCTCTAAACCTTAATATAAATTTTTGATGTGTTTTAAATCATAAAATGATCCCAATTTTCAAATTTGGTTTAATTTGGATGTTGTTTTTGCAAGTTATGTAATTTTAGGTACATTCTAGACTTTTATGCAATTTACCCAAATGGGAGGTTTTCTTTGCAAATTATCACATGAATTATAGTCCTTAGATATTCCCTTATGATCTAGAGATTTTTAATAATGGGGCATCTAGTTGCACCTTGGTTTGAAGGTGTTTCTCTCCAAGGGAATTTTAGGGATTACCCTCTTTATACATGAGCTCATCTTTAAAAGCTATCAACAAATGGGGTTACTTCTTTGTTTGGAGGACGGTGGGGATGGCTATAAGTCTCCATGGGATTTTAGGACTGACATTTGATATACAAGAAGTCTCTATGAGTTGTCCTTTTGCATGGCCATGAAGCCCTAGGCAAAGGACACATGGAAAGTCCCATAGACACCTCATACTTGCCCCCTTCTTTATAAAGCCATGTCTACCCCTTGCTACCTCCCAATTCGAAAACTCTTGCCCTCCTTCTCTTTCCTCCAGCATAGAGCACCATTACTACTCTATTTGGCCATGAAGGTGCTATCCCAAGGTAAAATAGCATGCTTACCTTTGTGAAGAAGGCTCCTAGGGTTCTAAATTTGCTCTATTTAGGGTTTCTAAAGCCCCTTCTTGGTGATTTCGACCAAAATAGTAAGTTTCCTCCTTTCCTTCCCTATTTTCATGTTGTTATTATTCCTCCCACCATCTTTCAGGTTGAAACCATGGCCTTCCATGGTGAAACCCCACCTAGAGTCTTAAACACATCATCTCCAGGTTCTTTTGCTAGAGTTTTTCACCTCTAAAGTGGAGAAGGTACTTCTTGCTCGAGATAGGAGCTTTGTTGGAGAAACCAACCTCCCTATCTCGGGAACCTTATTTCTCAAGCCTTTCCACCTTCCCTAGAGGTGAGTTTTGTTAACCCCCTTCTAATATATTGCTTACTACATGCTTAAAACTCATGCTTCTATGTTTAAAATCGATGATCTCCATCTCTATTTACCATGTTCTTCTAGGGTTTTGGGTTCTTTCTATTTTACCTTCTCTATCAGCTCTAGTTTGGTTACCAATGCAACTTCAACCCTGATCTTGATCAAATGGTGGTTTCTCCCTCTCTCTCACTCTTCCTCTCTGTCTTGAAGTTTTCTGACTTGTCATTTCCTGATCGGTTCAAATTGAAAAAATCCTATCTTTTAATCCACTTATCCAAATTTGACAAATAAATATATTTTGGAATTATAAAATTAATCTATATCTAATAAAAATATATTAAAGGTCTGATTTTGTGGTTTGACGAAGGGTGATTTTTTTTAATGAATTTAATGCATAAAATCCATAAAAAGTACATCTTAATCATCATAACTCCGAAATTAACATAAAAATATGTTTTCTTAATCAAAAGAACCTAACTTGATCAATGGTGATTCTTTTGAGGTCTGAATTGGAGTTTTATGCAAACAAAATTTGTAAAATTAGGGTTTCTATACATTAATGTGCATTATGTACTCTAATACATTTTAATACATTGAAAATAGGCAAAGTTGAACTTGGACTCAATTAAAGTGGTGAAAGTTATTAATTGATATCAGTAAGAGAGGTATGTGGATTCTTACACCCTAAGTTGGGATATTTGTAAACCAAACCCTATATTTCCCTAATGATGCTTTAATGAATCCCATTCCCTCTATTCATGATTCTTTTGTTAAATTGCCTCAAAATTGGTAATGATATTCTTTTTCTTGGGTCTTGTACCCCAATGCCATGTTCTAATTGATATGATGCTTTAAATTGTCATGATTTCTTTTCTAGCATGTTGATTTTATGGACTATTTAGCTATAGTAGTGGTACTTATGTACAACCACCCATAGATAGGGCGTTTATTGATTCTCCCTGGGGAATGTCTTATTCTCCTGCATAAAAATATGTGTAGGTGACTGGGAATGTAATAATTCTCCCCTCATCTATAGGTTGAGGTCTGATAGGTGCCTCAACCCTACTTAGTCAATGTAGTCAATATTAATCATGCATGCAATTCCTTTACTATTTTAATGTTATGGCAAGCATCTATTTAAAGATATCCTCATACTCTTGAAATCTTCATCTTATGATGAAAACTGGCCTTTATTTATAAGTTTTGTATTCCTTGATATCCTATTCATATTTCTTGATGCATACCTTGTTTCTCTCTCTTACTGGGTGATTTCCCAATCACCTAGGTTTAGATCGAGGTGTTGAACATGACCAAGGAGAACATAGCTTCCAACATGGACCTAGGTCTTGGAGATGTTGCTTGGAGATAGGTTTGAAGTAGTTTATACTTCCCTCTACTTAGATCCTTATGTGGTATCATGCATGTAAACCCTTATGGGATATTATGATGTACTTTTGTAATCTTTTGTAAAAATTTAATATAGTCATTTGTTTAATTCCGCTGCTACACTTTGGTTGTTTTGAATACCATCTATTGAAATTTGAAAATTTACACCTATTCAAGCATACCTTTGAGTGTGTTTGGAATGGATGTTTTATTTCTTCAAAAAAGTAGGGAGTGGATCCCCCCTCTCAGGTCCCACTCCTTACAACATGGTATCAGAGCCCGTGGTAGCGGAAATCTAACTATTTCAACTTTGTCTCCCTAATTAGAACGGTTGCCTCATATAGTTCCTCCTTAAGTGAGATGTTTGCCATATAATTGATCTATGATACACTTGAGATGATGAAAGATTGATTTAGGATCATAAGAGTTTCACATTAGAAACATGTTTAGTTAACCATAATGGGATGAGCTAATTTGGTAGCTATTAGGGCATAAGTTGAAAGCAAAGGTGTCTAGAAAGGATCAGGTTCAGGGGCTGGCAAGATTTTCCTCCGCACCACTAGCTTGGTTTACCAGGACTCCAGGATCCATATGGTACATGCCTGGCCTGAGCTGATACTGGTTGTCCAAAATAGCATGCCTATAGACAGTAGTAGCCTTAGGAACCTAAGTTGGATAATCCTAATAACCTAATATGTTGACCTTGTCTTTCAGGTGTAATGACTTGTTTGGGGATGGATACCCAATATAGTTATCTTATGTCTCCTAGAACCACATGTTTGGATAGTCTATTCCTAAGAATCTAGACTTTAAAGTTGGTGTTTCGTAAGCAATCAGAGTGCATACTGGAAGCATGATGGATCTTGTACATGGTTTAGTTAGACTCGCCCTTTTACCTCTATATTAGTTTGGCTTTATAGGTAAAACCTTTTAAGGGGTGTAGAGTAGTTGGTTTGATGATGTTTGGGTAGTTAGATTTTGAGGAAAAAAATCCTTTTTAAGGGGATGGAGTCATGTAACATACCGAAATCTAGCTACATTGACTTTAGAAACCCAAACTCTATGATTAGGAGGATAGTTTGCTTGGATATTTATCTTTGACCAAACACATTATAGTTGTAACCCCTCATGATTGTTGTTATCCTAAATAACATATAATGGTCATCTAATGAATAGTTCACATGTTTGAACCCTAATGAATATCTAATGCACATAATATGAGTAACTCACATATAAATACTAACAGCGGGTACACGTGATGCTAACCATCTCTTGGACCAATAAACCCTAATGATATCATGAGCAAGAAAATTGTAACCTAGTGTTGGAATTAATGCATGCTAAGAATGTATATGTGAAGAATAATGATCAGATTGACCTAAACCCTAAGTTGTAATCATCTAAGCTTAACCAATACATCCTTAATGACATACTTGATACATTAGTGACATTAGGTGTCATAATCAGATAACATACTTTAACACACATAAATGATATATAATCTTCTAATCATAAATTAATAAGGGCATCGATATAAAATGCATATCACCTTGTTCTCTAATACACACCTAATTGATCACGTAATCATTACTTAGTATGTGAATCAAATCATTAATATCTAATATGTCCCAAATTGATCACTAAAATACATATAATGACTTCAATATGGATAAGAAGTAATTGGATTCACATAAATGAGCATAATCAATAATAAGAAGTGAATAAATATGAGAAAAAGATTAATGGTGGCATCAATGTAAAAAAAGATAATGTGCTAATTTTTAATATACATATAAGTAATCAGTGTGAAATTATTTGTATTAATTGTAACAAAATGGATAAAATGTCTTAGCTCATGCAAAACAATCTGTTACAATACAATATGTTGATAATGAAGACTAAATCCAAACTATTAAGGAAAATAATCAAGTATATTGAGATAATTGAATAAACCCTAATTGTGCTAAAACTCTTAATGAGATAAATAAGAAATATATAGGACTTTGTGTATAATAATAAAATATAACTCTTGTGGCAACAAAGTAAATATAACATGACACAATTAAAATAATAGTACGGATGATATAATATCATAATGAATATAATATTATGCCTAAAATGTTAACTATGTTATATATAATAAAAATAAATCTTAATAATGGAACCCTTTGTGATCCATGAGAAACTTACCTATGTGGAGTTTCATGATCAAAACTCTGAACTCCCAAGTTAAGCAGTTGAAAAATAAGGAGTTTGAGTTAGTGAAAGTTTTGGTGGAAGTTTTATGGAAACAACTTGGAAGTTTAGTGTTGGGATGTTGCATACTCACCCTTCTCTTTTTTCCTAATATTTTGAGGTTGAAATCCTTTTTAAGGGGTGGAGTGTTGTAACATACTGGATCTTAGATGTAATCTTCATGTAACCCTTTTTCCAAAGCTTCCCTTTCATTTCTATCCTTGATTATTAATTTATAGTGGTTTGGTGAACAATTGTTCTATAATTATACCAATGGAAGATTTTATGCACAAATACCTCAGTGAAAGCTTATTTATGGATCTAAAATGCAAAATCACCACTTAAGTGGAACAATGGTAAATAAATTTGTGCTAGAAGTGCAAGTCCCCAAACCTTGCTTAATGTATTGGAAAAGCTTAAATACCATAATTCAGTGCTCTAAACCTTAATATAACTTTGTGATGTGTTTTTAAATCATAAAATGAGCCTAAGTTTCAAATTTGGTTTAATTTAGATGTTGTTTGTGCAAGTTATGCAATTTTAGGTACATTATGTACTTTTATGCAATTTGCCCAATTGGGAGGTTTTCTTTGCAAATTTTCACATGAATTATAGTCCTTAGATATTCCCTTACCATCTAGAGATTTGTAATGATGGGGCACCTAGTTGCACTTTTGTTTGAAGGTGTTTCTCTCCAAGGGCATTTTAGGGATTACCCTCTTTATACATTAGCTTATCTTTAAAAGCTATCAACCAATGGGGTTATTTCTTTGTTTGGAGGACGGTGGGGATGTCCTAGAAGTCTCCATGGGATTTTAGGACTGACATTTGATATACAAGAAGTCTCTATGAGCTGTCCTTTTGCATGGCCACGAAGCCCTAGGCTAAGGACACATGGAAAGTCCCATAGACACCTCATGCTTGCCCCCTTCTTTATAAAGCCATGTCTACCCCTTCCTACCTCCCAATTCGAAAACTCTTGCTCTCCTTCTATTTCCTCCAGCATAGAGCACCATTACTACTCTATTTGGCCATGAAGGTTCTATCCCAAGGTAAAATAGCGTGCTTACCTTTGTGAAGAAGGCTCCTAGGGTTCTAAATTTGCTCTATTTAGGGTTTCTAAAGCCCCTTCTTGGTGATTTTGACCAAAATAGTAAGTTTCCTCCTTTCCTTCCCTATTTTCATGTTGTTATTATTCCTCCCACCATCTTTCAGGTCGAAACCATGGCCTTCCATGGTGAAACCCCACCTAGAGCCTTAAACACATCATCTCCAGGTTCTTTTGCTAGGGTTTTTCACCTCTAATGTGGAGAAGGTACTTCTTGCTCGAGATAGGATCTTTGTTGGAGAAACCAGCCTCTCTAGCTAGGTAACCTTTCTACCTGAACCTTTCCATCTTCCCTAGAGGTGAGTTTTGTTAACCCCCTTCTCATATATTGCTTAGTACATGCTTAAAACTCATGCTTCTATGTTTAAAATCGATGATATCCATCTCTATTTACCATGTTCTTCTAGGGTTTTGGTTTCTTTTTGTTTTACCTTCTCTATTAGCTCTACTTTGGTTACCTATGCAACTCCAACCCTGATCTTGGGTCAAATGGTAGTTTCTCCCTCTCTCTCACTCTTCCTCTCTCTCTCGAAGATTTCTGACTTGTCATTTCCTGATTGGTACAAATTGAAAATTTCATATCTTTTAATCAGCTTATCGAAATTTGACAAATAAATATATTTTGGAATTCAAAAATTAATCTATATCTAATACAAATATTTTAAAGGTCTGATGTCGTGCTTTGATGAAGGGTATATTTGTAAAATATATTTAATGCATAAAATATATAAAAAGTACATCTTAATCATCATAAGTCCAAAATTAACATAATAATATGTTTTCTTAATTAGAAGAACCTAACTAGATCAGTGGTGATGTTTTCAAGGATGAATTGGAGTTTTGTGCAAAAAAATTTCTAAAATTAGGGTTCTATACATTAATGTGCATTATGTACTCTAATACTTGTTAATACATTGAAAATAGGCAAAGTGGAACTTGGACTCAATTAAAGTGGTGAAAATTAGTAATTGATATTAGTAAGAGAGATATGTGCATTCTTACACCTTAATTTGGGATATTTGCAAACCAAATCCTGTATTTCCTTAATGATGCTTTAATGAATCCTATTCCCTCTATTCATGATTCTTTTGTTAAATTGCCTTAAAATTGGTAATGATATTCGTTTTCTTGGGTCTTGTACCCCACTGCCATGTTCTAATTGATATGATGTTTTAACTTGCCATGGTTTCTTATCTAGCATGTTGATTTTATGTACTATTTAGCTATAGTAGTGGTACTTATGTACAACCACCCATAGATAGGGCATGTATTAATTTGCCCTGGGGAATGTCTTTTTCTCCCCCATAAAAATTTTGTGTAGGTGATTGGGAATGTATTAATTCTCCCCTCACCTATAGGTTGAGGTCCGGTAGGTGCCTCAACCCTACTTAGTTAATGTAGTCAATATTAATCATGCATGCAATTCCCTTACTATTTTAATGTTATGGCAAGCATCTATTTAAAAATAGCCTCATACTCTTGAAATCTTCATCTAATGACAAAAACTAGCCTTTATTTACATGTTTTCTTTTCCTTGATATCCTATTCATATTTGTTGATGCATACACTGTTTCTCTCTCTTTTTGGGTGATTTCCCAACCACCCAGGTTTAGATTGATGTGTTGAACATGGCCAAGGAGAACATAGCTTCCAAAATGGACCTAGCTCTTGGAGATGTTGCTTGAAGATAGACTTGAAGTAGTTTAGACTTCCCTGTACTTAGATCCTTATGTTGTATCATACATGTAAACCCTTATAGGATATTATGATGTACTTTTGTAATCTTTTGTGAAAATTGAATATAGTCTTTTTTTTTTAATTCCACTGCTACACTTCGGTTGTTTTGAATACCATTTATTGAAATTTGAAAATTTTACACCTATTCCAGCATACCTGTGAGTGTGTTCTGAATGGATGTTTTATTCTTCAAATTTTTTTAGTAGGGAGTGGTTCCCCTCTCTTGGGTCCCTCTCCTTATAGGACCATCTCGTATGAGTGAGATGACCAGTTCATTGTCATAGGATGACCAGCTCGTGTGAGCAAGACAACTGGTTCGTGGTCGTAAGATGACTTGCTCACATGAGTGAGATGCCCGGTTCGTGGAGAAATTTAGCTACATCAAGGATTAGTGTCGATGTCATGTTGTGCAATAATTGGATTCAAATTGCCAATTTGATTCAGAACATGTAACTAATAAAAATGACATTCTCACTTAGCAAGATGACCATCTCGTGCTCAAGACAACCATTGCATAGTGAGAGACGACGGTCTCACAGTTCACAGGTTCTAGAACATTCATGATTTTGGACCCTTCTACTCCCAAACTGACCGAGAACACTAACCCTAGACTCTATATAAATAGAGGGGTACAAGGGGCTTCCCAAGACACACAATTGAGAATCAGTTTCTCTGATAATTGTTGTCCTCTCTGGTTCTGGTAACCAATAGAGAGCCCAAGCAAGTCCTACCCGTCAAAGGGAGGGATAGCAAGGGAGAGAACAACTGAGGATCAGTTGTCGGAGAGCATGTCTATGACTAGTATTCTAACAAAAGGGGACAACTCCTTCCCGTTGGCTCTAGTAGTGCAACATGGAGTTCCTGATGGTCCATGTGGAATACTCTAGAGGCGGGAGGTCGTCGTCTGCCGCTAGGAGGATAATGTCATCCAACAATCCGTGGTGAGACCACAAGATCCGCTGAGGATGTTGTTCCAGTCTGTTGTTTGTGATGAAGACCAAGAGATGCACAAACACCATCCATGAGCAACTAGACAACAGTTGCACATCTATGATTGCAAGCATAACGTCGTTGGACTTGCTCCAAGACCAGGTCTAACCTTGCAACCTTTATTTCCTAGATACATTGTTTTTTACATGATTTTGTTGTTCTTGGGAAATGGGCAATTAAATTTTTATTTTTGTTGCCTATATTTGTGCCTAAATTCCCTACACCTAGTGTCCTAGTTCTTGTGAAGAATGGGAAGACATGAATTAGATGACATATTCATTCACAATTAGATCTATCATGTATGCAATATTATGTACTCATCCCATTGTCTCATATGTATTGCACATGATGAGAGGATAATTATCAGATCCTAATGAAGGTCACTAGACTGCTATAAAGAACATCCTTAAGTACTTGAGAAGTACTAAAAGGATTAGTTCCTTAAGTTATGGTAATAAGGAAGAGTTTGATGTAAAGTCTTACACCGATGCAAGCTTCCAAAATGAAAAAGAAAATTAACAATCACAACCTAAATTTGTCTTTGAGCTTAAAAAAGAACTATAAGATGGAAAGGTTCCTAACAATATACAGTTGCTAATTTTATAATATTATCCAAGTATCTTGGTGTTACGAACACCTCATAGGATACTTATGGATCAAGAAGTTCATTTAGATAAACTTGCGGGAGGTTCTAACCATCAATGAAATAATAACAATGTTTTGACAACTATAGAGCTACTGGATAGGCAAGGAGTCTCAGATAGCATTCTATGACATTTCCATCTCATACGAGATCGTACATCGAGGAGATGTGAATACTTGAAAAGTACTAGCTTGAAGCAAATGTTGCTAACCCACTAAAAAAGAACTTGCGTAGTAGAAACATGATGGACATGTAGCATCACTTAGAATAAGATTTGTGAGTGATTGGCTCTAAGTGGAAGTGGGAGTTTGTTGGTATGTATGCCCAGGAGCCAATCATACGATGATTGTAATGGGGTGTTAGATACATGATTTGATAATGATAAAGGTAATTCCATCTATTATGTTTTTTGCAATCATGAGATGATGACACAAATATGGTAGATGTCTAAAGAATGATGTTACGTGATGACACATGTCTTCAGGTTGATGACCTAAACAATGAAATCATATATATGAAAAGAGTACATACATTCTTGTTATGTCCCTATTCGGATATTACTGTGGAAGAAAAAATGGCAATGGTAATACATAAGACTGGAGTGTGTGTTGGTTTATGACAAAATCTCATCAGTCATGATATATGGTATCAAACCAAATACATAGGTACTTGTTAGAGTATAGTGTACCAGACAGAGCCACCTTGAGAGTGATCCATGGAGACCAAGGAATGGTAGTAAGGATCAACTCTTAGAGTGATAGTGGTGATTATAGTTCTTAGACCTGAAGTCACTACACTCATCACATGTCATTTAATGTGTTTTGACATCATCCAACGTGACCTTGAATAAGGGTTGCCTTAAAGGTGATGCTCAGGTATGTTGTGACACATGAGAATTTAGTGTGAGTGATGTAGATGGGATTCATCCATCCTACAGGAGATTGATATCATAGACACTTGATAACCGAGACTGCAAAACATATGTCCATACTTGTGTGACTCAACATGGGATATGTGAGCTCACATGCATCTCATACAACATGATCTAGTTCAAGGAACACGAATGAACGTTGAGAGGATGATGATTGGATGCTTCGAGTTCAATCCAGATAGTAGAGACAAAGGAACTATATGATCATTGTAACACTGATCACAGATTGCATGTTGAAGTTGATCTCCAACTTTTCAATTACTTGGGTTGCAATGATGTGTTGCTAGACACCACTAATTGTTTATAATGTCATAAATTGGTTATGGAAGTTCATTGCCAACATAGCTTGGGACCTATAGGGTCACACACATAGGATGCATCTGGAAAAGGAGTTTATTCATGAATATGGTTTAATTTGATTACTATAGTGTTTAGGTATTCAATTTAAATAACAATGGCTGAAAATTGACTAATAGGACTATGAACAGACCAGTTCAAGGGTTGAACTGATCGATTCAAGTGTCAGGTCAATTTGAACGATTTTGGTTGTGCATTGTTTGAACTGAAAAAATGGGTTGATCGGTTCAAGATCTGAAATGATTGTTTCAGAGTCTAAACTGATTGGTTTAATATCTAGATCACCCAATTCAATGATCAATATGATTGATCAAGGATTGTTGTTGTTGTCATGTTGTGCGTTAGTCGAATATTGAAAGCCAATATGATAGATCACCCAATTCAAGTTTTGAATTGATCATTTCACATGTGAAACGATGACTTCAACTATGAACCGACTGTTTCATGATTTGCAACTTCCAAAAAAATCATGAAATTCTATTTCTTTGACTCCTAGATGATTTGAAAAACCATGACCATGGTTCTCCTATAAATAGATGGATAATCAAGGCTTTCAGAGGCACAAAAATAAGCTCTGAAAATTGTTGTCCTCTCATAGTTGTGGTAACTAGTGAGCCCGAGCAACTCTTACCCATAAAAGGGAGAGACAACAATGGACAATAAGTCAACACTATCACATTGATGTTAGAAGGGACAACTCCTTCCCATTGTCTCTAGTAGTGCAAAGTGGAGTTCCTAGTAGTCTGTGTGGTCTATGTAGATTCATGGATCCATTGCCACTATGCTAGGAGGACAACAACTACCGCAGTCTGTGGTGTTGTACCAGGAGGCTGTCACCAGTTGCTCGTGTGTGTATTACAAATAGTACACATCGCCGAGCAAGAGTAGTCACCGGACTTGCTCCAGGTCCGGTTATATCTCTTGCTACCCTTCTTCCCTAGATAATTCTTTGTTGACGCGATCTCTCTTGCAAAGAATAGGCACAAATTTTTTATTTCCACTGCCTTAGTTTCCATCCTTATTCCCTAATATAGTTTCCATACTATTTTACCCTAAAATATAATGGTGAATCTAATTTAGTGGTCGCATAAAACACAATAAAACCATAAAAAGATATATCTTAGAGTCATCACCATGTTTTATATATAAAATAAGGAAAAATGAGGATGCGTTTATTTCTACAGGAAAACACAAGAAGAATTGAATTTGACTTCACTGGAACATGAATAAGGAAAAGTAAGATAGTGTGACCAACGACTGATATGGAAATATCACACAAGTGGAGAAGGTGCTAAGAACCCCCAAAATTTCTCAATAATAGATATTGAACTTTTTTCACTATCAAGTTATTATTGTAGTTCCAGGTTTACATAATGAAAAATGTGAAGAGAGATTGTTATCATGAAAGAATTAGGGTTACACAGAGTCATATATATAGTATGCTCTCAAGGTAGGATGTACCATAGACACAACATAATATGGACTAAACTAATTGTAGTGGGATAGTAGAGGGATTCAAATTAGCTAATACACTAATAAAATAACTTAAAGTACCACCAACACCCCCTCAAGTTGAAGAGTACACATCATGTATTACTAGATTCCCACACATACAGGAGAAGGATGAAGGTGGGAGAGTCTTGGTGAATATCAGTAATATGTTATATGGTCTTTAAATATAGTGTAATGATCTTCTTGTCCTGAATTAGGTCTCTCACGAAGTGGCCGTAAACCTCAATATTCTTGGTATGTTCTTGAAAAACTAGATTCTTAGCTATATGAATACTTTCATAATTGTCATATATGAGAACTAATGGGATGAGTGAAGAAAATCTTGAAGATTAAAAGTCACCAATTGAATTTTACAACTGGCGTGTACCATGGCATGATATTATGCATCAGTACTGACTTGAGCCATTACACAATATTTCTTACCCCACCAAATTATGGGATGACCACCCAGTAGAATAAAGGAGCTATCACATACTAGAAATTTGTGAACTAAAGAACATACAAGAGTGTGAATGTGGAAGCACAAGCATAAATGAACAATAAACTATATGCATACACCATGACCAATGTCAACATTCAACATGTAATATTATTATAATATTAATTATTACAAATTACATTCACAAGTTGAAAGAAGAGTTTTACAAGTCTATGACCATGTATTCTGGGCATGATCTTTAAACAATAGGTACAACTATACTACTTCTCAAAAACCATATTTCCTCCCATGCTAGCTCTGATACCAACTGTCATAGACTAGAAATCTATGAACTAAAGAAGATACCAGAGTGTGAATGTAGAAGCACAAGCATAAATGAATAATAAACTATATGCATACACCATGATCAATGTCAAAATTCAACATGTATTATTATTATAGCATTAATTATTACAAATTACATTTACAAGTTGGTATTTGAATGAGGGAACCAATTTCAAATCAAGGTAAGTCTCTCTACAAACCCAACCAGAGCAAGGAGAGGCAATTGATGGGCATCCATTACTCACTCACAATCCTACCGACTTTCTTCCCTAGAGAAGGTGTTGGATTAGGATCGACATCACAATGCTTGAGAAAGAGAGAATGGGGCAGGTTGGGCCACTTAAAGAAGAGATCGGGAGTGGTAAACCATATAGCACCTATTTCCTCTAATGTTTTCCCTACCATTATCGGGAGGGAGAGGACCTAGAATGAGAAGGCCTTGCCATCAAAGACCTTCCTCACTGCAATGACAGCTCAAATAGGGAGCATTACACCAAGATTAAGATCATAAGGGAGAGAGAGACTATAGTAGCATGAGACGTCGTTAGTGCCTTCCTATGCGACAGTGCTTAGGCGGAAGCTATTGAGTGCCAGTAGGAGGGAAATGGGAGAAGTGATTGAGTAAGGAAGGAGAGAGGTGGACTGGACATCTTGACCTATCCAAGAAAGCAGAGAGGGGGTGCTCTGCTGAAGGTGACCTGGCACAATCCAGATCCAACAGTGGCTAACTTTCCCAAGTGGTAATTATCCTCACAATTTGCAGATGATGGCACAAGCTTAGAAATATAGCTAAAACAATAGAATTACCGAAATAATGCCCTAAAAGTTATCTACAGATTCGTTATAATGCATGTTTTACTATGAAACTTCTAGTGCAGACCTTTGATCATTAATTGTAGGGCTTCATATTTATAAGTTAGTGCTTCGTTTGAGGAAATTTTTTAATTGCATAGATGATATTTAATCGGTATAATTTCTCACAACATGGAAATAGATTTTTGATTTAAATACAAGATATCTATGGACTATTGTCATAATGAATTTTCTCAATTTTAAGTATTTTCCAAGTATAACACTAGATAGGTGCTTAAAGATCATAATAATTCTAGAAAATAGCTTGAGCATAAGAAAAATATGTAATTGGAACCATATACTAATTGTGACAAATGTATCATTAGAAAAATATCATATACATTTTTAAGAATAGTAAAACCTAGGTTTGACCAAAACCCTAACTGGACCTAAAATATCAAGAATAATGATGTACCTTTATATTAATGATGATTAATTTGTTATAAATCAGGTGATGACAGTGATCTAGATGGCCCAGAATAATTAGGAAATCTCTGATTCAAGTACATTGTATTATCCTCTTTGATGACTTTCTAGTCCATTTGGACTAGAATAATATATTAGGTGTGATGTACTCAATTTCACCTGTTGACCAATTTGATATGTTTTGTAAATTCCTTGGCTTATGTACTTGTTGTTTTGTTTTATTTTATGTTGAAGAAGCTTTGAAATTTATTTATATATGTCTTGAAAATAATTTTAAACATAAATGATATGCCCATTCTGACTAACCAAATTTTGATGATGATGGTGATGATGATGATGATGATGATGATGATGATGATGATGATGATGATGATGATGATGATGATGATGATGATGATGATGATGATGATGATGATGATGATGATGATGATGATGATGATGATGATGATGATGATGATGATGATGATGATGATGATGATGATGATGATGATGATGATGATGATGATGATGATGATGATGATGATGATGATGATGATGATGATGATGATGATGATGATGATGATGATGATGATGATGATGATGATGATGATGATGATGATGATGATGATGATGATGATTATGATTATGATGATAATGATGATGGTGTTGATATCGAGTAGAAGTGACCTCCTCACATCGAAGGGTGGAACTTGTTCAAAATGGCGAACTCCTCCTTTGAATGGAGAGATGGATCCATGTAGGGGTGAGCAAATAATGGTCCAGACCACAAAACCGGACCAGACTGCTCAATTCGGTCCGGTCCGGTCTGGTCCATTTTGTGTTCGGTCCAGTCCGCGGTCTGGGAATTTTGATGAGTTCAGTCTTTGGTCCGGTCCGGTCCGGTCCGGACCGCAGATTGAATTTAATATAAAATTCATGTATATTTGAAGCTGTATTCTATAATAATTACAAATAAAGTACATATAGAATCACTACTAGTATAAATGTTTGATACTAAAATTATATAATTGTTAGAAGTGACTAAGATTATCAACTTTGTACAATTAAATAAATTGTAAAACATGTAAAAAAGACTGATTACGGTTCAAACGGTCTGGTCCGGTCCTAGCACAAAACGGTCTGGTCCCAGTCCAGTCCTACCTCGAAACGGTCCGGTCTGCGGTCCATATATTTGTTCAAATTCGGTCCGCGGTCCGGTCCGGTTCGGTCCGGTCCGGTCCGGTTCTGGACCGATGCTCAGCCCTAGATCCATGTGACCTCCCCTATCTGATTGGGGTAATGGAGCCATATATACAAGCATGCTTGTTGATATCAACATAATGGGAAAACTCATAATAAAATATTGTCGAATAAGCTAAGTTATTTATCAAATGTTGTTCTTGTTTCTTGTAAATCCTTCCCAACAATATTTTTATAATACTATATAGTTATGCTTTAATTCTAGTATTTTATGTCCTTTATGGACACCGCGTACTCAACACATTTTTGTTGACTTGTTACCCTATTTTAATAATTATAATTTTGGAGCAAGCAAGGGAGAAAAAATGGTTTGTGAGAGAGTGTGCAGGTTGTACCTATTGTATAAAGATCCTATCTAGCATACATGGTTATATACTTGTAAAAATTTCTCATTTCAATATGTTATTGTAAACTTGTGATTATTCATTTTTCTAATAATATTATATGTTAAATGTAGACATTGTTCATGGTGTATGTATCTAGTATATTGTTCATGTACGCTTGTGCTTCCACATTCACACTCTGGTATCTTCTTTAGTTCATGAATTTTAGATTTTGTGATAGTTGGTATCAGAGTATGAACAATAGCTACATCTAAAAATTTCTCACCGCAAAATATGAAACTAAATTTCACCTTTCACTTGAAACCCTAGAAACTTAGCATGTTTGATATTAGGCGTGACTTAGCCTCTAGGTTAGAACTTAGATGTCTAAGAACTAGGTATAGACTAGTGATGTTTTATGACATGTCCTATGGTATAAACCATCCCTTATAATGTGGTGGTATGGGATGTTACATTCTTTGGAGATGATGACATCATGGGAAGAGGAGCCCTAGACATAGGTGCACATGTGTTTTGGGTATCTCCACTAGTTTACCCATTTCAGTAGGCAACATGGCACTGTACCCTCTATTGTATGTGTAAGACACTTAGTTTTGCTGATTTGGTTTTGTTTCCAATAGGCTCGAGCCTCGACATTTTTCTCAAATGCTTATTTTTGTAGATAAGCTATATAATATTTTATGATGTATATGTAAATACAAAAATAAGTCCCTCACACAGGAGAGTAGGAGGTGTGTCTGCAACCTAAGAAAAAGGGAACGACCTCAGTCTAGATCAGAGTTCTTAGAGGATAGATGAAGTACTTAATCGTCTAGAGCCAAAATAAAGTTTAGGACAATAGGACAACCTAGCAGAAATAAACTTGATTTAATATAGTAAGAGTTTGATATATGATGATCTAAGTTTGAATTTTGAGGATAAATATTATTATGATGATTCAGGATAAGTTTTGATCATGCAACCCTAGCCAATCTAGCACCATATGTGATACACATAGCTAGTAGGATTGCATGGATGTACTAAGATTTGTATCAGTTGATATATGACAAGTGGGTTTTTGTTTGGGACCAACATGGGACTCAAGCTCTTTACAAAGGAGATCCTCTAGCATGGGGCAGGTGATAGAGTGAACTTTAGAGAGGGTGACCCGCCATGGGAGAAGGTTAGATGACCTAAAATCCAAAATACGAGACGTGATTTTGAAAATTTGATAATGAGCCCCTATCTAGATGTCTTTTGAGTATATGAGTTGAGTCACCTAGTGTATGGTTCCTATCAACAATGTTGAACCTTAGGCTTCTTGTGAAAGAGACCAAACCTAGAGAAAAGAGGTTGTCAAGTATGTGTTTGAAATCCATCTAGGTGAGGGAGATGGCCCCCTATATGAAGTTGATGATATGTGCTCTCTATAACGAGTCACGTACTCGGGTTGGTGGTTCCATGTGAACGAAGCTAGTTGATGTACCCACTTTTGAGTGTTGGGTAGTTTGTTTTGATATGGGTAGAAATTTTGTGTTGTTAAATGACATGATTTGACTTAAGTAGGTCCTAGCTTGAGTGGCTTGTGCCTTGAAGCTCATCCTTAGAAATAAGTAAGATTATTATGAAACAATGATGTGGATAATGGAGTTCCTTTTTAGATAATGGATGATGATAGAATGTGTCTTTCTTGAGCTAGAAATATGATATATATGTGTGATATGCCACTCTAATATGCTTGACCTAGTATGTTATCCATCCTTCCATATAATACATGAAATATGTAAGTTTTAAATCATGCGTTTGAAATAAAGATGTCTTTGAATCATAGATCACATGGTCACAAAATATAGTGATGAACATTGATCCTTCGAAATTTTAGCTTCTAGTTTGAGGATAACTCAAACAATAGGGTGAAACCCTAATATTCAAGAATAATATTAAGCCCTTCTCAAGTGATGAAATTCTGGCATCGTTGATCATAAACTACAATAACGATGCAAAATGTGATAATTATTTTGTACAATGACATGAAGCTTTAACAGAACCTTCCAAAAGCTAGTGGGTTGAAAGATTAATCCTTGACTAATACCTTCTCAACCCATATGTATGAACAAACTCTTATCTTTGAGAGATATAAGGGTTTTAATCCTGAAATTAAAGAATGTCAAGTCATGAATAATACATTATTTGATGTTTTGATTTACATAAGATGGGGTGGGTACACGCTAACTATTTTAGTACCTGACACGACAATTTAGGTACATCTTAAACTATAATGTCCTTGACACTTGTAAGTGGTGACTTATATGAACCTCAACTTTATTTGTATCACCCTGAGAATGATATTGTTTGAATTTCGAGGGAAAAATTCCTTTAAGGTGAGGTGAACGTGATATCCATGATATTGGCATTTTTTATATTCATAATCATGCGAGATTTATATATGGTCACAAGATCTTTCATCCTAATTAGAAGTGTTGGTGATAGGTATATGGATTCTTTGAGCGTGGGTTTTATGGATGGAAATCAGATTTGAGAGGAAAAAGGTTTTACCATGAATATACTTTGAGGTGATTCGCATATGTTGCTATTATTTATGTTCTTATGGAGCCAGAGGCCTGTTTAATAATCTCAATAAACTCAAGAGGTATATTTATGTAGCATGTATGTTAGGATCATAAGAGATATTATTGGACTTGTCTGATTAAGGTTCAATGATTAGTGGATTTGTATTTAAGGTTTATGCACCTATTTATAATGCTACTCGAAGTATTTATTTATACGACTATACAATAGAGTTGTGGTGTTAAACTTTTCTGGATGAGAGAGTATACAACATAAGAGTTGTGGTTGAAATCTCTAATTATTTGGAGCATCCTACCAAAAGATATGTATGTTCAATGTTTGAGGCGACAAGGAGGACACAGTTGAATAATTGTTATTTTATCGAACATAGGGTGGCTATCACAAAATTATATGTCATGCAGTCTTTTATAAGGCGCCTGGGAACAATAGCGTGGCCGATCAGGGTCGTTTCCTATGCTGATCAAGTGAAGGAGACCTCATCCCCTACCTCGGCATCCTGCGGGGGGACATGGCACAGCGCGCACTCCTCGTTTCTGGGGAACAAGTCCGACTGGTGCGAGCCAGCCAACAACTCCGTGATGCTAGGACCTCTCCAACGACTCCTCATATGGGGCTTAGGGTGGAGTGCCGAGGAAAACACTCCTCTCTTTCTCATCACTACCACTCTCCCCATGGCTCCTAACAGTGAGTTGTCTAAGGAGAAAGGGATGTCTAGGGTGTCGACTCAATAGATCTTTGGATGAGGGAACCAATTCCGAATCAAGATAAGTCTACCTGCAAACCCAACCAGAACAAGGAGAGGCAATTGATGGGCATCCATTTGAACCGTATATATCCTTACTGAGCAAGATACTGTTGGGACAGGCCGACTGAACCATGCAATCGATGAGAAGGACCGCCCAAATAAGGTCACGAACTGAATTAAATAAGAAAATTATTAGGAGCACATCACCTCCACCAACATCCACGCCCCCACCTCGGGAAGTAGCCTATACTCATTTTTAGCACTGTGCGACATAACTTTTTAGGCGATAAATAGGTTAGTGCGCTTGCATGCATAGTTGCATATATACAACTATTGCAATAAAGACAATAATGTCGTCCAACCACCTACCATCTAACCACTTGTATTTATCCAATTGCCACATGAAATTCATTTATTTTTTTCGTTTTCCCCCACTTGCATTTAAACTCAATTTTTTTTATTTTCCCTCCACTTATATACGACATGGTCACATTTTCCTATAAATATATTACAATATTGATTGATCGTCATCATACTACCAAAAATTATTCTGAACAAGACTAAAAATTAATTAGATCAGTGCTTACAATCAGGAGAATTTTGTAATCAGAAAAATATAATGTATAATGTTTGACACGACCAAAATGATGTTTCTATACATTCGTCTATAAGTCAAAAATCAATATTTAAATGTACCTATTACATATACACCGACAATATACTAAAAAATGTATAGCACAATGTGGCACAATCGTCAAGGCAAAAAATCTGCTAATGCAGCTCTAAGGTTGCATATTGCATGGTTGCATGCATGCAAATGCTGCAACAAAGGAAATAATGTCGTTCAACCACCCACCACCCAATCACTTGTATTTATCACAGCGTCTATTCATCTTCTAGCACTGTTATACTTTGGAATTGACACAGTACGGACAAAGCATCGGTAATACGTAAAAAGACGCATGCGTGGACTGCTGCTCGAGGCATAGTCCCGAGACTAGGGTGTGAATCTTGATGTATCTGGTGTGTTGGATATGATCAGTTCTCAATTAAATAAATATTATATGATACTCGACGTAATTCAAATTTGAACCGTGGTTTCTAATGGGTTAGATAATTGCTACAGTTAGTGGGATTTTGCAGAAATCTTGCATGTTCGCCATCCCTTATTAGTGAAATGTTAACATTTCCAAAATCCAGTGAACATAAGCCGTGTTTAGTTTAGTAGATCTGATAAATGCAAGCATTTTTGTTGGGTCCGCCAACTAACCTAAGGGTCCAGTATTAAACATGATTCCATTACATCTTAAAATTTTCTAATTAGATTAATTGTTTTTTCCTATCTCATAAGACAAACAGTAAATTTTTCAAAATTGAACTTCCAGAATAGAATTCAATATAGCCAAATCCGGATAACCAAACCACTTTCGAATTCAACTGTTATACACTTGCATGAGAGGAGCAACGGTCTTTTTGTCCCGGTCGATTGATTAAACAAAGAAAGAACGTGAACATGCATGATGAGAGCGCCCACGTTATTATTGTTTGGTAGAAAGGGTAAATCTCTTTCGATGCAGACAAGCGATACATGCACACGATATTTTCCTAGTTAAAAGCAACAAAGCTACTGCATTCCCTCGTTGCAGGCAAGTTAGTTAAGCCGCCCGTCGTTCTCGTTACGGCGGATCTAGAACGAGCCCCCCAACGGCTAGATGTACGTCTATAAGCAGGCCACGAACCCGAAACACATGCACGTGCGTTTCGTCGTCTACGGAATCATCTCAACCTGCAGCTTCGGTGATGTTCGCCGGCGGCAGCCGTTGCGGTCACCGTTGCTCTCACGCCGCTGCTGGGTCCAACCGCGGTGCTGCCCTTGGCACCGCTTGTGATCTTGCGGCTCCTTGAGGAGGAAGGGTCGGGGTGGCTCTCCTTAGAGGGGTAGGCCGATTGAAACGGAGAGTGACGCCGTTGGTGGACAGCGCCGTCGTTAATCTTAACTGCATCGCAGTAGGCCCGTAGGATGGAATTGTAATGGCTGGGAGCGTTGAGGGCGAGAAGCTTATTCAGAAGATGTAGCCACCGTTTCGCAGTCACTTCTCCTTCCCCGTTCTCCTTGTTGTCGTCGTCTCGACCGTTTACGCCCTCTGCCACCATCAAGCTGAGCAGGGAGTCTCTGAAATCACGGTATGTGTCGGAAGAGTATTTCTCTTCCACCACAAACGACGCTGCTCCAGCTGATGGTCTCTTGGGATAATGATCTTTGCAAACTACTGTGCTGGCTGATACTGATCTTGGACACGGCAAATCGGCTCCTTTCTCGGCACGCTTGTGTAGTCCGGTCAAACGGGCAGAATTCAAACTTATCAAGGGTAGGCTGGGCTTGCTCGCCGGGGTCGTTGTCGTGGTGACGGTAATTGCGATGTTAGTAGTGGTTACATCAGAGGCAGACGGAAACTGAGTGGTTGTTGTAGTAGTAGTGAAGGTGGTGGTTGTGGGAGAGACCTGTCTACGGGTGGCGTGACCCAGCTGGTCGGCATCACTTAAGCGAGGAGAGTGAGGTTGCAGCAGGTCATATTTGCAACCACTCTTTCTCTGTTTGTTAGGTTTAGGAGCTAGCTTTGAACCGGAGGTGTTTGTGGAGGAGGCGATGATGGCAGGGGATGTGAAGTGAGAAGGGATGACTCTGGTTTTCCTGCCGCAGCCTATCATGTCCACAAGCGGCACAGACATGTGACCCAGGCTTCTACTTCTGCTACCAGAAGAGGGAGATGGAGGACGGCAGGAAGAGGAGGAAGAAGAAGATGAAGATGACGTACAGGTAGAAAAAGAGGATTTGGATGAAGATGCCATTACTATAACTAAATTGTCTGAAGAAAATGCTCACCGCGCGACTACATATATACAGCGACTCGCGAGAGCCCCAGTATTTGCTGTACCCGATTATATACGGAGCAGGCTGCTCCTCGCGAGACCAATTCGCTCCAGCGGGGCACGTGGCCGGCGTTTGTGAGTGGGGCGAAATCAAACAGCAAAATCAGCTTGAGGGAGATCCGACCCGAATAGTGTGGTGGCGACACGGAACGCTATTTGGTGGCAGCCGACATGGCCGAAGAAGATATACCATACAGGAGGCCATCTCAATGTAGGGCTGGCAAATGCTGACTTGGTTAGAGAAACTAATTTGATGTAGTGTGTTCATCTTGACCACTATCATTTCTTATTTAGGTAATTATACTTACCAATATAGGAACCCATTGATGCCTTCTCATCTTCCAATCAAAATATTTACCTCTACATTCATACCATGCCTTTTCTTTACTAGCTAGTTATTACATTCAATGTATTAACTTTTGTTACGGATTAGTGTCATAACCCCATTTCACGGTGTAGGTTTTATTAGGGTTGTATATTGACACTCTACCATGTATATATTAGATTTTGGTAGGATGCTATTAACCTTACGACAAGTTTGTATGAAGTTTAATTTTTTGGCTAATCTTTGACATAATATCCATCAATTGCTTTCTGCAACTTTTGCAATATTTCGGTGCATTTCTATAATGTTATTGGTAATACATGTGGACATCCAAATCATGAGTAGCATGTAACACTTTTGGTCTGAATGCTCATTCCGTTTTAGGTTTGGCGTGGAATATATTGCCAATATTTACATAAAAATCATGGTTGAAGGTGTTTTATATTCCCTCATTGTTTATGAAATGTCCCTGCCATGCATAAGGATTTGGCCCAAAGGTGGTACGCTGGTTGAACATGGGATGTTTTTTTGTACATTGTGTTTTACCCGCCTTCAAAAATCTTACAAAGAAGGTAATTTGGCGATCGCTAGAAACACGAATAAAATGATAAAGCTCGCATTTTCCACCAAAATAAGGAAAAAAATTAGGATGTGCGTATAATTCAATAGGAGAGCTGAGAAAAACCCAAATTTGATCCCGTCGTAGGGCATATAAGGAAAAGTAGAATATTGAGACTGAAGATCGAATTCAGCAATCTTGTTATGAGTGAGGAAGCCAAAAGCAATCCCATGTCGTCGGATAGTCACCTATTATTGCTTTTCATAAATTTCGAGTGAATACGAGGGTTAGGCTTGATTAATGAAAATAAAATGACGAAACTATACAAAAAGGTGTTTATTGATTGGTGGATTAGGGGGCTTGAAATGGCTATGCTTTCCCATTATTGCACTAAAGATTCCATTTTTAGGTGATGGGGTCCTAATCGCCTCAACATCTCCCATGATGGAAACCCATTTTGGGCGGTTGGGACCAAAACTTTATAAAAGAGAGGAGACGATAAAAGGATAGTTCTATATGAGTAAGATTAAATCTGTTTGAGTAATTAAATCAAGCAGGGTATTGAATTAAATCGCATAGGAGAAAGTATAGATCATACAATGTATATGAACAAGATGTTTAAGAACAATTGATTGAGTAGGTAAAATGGAGTAATTTTGAGCAAGCAATTAAACTACAATTATATTTAAGCAATTAAATATGTTAGGTTATCATCTCCACATGCTAATGGTTTTTTATAAGTTTAGGAAGGGTCCAGTAGTCACTTAAGAGACTTGGGGGGGGGGGGGGTAGTTGGCTCTTTGGCTTCAAGAGAGTCAAAAGTTGCTGACTGTTATGACATGTATAGGTAGGTATATTTAGAACATACTTAGGGTTAGGGAACTCAGACAGAATTTCTATAACTCGTGGAGGATCACTGCCTTCTAGGAGGAGAAAACATAGTGAATCATGTGGTTTCTCCACATGGAATGTGGCAGATGGTTGGAATTTTTGGATGTCGACATGCATAGAGAAAATTAATTGATTTATTTGAGTTTTCTTGGATATTTTAGGAATCTTCTAGAGATTTATTGAACTAAAATATTTGCTATTGTGGGATTGAGTTTTATGTGGAATAAAGTTATATCAAAAATGAAGGAAGATGTGCAGACAATTCTTTGGGATTAATCCTAGTTATCAAGAAAATATAGATTTGGGTAAATGTAATAGCAATATGAATATGTGTATGATTCGAAACAAATATTTGATTAAGGAAAATTCAACTAAAAGCTTATGGAAGATGGCTTGTAAAAAGATGAATTAGATAATTTGTGTTGGTATATGTATGCCCATAGAGCCATCCCAAGAGACTGCATGCAGTCAGATATTAATTAATCAATTAATATGATTATTTGGTTAATTAATGAATTACGGAATATTCTAATTAATCCACTAGCGTTTTAATTAACGCAACGTTTCTGTTTACCGATGGGTTTAGGAAACCCTATTTCCCTTCGTATCCTGTTTAAAGGAGGATTGACGGCCGATATCTATATAAGATAGATAGAGGCTTTTCAATTTACGCTCACACACGTAAACCCTAGTTGTCATCATCCTTAGGAGAGAAAGGAGAGAAACGTGCCGCTAGCACGCCGCCACAGAGACACGACTCCTTCCCGCCGGCATGGGAAGCGCGACGTGGAGTTCCGTCCATCCGCGTGGACGAAATAGAGACGCAGACGCCTTGATGTCTGTGTTCGGAGGACATCGACGACCACCTGTACGCGCGACGAGCGGCGGACATTACTGCCGCAAAGGAGCGCCGCCGGATCAACCTGTGACAGTGAACGGGAGAGAAGTTTTGTCCGTGTTGACAAGCAGCGTTGTACCGTCGTGCAGCGGAACATCGCTGGATTTGCTCCGCGATAAGGTATATCCCGTAAACAATCCTTCCAAATACGTTGTTGTCGACGAGATCCTGTTTCGGATTGCGTGGATTTTATTGCTTCCGCCGCGCATGTTTTCTCCACAAAACCCAACAGTGGTATCAGAGCAGCGTCGATCTACGGCGTATTTGGATTCATTTCGATATGATCGAATCGCTGTATATTATTTTCTATGTTGCATATGATGTGAATTAAACCTGCTAATGTGCAAATCTAAACCTAATTCCACATACGCCACAAGCTATTGTTTTTGACGTTTTAGACAGGGTCGACTATGGAAAATATTGATTTTCCTAAGTGCACAGAAGTAAAATTCCATAGACCTTTCAGGGGCTCTGCCCCTGAGACCCCGCACAGGGGCGCTGCCCATGTGTACCCCGCATTGTGTGCATGGGAGTCAAAAATTCATTTAATGGGGAATGTACCGCATTAAAAGTACTACAATTTTAATATGTATATACATATATGTAGATATACCTATGATAGCATACACGTCGCCTTTAAAATATGTTTTATGTGGTGAGTGCAGGCACGGTTATGGTCTAGTACCCCCTTTTGTGAATGTTGTGAATGAATGTGGATGTCAATCTTGTGGATATGTTTGTTTGTGAATTCTATGGATGTATAATGGTTACATATGGATCCTTTGTATAAAGTATTCAGCTTGCATGCTGAGCCACATCTCTTATTTCAAAGTGTAATTAATTCTTTTCTTTTATATTTGTACTCACATGATGTAATAGAGATAGGATTAGTTTTAGTTTTGTAAACTTGATGTAAGGAGGCCACTTGAAGATCCAACTCCAAGGAGTGTCCATGGAGAAGCACCATGAAGATCTAATTCCAAGAAGCAACCTGAAGATCCAACTCCAAGGAGCGTCCATGGAGAAGCAACAAGAAGATCCCATTCCAAGAAGCAACTTGAAGTTCCAACCTCACGAAGCATCCATGAAGTTGTTCATTGTAATGTTGATCATTACAGGCTTACAGGTTGATTCACAGGTGTTGCATGAGATGCATAAGACCATAGGTGGACCGTAATCCTTTTTTGCTCCAAAGGATTACAATAGTATGGCCATAACTGATATATTTGTATTTGTAATTGCATGTTTATCATTTGTGGTTATGGATATAGTAGTATATGATATGTACTATAAGTATGTGGTGTTTGGATATGTATATGTATTAATAAAACCCCTCAATTAATAATATTAAGTTTTAGTTGCCTTCCATAAAGAAACACACATGAAAAGCTTGATCGACTATGTGTGGGCACGCCTCTGCGTGGTACACTGTCTATCTCATGGAAGTGTGATGGTGGGTGTGTGGGTCTGCCTCCGCAGGGTGTACACTCATCGTGTTGTCTTATGGGTTGGACTTAACTAGGGAACCTTGATAGGATCAAGTACCTAGAGGCAACCAGATGCATCATGGCAAGGAGTTGTGCATAATCATCTATCCAAGAGTTGCATATGATGCAATTGGCAAAAGTTGCCTACCTTAGTATTTGGTCTTTGACGCTGGCGTTGGCTGGGCATTGATCCAATTATTTTGGGTCTTGGCTCACTAGAAGGTTGTGCGTTGTAATCTTCCGAGTTGATAGTGAGGGCTATCAATTTGAATAAAATAGTGGGAGCGTAATTAATTAAAGGCCTAATTAATCCCATTTATCAAATCTTTACAAGTTAAAATGTTTTGGACTAAATGCAAATTTTTTCTTTTGTAGCAATCAAATGGCAACCAACACTCACACTTTCTCATTGCGATCGGTCCTTGAGAAGGACAAACTTATCGGAACCAACTTTCAAAACCGGTTTAGGACGTTGAGAATTGTTCTCACACATGAGCGTAAGCTCTATGTCCTTGAAACACCAGAGCCAACGGAGCCCATCGTAAATGCACCCAAGGCTGAAAATGATGCTTACAAGAAGCACATTGATGATGATGTGGATGTCAAGTGCCTGATGTTGTGCTCAATGAACTATGAGTTGCAAGAGCAGCATGAGAACATGAATGTCATGGAGATGGTAACACATCTCAAGAATATGTATCAACATCAAGCAAGATAGGAGAGATATGATGTCTCAAAGGCTTTGTTCAAAAGCAAGATGAAAGAGGAAGAATCAGTTGGCACCCATATACTCACCTTGATTGGGTACGTGGAAAGCATATCCAAGATGGGATTTCCCCTAGGTCAAGAGTTGGCCACGGATGTGATTCTACAATCGTTGCCTGAATCATATAATCATTTTGTCATGAACTACAACATGAACAATTTTGACAAGCCGTTGTCAGAATTGTTAGGCATGTTGAGGACAGCTGAAGCACAGATGAAGAAAGATAAGCCCAAGTCTGTGATGGTGATCAGCAAGGAAAAGGGAAAGTCAAAAAGCAAAATCAAGGCTAAGAAAGGTTCTAAAGTCGGGAAGAAGCCAAAGTCATCCGTGCTCAAAGCTAAAGGTGGGATCTCCAAAGAAGGCAGTTGTCACCATTGTCACCAGCCTGGACATTGGAAAAGAAATTGTCCTCTCTACCTGGAGGAACTGAGGAAGAAGAAGCAGGGGATAGAGATCTCCACTTTAGGTATATACATTATTGAGATAAACTTAAATACTTCTTCATCATGGGTACTGGATACCGGATGTGGATCTCACATATGTTCTAATATGCAGGATCTGATAAGAAGTAAGCCTTTATGAAAGGGCCAAGTCGAGTTGCGGGTTGCTAATGGAGCAAGAGTTGCTGCCACCGTAGTTGGAGTTATTAGTTTATCTTTGTCTACGGGTCTTGTAATAGAATTAGATAATTGCTATTATGTACCTGCCATTAATAGAAATATTATTTCTATATCTTGTATGGACAAGAGTGGATTTGAATTTCACATTAAGAATGGAATTATTTCTATATCTAAAGATGAGATCTTTTATGGCAATGCCCCTATGTCTTATGGTATCTACTTGTTAGAACTTGAGACTAGCATATATAACGTAAATACTAAAAGGTTAAAACTTGACAACTCAAACAAAACATTCTTATGGCATTGTCGTCTTGGGCACATAAATGAGAAGCGCATATCTAGACTCCATAAGGATGGTTATCTAGACTCTTTTGATTTTGAATCATTAGAGACATGTGAGGCATGTTTATTAGGGAAGATGACCAAGACTCCTTTCACTGGACACAGTGAGAGAGCCAGTGATCTTCTAGGGATCATACATACTAATGTATGTGGACCTTTTAGATCAAATGCTAGAGGAGGCTATCAATACTTCATTACCTTCACTGATGACCTCAATAGGTATGGCTATGTATATCTTATGAAATACAAGTCAGAAACTCTTGAAATGTTCAAGACTTTCATGAATGAAATAGAGAAGCAACTTGGTAAGAGTATTAAAGAACTTCGTTCAGATCGAGGTGGCGAATACTTAAGCCAAGAGTTTGAGGACCTTCTGAGAGACTGTGGTATTGTATCACAATGGACTCCACCTGGTACACCACAACATAATGGTGTGTCAGAAAGAAGGAATCATACATTATTAGACATGGTACGATCAATGATGAGTTCAGCCGAACTTCCAATATCGTTCTGGGGATATGCTCTTGAAACTGCAACGTTTACACTTAACCGTGTACCTTCCAAATCGGTTCAAAAGACACCATATGAGATATGGAATGGGAATCGTCCCAATTTGTCTATGTTAAAGATTTGGGGATGTGAAGCTTATGTTAGGAAACAATTTCCTGAAAATCTTGGACCCAAATCGGAAAAATGCTATTTTGTTGGATACCCCAAGGAAACTCAGGGATACTACTTCTACACACCAACTGACAACAAAGTGTTTGTTGCTAGGACTGTTGTATTTCTTGAAAAAGGAATTTATTTCCAAAGGAATTAGTGAGAGGAATGTAGAGCTCGAAGAAGTTCAAGACCAACAAGAAAGCTAAGAACCTGAGGAGGTACATAAGGAACATGAAGACTCACAAGTTGTTGTGGAATTTCAAGTTCTAAATGTAACAAATGAACCTCATCGGTCTAGTAGGACATGACTTGAGCCTGAGAGATTTGGATTTCTCGTGACTCAATACAGTGATGAATTGGGCATAGAAGATGAGCCAACTTCCTATCTAGAAGCTACTAAGGGACCAGAATCTGAGAAATGGCTTGAAGCCATGAGATCTGAGATGGAATCCATGTACACCAACAAGGTATGGACCTTAGTGGATCCACCTGAAGGGGTAAGACCCATAGGGTGCAAGTGGGTCTTTAAGAAGAAGACTGACATGGATGGAAATGTTCAAACCAATAAAGGTAGATTGGTTGCAAAAGGATTCTATCAAATTCGAGGTGTTGATTATGACGAGACCTTCTCACCAGTTGCCATGGTTAAATCCATCAGGATCATGCTTGCCATTGCAGCTTATCATGACTATGAGATTTGGCAGATGGATGTTAAAACATCATTCCTTAATGGGAATTTACTCGAGGATGTGTACATGACACAACCTGAGGGTTTTATCAATCCAAAGGAAGTCAATAAAGTCTGTAAGCTACAA
The DNA here is from genome assembly GCA_963693085.1 of Alisma plantago-aquatica. NCBI lineage: Eukaryota > Viridiplantae > Streptophyta > Magnoliopsida > Alismatales > Alismataceae > Alisma > Alisma plantago-aquatica. The sequence goes on from OY856411.1 coordinate 697,283,170, forward strand.
AGGTCAATCTATGGATTGAAACAAGCATCTAGGAGCTGGAATCTACGTTTTGATGAAGTAGTCAAAAGTTTGGCTTTAGTCAAAATGAAGATGAACCTTGTGTTTACAAAAGGGTTAGTGGGAGCACAATCATATTTCTCATATTGTATGTGGATGACATACTATTGATGGGAAATGCCATCCCTACTCTTCAGATAGTAAAAGGTTGGATAGGGAAGACTTTCTCTATGAAGGATTTAGGTGAAGCATCCTATATACTAGGGATCAAGATCTATAGAGATAGACCTAGAAGGCTTCTAGGCCTAAGCCAGAGCACATACATTGACAAGGTGTTAAAGAGGTTTAGCATGGAGGGTTCTAAGAGAGGTAACTTGCCCATGTCCCATGGGGTTACAATCTCTAAAGCCCAGTGTCCTAGTTCATGTGATGAACGAGCACGCATGAGTAAGATTCCATATGCATCAGCAATTGGATCTATCATGTATGCAATGTTATGTACTCGTCCTGATGTGTCGTATGCTTTGACCATGATGAGCCGGTATCAGTCAGATCCAGGTGAATGTCACTGAACAGCCGTAAAGATCATCCTAAAGTACTTGAGAAGGACTAAGGATCAATTCTTGGTATACGATGGTGAGGAAGAGCTCGTGGTAAAGGGTTACACCGATGCTAGATTCCAAAATTACAAAGATGACTACAGATCGCAATCTGGATTTGTGTTTTGCCTAAACAATGGAGCTGTGAGCTGGAAGAGTTCCAAGCAAGAGACAGTTGTGGATTCTATAACAGAGGCCAAATATATTGCCGCAACTAATGCTGCGAAGGAAGCTGTGTGGATCAAGAAGTTCATTTCTAAACTTGGAGTGGTTCCGAGCGCTGGTGATGCAATTGAGTTGTTTTGCGACAACAATGGAGCAATTGCACAGGCTAAAGAACCAAGATCGCACCAACGTTCCAAACATATTCTACGGTGGTTCCATCTCATACGAGAGATCGTACAACGAGGAGATGTGAAGATTTGCAGAGTACCTACAGAAAGCAATGTGGCTGACCCACTCACAAAAGCACTTTCACAGCAGAAACATGATGGACATGTTCGATCAGTTGGATTGAGATTCATGAGTGATTGGGTATAAGTGTAAGTGGGAATATGTTGGTATGTATGCCCATAGAGACTATCATTCGATGATTGTAATGGGATACTATGTAAACGATTTGTAATACTACATTGATCATATTAATAGAGGCAAGTTTCCAATCTATATGTTTGTGTTTTATATTGTGAAATGACCATAAAACTTATAGATGTCTATAGAATAATATACTCAATGACATATGTCTTTGGGTTGATGACCTGAACAGTGAGATCATATGTATGTTAAGAGTATGTATTCTTGTTTTGTCCCTAATCGGTTGTTATTGTCGAAATATCCATAGACATCAATAACACATAAGATTAGAATGTATGTTGGTTGATGGAAGAATCTCATTATCCATGATATGGAGATATCAAACCAAATACATAGATACTTGTTAGAGAACAATGTATCGGATAGACCCACCTTGAGAGTGACACATGGATACCATGATTGGTAGTTAGAGTCACATCTCATAATGATGGTGGTGATTGTGGTTCTTAGACCTGAAGTCACTACACTTATCACATGTCATTCGGTGTACTTTGACATCATCCACCGTGGTCCTGAATAAGGATTGTCATAAATATGGTGCTTGGGTGCACTATGAGACATGGGGATGACTGTGAGTGATGTAGATGGAATATGTCCTTCCTACGGGAGTTTGATATTTCGGCTACTTGATAAGCGAGACTAAGAAATGCATGGCCATGCTGATGTGAGTCAATATGTGATATTGAGCTTACATATATCTCAGACAATCTGCTCTAGTTCAAGGAACATGGATTGAACGTTGAAAAGGATAACAATTCCATGACTCAAGTTCAATCTGGATATCAGCGATAAAAGAACTATACAATCATTGTAACACCAGTCATGTATGATAGGTCAAGTTGTTCTCCAACTTCTCCAATTACTTGGGTGGCAATGAAGTCTTGTTAGATACCAATCATTGCTTGTGAAATCATAATATGTTTATGGATATCACTGCCAACGTAATTTGGAGCCTACCGGGTCACACGCATAGGATGTGTTGGAATAGGAGTATAATTGTAGATTTGATTGGAATTTCTCTGAATCACATTGATTACTAAAATGTTTATGTAATGGATTAGAATAATATTGGAGTGACTGACTCTAAGTGCAAGTGGGAGTATGTTGGTATATGTATGCCCATAGAGCCATCCCAAGCGATTGCATGGAGTCGGATATTAATTAATCCATTAATGTGATTATTTGGTTAATTAATGAATTTCAGAATATTCTAATTAATCCATGAGCATTTTAATTAACACAACGTTTCTATTTACCGATGGTTTAGGAAACCCTATTTCCCTTCGTATCCTGTTTAAAGGAGGATTGACGGCTGATATCTATATAAGATAGATAGAGGCTTTTCAGTTTACGCTCACACACGTAAACCCTAGTCGTCATCGTCCTTAGGAGAGAAAGGAGAGAAACGCACCGCTAGCACGCCGCCACAGAGACACGACTCCTTCCCACCGTCTTGGGAAGCGTGATGTGGAGTTCTGTCCATCGGCGTGGATAAAGTAGAGACGCAGACGCCTTAACGCCTGTATTCGGAGGATGTCGACGACCACCTGTACGCGCTACGAGCGGCAGACATCACTGTCGCAAAGGAGTGCCACCGGATCAACCTATGACAGCGAACAGGAGAGAATTTTTGTCTGTGTTGACAAGCAGTGTTGCACCGTCATGCAGCAGGACATCACCGGATTTGCTCCGTGATAAGGTATATCTCGTAAACACTCCTTCCAAATACGTTGTTGTCAACAAGATCCTGTTTCGGGTTGGGTGGATTTTATTGCTTCCGCCGCGCATGTTTTCTCCAAAAAATCCAACAATTTGCACCCATGTCTATAAAATACCTTTTGTACGAAAATCCTTGACTATGGAAAGATAGGTCAAACATATGGATAAAATAGGCGGGGAATACAAAAAACATGAAATAAATGGGACTTGCTCTATCATTAGCTAGTTAGAAAATTTTATCATGTTTTTTCATTGAGTGAGATAGGTGTCTAGATTTAACCCCTCTCAAGACAAGGTTCAAGGTATGACTGAGAATTTCAAGCATGAGTCAAGTTTGACCCTCATTTTATGTCACAAAGGCAAAAAGGTGAGACTCATCCAGGATATTCTAATGAACCTCGTGCATAGCAAATAGCCTAGGTGAATTCTTTTCCTTTTATTTTAAGATGGTTAAGTGTAACTATTCATAGAGGGTGTAAGAATGGCACAAATGATCATCCAATGATGAGGTTAGCCATAGACAAGGCGTGTACCTATACCTGACTAATAATTTGTCCCATAGAGTTAGTGAGCCATCTAAAGAGGCAAGGATTGGAAAATTGTCTCCCACCATCACTCTAGTTCTTACTCAATCCATGTATGATTATCTCACTAACTCATGTAATTAGTGAGGAAAGGTAGAATCAGAAGTGGTATTGGTTGAAGATTGAGGCAAATAGAGTGAGTGGTATTTTTTCACTAAAGATGGATCGGTGGGACAACCGTTCATGAGAGTAATAGGGTTGGGTATAAATGAGCACACATAGAATAGGATAGAGTACAGAAAAGTTCTATCCTTACACGTAATTATTCTCCCCTAGAGTGTTAGTGAGCCATTTGAAGAGTTTTGGGTTTCAACTAAGGCTACAAAAGTGCCTCCCACCATTGGTCTACTCAATGCATGTATGATTATCTGACTAACTCATGTTCTTAGTGAGAAAAGATGGATGCAAAAGTGGGATAAATACGATTAAGGTTCACCATAAGGTTTTGTATCAAAATGGGAGTATATAGTCATAAAAGATAATTGAAACTTATCTGATTTTTAATGATATTAAAGAAATACTCTCTCTCTATGATTAGATATCATTGTGAGTTAGGTCAATCATTGGACATGGCAGATAAACCCAATTAGGCTAGGATATCAGCCCTAAGAAGTTCAATATGTAGAGGATTTGCTACACAATATAGGGCATTTGTTGATCTTTGAATTTCCTTCAAGGGACATGGATTCAAATATTGCATAATTTAAGGCCATGTACATGACCAAATTATGGGTCCTATCTAACATAGGATTTTTAAACGATGTTTACATGATTATTTTGTATAAAGACAATTATCCAACTATAAGGTTACCCTTTATCCAGGGCATGTTTTTGTAGTAGTTAATCATCTAGAACATTTTTTGTTTAGGTGTATAAAGAGTGGGACCTAAGAGGGTATCCAATCCTTACTAAGTTGAGTAATAAGTTCAACCAAATATCAGAAATACCACAAGGTAAGTAGGGATGGATGAGTTTCATTTATTTCTCAAATAATATATATATCAAGGAAAGATAATAAGTAATGGATCAAAACTATTAAAATGTTACAAGATATTTCATATACAATTATTCCTCACCTAAAAAGTGGTTTTACAACTATAAGGAGGGTATAACTAATTGTACACGACACCAGTTGCAAAGAGTAACTTGGCTATCCCAGGCTATTTGTACATCTAAAATCATGTATACGATCTTCTTTCATCCTTTCCCTCTATTATACCTACACTTGGGTGGAAGGATCATCACCTAGAACATTGGAAACAGGGAAAATACTAGCAAAGTCTGAGTATATATGCATATAATGGGTACTTTGGGCATTGAATTGGATTATAAGCACAAAATAGATGTTCCCACAAGGACGAGGCTATTTGCAATTAGGTGAATCCAAAAGAGAGATGAGGCATATTAAATTTAGAATACAAGCATGGAGAACAAAGATTCTTCCCATATTAATTAACCAAAATTTTAAAATAATAAACTTTTTTAGACTAAATATACATAAACTAGAGCCCTAACATTATAGGATCATGGCCTAAAAGAAAGAAGGGTGGAAGCGCACACCCTGGAGGAACATAAGCATTTTTTTCTTTTATTCTTTTTTTTATATGATTTATTTTATTTATGTCCAATATATTAGTTTAGGTACCAATATATTAATTTAAATATAAAAGAAAAAAAGGATTTTTACATATAATAATGGCTATAAAAAAATCCTTGAATCAACTTAATTATGCACACCCTATATAAGTATGGTTCTATATAAGTACCACTTTTCTAGATATTCTAGTCAAACATGTCACATGCATAAATAGAGTAGCAAGGCAAGCATTTTAGTCAATTTCTTAGTAGAAAAAAATCCTCTTAGGAGGGGTCTGAAGACCAATTATTAAAAGAATAGTTAAACCACCACAGGAATTTGTATGAATCCAAACAAGGAAATATCAATGTCCAAAATTGAATGTAAAGTAAAATCAACAGTTCAAGAGATGCCTCATTGAATGAATTTAGGTTTATGAAATAATGCCCAAAATAAAGCAGAGGATGTACATACCTTATGGTCATCTTTAAGTATCTAATAACACTACTTCGGATAAGGGACAATGCTTTCACAACCTAGACATCATATTTTTGCACTTAATTAGTTGAATTCATTACATAGAAAATGAACCTACTGTATGTTGGAAATTTGGTCTTAAAACCTATCCCATTAAATCATTTACATTTTTATAATTCTAAAATGCACATATATGCATTACTTGGCTAAAGAAATAACTATTCATGTATTATACATGTTAAATCCGTTTTTATAAATGAAAAAGAAAATAATTCGTGAATTACTAGAGTGGCCCCTGACTGGATTGCAATAACTAGACATGAGTGTAATGTTGGGACTATATTTATACATGGTTAAGGCATCAATGGTAAAAATAAGGTCAAACAAGGCAAATAATTTGAAATACCCTTTGTGGGTAACATTGACCGCAATTGACAATGCAAGTAAGAGTGGGTTTTCAAACCCTAGGGATTGAATCCCATTCAAGCTTGTGTTTTGTGGTCCCTAAATTTCACTGGATCTTGCCTGGTTAGGGATCAACTACAAATATATCTGCATAGGGGTAGTGGGAAAAATCCTAGGAGAACTCTCTGTGTTCATTCAAACCATCATGCCTCTGAATAATGTCAAGGGAAGTTCAGAGTCACCCTGTCAAAAATCAGTTCATCGTTGGAGAGATGTAAACAAATGAAACCAAAAAAGAGCAAGGAAGTCAAAGCAAATACAATAACTAATTTTGTAGGGTCATACTTCATAAAGGGGAACAATCCCACACTCGAAGGGAACAAAAACACCATAAAGAGAATGATAGTTGTTGCATAACTGGGTAAGGGGGTCGAAAAAAAGGAACTGGAAAAATAGAACATGAACAAGGGAAAAGAAGGTGGAAAAAGCATTCAGGAGGTAAATCAAAGGCGTTAAGATCCCCCCCATGACTTGCGGATGAACATGGATGACTGAAAGTGAATGTTGTCGCATCCAGAGAAAGCTATTTGAGGAACTTATAGCTAGAATATGATTTACTGAGCTCTATCATGCCAAAAAGAAAGAGGGATGTCTAATGTTTCTTACTGATTAGCCAATTTGGTGTTAGGATGTCACTAGTATGGATAGTTTACCCGTCGTCAAAGAAGAATGGCTAAGTTGGTAATACTGGCCCACGGTGCGATGTGAAAATTTGAATGTGGATGACAATATTAAGGGGTCCTGGGGTGGTTTGTAATGGTTACATTAACAATATGTTTATGTTAAGAGCTTTGTGGGTTCAAGGTGGCAAGGAGGTTGATGACTACCTAGCACGTTTTGTGTGTGGGTCAAGGGACCACGTGACCTATAGATTTTTGTGCTCAGTTGAAGGAGAGCACGTGGAGGTATGAAAATAAAAGCGGTGAGACCAAGTTACACAAGAGGGAGATCAGAGAGACAAAATGCATAAACTTCATCCCCTACACTTGAACTGGTCATGAGGTAATAAATACCCTACCACTACATCTGTTAAACTGGTGAATAGTCATAGGATCACGGATTTCTTAGATTGAAGGTAGCTCACGGCCTTGTGACCAACAAATAAATCAAATTTTATTGATAATAATGTGACTCAAGGTTATATCCATTAAAACTAAGTTGTAGTTTGTTACTTTACTAATTTAATTAATTAAGCAACATTGTTCAAATGATATAAGGTTGACATGTAGGCTAAATTGGGTACATGAATTCAGATTTGCCATTAATTTCATAATTTGCAAGTGTTTCATAACATATTTTATTATTAATATTTTTATTGAAGTTCATATATATATATATATATATATATATATATATAGAGAGAGAGAGAGAGAGAGTCAAGCTAGAATACACTCGAGTGTATTCAGAGAAGAATACACTCAAGTGGTTTTTCATGATGCAATATTTTTTCCAAAAATCTAATTTTATGATCTTCTTAAACATCTTGTGAATGGCTCATACGCAAAATTTGAGCACATTTGGACATTTATAGGTCATTTTATAAAGACTGCAAAATTTATGCATTTCAAATTAGTTTTGCACATCGATTTTGTTTCCCTTGGATGAGTGACTTATACTCATCCAAATGGGCTCAAAATTTGTCTGTAGCCTAGTTATAGTATGACGGTGAAGACCAATGGTTTACATTTTGCAAAAAATAGTTTTGATATGCAAACACACTTGAGTGTATTCGTACAATATGTACACTCGAGTGTATTCTAGCCTGACTCTCTCTCTCTCTCTCTCTCTCTATATATATATATATATATATATATATAGTAGAAATCCAGTGAGAAACATCCTACGGTGAGAGCATGAAAAGCATTTGAATAACTACAAATTAGTAACTATTTTTAAAAATCCAACTGTATAGATGGAAAAAGCATCATTTCATTTACCTTCTCGCAATAAATCATTACAATCAGACATGGTTTACATGTCTATATGTACAACATACACTTTTTACATCCAACGGTCAGCCTGAAATTCAATATAGAGAGTCAAAAAATATTTGTTTATTGTGAATGATCTATAAATTGAATGGAGATAAAATTTTATAGGAAGGTAGATATTAAGGTATAATTGTAATACGTATGGTTGGATTATGAAAAATTGATCTATGTGGACATTTATTAAAATGCCTCTCATTCTCTCACTAGATATGTGTAACAGCCTCGCCTCCCGGTAACCCCTAATTAAGGGATACCAAAAGGTCAGAGCCATTATCCCAATTAACAGGATCAAAGGTTCGACAAATAATCAATAACAATTATCAAATTCTACCAACTAAACTGAAAATTGGTATAAAATAAAACTTTGCATATCTTTTAAAAACTTTGGTAAACTACTCTACCCACAGCTTGGATTTATTCTATCTAATCCTCCTAGCACTTTATTTCTTATTCCATGATGTGTCACTTTACTATTTGTTCTTTTTAATTGTTGTACCTAAAACACCGACAATCAAAACGTCGGTCAACATATAGGAATATGCTGGTATGTGGGGACAACCAAAATTTTTACAAATATGGCTAACAATCTAACTATCACAATCAAGGTAATTAACAAGCCAATTTACATCTTCAATGTGTCATTCTCCACCACTTTTGCCCTAACCCTGGAATACCCCCTCTAGGGTTTCTCTTTTTCCATTGACTTAAGGCCACCTTCTCAATCCTGAGCTTGGTGCCTGGGGTCACCACTCATGGTGCCCAATAGTCATTCAACATAGACCACCTTCTCATAACCGAGCTTGGTGTCTAGGGTCACCTCTCATGGTGCCCATTAGTCTTCCCTCCTGGGCTTGACCTTTTTGCATCATCCATCAGGGTGGCATGTAGGTGCGAGAATACACACTTACTTATAATTATGATAACTATAGTGACTTTATAATTGCAGTATGAACATCCAAACGGTTAGGTTGCGTTCAATGCGATTAACCATCTGGAAAACCATCGAGAAAACTAATGTGATTAACCATAATTAACCACATACATGTCGAGTTGTCTTGAATGCAGAAATAATTTAACCAATTAAGAAACCAAGAAAGCACACACAAGTTGATCCTGAAATATGCATCCAATTTTTCTATCATTAATCATGTCATCATGGTCTATTAATCCTAGTTGTTTCCTAGGGTTATTAGTCCTTTTTAGGGTTTTCATCACAATTAGGGTTCCACTTCATTTTTATTACTTTAAACCCTAATTTTATAAAATTACTTACAAACCCTAATTATTTCATCTTTTTTTCATCTTTTAGCAACATGAAACCCTAATTTTGGATTATAAATATGTGTCTTTCCTTTTTCTCCTATTTAGGGTTTCTAAGCATATTAACCATCATATTAGGTTTAAAATCATATACCTTGCAATTTTATCTTCAAAATAGGTTAAGATTCATCTTTATCATTAAACAAGTTCACCATGCTCGAATTAACCTATTTGCAATGTTAAATCTATCCTTTATCATCAATTAGGGTTTCTAACCACAAATTAAAACCTTTTTCATCAAAATAATACAATTTTGTTAAAAGAGACAGATTTAGGCTTTCAAATTATTTTTAGCTTATTCCTCATGTTTTTCTAATCAACTTTCATGCATAACACTTCTTCATTTGCATTTTCTATCTATTTTTATGATTTTTATAAGAAAGCCTTTTTCTAACTTAATAGGATCAGAGAGGAAATTACCGAAAAATAGGCGGCCACTTGATTTGTGGATCGGTGGTCCGCTCCTCGGATCTGACGGTCACAGTTGCACGTGCCTAAAAAAGCCGCTCCTTCTCAGGAGCATTGGATCTAGCATGAGACCACTGTGGACCATGATCGGACGGTGGTGGGTTGTAGTCTACCTCCGACTGTGCGAAGAATCACAATCAACTCGCAAGTTGACTTCGAACTCCAGGCCATCAACAGGAAATCCGAGAAGCCAAGAAGCTTCTTCATCATCTCCCGAACTCGATGAGTCGCTCAATTTCCCAAACAAAATCAACCTTCACCTTAAACTACTCTCCAGAACTCTGTCGTGGCTCGCTGGTTGCAGAGGGGGGTAGGTCAGGTCACAATTAGCAATTGAAGGCGTCGTTCCACTCGTCTTCGCGCTCTACAGTGATGGGGATGGTTTTTAGGGACGTTGGTACCCTCGAGTGCCCTCCCTTATATAGGGATAAGTCATGGGAATCATGTGATTTGGGGGTTTCTCCCCTCGTCGATGATAGCCCTCAAAGTTAGGGTCTAGATCCTTCAGAACGATCTCCCAAATATGATGGACTTGTTAGTTCATCAAATCATCACTTCAAAACTGAGAAAATCAAATTCCTAAATCGTCTCCCAGTCCCACTAGAACTCGGGGTAGACGACGCACATCTTCCCTTGGATTCATGGTCCCCTGGACCACGCGGTCATCCAATGGCCAGCATTGCTCCCCTCTATTGCAATTATCTAAAAAAGTGTTAAAAAGGGTAATTTAACATGATAACTTGGAAAATTCATTTCTCTCTCTACGTTTAACATTTTCTTATCAAATTTTAGGGAGAACTCCATATTGGAATTATCTAACAGTTTATTAAATTTGAAGGTTAAATTCCAATGGTTGAGAGTGTTTCTTTCACATCTAAGTTATTCATTAATTAATCCAAAATCAATTAGTATTCCTTTTCCCTTTGCCATTATCTTGTTATTTTGGGTTCCTTGGTCCTCAAGAAATCCTAAAGGCACAAATTCCCATATTGGGTAATCTCTACTTTCCTTTATCATCTTATCTATTTCTATTTTACATAGTTATCCCTTTTTTACATTTTCTCTTTCTTCTTATTCATTTCTTTAGTAAAATATCTCTTTTCGAGGATTTCTCTTTATCTCTCTTTTTATTTTTCTTATTGGAATTCCTTTTAACATTAGAAACCTTATGGATATGAAAATCCATCAAGGATAACTCAATCATGCCTCTTTCCTCTTATTTCCCATATTTTATCATTATTTTCAATTCTTTCTTAATCAAGAAACATTTAATTGATCTTTTCTTTTCTTGTTGCATTATCTTTGCAACTTAGGACTCCTTGGAACCCAAGGAACCCAAGAGGCATGAAATCCAACTTTGGATTATATTCTTTTGCCTTCTAGAGGTTTCTACATCTTTCTTTTCTCCATTTCTTATTTAATCAAATAATTGAGTTTCTTTTGTAGTTTCCTTGTTATTGTTCCCAATAGCCAATAAAGCCCACAAAACAATCAACAAGGCTATTGTAGACGAAATCCATTTATTCAAAACAAATTATATCCTTATTTGTTCAAATATCTTTAATAGGAGAAATTACATTCCTCACCAAAAGAACCCAAAAATTGGGGTTGTAACATCCTTCCCTTCTTATAAGAATTTTTCCCTCAAAATTCCACCAGGGACACAAACAAACAGGATAAGCCTTTCTTATGTCCATCATGGATCCCATGTGGCTTCACCCCTTTCTATGGTGCTTCCCAAGAACCTTCATCATCTCATATTCTTCCATTTGAGTTCTTTCTTACCCTGGTATATTGTACCCTCATAGGTGACTCAGGACATTTCAACCTCTCATAAAGTTGAATAGGTTCAGGGCTCAGCACATGGATTCGGTACCTCACATAGTGCTTTAGATCAGACTCGTGGAACACATTATACATCATTCTATCCTGAGGGTAAGGCTAAACACAACCATCTCCACCAATCCATCTCAAATGGACCATGCAGCCGGGACTCAGCACTCCTAGCTATAACTTAGAGGGGTTGGATTTTCACATCACATACTCTCCCACAGTGAACTGCATGTCAGTCTGCTTTGCATCAGCTCACGACTCATGTCTCCTCTGGGCTCTCTTTTAGCCATTGCACGATCAAAGTGACTTCATTTGCACACATTGTGGTCCTTTTCTGACCTTCGCGAGGTCCCTTCACCACATCATCTTAATGAAGTGGTGACCGACACAACCTCTGATGGAGCTTCCACTCACGTGGAATTGCGTGCACCACTAAAAATCCCAAAGATAGTAAGTCTTTAGGTTTAGCCTTGCTTATACTAGGTTAAAACTCCACCCACGTATGCTGAGATACGTGGAAGTCTTATCGCAGTATAGTTAAGGGTCGAATCCACAGGACAACGGTCTTGTTGGCAACAACAAGATGGAAAACGTAAGAATTTCACTTAACTCCTTAATAGTTGATATTTAGCCCAAAGATTTGATTTGGTTGTTTTAAACTAAGTGCAAGTAAAGTAAAAGAAAGAAAGTAAACTTAGGTTGTTAACAATGATAAGGAATCACTAGGATGTGATCGGTTTTCACCACCACTACGCATGGATCAAGACATGCAACATAAAAACATAACCTGCAACAAGAGTACAGTCAGTTAGTGTCTTTGTAGACTTAGTTTCCTTTTGGAGAACTAACTACAAGAAGTGCGGGAATGTTGCAAAGTCGGCCATCCCCGAACGAATGGTCAACTACTTTGCATCATTCCCCTCACAAAGTGTGTTCCTCGACTCATCAAGGTTGTACTTTCATAGGTCAACTGATTCCATTTCATAGTATGAAAGTACAACCATGGAAGTGAGTTTACTCCACTTCTTGAGATACACTCCTAGACACCGAAACAGATGCATGGTGGATACATGCACCAAGAACCAACATTCAAATGAGTTTCGAATCTAGTAGTACAAACATAGACAATTCATACTAAAAGATAAAAAGATAACACAAGTTGTTGATCAAGCAACAAGCATTCATTAAATGTTTGATGTTGAACTGAAAAGATAGTATCTCTATATTGCAAACTATAGATTACATCATATGAGACGAAAACATGGGTAGTGGGGCTACTCCCCGCACCCTAGTGAAATGAGACTACTCGCTCATAGCAAGGACAAAGAAGGAGGCGAGAAGAGAGAGAGAGATCTTCATCCCCATGAAGGAGAGAGGAAAGTCAACCCCTTTGGAATGAGAGAGAAGGACGATCTTCACACTTCACAGGTTGCTCGATGAGGACTCCCCTTCCCACCTTCTTTGGCGATGAGAGAGAAAGAAGCTTGGGGATGGAGCGTGGATCTCAGACCGGCAGCCTTTGGGCAGAGGATGGAGGATGGAATAGCTATGGAGTAGGAGAGGCAGTCTCTGGGCGTCTGAAAACTTCATGCGGTCTTGAGACCATTTGGCTTCATGCGGTCTTGAGACCGGTTGGCTTCATGCGGTCTTGGGACCGGTTGGCTTCATGCGGTCTTGAGACCGTTTGGCTTCATGCGGTCTTGAGACCGTTTGGCTTCATGCGGTCTTAAGACCGTTTGGCTTCATGCGGTCTTGAGTCTGTTTGACTCCATGCGGTCTTGAGATCCTATGACTCCATGCGGTCTTGGGACCGGTTGGCTTCATGCGGTCTTGAGACCATTTGGCTTCATGCGGTCTTGAGACCGTTTGGCTTCATGCGGTTTTGAGACCATTTGGCTTCATGAGGTCTTGAGACCGTTTGACTCCATGCGGTCTTGAGATCGTATGACTCCATGTGGTCTTGGGACCGGTTGGCTTCATGCGGTCTTGAGACCGGTTGGCTTCATGCGGTCTTGGGACCGCTTGAGTCTTTTGTGATTTTTTTGTGTCTTTTTCTGTAAGTAAAAGGGAGAAAAGTTAATCTAGAAGTATGTTTGCAATAAAAGAGAATAGTTAGAGATTTTGTCTACTTTATCTGAGAAAGAGTGTGGAAAATTGAAGAATATTACTAAGATAACATCACAAAATTGGAGGTTATCACCCCCCTAACTTAGAGTCTAGCTTGTCCTCAAGTTAGATAGAGCTGGGGCATGCAATGGCGAGGCGATTTTATTCAGTTAAGATTTCCATACTCTTGCTTCAATTCTAAACCTGAGATCTCTTAAGGTTGTATCGGAGCTTTTTGCCTTAACTCGTTCAGGTATTTGAGAGTTGCTTGGATCTCAGGTTTCTTCCATATCTTAGCCCACATTGAGACCACTTTTTCTTTATTCGGTGCATGTCGTTTACTTTAATCAGTTTTATACTCCTCTGAAAATCCTACCGGAAACTAATGTGGGTATGAGGTTTGGCTAAAGGCTTAGTGTGTAACTCCCCCTTCAAGTGGGGGAGGGGTTGTCTATGCTTTTAGGATCTCACTACCGGGCATGATACATCTGCCTTCTTGAGGGCAGCTGAATGTACCGGTCGGGCGAGTCCTTTATCAGCCTTTCATATATTTAGATACCTTAGGGTTTCACTATCGGGCACGACACATCTGCCTTTTGAGGGCAGCTGGATGTACCGGTCGGGCGAGACCTTTGTTGGTTCTTCATATAGATCCTTATTTATGGCACAACTCTCATGGTTTTATTCAACACTCTGGCTTTTATTCGTAAACTCACAGGCTTGGATATTTAGGGATTTTGATTTGGGCGGCCAAGCCTCTTTTATTTGGAGAGAAGAAAACTGTTCTTAGAGTTTGTTCGACATGCACTTATTTGGTTTCTACTAGTGGTCCACTTGAAAGGCTTCATGATTTGGATGTCACCTGATGTCCCTATCATCCTTGAGATTGTTTTGGCTTATTGCAGCCCTGATGTTGTCCTGTGGAGAGTCAGATATAGAATTGAAATAGAAGCATGAAAATTGAGTGAAGATGATTTATTAACTCGTCGTTGCATGTCTATGTGCTATTCTTGTTATTGATCTTGAGGGCTACTGGATTCTAAAGTTAGCTGGGGATGACTTTGTTCCAAGTAGGTTTTATTATCAGGAAATAGATTAAAGCAAAAACTAAGTATGTGCAAAGAAAACTACAAAAAATTTATACGGAATTGAAAAAGAAGATAGAAAGGGAAGGATTTAGAATTGATACCTTGCCCTTGTCCAGTGTACTCCCCCCGTAACTTATCACTCACTCTGTCCTCAGAGTGTCAAAGAGATAGGTTGAGAAGTTCAAGGACAAGGGCATCAGGCGTCCGTTAGTCCTTTATTTTCGCCATGTGTGCGAAGGAGATTAGCAACAAATTTTCCATGTAAGGCGTGGTAATCTACGTCTGTCATATCCTCTACTAGTTTTTGAAGGGTCATGATTGTGTACATCCAGTAGAGGACGTGGAAGCAGCAGTCATTTGATTTCGGAATTTTTTGGGGGCATTTGTGGTTAAAGGATGGGTGATGAAAGTGTTCTTTGTCGTATGCCCTTGTGTGCTGACTTAGAACATCGATTAATCTGTCCGCACACTCGTTCGCCACTTCCTCTGTGGGCGTATTTGGTGTCACTACATATTTCTTCTACTTTGGGTTGAACTGGTTGTCAGAACTGTTGTAGATGATAGTTGTTCCTTCATGTAGGTTTGTTGCTAGAAGCAGCCAGTTCTCATGGTGCAGGAAGGGGAGCATTATAAACTTCGGTGTTGTATGTTGTAGAAAGGAGATAAGTGCTTGAGTTGTTCCGAAGTTCTTTAGCTTTAGGGGATCGTCCTTCATATAAGCAGATGCCATATAAGTTGTGGGGTGATTCCGTCCGAGGAGAAACTGATAGGCAGCCATCAAGCTCATGGATAGAGACCCCTTAAATTGTACAGTTTCTCGTAATGCGTCTGCCATGACCAAAATGTCACCGGACAAGAAAACGAGGTCATCCTTCTCGGCGTAAAGCCTTGACATGATGAGACGAAGTTCATTGTCCGAAAGACTTTTGCAGGCACTGAGGTCAAAGTCTGGGAAAGTTAGTTTTATGGCAGATAGGGGCACCATTTGTGATGAGGATCTCCTGATGGTTGCCCCTGACAAAAGATCTATGTCCCCTTTATCCTGTGCCAGATCAAATTGGGAAGGGTCCCATTTTCTTTGTGTGGGGACTATGGCTGGTTGTTTGTTTTTTTCTAACTCCTTTAAGGTTTGTCTGAAAGGTCGCCGTTGTGGACGTTGAATTGCTGAAAAGAGGTAACGGGGGACGTCATCTGGTGCCATTGTCGGGTCCTTGAAGAACCGTCTATCACAAATAAGCTCCATGGCATAACGCCCACGCAAGGAGTGAAAAGCTTCAGCGGCTAGCTCATTGAAGGGGATTTCTTGGTTTAGCGCTTGAATGTGACGGATAGTACAAAAAGTGCAATCCCCAGAGCCTTCAGCGGTTTGGACTTGCGGGTTTATTATTTGGAACCATGGTTGGATCCAGTCCTAACAGAGGGACGGGCGTGCAGCCCAAATTAGCTTAAGGAGATGGAAGGGTATACATCATGCCTCTCCTGCTCCATCTCCGACAAAATTTATTGTTCCGGCTGGCAGCTCAGTGGCGCAAAAATTGTACACCTTGGCATCACGAGCCTCGGTGTCCACAATCATAAACAGCCAGTGATCGGACACTTGGAATGGCACTGTAAGATATCGTGCCCTCCGTGCTAGGCCGGCACGCAGCCGCTCTATTGACTTGGCTCGTATTCTTTGTATAGCAAGCCTATGGATAGAGCTTGTGAGGCATTAAACACTAGTTGCTGCCTCTTTGAGCTTCTGTAGACTTCTATGCAGTTGGCAAGTAAGACACATAAGATTGCCATTGACATCGTTGACCGTGGTCGCAAGATGTTGCGGAAGTCTTCACGTGTTAACTTGCGCTTAGTCTTTGTGTTGTGGTAGATGATGTCTCCCCCCTCTTTGGCATCATCAACAATAGTGTTCAGGATGAAGATATCCTGAGCATCTAGTGTTGAGATGGCCGCCATATCTAGATCGTGCATCTTATGCGACAGAGGTGGTGGCGGGGGAAGCTCTTGCGGAGGGGGTGAAGGGGTTTGCTCCAGATCTTCTAAAAAAACTTGCATGTCTTCATCTGATTCGGAAGCAGAATCGAGTTCTTCGTCAGTATCTAAACGTACTCGTTCTGAATCTTCCTGTTCTGGATGAAAGGGCACTGATTGGTCAAGTACGGAGAAAGGTTGAGGGGCGGCTGCTGGTGTGTTTGTGCTGGTTCCTAATATGCATTGGTGGAACTCAGCAAAAGTTGCATCTTTTGCAGACTCCCCTATGGATCCCAAAGTAGAATAATCAAGGAATTGGTCTCCATATGATATATTTACATTTTCATTGTGGTGGGGGACTTGGTGTGATGCCCACCTTCTTGGTGGGCTCTGTCGGATCCTTTCTGAGATGGTTCTGCTCCTTGGCTTGGGCCCTCCCCAGCATTGTTTGGGTCATCAGATTTGTCATTTGAGGAGGTGGTATCGTCGTTAGAATTGCCTGAGGAGTCAAAGTCATCTTCGTCTTCATCATCGCCTTCTTTGTCAGTTGTTGCTTTATCTGCTGGCTTCTTGTGTGCTTTCTTTTTGCACTGCCGATGAATGGCATGTAACTCGTCAAACGCTACTTACACATGCTCATGCGTTTCGAGTAGTGTGTCATGTGTTTCTTTGAGATCTTTGTATCGGCCCACGGAAGAGAGGAGTCATGTTGTAAGATCTGTTACATTAGCTCGGAATTGTTGGATTTCATTGTTTGCCGATTCCTCTTGGCGATTGATGAGTTGTGTGAGGGTGTTGCTGATGGTATCCAAGCACGTGCTAAGAGTTGTTTGCTGCTGCTTGAGCTCGCGAAAAGTCTCAGGCAGAGGTTGAGTCTGCATGGAGATCTCATCGACTTGCTTGGCCATCACTTCTTGTTGTCGTTTTACCCCAAGGATCAGCTCGGGCAAGTTGTTGAATTGGTTGTTGACGTGATCAACTTGACTGGCCATTACATCTTGTCGTTGCTGAAAACCTTGGAGGTTGCTTGGCAAGGCACGATTCTGTTCGTCGATCTTGGATATCTACTGAGATAGTCCCTGCACACAAGAAAAAATGGAGTTTATAATGTTAGAAGGATCGGTGAGGAGGTTTGGGATGGTGTCAAATTGACATCTGAATTCCTCACCGACATTAGTGAAAGGGACCCCAATTATGTAAGGGTGGGATGGTTGGGGTCTGGTTGGAAATGGTGGAGTGTCCTGCGGAAGAGACATTGTTGATGGTTCGGCGAACTACGTGGTGACTACAGATGGTGTCACCAGCGGTGGTGGGGTGGTGGTGGATGGGAAAGGTGGTGATGTTGTTGGTGAAAATGGTGGGATTAATAGTGGTGGGGAAAAGACTGCGGAGATGGATGTGAAGGTAGTGAATTCTGGCATAATGGTGGAGAAGGGGATGCCCGAGGAGAAAATGGGTGAAGTGGAGGATGTAGGTGGTTGTGTAGTTGTGGAGAAAGATGGTTGAGTAGTGGATTGTGGAAAGGTGGAGGGTGGTGAAGCGGTGGTGGTAAGCTCAGCGGTTAGACTCATAATGAAGGAGTCTAGAGATGAGGTGGTGATTTGTTCATCGGGGAGGGTGGGTTCTGGTTCTGGGTGTGGTTTTGATGTTGGTGTCCCCGACAGCTGTTGTTGTTGTGAAAGCCTTTTGGAAGGTCGTTTCACTGGAATTTTTGTATACGATCTTCCGAGGCTGTGATACTGAGCTCGGTCTGCCCCGCTTGGGTTGTCTTAGATTGTGCTTTGACCGGAGCTAGGAGTTTGGTAATCTCTTCATCAGTAAAGAGAAGTTTGTCTTTATCGTAGTCTGCTAGCTCCGGAAGCGGTAAAAGGGTCCTGGAAGATTTGACAGTTGGGCAGAAGATGTAATGTAATTTGGCATCCTTCCCCTTGATAATGTAGGAATTCTTCAAGGTATGTTTGTTGGTAAGGATGTGGCCCTTGATCTTCGTGCTGTGCGGAAGTAATCTGTCCATCCTGAGATATTTGATTATCGAAGTTATGTGCCCACCCATGCAGATTTCTTTCCCTATGGCGTAGGAATAGAATTTTTGTATCAAGTGTCGGCCAATATTGAATGGTTTTCCATTCAGAATTGACCATAGGAGAAAGAGGTCAGCGGTTATGACATTTCCACTTTCTGTTCTTGGGAAGATCGCACCAGTGAGGATCTTGTGAAGTGTACGCATGAACCCAGAATGGATATTGGAGGCTTTGCATGTTTTTGCCTCATAATCTAGGAACCCTGTTAATGTTTTCCAGAAGGTGTGTCTATTGAATTGTGAATTTTTCATTCCTATAGCTTTGGCCATCTTGAGATGTTCCGGGTTGTCGATGAAGATTTCATTCAGAATATTTTCTGTTATAGAGATGTCTTTGCCAAAAAGTTTGGTGACTAGCCTGCGGTCGCCTCCGTCCCTTGCTCTGTGTGCAATGTCCACCGTTTCTTTAGTGAGATAGGTAAATAATTCTGTGGTAGGTTCGATATATGATATTTCGGGGACGAAACAGAGTCTGGAGAGGTTAGCGTTGTCTAGGATGGTGAGGATTCTATCGTAGATCCCCATCTTGAGCAGTACGCTGGAGCAGACGTACTTTGTAGGTTTTAGGGTTTTATCAATGGAGGGAAGGGTGTGAATGTAGAGGTTTGCTGGTGGTGGTGCTGTAGTGGTGATGGGGGGGAAGAAGTAACAGTGATGATGGCGGGAGCGGCAGTGGAGGTAATGGTTGGTGGAATGTTTCCTGCCAGGGTTTGCTCCCTTGCAGTGACAGGATGAACTTGCTTCCTTGCCCGCTTTTTTGGTTGCTGAGTTGTAGTGGCTTCCTGGGCCTTTCGCTTCCCCTTAGACTTTGTGGTGGGGGATTCTGCCTTAGAAGTCAGCTCATATTCTGAGCCTTTGTCATCATCGGAAGAAATTTCTTCCACTTCTTCTTCAGGTGCCTCGGCTAGGCATTTGTTGATGCGGTCAATTTCACACAGAACCGCCATGATTTTGACATTTGGTGGGGCCTTCCCAGTCTTGTTGTAGTTGTCGATAATTTGTTGGAGCTTGGCTCGGTCCTCTATCAGTTCCTCTTGTGTCCAGTGAGGGTTGTCAGCAGTTCCGGTTGGTTGTTTTGCTGGAGAAGCCATTTCTTGCAGCTGGTGGAAACGACGACAACAATCGAAAAGCGGTGGTACTCAGATCTTGGGTTGCCTCCCAAGTAGCGCATGGGTTTACGTCGCTGGCTCGACGAGGTTTCGATGATGTTATGATGATGTTGTGGCATCTCTGATCTCAGTAGTTTGTCTCGACATTTTATCTGCTGGAGTGTAGTACTTTTTCAATCGATGGTCGTTGAATGTCCTTTCTCCCCCATTGTCGTCAACAATTATGACAGCTCCATTTGGGTATATATGTTTGATGGTGAAAGGCCCAGACCACTTTGTGTGGAGTTTTCCGGGGAACAATTTGAGCTTGGAGGTTAAAAGAAGGACTTTATCTCCGATGTCGATGTCTTTTCTTTTTAGATGACCGTTGTGCCACATCATGGTTTGTTCTTTATAAATTCTGGCACTTTGATACGCGGTCATTCGGAGCTCCTCTAGCTCTTGTAGTTGGAGTTGTCTACTTTCTCCGACACTGTTGAAATCGAAATTTAGTTGTTTAATGGCCCACCAAGCCTTATGCTCCAGTTCCACTGGAAGATGGCATGACTTTCTGTATACCAAATGGAACGGGGTTGTCCCAATTGGAGTTTTATAAGCTGTTTGGTAAGCCCAAAGGGCATCGGGAAGCTTGGTGGACCAGTCAGTGCGGTGTCTATTTATGGTTTTCTCTAAAATTGCTTTTAATTATATGTTTGAAACTTCAACCTGTCCACTCATTTGTGGATGGTAAGGTGTAGAAACTTTATGATTAACTCCGTATTTCTTTAAGAGAGCTTCAAAGCTTCACTCCAGAAAATGGGTTCCACCATCAGATATGATAGTTCGGGGAACTCCAAATCTGGGAAAAATGATATCTTTGAACATCTTTATGACTGATTTGGAATCGCTGGAAATTGCGAGTATAGCTTCTACCCATTTCAAGACATAGTCCACAGCGACCAGTATGTAAAAGTATCCATATGAAGAGGGGAAAGGACCCATATAGTCTATCCCCCAGACATCGAAAATCTCGATCTCCTGCCACATGGTGAGAGGCATTTCGTTTCTTTTTGTTATACCACCAGAGAGTTGACACTTGTTGCATGATTTGACAAAATCATGGGAATCTTTTGCCATTGTTGGCCAAAAGAAACCCGATTGTAGGATTTTCATGGCTATTTTTTTCGAACTCATATGTCCTCCAGTGGGGTCGGAGTGACAATGTTCTCGGACAGGAGTGATTTCTTCCTCAGGTAGGCAGCGGTGGAAGAGTTCGTTTATGCATAATCGAAAGAGGTAAGGTTCGTCCCAATAGTATTGCTTGACATCATGGAGGAATTTCTTTTTGTCATGGTAAGAGGTGGAAGGGTGAATGATTCCCGTAGCCAGATAGTTTACAATGTCAGCATACCAGGGGAATCCTGTTGTAACTTTCATTAGTTGGTCATCCGGGAGGGAGTCTCAGATGGGCACTTTATCCTCGTCCTCAACTTCGATACGGCTGAGGTGATCAGCGACAACATTCTCCACCCCGCTTTTGTCTTTGATCTCCAAATCAAATTCCTGAAGCATCAGCACCCAGCGGATAAGTCTGGGTTTTGTGTCCTACTTCTGAATCAGATATCGTATAGCGGAGTGGTCGGTCAAGACGATGACCTTGGCTCCAATCAGGTAGGAGCGGAATTTTTCGAATGCATAGATGACCACAAAGAACTCCTTTTTTGTGGTGGTATAATTCTTCTGCGCTTCATCGAGCGTTTTGGATGCATAGTATATAACATAAGGTTTCTTGTCGATTCTTTGCCCTAACACAGCCCCTATGGCATAATCGTTGGCGTCACACATGATTTCACAGGGTTGTGACCAATCCGGAGCTCTTAATATGGGTGCATAGATTAAGGCATTTTTCAGAGTAGTGAAACTCTGTAGGCATTCTTGGTTAAAATTAAACTCGGCATCTTTGGTCAGCAATTGGGTCATGGGTTTTGCTATTTTTGAGAAATCTTTAATAAATATTCTGTAAAACCCAGCATGACCTAAAAATTCTCGAACTCCTTTTATGTCTTTTGGTGGCGACAATTTTGAGATAACATCAATTTTTTCCTTGTCCACCTCAATCCCTCTGTCGCTTACTCTGTGTCCGAGGACTACACCTTCAGTTACCATAAAATGGCATTTTTCCCAATTTAGAATGAGGTTCGTTTCCTCACATCGTTGTAAGACTCGTCCAAGGTTGAGTAGACAGTTATCGAAGGAGTCTCCGTAAATTGAGAAATCATCCATGAATACCTCCATTATAGATTATGTTAATCCTGCAAAGATAGAAGACATGCACCTTTGGAAAGTAGAAGGCGCGTTACACAGCTCGAATGGCATTCTTCTAAAGGCATAAGTCCCAAAGGGGAAAGTAAATTTAGTTTTCTCCTGGTCTTCCGGATGTATAGGGATTTGGTAAAATCCAGAGTAACCATCTAGATAACAAAAGAACTTTTGATGAGCTAAACGTTCAAGGACTTCGTCGAGAAAGGGCAGAGGGTAGTGATCTTTTCGCATTGATTTGTTTAATTTCCTATAGTTGATACACATCCTCCACCCTGTCACAGTCCTTGTAGGAACTAGCTCATTTTTGTCATTTAGCACAATAGTGGTCCCCCCTTTTTTGGGGACCACTTGGACAGGGCTGACCCATTGGGAATCTGAAATTGGGTAAACTATGCCAATTTTCAGAAGTTTGAGGACTTCAAGGCAGACCACCTCCTTAAGGTTGGGGTTTAGCTTTCTTTGGTGTTCCCTTGAAGGATTGAATTCCTCGACCATGGGTAGCCTATGCATGCATAGGGCAGGATTTATACCCGTCAAGTCAGTTATTTTGTACCCAATGGCCTTCTTGTGCTTCTTTAATCCATCGAGCAGCCTTTCTTCTTGGTCTTCTGTTAGATAGGAACTGATGATAACTGGACATAATTTTTCCTTGTCCAAGAAAATGTGTTTAAGTCCCGAAGGTAGAGTCTTCATCTCAGGGGCCTTGGGCACCTCTGTTGTTTCTAAAACAGTGACGGATTTGAGCTCTTCAAAGGTGGCCGTAGGTGCTTCTTCGGCTTTTTCTAGGTGGTGCAGGCATTGTTGAACCAATTCATTAGCTGAGAATTCGACTTCTGGATTAGTTAGAACATTCTCCAACTCATCAGGTGGACCGGATATTTCTAGTTGGGACATTTGGTGAATTGCATCTAGAAGAAAAACTTCTTCTTGAATGTTGGGTCCTTTCATGCTATTGAGGACTCGGAATTGAATTGCTTCTTTTCCCAGTCTCAAAATGATCGTACCTGCTTCAACGTCTATGAGTGCCCTGGCGGTGGCAAGGAAGGTTCTGCCAAATATTATGGGGTATCTTAATTCCTCTTTGATATCCATGATGACAAAATCACATGGGACATAAGCATCTTTGCCTATCCTGACCGGGATGTCTTCGATAATTCCTAAGGGTGTAGTGATAGTAGAGTCAGCTAGCTGAATAGTCATTTTTGTGGGTAATAAGTCTGTAAAACCCAATCGTTTGCACATGGAATAGGGCATAATGGATATTTTGGCCCCTAAGTCAGCTAATCCCTTTTTGTTTGATGCATTTCCAATGCAACATTGAATTCCGAAGGAACCTAGGTCCTTCTTCTTCTTTGGCATTTTATTGAGGATGATATCAGACGTGGTTTGGGAAAATTTGACGGTTTCTTATTCCTCAATGATGTACTTCCTTGATAACAGAGTTTTGAGGTATTTAGCCCAAGTCGGTACCTCTGAGAGATCATCGAGGAGCGGGATGTCGATGTAGAGTTTCATCATTGCCTCCTTAAATTTTTGGAATTTGGTGTCCATCTTAGTCTCTTTCAATCTACCTAGATATGGTATCCTAGGTTTATATTGTGGGACCTCTG
The DNA here is from genome assembly GCA_963693085.1 of Alisma plantago-aquatica. Lineage (NCBI taxonomy): Eukaryota > Viridiplantae > Streptophyta > Magnoliopsida > Alismatales > Alismataceae > Alisma > Alisma plantago-aquatica. Next base: position 697,307,055 of record OY856411.1, read on the forward strand.
TCTCCTTGGAGGCTTGTTCCTTTTCCTTGCCTTTTTCAGTCTCTACAGAATTCTCGGCTGCTAGACTTGGGCTTGCATTTGGAACAAAGACAAATGTATCATCATTATCAGGAGTGATCCTTGTAGCTTCACGAAAGACACGACCTGACCTGGTAGTGACAACATTCAGTTGCTCCGGTCTATTCTGGTCATGTTTTGGGTTCAACTCTAGTTGGCCAACAAAAGTGCCTGCTGGAGGTTTCAACAGGGCAGCAATTTGTGCTAATTGAGCCTCTACAGCCTTCTGCTGGGCTTGCTGATTAGCGAGCATAGTTTGTTGCGATTATAGCATTTTCCTGATAATGGTTATCTCATCAGTGGGCTGAGAAGGGATATTTTTATGTTGAAATTGTTGTTGTCCTTGAAGTGGCTGTTGTGGCGGTGGTGCTAACTGAGGTTGTTGCGATTGCTGCAACTGAAGGGGTAGTTGTGGGTGCAGAGGAGGATGGGTGTATTGGTAGTAAGCGGAGGGATTCCTTTGGTAGTTGGACCTTGGTAGGTTATTTCTAAGGTTCCCTTGATTCTGGTTAAAGTTGCTTTGAAATCCTGGTGGCAGTCTATTAGAAGATCCCCCTTGCGTTTGGTGTTGTGGATTGGCAGTCCCTGCAGGATTTCCATATTGGAACCCGGGGTGGTTTCTTGGTTGGCTTGGATTATAGTAGGCTTGTCCTGGTATGGAATGAATGGAGTTTACTTGCTTGGGTATCTGTTCTTCAAGTTGTTCGATAATTGGTTCATATTGTTGTTGCGGTGGTTGCATATCCATCATTACATTGTAAAGCAATCCACATGATAGCGTGGGGTGATTAGATGCGTGGCAAGCTTCACAGGTCCCCATAGTAGCTTTAACTTGCTGAATTTGGGGGGTTTTCTTCTTATCATATTCCCCGAATGAAGCTTTGAGTGCCTGATGCTTGTGAGCGATAGTTTTTAAAGCTTCAGCAATAGCTTTCATTTCCATTGATTCTTCAGCCTTATAAACCTTGAGGACTCCTTTACCAGATGATCGTCCCCAATTGGATTGGTTTTCAGCTCTAAGAGTGACAATCTTCCAAGCATCGTCGTAAGTTTTGCTCATAAAATTTCCTCCAGATGAGGAATCCAGAAATTGTTTGATGTCATCACTCACTCCCCTATAGAATGTTTCTATCAATTTATTCTGGGAGATACCGTGATGGAGGCACTTTCTTAAAAGCTCCTTAAATCTTTCCCATGCTTCTGTGAGCGTTTCTCTGGGAAGTTGGGCGAAGTGGTTAATTTGTCCCCTGATTTCGTAGGTCAACAACGGAGGGAAGAACTTTTCCAGGAACTTCTCTTCTAAGGGAGCCCATGTGGTGATGATTGGTTCCCTATCTAGAGAGTTGTACCAACTCAAGGCCCTTCCAGATAAGGTGAAGTGAAAAAGATGTAGCATTATTGCGTCGAAGGCAACTCCAGCTTGCGGGACCAGTCGGCAAAGTGCTTTGAATCTTTTCAAGTGGTCCATGCAGTCATCTCCAGAACTACCGAAGAATGAAATACCCTGCATGATTTGAATCGATTGTGTCTGGATCTCAAAATGAGGTATGTTGATGATGGGTGGCCAGACTGGGTGGTTATCCTCGTAGTTCTTTGGGACGACATAGTCTCACAGTTGCTTGTTCCTCAACTCTAACTGGGCAGCCTCGTTCTCAGCTCGGATCTCTGCTTAAATCTGAGCACGAGTGTCGACGATGAGTTGTGCTCTCTGGGCGGCTATTGCGGCATTAACCCTTTCCATAACTAAGGCATCCTGTCATTGGTCTTCAGCCAATTGCATGGCTCTTTGGCAGTTGAGTCAAATGCAGCGGTGGAAGCTTCTCTCTACCTCAGAGTCATACTCTGGATCAGGGGAGAATCCGAGGTTATGCGATGGTTGCATACACGTCTTCTACCTGAGTAGAGGAAGAAACACACTTGTTAGATAATGTGGAAGGTGTGATGAAATCAAGAAGATATGGAGTAATGTTTAAAGAAAAGTGAAAAACCCTAACCAACTAACAAGATGGTAAATGAAATTAAAACGTTACGTTGTCCCCGACAACGGCGCCAATTTTTGATGGAGCTTCCACTCGCGTGGAATTGCGTGCACCACTAAAAATCCAAAAGATGGTAAGTCTTTAGGTTTAGCCTTGCTTATACTAGGTGAAAACTCCACCCACGTATGCTGAGATACGTGGAAGTCTTATCGCAGTATAGTTAAGGGTCAAATCCACAGGACAATGGTCTTGTTGGCAACAACAAGATGGAAAATGTAAGAATTTCACTTAACTCCTTAATAGTTGATATTTAGCCCAAATATTTGATTTGGTTGTTTTAAACTAAGTGCAAGTAAAGTAAAAGCGAGAAAGTAAACTTAGGTTGTTAACAATGATAAGGAATCACTAGGATGTGATCGGTTTTCACCACCACTATGCATGGATCAAGACATGCAACATAAAAACATAACCTGCAACAAGAGTATAGTCAGTTAGTGTCTTCGTAGACTTAGTTTCCTTTCGGAGAACTAACTACAAGAAGTGCGGGAATGTTGCAAAGTCATCCATCCCCGAACGAATGGTCAACTACTTTGCATCATTCCCCTCACAAAGTGTGTTCCTCGACTCATCAAGGTTGTACTTTCATACGTCAACTGATTCCATTTCATAGTATGAAAGTACAATGATGGAAGTGAGTTTACTCCACTTCTTGAGATACACTCCTAGACACCGAAACAGATGCATGGTGGATACATGCACCAAGAACCAACAGTCAAACGAGTTTCGAATCTAGTAGTACAAACGTAGACAATTCATACTAAAAGATAAAAGATAACACAAGTTGGTGATCAAGCAACAAGCATTCATTAAACGTTTGATGTTGAACTAAAAAGATAGTATCTCTATATTGCAAACTATGGATTACATCACATGAGATGAAAACATGGGTAGCGGGGCTACTCCCCGCACCCTAGTGAAATGAGACTACTCGCTCATAGCAAGGAAAAAGAAGGAGGCAAGAAGAGAGAGAGAGATCGTCATCCCCACGAAGGAGAGAGGAAAGTCAACCCCTTTGGAATGAGAGAGAAGGAAGATCTTCACACTTCACAGGTTGCTCGATGAGGAGGACTCCCCTTACCACCTTCTTTGGCGATGAGAGAGAAAGCAACTTAGGGATGGAGTGTGGATCTCAGACCAGCAGCCTTTGGGCGGAGGATGGAGGATGGAATAGCTCTGGAGTAGGAGAGGCAGCCTCTGGGCGTCTGAAAACTTCATCCAGTCTTGAGACTGTTTGGCTTCATGCGGTCTTGAGACCGGTTGGCTTCATGCGGTCTTAGGACTGGTTGGCTTCATGCGGTCTTGAGACCGTTTGGCTTCATGCAGTCTTGAGACCGTTTGGCTTCATGGGGTCTTGAGACCGTTTGACTCCATGTGGTCTTGATATCATACGACTCCATGCGGTCTTAGGACCGGTTGGCTTCATGCGGTCTTGAGACCATTTGGCTTCATGCGGTCTTGAGACCGTTTGGCTTCATGCGGTCTTGACACCGTTTGGCTTCATGCGGTCTTGAGACCGTTTGACTCCATGCGGTCTTGAGATCGTATGACTCCATGTGGTCTTGGGACCGGTTGGCTTCATGCGGTCTTGAGACCGGTTGGCTTCATGCGGTCTTGGGACCGCTGGAGTCTTTTGTGATTTTTTTGTGTCTTTTTCTGTAAGTAAAAGGGAGAAAAGTTAATCTAGCAGTATGTTTGCAATAAAATAGAATAGTTAGAGATTCTGTCTACTTTATCTGAGAAAGAGTGTGGAAAACTGAAGAATATTACTAAGATAGCATCACAAAATTGGAGGTTATCAACCTCCCTTACAGAGCTTCTTTACATACTGACACTGGATATGGTGGTTATCATCACAACTTACAGAGGACAAGAACTGCCTTCATGTATCACCCTAAACAAGCACACATGCTCTCCTCAGACCCCTTAGTCTAGATTATACTAACCATTAGTTAGGGGTGATAAACTATAATAATACCAAGTTCTTCATGTACCTACTCCCACCACATGGAAGTAAATCTTTAGGTTATACTCAAGAACTTTTGAACTCACATCATGGTGTAGTTGAACTATCTCTCTCTCATATGCAGTTCAACTGGATTCATCTCTTGACAGTATTCTTTCTTTCTCATGTCATCTAGGTCAGGCGATCTACCATAACCCACATTGCATCTTGAGCTTCCTTGGTCTAGGGGAGACTTACCACAACATCCATAGTGATGAACTCTCATTCCCTCTCGGGGACTCTTTTATCCTCTATATCATCAATACACTGGGTTACTGGTTCTCATCCTTCCCCTCCTAGCTTGCATGGAAACATACCACATGCTACTTCATCTTAGGCATACAAAGTACTATTGTCACTTATTATCTTGGTAGTACCATGGTATATGGTGATCTTAAATCATGATCTCTTGTATGTCATGATTCCTCAAAATTGATTCCTCAGAAACCCTAAACCATTCTCATCAGGGTTTTATCACCTTCCTATCTAAAGAAGTGTATATGGGGTTATGCAACCATCCTTTCATTGCATCAAGGCCTAGGCTAGCTAACCAAACAACTACTAACTTGTTCAACTGATCTCGTTACATCTGAGTGTTAGCCCAAACATGCCTTCTCTTTCAAACTTAGGGCTAACCCAACTTCCTCTTCTAGCCTCTAGCTAAACTAGGCAGTTGCACCTCAACCAGGGCATCTATTACCACTTCACATCCTTAGGTGTTAGGTAATATTGAAGACATACACCTCCATGTATTCCACTTATTATCTTCATAGAGAACACTATGAGATCATCCTCATGGTGATCAAACTCAACCTTATATCACTTGCAAATTCAAAATGGTTCATGATAAAACATCCTCACAAGATGATTACCTTAATACTCTTAGTGTTTGCAAACCATCCACATATTGTTCACTCCACAAGGGTATGTTATCATCTCTGTCCTCATACCTCATAGCAACGTTCCATCACATCATCCTTATCCTTGGTGTATGGCATACATATTGTCCTATCTCTCACTCCCATAACAAGAGGAAATAAGCATTTGGTTGCAGTCCAAATACAGAGTTCTTCCCATTCCAAGAGTAGAGATGGTACATCCTAGCTTGCCAATACACCTTCGAATCAACGTTGAAATGTGCAACTTATGTCTCTACATCACAATCATCTCGATATCAAGGTTACTTCCATGGAAAATTGGTTTCGAACCTACTTGGGTCACCACACAATCCTTGGTCATCTCCTCTAGGTATATAGGGTTCCGGCACTTTTGGGGTCATCCTTATTCCCTTATGCATCCAGAGAGTGCCCTCCTCATCTGCCCTTTGGGTCCCATGAGTTCATGAAGGTGATCAATCTCCTAACCCATGGCCCTCAAACAATGATAGTTGTTACCTCCCGACCCTATGGTCATGTGCAACTAGGGAATTAGGCAACTCCTACTACCATCAGCCTTATCCCTACCTGACCCTAGGATAGACTTAGGATTATAACACAGTACATGTCCAACTTAGAACCTTAACCAAGTCTCCATCATCTCTCTCTGTATTCATGGGCTAACTTCCATCCTTTCACAGGGGTCATGGCGACCTGCCTACCTTGGTCAGGCCCCATACTGGTTACCTCCATGGTAACAAATCCATATGCACTTAGAGATGGTTATCTATGGGTCTATAGGTTCATTCTCTTACCATGTACTCTTCACTTAGCTTCTCAAGATCCCATGAGACCTCTATAGGTTACCTAAAAACCAACAAAAACTGGTATACACCCTACAAAGGGTCCCTCTCCCAGGATGGGAGGAAACCACATCTTGGTAACAAAGGTCAAAAATGCCCTTATGTCCAGGGTTTACATCCACATGAGCATGCTTGGCCCTATCAAGTTACTAAGGAACAAACAGACCATCAATTAAACCATGCTAGGTCATACTTGTTCTCACTCCTCAACATTAGACCAGGAACAAACCTGCCCATGTCACCAACTTAGATGTGAGGGTTCATCAAACATACCTTAAACTTAAGGGGGTTTCCCTTTCCTCTAAACATGAGGAGTATCATGCTCGAATCTATAGAAACTCAAATCTCATCATGAGCATCAGGTACACCACTTCCCCTCTTATACCTAGGAACCCTAGGTTAACTTTTTAGATGTCCCACTGCATGCTCAACCTTTTAACCATCAACCAAGCATGTACAAGATATGACATGCACTTCCCATGATCCTTCTACTTGAACAACACTTCAGAGTGGAGTCCTCCTTAAGGACAACCAACAAGGTATTAGGCATCACAACTTATTACTAAACCTCTTCAGGGTCTAAGGAACTCTTCTCCCTAACTCAAAAGGTAAACACCTATACCATAGGTACCAGCATCCTCATCCTCTCTCTAGGGTTTGGTTCCTCTGAAGGAAACCGAGATACCCTGAGCCTCCAGGGATCATGCATGAGGCAACTGCAACCATCCACTTAGGTCGCATCATTCTCAACTTCTCAGGGTTTATCCTAACCAAGAGTCTGAACTTTCAACCTTCTAGCTCGGGTCTTGTTCTCTCTCTAGAGATAACCCTACAAACCGCCTTGCTACTAGAGGTCCTCTCTCCATGAAGGATCAAGCTCCTAAGCATACCCCTACATGGGTGAAGCCTCAGTTCAAACTTATGTTTTCTCAAGATTATCCATAGCCCCTTATGGTTATCTCATAAGCCTTCCATCATGCCCTATTGGCCAGGGTTTCAACCTACTACACTACTGGCATACTCTGGGTGCATGTTATGCCCTACTCGCATATGCCCATGGGGTTTCTATAGGTTCTTCTCTAACCTTATCAATGAAGGAGCTATCCTTCACTCAAACATGCACGACCCTTCCTAGGGTTGGGTCGCCAAAGGCACTCGATCATCCAACCTCATATGGCTCATATCGTCACGGGCATCCGAAAGCATGTCCACACACCTGGTATATCATGACATCTAACTCATCATGTCATCTCTCTTTCTAACCACCACTTAGGGTTAGGGTTAGCATCATCCACAGAGGACGTGCTAGGTCTCTACTTATAATGGAGATCTATGCCTCCATGAACAACTCTCTCTACTCATCCTCCTAACAAGGAGGTCCAGCCTTAGGTCTCTCCTGAGGGCAATGACAACTCATGTCATACGACCTAAGCATGTATCTATTCTTTAGTTTATGCTTAAACTATTAAGCTTATGTCCATGACATCTTATTTACATGCTTTTCATTAATTTGGTGGAGGATTCCTTAATCCTTACCATACCTCAACAGGGTGAGGAAAAGAGAGAAAACTCTAATCCTTAAGGTCCTTAATAGCATTTGAGTTGAGAAGGGATGAATAAGATATCTTATTTTGAGTCAATTCCTGAGGCATTGGCCAGGCAGTCACACTAATTCGGGAGTCCTCATATTCCAACTAGCGGTGTGGAGGAAAATCTTTCCAGCCCCCGGACGTGATCCTTTTCTAGACACCTCTATCTTTCAGAAAATCCTCTAATAACTCCCTTGGGTTCTATAGAGTTTGTAAAATTTAATAATTATTAAAGATTAAATGAGGAACCTATGATCTGATACCAAATGTAACAACCCTACCTCCCGGTAACCCCCAAGTAAGGGAGACCAAAAGGTTAGAGCTATTATCCCAATTAACAGGATCAAAGGTTCGACAAATAATCAATAAAAATTATCAAATTATACCAACTAAACTAAAAATTGGTATAAAATAAAACTTTGCATGCCTTTTAAAAACTTTGGTAAACTACTCTACCGGCAGCTTGGATTTATTCTATCTAATCCTCCTTGAACTTTATTTCTTATTCCACGATGTGTCACTTTACTGTTTGTTCTTTTCAATTGTTGTACCTAAAACGCCGACAAACAAAACGTCAGTCATCATATAGGAATTTGCTGGTATGTGGGGACAACCAAAATTTTCACCAATATGGCTAACAATCTAATTATCACAATCAAGGTAATTAACAAGCCAATTCACATATTCAATGTGTCATTCTCCACTGCTTTTGCCCTAACCCTGGAATACCCCCTCTAGGGTTTCTCTTTTTCCATTGACTTAAGGCCACCTTCTCAATCCCGAGCTAGGTGTTTGGGGTCACCTCTCATGGTACCCAATAGTCATGCACCATAAACCACCTTCTCATTCCTGAGCTTGGTGTTTGGGGTCACCTCTCATGGTGCCCATTGGTCTTCCCTCCTGGGCTTGACCTTTTTGCATCATCCATCACGGTGGCATGTAGGTGAGAGAATACACACTTACTTATAATTGTGATAACCATAGTGACTTTATAATTGCAGTATGAACATCCAAACTGTTAGGTTGCATTCAATGTGATTAACCATCTGGAAAACCTTCGGGAAAACTAATGCAATTAACCATAATTAACCACATACCTATCGAGTTGTCTTGAATGAAAAAATAATTCAACCAATTAAGAAACCAAGCAAGCACATACAAGTTGATCCTGAAATAGGCATCCAATTTTTCTATCATTAATCATGTCATTATGGTCTATTAATCCTAGTTGTTTCCTAGGGTTATTAGTCCTTTTTAGGGTTTTGATCACAATTAGGGTTCCACTTCATTTTTATTACTTTAAACCCTAATTTTATAAAATTACTTACAAACCCAAATTATTTCATCTTTCTTTCATCTTTTAGCAACATCAAACCCTAATTTCATATTATAAATACTTATCTTTCCTTTTTCTCCTATTTAGGATTTCTAAGCATATTAACCATCATATTAGGTTTAAAACCCTAAACCTTGCAATTTTATCTTCAAAATAGGTTAAGATTCATCTTTATCATTAAACAAGTTAACCATGCTTGAATTAACCTATTTGCAATATTAAATCTATCCTTTATCATCAATAAGGGTTTCTAACCACAAATTAATATCTTTTTCATTAAAATAATACACTTTTGTTAAAAGAGACAGATATAGGCTTTCAAATTATTTTTTGCTTATTCCTCATATTTTTATGATCAACTTTCATGTAAAATACTTCTTCATTTGCATTTTCTATCTATTTCTACGATTTTTATAAGAAAAGCCTTTTTCTAACATAATAGGATCGGAGAGGAAATTATCGAAAAATAGGCAGCCGCTTGATCTGTGGACTTGTGGTCCGCTCCTCGGATCTGAAGGTCATGATTGTGCATGCCTAAAAAATCCTCTCCTACTCAGGAGCGTTGAATTCAGCCTGAGACCATAGTGGACCACGATCGGACGGCGGTGGGTTGTCGTCTACCTCTGACTGTGCGACGAATCGCACTCAACTCTCCAGTTGACTTCAAACTCCAGGCCATCAGTAAGAAATCTGAGAAGCCAAGAAGCTTCTATGTCGTCTCCCGAACACGATGAGCCGCTCAATTGACCAAAAGAACTATACCTTCACCTTGAAATACTTGTCGGAACTCCATCGTGGCTCGCTGGTTGCAGATAGGGTAGTTCAGTTCAAAACTAGCAATTCAAGGCATCGTTCCACTCGTCATCTCACTCCGCAGAGATGGGGATGGTTTTTAGGGACACTGGTACCCTCGAGTGCCCTCCCTTATATAGCGCTAAGTCATGGGGGTCCTATGATTTGGGGGTTTCTCCCCTCGTCGATGATATCCCTCAAAGTTAGGGTCTAGATCCTTTAGAACGATCTCCCAAATCTGATGGACTTGTTCGTTCATCAAATCATCGCTTCAAAATCGAGAAAATTGAATTCCTAAATCATCTCCTTGTCCCACTAGAACTCAGGGTAGACGACGCACAACTGCCCTTGGATTCATGGTCCCCTAGACCATGCGGTCATCCAACGGCCAGCATTGCTCCCCTGTATTGCAATTATCTAAAAACGAGTTAAAAAGGGTAATTTAACATGATAACTTGGAAAATTCATTTCTCTCTCCTCGTTTAACATTTTCTTCTCAAATTTTATGGAAAACTCCATCTTGGAATTATCTAACCGTTTATTAAATTTGAAGGTTAAATTCCAACGGTTGGGAGTGTTTCCTTCACATCCAAGTTATTCATTAATTAATCCAAAATCAATTAGTATTCCTTTTCCCTTTGCCATTATCTTGTAATTTTGGGTCCCTTGGACCTCAAGAAATCCTAAAGACACGAATTCCCATATTGGAGAATATCTACTTGCCTTTATCCTCTTATTTATTTCTATTTTACATATTTATCCCTTTTTTTGCATTTTCTCTTTCTTCTTATTCATTTCTTTAGTAAAATATCTTTTTTCGAGGATTTCTCTTTATCTCTCTTTTTATTTTCCTTATTGGAATTCCTTTTAACATTAGAAACCTTATGGATATGAAAATCCACCCAGGATAACTCAATCATGCCTCTTTCCTCTTATTTCCTACATTTTATCATTGCATTTCTTTCTTAATAAGGAAACATTTAATTGATCTTTTCTTTTCTTGTTGCATTGTCTTTGCAACTTTGGAATACTTGGAACCCAAGGAACCCAAGAGGCACGAAATCCAACTTTGGATTATATTCTTTTGCCTTATAGAGGTTTCTACATCTTTCTTTTCTCCATTTCTTATTTACTCAAATAATGGAGTTTCTTTTGTCATTTCCTTATTATTGGGCCCAATAGCCAATAAAGCCCGCAAAACAATCAACAAGGCTATTGTAGAAAAAAATCCATTTATTCAAAACAAATTATATCCTTATTTGTTCAAATATCTTTAATAGGAGAAATTACATTCCTCACCAAAAGAACCCAAAAATTGGGGTTGTAATTATATGTTTCTCACTGGATCGTTGCCCTATATATATATATATATATATATATATATATATATATATATTTGCATACAAAACCGCATGCAAATCGATCATTACATTGATAAGCAATCAATAAGATATCATTAGAGTTGTGTCATAATGAGTTAAAAAGATAAAACCAGAAAGGAACTAAAGTATTAGATGGCATAAAAATGTTTTAACATGGGGAAGACACCTCTTAAACAATGGGCCTCTATCTCAATGGAACTGCATAGATAGATAGAAATGTTGTGATAAGAGGGACCAAAGTTATATTTCAAAAGACATTGTTGTTTGTCATGATATCTTCCAAAGTAAATTGTGTATCTCCATTGTTGTTGTTTCCGAATGTGTTGATGTGGGCTTCATTTTCTTAGCTCTCCTGATTGGGATGACCTACAATGAAGAAAAAGTGCATATGTTTGTTCACACTTTGAAAACATATTATGGATGGTGTTAATGCAATTTTTGTATTTTCTTGAGTTTCTTTCCTTCCAAACACTCCAGATGATGGTAGACATCATGGTTTTGTGATTATGTTGTGGGGTTTTTTATCTTTGGTAATTGCTAAAGTTATGTATGTTAATTTTTGTGTTCATTGTTTTATGAAATAAGTGATTTTTCACCTGGGTAGTATTGAGGCAGTGGATGAAAATATTTATAGTGGTTTTTGAATTTTTGTGGCACATGTAACATCTTGTTGGCCCATAGAAACCTTATTTCATAAGGTTTTGGTCAGTGAGTATTTTACTATGTTTTGTAAGCCAGAGGATAATTTTGATTTTTAGTGGACAAGTTTGATTCATGGTGTTTGTCAATGTACAATGTAAACCTCTGTAGGTGATAAAGTACTAACCATGGTGAGGTTTTTATGTTTTCCCCCATGACCTTGAAATGTGGTTGACAATGTGGGTTCCTAGGACATGAATAATGTTCTTCATGGTTTTAGTTAATATATGTTTGGCAAGGGGGGATTTGAGACACTAGTTTCTATTTCTATTCAGGAGAGTCATGGATTTGGCATTGTTTAGATTATTCAATTTTTGAGGTATGTTAAGTTGTAAGATAAGTATTGAATTTTGGAGCCATCATACCATGGGACAAATCAGAAGTTGATGTTTTGGTGACATGTGTGGTGGGGGTGATCATATGAATGATGATGTTTGAATGTTTGTTTATATATCTCCACAAATGGGAAGCTATTCCTTTGGTTATGGGCTATCATGGAAATGTTCGTGATAATATTTCTATAAGATGAAAGGTTTCCATATGTTATCATGTGCATAAGAAAGAGTGATGATGATTTTGGTGATCAGACATATTGCATGGATCTTAAGGTTGATGATACCCCATCCCCCATATCTCTTTGGTGTAGTGTCCCAGTTAACTAGATGAATTTTATTTTATTTTTGTGTTTTAGGTGCATAGTGGTTCCAAAGGAATTTCTTACTAAGTTTTTCAATTTCTCTATGGACCTTTCCAAGGAGTGGGATGAAGCTAAGATAGAACATGGTGATCATGGACAACAAGCTACTAAGAAGGGTGAGTGTGATAGCCAAGTTGAGAAAATTATTTGTCCATGATTGGAGTTTGTGGCTAAGTTTACCAGTGATGGGTTTCCATGTGTATCTAGATATTGGAAAAGGTTAGATGGGGATACCCATATATGTGAACGGGAAAGTTTCAGTTTTGCATTTAAGTAAATATTTGTTTCTATTCAATTGATTGGGTTGGATGTGAATTCTGATGATGGAAGATTTAATCAGGCTTACTTTGAGCCCGGTGATATACGAGAATATGCTAATGATTCAGATGGTCTTAGGTTTATGAGGATCATGGCATTGTCTGCATATTGGATGATATTCTTAAGACATTCTAAAGGAGATTCAACGAGCCCTTTCACCATTCCAATATTTATCATATTAGTTATAATCGAAGTAACCAGAATAAAAAGATATGGAGATAGGGGGTCTTCCTATCTAAGTCCATTTGTGTTTTTAGAATAGCCTAAAGGTGAGTTGTTTATGATGGTATACAATTTACTAGTAGATAGACAAGCATGGATCCAACTAATCCATTTATGTGGGAAGCCATATCCCCGCATAGTGTGAATGAGAGAATTCCAACTTATGTTGTCAAAGGCTTTTCAATGTCTAGTTTGAGAGCCAGTAGAGGAGTTTTCTTGTAGCAATATGTATGGTCTAATTTACCATGATATATGCATCTTGGATGTTTCTCTTTTTAAGAAAGGCACATTGATTCAGTCCAATAATGTTGTTAAGATATGGTTTCATTTTGTTACTCAAAATCTAGGCAACAATTTTGTATGATGTATTGATCAAGATGATTGGTAAATGATGGATGGAGTCTTCTTGGCAACCTTTTTAACCAAAGCTATGTGTGTATGGTTTAGAAATCTGATTTAGTTGTGGATATAATTGTGGTCGTGGATGTCATGAAGTCTGTTTTTATATGCTCCCACATAGTCTGATAGAATTTTGTTCTTAGACCATTATGATTGGGAGATTTGTCTGTGTCAAGGTCAATGATAGCTTCTTTGAGAACAATCTCAATGAAAGGTGAAATGATTCTAGCCGGTGTGACAATTGGATTTGGGCATAGTTTTGTCCAATTTACGTACATGTGAATGGATGGGTTGTATCCACTGTTGTAAATCCTATTGAAGTATGAGATTATATGATTGGGGATGAGATGCTTGTTTCTGGAAATTGATTTATATATGGGAAGACAATGAATAGAGTTTGTTCTAGTGTTATGGTTACAACATTTGTGAAAGAATTTGGTATTTATGTCACCCTCTTTCATCCATTTAGTCTTAGATCTCTGTCTACAAAGTGTATTAAGATTGGTAAGGATGTTTTCAATATCTAATTTTATAGATAGGGTGAAGGTTTGGATCGGTATGTGGTTCACTTTTAGCTCTATGGAATACAATTTCCAAGTATTCTAGTTTGTTTATGATGTTACCATTCTTATTTGTTCCATTTTTTCAGAGTAATTCTGATTCTTTTAATGTTGTTGAGAATGTGGTAGGCAGGTTCAGAAGAGTTTTGTGGTGGGTGCCAGTTCTGAGTGCAGAAGTTTGAAATTTTGGGTCTGATAGCCAGAAGTTTTCAATACAAAATGGCTTGTGTCCCCGTGCTATCTGAGAAGTGTTGATGGTGATGGGGAAATGATCAGATTTGGGTCTGACTGTCATGATGGAGAAGGTGTGGGGGTGGTGATCCTCCCATGTTTGTGTACATAGAAGATGGTCTATTTTGGCCCAAGAGGTGCCACAACTCCATGAAAATTTAGCATTTGATGGAAGAATGTCTATCATTTGGTTCTTGGTGATGATGTTTTTGAAAACTTATCAAAATGTGTGGGTGGGGTTGGTGTGCCATTTGTATTGAGTCTGTTAGTGGCTTCAGTAATGAGGTTGAAGTCTCCCCCTATGAGCCAGGGAGTTAATGCATATGTATTGGAGAGGTCGGAGAATTCATTTATGGATTGTTGTTTGTATCGTCTTGGTTCCCTACAGGTGCCAATGAAAATCCATGAGAGAGAGGCAATGTTGTTTGTGATGTGAATAGTAATATTGTAATCATAGTACTCTAAGCTGGTGATTTTGTAAAGTTTGTTATTTAATACCATCATTAAACCTCCTTTAAAATTGGTCAGTGGAATTTTGAGCCATTCGTTGATGTATCTGACTCATATAGTTTTAAGGAAAAAGGGGGTTAAATGTGTTTTTGTCTCTTATAAGGTGGTAATATTAATTGTATTCTTGTAAATGAATCTACAAATAGCTCTTTTCTTTTTGCATTTGATCATCCGCAGATGTTGCAGTTTGTGATGATCGTAATAAAAAGTAAGCAACCAATATGATAGAATGTGGTGTTTTTATTCTATGTGTAGTCATTGAAGCTCTATGTTTGTGTTATGAATATGTCGATGGTTGCATCATATTTGCTCAATTTTGTTTAGAGATGTATTGGATGATGATTTTATGTTGAAGGTGATACCTAGTGTTGTGGCAAAGTCACTGAAGGTTGTAATATTAAGCAAAGAGGAAATGTCATCAATATCATCTATTGGTATAAAACTGTAAATGTCTTCTATATAATCATCAAAAAATGGCAATTATTTAATACATGAGATAATTTATGTAGAGATGAGTTACTTCTTCTTCCATCACAACATAGTTTTTCTTGGTGTTTCCTTCTGGTGTGGTGACGAGAGAGCTGGAAGATGAAACAACAATTGGTATTTTTAATAAGTTCTTGTTCTTGGGGTTTTGGGATGATATGGTCTCTTTGATGATTTCTATTTTGAGTTTATCTATAGTAGTTCTATCTATGTTTGCGGTGGGTGTAGGGTTGTTGTGGAATGGGAAAGGTTTTATGGTGTCAAAGATGGTGAGATGGTTGTGTTCTATTGTTGGGGATGATAGATGTTGTCTTTTGTTTAGGCTATTTGGATCTAGGTGTCCTCTGGGAGGGATGATGTTGTTTTTCTTTCCCAAACCACTTTCGTGTCAGTATTTTTGCGGGCTAGCACAAGCCATGGTTTGGTGTTTGCACTGTTAACTGAAGATGTTCAAAGATATTATATTCCCATGATTTTGAGTCATGTGCACAGTCATTTCGGACGGAGGATCACACTTCATCGTGCGCATTTCCAAATTTCTCCTTCACAAATTTGGGCTTCCCACTCATTGGCCACTCCATATCATTCTCAGACGAGCAGACAGGTGGAGGTCTCTAATCAACAAATAAAAGCCATTCTTGAAAAGAGAGTTAGCAAGACAAGGCAGGATTGGGCTCACAACTTGAATGAAACTCTCTGGACTTATAAAACTTCCTACAAGACTCCATTAGGAACTACACCCTTCGGAACTGATTTATGGCAAGTCTTGTCACTTACAAATGAAGCTTGAATGTAAGGATCAATGGGCCTTCAAGCAGACCAACTTTGACTTTCATTTAGAAAAGGAAAACTATTTTCTTCAACTACAACAACTTGAAGATTTATGCTTGACTGCATATGAAAATGCACACATTTACAAAGCACATGCAAAGATGCGGCACAATGGATACTTGAAGAGGAAATATCTATAGGTTGGCGATCAAGTATTACTACACAACTCTCACCTCTGACTTTTTTTAGGAAAGATAAACGTGATGGTCTGGCCCGTACATTATTAAGCATATCTTCCCTCATAGATCTGTATTGATCTAGAGTGAGAAAACTAGGGGACTCAAAGTTAATGTCCATCATTGCAAACACTATTTCATAATGAATGATATGTAGGCCAACCAACATCTCTCTCACCTCCCTCTAACATATCATGACTGAGTTTTAGGTGTTGAGCCAATGACATAAAACAAAGGTGCTTATTGGGAGGCAGTTTGATCTTTCGCTTAGCTCATATTTCCCATTTTTGCATCCATTAGGTAAGCATCACAGGATTCATTCTTAAGTTCTTATGATTACTTTTTAGATTTCATATGGAGAAAAACATTACTGATAGGAATGCAACCACATCTTGTGGTCCAACTAATATTTTTTTTGCACTCCATCTTAGATTTAGTGTTTTCTCAAGGATGGGAAAATTTCTAACGCTCGGGGTTGAGGGTGGGTAGTACGTACTCCACTTTCCACCTACTCTTACCATATTTTCTACTTAAGATTACATCATTGCAACATTTAGTGAAATTTCTCAATTTTTTTGTTAACTAAAGATAATATCTTGTCATCTTAGATTCTATCTCACTATGTTTGCATCATTTTACCCCCTTATTCAAAGAGACGCCTCAAAATTTCCAATTTTTGAAACTAACCAATTACTAGAAATTATCCTTTGTGACCTAAGAATGCAAAAATCATGTTTCCTTGGAAAAGATTATAAGCTTTAATGGAATTGAGAGGGATCAAACACATTGTCCTTCCTACTAACTAATGAAACAACTACATGGAATTTCAACTTGTACCCTCTTTAAGTTATTACTTGAGCATAGTGGGATAAGGATAACAACCTAGTGCAGTTAATTATAAATCAAATTGCATGACAATCTGAACTCACTTCTACACTTCTTCCTTCATCTTCTTACCTTCAATTCTTCTACAAGGAAAATAAAAAGCGACAAAAATGTTCCAAACCCTAATTTTGGTGTGGCACACCCCCTTTTTACCTCTCTATCACTTCTTCCTATCCATTGTAAATTTAATAGGGGAACACAACCAAAAAAATATACCAAAGTGCACACCAAAATATGCAATTAATAAATTACAATCAAAGAAAATAAAAGATCTCCAGTCAAATAGAGGAGAGATCACCTTCTTCCATACATCCATTCCCCTTCTTTTTTTGTACCTATGGACACATTGAATACCTCAAATTTTTACCATGCTCTTGACTTACACTAGTGTTAGATCAAGTGCATACTTGTTGTTATACGGGTCTACCTAAACTCTCATGAAACTCCTTGACATGCTTGATGTTGAGATAGTGGTGAGGAAATGTAATTTGGGATATGAAATCAAGAACGATGATATAGAAAGATGTGTTATGTGATCTCAGGAAGTTGGGACAGCTTGACCATATCAAGTGGTAAGGAAAACAACATGATAGGAGTATTAGGAAATCACATGGGATGAAAGTATTGATTTGGTGATTGTTTTAGATTTTGTGTTACTTGGGTACGAGCAACATTTAAGTTTGGGGTATTTCGATGAATGCATATTTATCCCAATTTTAGATGCATTCTTAGTATACGTTAGCATTTAAATTTCTTAATTTTCTATATAACTAGCTTTCTTTCGATCTACTAAGGTATTCATCCTACTTTGTAGGAATTCGATACTTTTCTTGACTCCCCTTGCAGTTTCATAGTCTAGATTTTGAGCCGTTTCATCGACCCAGTCAACCATTTGCCTACCCCACCAGCCTCTGATGATTTCTGAGCTTTGAAGCAACAAATCCTGACTGACTACGTGGCACAAACCCAACCATCGACACCTGGGTACATAGGCCTATAAATACCCATCATACAAGCACAAGAAAGCTCTCTTGCACTCCACGATGTTGAAGAGGAGAAGTGTCGCAACAATAAGTCATCTCTAGATCCATCAACCTAGATGCATCGATCTTCGTACTACTTTTTAGAGCCATCAACCTCTCCACTAAAAGAGCCATTGATCTCTAGTGTAAACAATAGTGACTGATCAATGTCTCCCTTCAAAAAACTCCAGGCTATCGATCTCCCTCTCTGGGTGATCAATTTCTTCACCGAGTTGTTGTCCATCCACCTACTTCAATTGCAAGCCAAGGTTAATACGTAGAAGAGAGAGAAGGAAGGAAGTTTTCCATTGCACACCACACCAAGCTACTTCTGTTTCCATCATGACAATGATCGTGTCCTCTTCCTCTATTAGAGATATTAATCTTGTCATGTCGAGGGAGTATCCCTTTCACTGGGGAGTGGGGATTTTAGCCTCACTACTCATTTCTTGAAATTTCATTCATATTCTAGTTCTTGTATTAACTCATTTCATTCATTGCTAATCGTTTATCACATGTCTTATGGATTGATCACTCACTTTACATTATTTATTATAATCTTATGTTGGGAGAACTTCAATGTTTAAGATTTGAATATCGATTAGTTTTAGTTGATAACTTGACACGAACTTCTAATGGGAAGTCTCCTTAATAGTGGATATAGGATCTGTAAGTAATGAGACATCGAGCTTACAAGGATATCTACTAATACAAGTTTCTAACTTCAAAAGAGGAAACTTGCATAACTCCAATTATCTCTTCGTAAACATTTGGATTCGAATGAATGTGTAGATTTGAGTAGTAGTAGTGAAATCCAGTTGCTCCCTAGTGTTTCCATCAACTGATAACTAGAACCTTAATCAAGATCTTTTTATTCTTGAAACTTTAGGTAATCAAACCAACTCAAATCTTGTGATAAATACTAGTTCTCGATAAGTTACTTTTATTGGATAATTCTTAAAAATGTTGTCCATTAGAATTCAATCCTCAGTTGTACTGAAATAAGATCCATCTACTTGTGGGTGGCATTATTGCATGTTTGCTTTGGTAAACTCTAGGAATTCCATTTCTAATGAATTTGTGGTGCACTAATTTCCACATCAATCACCACCCTAATGGTCGATTGTCGCTTAGTTTGTCTTGCATTCAATTGCAGGGTGTTCGGGTGAGTGGAGATGAAACTAAATCCATAGGGGTAGAAAAGGGTGGATTTGGTATAGGGAGGGTGAGAATTCGATCAGTGGTTGGGGTGGGTAACGTCCATAGTCTATGTGTAGAAGACAACCTTGCATTGCGTGCGGGTCCAGTTCAACACTCATTTGAATAGAAATTTAAATGGATTTTTGTTCAATAAATTTAGCATATAAATCTCATTACTCTAGAAAATTATTTCTCCTAACTTACCCACTTTTTTACCTTGAAATCTTCAACATATGTTTCATAAACATTAAATTCTAAAATTACTAAATCTTCTATTTATGATTTTGAGAGGTTTAACACATGTACTCTCCTAAGTTATTCAATTTTAATTATCTAACAATCAACATTGCATCCTTGTTTGATTCCAATGTCAACAATCTATAGTTGAGTTCATCTATACAATTGTGGGTATCAAATGGCATGACTTGATCAAGATGAGGAAAATTTACATTTTGGTGCTCAAATTTCAAGATAATTTAATGAAGTGTAAAATATGAATGGAAATTTAGTAAAAGATATTGTTAATTTGAGAGGATTATGTAACAAAATTTAGTCATAACCATGGAGGTATAATCACTTTTATAGGATAGAATTATTAGTATCTAAGACTGATTTAGCTAGTGAATCAACAAATACATTGAGTGTTCTTGTAAAGTAAACTAGCTTAAGAGTGAAAGGGGGCAGCAAAGGTGTTTGTAACATACAAACACTAATATTGTAGATTACCTACAAAAGGATAATAACTAAGGACCTCAATAAACAAGAAGCATTTGACTAGTATTCCATATAATCTTATTTGTAATGTTCCCTTGTTGTGCTTCTTGTTCCTCAATTGTGCAAAAACATTTTAAAGGATATTCATTAAAATTGTCATCATGAGAAAGTATTTTCATTAAAAGTTGTCACCATGATAAAGAATAGTTAGAATTAGTATCAATCAAATATTATATTTAAGTAATTAAGGTGATATGTGGAAGGAAAACCAACATTTTATGCAACATGGAGTTTAGTCAAGGGCTATATGGTGGCCAAACCAATACAAATATGGTAATAGAATACATCGATGTTCATTTCCAAATAAACTATCCTACTATTGAGTCTACAATTGTTAACATCCATCTACTATCTTAATAAAAATTGTATGCATACAGAGACAATCACCAAGATGACGCTCTATGAACACAATTCCTTCATTTACAAAATGTAAGGTGTGTGTGAATATTTCCACTTGTAATCTCATATCCACTTTGGAGTCACTTCTAATAAAAACATATGTATGCCAAATAGTATCGTGGCGAAAACCATGATACCAAGAAACATAATGTAGGCATGGCTATTCTTTGTCCTTGCAACTCTTATCGCAACATGAAAATCATCATATTTGATTAGTATAGTTGTTTTAGAACTACAATCCACAATGATTTTGTTTTTTCTTTTATAAATATTAGAACTATTCATATACCTCCTTTAAATTGGAGCTTCACATATTTCGATGCAATATTTAATGAAATCGTCTAGGAAATTGTTTTACTTTGTATCATTAATGTTGTTTTATTTGAGGTTAAACCATTGATTTTTTTTTGCATATGCGTAAAAATAGTGGTCAAATAATATGTAAATATAACTCCACAAAATTTTATTTTATGATTAAAAATGTATTAGTTTCAGTATCACGTAGTAAAATCTTGTGTAGATACTAAATTTGAACTCATGATTAACTCATAAGAAAGCATGTTGTACGAGAATGGATTTTATGAATGTAACTTCTCTTTCCTGACACCATGTTAGTGGAATGTTTTATGCACTGATTAAAAATATTAATAATAAGAAGAAATATGAATATGCTAGATAAATTGCATTGTTTATTCTTAAAACATCATAATGTTTTGGGACAAGAAAAACTTCATAATGTGATGAATATATTTAAACTTTGAATTCTTAAATTTTGTTGTCCATAACTCAACTTGGAGAAGTCATTAAATTATTCATTTTTTTATATTGAAATGTATGCACTTTCACATTTCTTATTTGTCTTCGCTTGTCTCCAAACAAGTCCAATTTTAGTGATAAACACATCAACTGAAGAACCATATTGTTGATAACAACCATCTTTCAATATCAAAAAGGAGTACAACTCTCTCCTATAAATAGAAGGGTAAACAATAAGGAAGCACATAGCAAATTGTAATGGGCCTATTATACTTAGTCCCATAATAAATAATACTAAGTGATAAGGAAAATAGAATTAAAGGGAATCAAGCAACTATAGATAGATATGCATCTCAATACTCCCCCTAAAGTTGGAGCATATTTATCAATCATGCTCATCTTCCAACATAGCTTTGCAACTTTCTTTCCAGAGAAAGGTTTTGTAAAAATATATGTGGATTGCTCTTGTATAGGAAGAAAAGGGGTAGTGATCTTCTTGGTCAACACAACATCTTGGAGAAAATGGAATTCCATCTCAATATGCTTGGTTTTTTCATGAATGAGAATATTTCTAGAAATGAAGGTAGAAACATGATTATCGCAGTACATTGGAATAACATGAGTAATAGGAAACCCAAAGTTAGCCAAAATGAATTTGATCCATAATTGGTCAGAAATAGTATGTGCCATTGTATGATACTCAGATTATGCACCAAATCTGGGAACAACATTTTTTCTTACTTCTCCAAGTAACCAAGTGACCCCTTACAAATGTACAATAACCATAGGCAGATCTCCAGTCAGATTTACACCCAACATAATTTGCATCGGAATATCTAGTCACATCTAGATGCCCATTTATTTTATAAAATAGTCCATGTCTAGGTGCATTCTTCAAATATCTCAAGACTCAGCATGTAGTGTCTCAATGACGCTGCCTAAGACAATCCATGAATTGGCTAAGAATACCAACAACAACGAATAAATCTGACCTAGTAATAGTAAGATATAAAATTTTTCCAACCAAGCATTTATAGCTAAATTTATCTACTAAGGGCTGAGTAGATTTTTCCCATAGATCATGAGATTGATCCATAGGGGAGACTGCAGGTATGCAGCCAAGCATTCCAATTTTAGTAAGTCCATAGTATACTATCTCTGTGATAATGATGCTCCATCCTTGTTATGTGCTACCTCAATGCCAAGCAAATACCTTAGATGCCCAAAGTCTTTATTTACATAATGCTTCATGAGATATTTCTTTGTAGCAGTAAATCATGCAACATCACTGCCAAATAGGATGATATTATCTACATAAACAATAAGAACAATAATTCCAGAAGTAGTGGTTTTGGTAAACACAGAGTGGTCACATTGAGATAGCTTGAATGCAATTTTGTCTATTACAAGGGATAACTTATCAATCCAAGCTTGGGACTCTGTTTGAGGCCATATATAGATTTATTTAGAAGGCATTGTTTCCCAAAATGCTCTCCTTGAGCAACATAATGTGGAGGTTATGACATATAGGAAGTCTCTTGTAAATCTCCATATATAAAAACATTATTAACATCTAATTGATGCAGGTTCCAACCTTTATCAATAGCAATTAAAATCAAAATGTCGACAATATTAAGATGAGCAACTGGGAAAAAGGTTTTAAAGTAATCAATCTCATTTTCTTGTGTGTAATCCTTAGCCTAGCCCTTAGATGTTCAACTGTCCCATCATGCATATATTTGATAGTAAAAACCAATCGACAGCCAATAGGTTTACTACCTGCAGGGATATCAACAAGGTCCCATGTCCCAAGAGAGTGAAGTGCATGCATCTCCTCATCCACGGCTTGTTTTCACCCAGAATGTAGTAGTGCCTCATGAACATTCCAATTGAAATGAAATTGCAGATAAATTAACAATAAATTGAGCCATGGAAGCATTAAAATGATTTGTGGACACATGTGGAGAGATGCAATATTTGGCACCTAATAGTCACCCCTTTTGAATTTACTCATCCTTCTCTTATGCGACTGAAAGATGGGACCACTTCTTCGGTTGTTGGGAGAGGAAATGTGAACAAAAATATCCTTAAATCTATCTTGTTTGTGCCTAAATTCCCATTTAACTTGATATTTGTTAGTAAAATTACCAAAACTTTAAACTGCAGTGTGACCATCTTTCCTTACATTGTCTCTATGTAAGATCTTAGGATGAAAAAGATGATTTTTGGAAGATGTGAAGGTGGAGATGGTTTGTACTACCTATAGACTTTGTGTAACCCTTCTAATACTGCTCTTGTGGCCCAATCTAGTTCCCTTCATCAATGGCACCTACGACATGGTCACCCTTCTGCTTCCAAATTGAAATCTTTATTTACAACTTTGTCTACTGAGAGATTTTCATGTCATTCTTATCATCTTGGAAAACATTATCAAATAGTGTTTCCTTTTCATCACAAAAATAGGAGTCAAGTTCGTTTTACTTAATTCACTTTGATGTTTGGGGACCATGTTGTATTGATAATTGTACTGATGTATGGTACTTGTTACCTTTATTGATGACTGGTGGATGTTCTACTTGGATCTATTTGTTAAAAGATCATTTTGAAGTTTTACATGTTTTCTCTAAATTTATTAAAGAGATAAAGAGACAATTTTCTTCTACTCCTAAATTTGTCTGTAGTGACAATGCCTCTAAATACATGTAACATGGTTTTTAAAAGATTTCTATTTCCAAGTGGATTATTCACCAAAGTTTGTGTCCTTGTATCCCACAACATATTGAGATATATATGTATCTTTAGTTGTTTTATTCCCTTTAATACTTCAAGTAATAAACAATTTCTTATATCCAGTCATATGGGTTGCAGCACCCCAATCAATAACCCAATGATCTTACATGAAGAGGAAGAATCCTGAAGACATGAGGGGTCACCTAAGTGTTGAGAAATGTTTTCTTGAGGATTAATAATAGCAGAAGAAGTGGCCTTGATCAAATTGTCAATGTCAGAAGAACTTAGTGCCACCATCTGAGGATTAATAACATGATGAACATGGGTATCATCTCCATCAGCAGTAGTTGACACTTTATTTTCCCATTCAGATTTCCCATGCTTTTTAAGCATTCATCTTCATTATGATTAGTGTGCTTACCAAATTTACAAAATCTGGATTTGGATGAGGAGGAAAAGGATCTTCTCTCATTATCGTTGAAATTTTTCCCCCATCCACGACCAGGATTACCTCATCCGGCAACAACATGGGCTTCATTCTCTTCTGCAACAGGAGTAGAAGATACAGAGCAAGATAGTCGCAGATAGACAATGTCTAACATCGATAATGATTTATAGGTAATAATTTGTTGACGAACAACTTCATAACTAGGAGGTAGAGATGCCAAGAGTTAACAAAGTTGCATTTCCTCTTGCTTCTTTTGCATCTTGACAAGATTAGATGATGAGGGATAATGAAGCTTGAGTTTACCCCAAAATCCCTTTAAAGGTGTTGAAGTGTAAAGCAAAATTTGAGTTCTCTTCAAGTTTGAGGGAATGCAAAATTTTGTACAGATCAAATACTCGGGTTGGATTTCCTTTACTAGAATACACATGGGTAAGATTATCCCATGCCTCCTTGGAGGTATTGGTGAAAAGAAGATCAGAAGAGAAATGTGATTGATAACTATTCAGGATCTATGAGAGAACTAGATAGTCATGTTCAACCCACTTTTTAAAATCCACCTTCAAATTCTCAATTGCTTCTTTAGTAGCTTTCTTCTTGTAGATGTCTCTTCCTTTGGTGGAGGTAGATCTATCAGATGTTCCCGTTTTCTTGAGGAGTGTGCATATACCTGAAACGAACGTTCCCATAAGATACAGTTGGAGCCATTAGATTTCACAGAATTTACAATCTTGGGGTGTGTTTTGGACATCCCAATAGTGGAAGAAGATGACCCCATAATTTACCAATAGACAGTATAATGGAGCAGCAAAGGAATAATAGAAATAGGGGTAGACAGTCACTGGTACATTGTGTCAAGAAGTAGACATGTTGTTTCACTTGTAGCAAAATAGAAGAGAAAGTATCAAACATATAGTGTCAATAATCAGCATGTTGTGTTACTTACGACAGATTTCAACAACGAGAGATTCACCACAGTAGTTGGCAATAATACACCATGTAGGTAAGGCACACACCATGTGTGATGGTGAAGCAACAAATTCCCCCAGAAAAATATCCAGCACATATAGTGAACCTTATGCATCACTAAGGAAAATAGAGATATGTTGGAGAGATCCAATCATATCTGATAATTTGTGGACAAAGCTCTATAGAAGATGGTCATAGATGACCACAATAAGATGTTGTATGACTTTCTGAATAGCCAGTCTATAGGGCATAATACTGAAGGAACATCCATAGGTAGTCTTCTTAGATCCTCTTGTTGAGAAGAGGATAGGGCTAGAGAGGAGACTGGATCTTCCTTGGTATGATTAGCAACAACGGAGAAGAAATAAGATGATGAGTGGAGAATGGAGAAGAGATAGTGACAACATCGACTTGCAAAGGAGGGGTCTTTAGGGGGCTATCTGTCCTTATCTGATACCATGTTGAGAAAAGTTATCTTTCAATATCCAAAAAGGATTGCATCCCTCTCCTATAAATAGGCAGGAAAACAACAAGGAAGCACATAGCAAACCCTAATGGGCCTATTATACTTAGTCCCATATTACATAAGACTAAGTGAAAAAGAAAAATAGAATTAAAGGAAATAAAACAATTAAAGATAAATATATATCTCAATACATATATCCACTCACTAAAATTGGTGATAACAACCTCAAATAATGACTCAATGTTGATGTTGATACAAAAGCTATTCCTTTTCACCATATGTTATTTTTCTTACAAAAATATAAGTAAATTGAAGTTTGAAGTTCTTCATTTGATTCACTATTAGGTATGATTGCTTAATGATTAATATGAACATTCACAAAATATCTACACAATCATAAATCATCAATTCTGATATAAAGAAATTTATACACATATATGTGAATTGGTATATACTCTAAATACAATAATGTACTATAGTCGATTTAAATTATCTATCATCATGCAAGTGCTACATTTTATTAATATGGACAATGTATTAGGTATTTGCTAATCTTGTAATCAATCATTGGTTAGTAGTCCATCTGATGTGAAAAATATGTTTTTATATTTTCAATCATTCCCTATATATTACACTTAATTTCAAAATATTGGCATAAATTATTTTGCATCACGACAAGAAACAAGATATAAAATTAAATGAGACCAAAGAAAAACAAATCCTAATATCTCATAAAAGCAAATTTTGTACTTTTGCATATTTCCATTCATACTACAATGTGTTTCGCTAAATAACATGTGTTGATTTATGATATTCAAATTTCCTAACAGAATGAAGCTTCCCATGAATCTTTTAAAAATTTTGATGGTGTATAATATCATACCTACCTGACCAAAAAATAATTGTTTTGACATTTTATATTATGAATTTATTTGTCATGCATCTGTCTATTACCCTATGTCCACACTCCTAATGGCTACATAGCCAAAGGTGAGTGGACTTGGACATCCATCCCTGGAATGGATCAAATATTTCACATAGGCAATATATATGTAAAAGCAGTAACAAAAAGACAATAAGATACTAAACAGGGAGATAAGAGATATGTACCCATTTCTAGATCCATGCATACCCATTTGTATTTTAATTTTAGAGCTTAGAGTATTGAGTGTAGCGGGTCTTCATTTGGCAACTACAAATTCGATAAACAAAACATATTAATGCTAAAGCATTAAGTACGCTATGAAAGGCAAGTAAGCAGTTTAATACTATATAAAAGTTACTTGGCTAGAAACATCATGTAAGCAATGAGTACAAACAAGGCGTGAAACACTTAATGACATTCTTTTATACAAAGTGTGTTTTATGTACATTTCCATTATACTTAAACAACATATTATGGTTATTGACCAGCTTCCCATTGGAAGGGTCTGTAAGCGTGCTCAAGATTAGCTACCCTTTTATCAACATGAGGGACCTCAAGACCGAAGTCAATGAGCTAACCCTATTTCATTCATGCCTCGTGCCCTTGCCCCGAGAATTCCGGTAGGTTCACTAGGTTTGTATAATGGATAAGTTCAATTATGTTCAAGGTTTATTCAACATATTTCAAGCAAAATGAACATATTAATCATATGTAACAAGTAGCTCAATCAAGTAATTAACCATCCAAGTATTCATACGAGCATACATAAAAACAAGCCAATACCATAGTAGGGTCAAGAGAGTAAGTGTACCTTACGAGTAGAGTACAAGATTAAACATTCTTGAGTAAGATCCTAGAGATTATCCAAACCAAAAAGGGGACCTAGGATAAAGAAGATATAATAGAGTCTTAGATAATTAGGTTTGGTAAGATAAGAATCATACGATTTGTGTGGATGTTTCCCTAGGTCTAGGTTTCAAAGCATTCAAAAATATACCATTATGTCATTCAAGTATGTAATTAACATCATAGTTTCCAAGCATTATCAAAGCTACTTGGTTGTAGGGCTCACATCCACTTTAGATCAGATGTATGGTGAGATCATAACAGATTTGGGGTTATAGGATCATCAAAAATGAGTAGTTGTCGTGATTTGATCATACAAACAAAACTAGTCATACTAGATCATAGTGATTGAATCCTCTACAACAAAACAATTTTTGCACCTTTGGATTTGTAATTGAATCCTCTACAACATGAAATGTATTTCATAGAAAGGAGATTTCATTGAAAGGGTTCAAATTGAATTGCAAGTAGATGATACATGAAAAACATGACACATAGTTCAAACCAAAATTAAGGTCAACAAAAGGTGCACAGTGCCATTCTATCAACTCCAACTCATTAAGTGGGCATGAGGTTACTAGAAGTCATCAAATTGGGGGTTAGGAAAGTCATAGAGTACAATAGGGCATTTAGTAAGTCAAGATGTCCATAAATCAAATATGGGGGGAAAATTCAAGTTATCAGATCCTCCCGACATATCACCAATTTGGAGACATCACATATTAGGTCAATCAAATACAGTTCAAGAGTAAGGCATGACTTTCATTCCCAAAATTTTAGGATTCTAGCTTCTACATTGGTCAAGGTGGGGTCCATGACTGAGATTTTTCATTTTAACAATTCAAGACCAACATGATATTTCAACATCGTGATTTCATGCTCAAAATAAGTGGAAGGTCCCACCCTACTCCACATGGATCTCACCTTTAAGTCACTAATCGAGAAATTCATCATAGTCATCATTTCAGTTTTGATATTTGGGAACATGAATGTCATTAGTCATACTTCGAGGGTGATCTGAAGATCCAAATGGGATGATCTTGGGGGAATCAAGTCAACCAAGATCGATGATCATGAGTCAAGATTTCATTATGCAATATCGAGAATTGAGTTTATATATAAAAGTCATAGATCCAAACATCTCAGAACTAGGGTTTAGATTCCTAATTAGACCTTAGGGGTGATCATTCATCTGTACATAACAATAGAGCAACATTCGAGATACGGGCAACATTTTGAAACATCAAATTTGAGTCCATTATCATGTCATTTCAAGGTTGATGGATGATCTAGACCTTGGTCTTTCTAGGAACCTAACCACTAACTATAGTCAACAATATTATATCTCAAGATCGCCATTAAATTGAGATTCAAGATCGAGTATCAAAGTCATCATGGAATTTTCGGCTTAGGTTGAGAAATTGAAATAGTGGGAAAGGGGTTACCTTTCCAAACTCTAGATAATCATCAAAATGAAAATTTAGAGGCAATCACAATAGGTATGTGACCTAGGTTAGGGGAGTCATAAGTCAACTACCACCCTAATCTAGCACATTGGTCTATATCAATCATCAGTCACCAAGTATGTCCAAATAGAGAGTACCAACTATCGAATTGAATTTCATAAGACTATGAGTCAAACATCAAGATCATAATAGGGAAACCATGCTTCAAGGTTTAGCAAGATCAAGGTCATAATAGAACTCCCTTCCTTTCAAGATGAAGGTAAGGGTAAATTTCAGAAATCAAGGTCAAATTGAGAACTCAAAGGTTCGGGCATAATATCGCTAGAGTAATATCCATGTCCACCATGTTTGTTCAAAATTGAGCTTACAAAGAGGCATACAAGTCAATAGGGAAACACCTTTTGTATTTAGGTCATCACATCATTATGTGGGGGTCCAAAGCCATGGTCATACCAGAGTATGTGGAATGATGCATTTCAATCAGGTGAGTTATGCAAATCTATGTTTGAGGTTTGATCAAAATAGAGACAACATGGATATAGTCAATAGAGACCTCATCAAACATGAGATATAAAACATGAGTACCACCTTATTTCACCATATCAAGAATTTACCTCAAAACATGGAAAACACTTATGTCCAATTGGTAACATTGAGTTTTCATAAACTTTACACATGAGTACGACACTTTCGAGAGTATTTTCTTACATCAAGGGGTTTCCTTAAAGTTTGATCATGGCATTTACATTTTGATCAACTTTCATGATTTCAAGTGAATTTTACTTTTACCATGCATAAGCTACCAAAATCAAGATTTCATGTGATTAATAGTCATAAGAAAAGAATCACATTAGGAGATGAGAAACTACCTAATCATCATCTACATGGGTGGCTTAGGTGGTCCTTAAAGAAAATATGAGATGCAACAAGACTCTCTAAACTTGAGGAAAGGATTTTAGTCCTTCCTAGGTTCTTAAGATGTGTTATTCCTTAAAGATATATAGAGGCCTATGTGTATAGCTTTGATACCATTTGTCATAGATCCATTTATTATCCTAAGTCCACACTACTAATGGCTACACAGCCAAAGGCGAGTGGACATGGGCGTCCATCACTGGAATGGATTCAATATTTCACACAGGAAATATATATGTAAAAGCAGTAACAACAAGGAAACAAGATACTAAACAGGGAGATAAGAGATATGTACCCATTTCTAGATTCATGCATACCCATTTGTATTTTCATTTCATAGCTTAGAGTCTTGAGTGCAGCGGATCTTCATTTGGAAACTACAAATTCAATAAACAAACCATATTAATGCTAAAGCATTAAGTACGCTATGAAGGGCAAGTTAGTAGTTTAAGACTGTATAAAAGTTGATTGGATAGAAACATTATATAAGCAATAAGAACATGTTAGGAGTCATGGGTAGGTCACATGAAATCAAAAGGATACATTAGTGTATTACCTAGCATTTAGTGTCACACATTATATTAGGACTGATGTAGAAAAGAATCAATGATATATGGGTGACAAGGATCCACTTTAGCACAAGAATAAAGATCCAAGCACATAAGTACATGCATAACACATTTAGGGCATAAAAGGGTATAAAGGTAAGTCTTTCATGTCATATGAGTCATATGTCGGCCACATAGAAAGAGATATTGTATTAACATAGAAAACAAAGCATCACAAACGCATTAATTTTGAGATTACAAGTTTACATGATCACAGGTTAAGCTAAAGTTCAAGACTTGATCAAGTTATAACTTGTCAAAACATAAAAGGACTATCCTTTAGGTCATGATGAGTCAAGGCGTCATTTAATCACAAGTGGATGAACTAGGTCATTTAATCACATTTTAAGAGGGCTAAAGATATTGATGTGCATAGCAATAGGCCCATATCACATCAATGGTACAAGATATGTAAGGCTGCTTAGGGTTTGCTAATTAAATGAGCATTTAAGGGATATCATCAGTAATCAGAAAATTTATAGAGATAACTAGGAATATAGGATATCACCATTAGATAGATGGTATTTTTCTGATCAGAATGATATATAATATTGTGTGATTTGGTTAAGGGACTTAGAAGTTACATATATTTTAAGTTTACATCATTAATTCGGTGATTTTAGGGAGATTACCCTTGATTTGGGCCAAAAAAGACCAGTAGACTTTGAGTTAGATGGCTGGTAGTGGGCTCCCTGGCTTGCGGCCCAGCTTGGTAGGTGATGACCCATCTCTATCTACTTCTTGCGGGTGTCTGACCGCAATTTGGGGTTGTCATCCACCATGCGAGGGGAGGTGGGTCAACGTTGGAATCCTCCACCAGGCGTGTGAGTGAGGGGGCGTGAGAGTGGGGAGGGGTTGTTGAGCATCTGATTGAGATCAAACGCACATGAGGGCCTTCCTTTGTTCGTCCAGCATCGCATGAGGTCGTGGAGGTCGGGGAAGCAGCAGGCCTCGCCGGTGTTGGAGAAGGGGGGTGCAGGGCACCCTAATTGTGCACGGAGGTTCCACCCTGAACACCTGAAGCTTCCTGAGGCAAGAGGGGGGAAAAGAGGACCAAGAGGGATGATGTGGAGAGAATCCCTAAAAATAGAGGGTGACAACGCCATAGGAGCAAGGGAGAAGAAGAAAGGGGCTAGGGTTCACAAGGAAAGTAGGGAAAAGAGGGGCAAACCACTCGGGGTGATGATATATAGGCAAGGGGAGGACCAATTTGGCACAGGAAGGAGGGAAAGAGAGTCGATTGTGGTGCCATGGAGGGGGGTGGAGTAGGTGGTCATCGGTGCTACATGGAATGGGCAACGTACGGAGTTGGGAGATAAAATTCTAGCCATCTGATCGAGTCCCAAATATGTGGTTGACAAATTTGACATCCCAGATTCCTTGCTCGAGAATTGAAGGTCTACGATTGGTCCATAACATGGTGTTTGGATCGCTGAAGAGAAAAGGGTAGGATCGAGAGGTCTGACACCCATAATTGGGCCCATTAACTCAAAATTACAATAAAACACAGCTTAAAATAGCAAAGTTCAAGTGAGCATATCTTGGGCTATAAGAGTCTGATTGACACAATTTTTGCACCTTTGGATTTGTAATTGAACCCTCTACAACATGAAATGTATTCCACGGAAAGTAGATTTCATTGAAAGGGTTCAAACTGAATTGCAAGTAGATGATACATGAAAAACATGACGCATAGTTCAAACCCAAGTACCATTCTATCAACTCCAACTCATCAAGTGGGCATGAGGTTACTAGAAGTCATAAAATTGGGGGTTGGGAAGGTAATTGAGTACAATAGGGCATTTAATAAGTCAAGATGTCCATAAATCAAATAAGGGGGGAAATTTAGGTTATCACAGTATTTTATTTTAATGTTATACTTAAAATTTAATTGTTTATGATAGAGTAAATTTCTTCTAGTTGAAACTCAATAGTATTCAATGAACTAAGACTTATTTCAAGTTTAAATAATAAGTAGAAGTTATCTATTTATTCAATCTGACTTCATAGAAGTATTTTACATGTTCTTTTTACTTAATCTATCTATACTATATATGCATTGATATAAGAACTAAAATTTGCTAATATGCATACGTACGTACACACACACATACATACATACATACATACATACATATATACTGGCCCTGATTACCCTAAAGTCAATCGCTCGTACGTGGACAAGGTGAGCAGTTGGCACCATCACCAACAACATTGGGAAGGTCCTTCACATCGAAAACTATTCGGTGGAGAAGGAGGAAGCTCATGTTCTCATGGAAATGTCAGCTGAAGATGAAATTGTCAACAAGGTGTGGCTTAATGTGAAAGGTAGAGAGCCTATTCCGATGGAGGTGGACCATGACTATGAGATGTTGACATGCAATACCTACCATGCCTTTGGGAACAAGATGTGTGAATGTGAGAGGGCAGACACAACAACTAAAGACATGGAGACTAGGGTACAACAGAGGAAGCGATGGGTTGAAAAGAAGTAAAGCTCGAAGGGTGATGGAACAACTGGCAATACAATACAAGAAATTGATTAGAATATAGAGTAACCAAGGAAGTAGGTCCCTGAATTAAGTAAGCATGATGACAAAGAGGAAGGATATTTCATCTCCTCCTCCTCAAAGAAGAAAGAGTACAAGAGGACTGGAATACCAATGAACTAAGGGGTTGGGGTGATTCTGGATACAACTAACAACTTTAAAGCATTAAGTGATTCTGAAAAAGAAAGAAAGGAGATGAAAAATCATAAGGGAAAGTAGAAGGGGAAGAAGGTCAATAAAAAGGATCATGTTAGGTGAACGAGAGGACAACAAACCCATTAATATGTCCATACTCCTATGGAATATTAAAGGGTTGTGCAGTTAGAAGAAGGAGGTTCAAGACTGCATTGCTACAAGTGGACCCTCACTAGTGGCACTAGTGGAAACCAAAATAAGGGAGACAAATAAAAAAAAAGTACAGGATACTTGTTTCCACAAGGTTGGGAACACATGTTCAATCTGGAGCATTCTGAGTTAGCAAGGGTGTTCCTAGCATGGAAGCCTAATGCTTGGCAGGTGACAATGAAGTTGATGTCTGATCAACATATCACAGTGGACTATAGGAATACAACAAGCTTACATATGTATTTGACAACAGTGTATGCAGATAATGTTGCTAAATGAAGACAAGATCTCTAGAAGGACTTGGCTTCTCTTTCTATGCAACTAGTTTTTCCTTGAACGGTGATTAGTGACTTCAACAATTTCATACTACATGGGGAGAAGATAGGTGAAAGACCAGCTCTGGGAACTACGACAAATGTTGTAAGATGGATATTGATAGAGAAGAGTTGGTTGAGCTTCCCATGATAGGTGGTGACTTGTTCACATGGAATAATGAAAGGAAACCAGAGGACATGATAGCAAGTAAGATGGACAGAGCACTGGTGAATAAGGAATGGCTAAATATGTTTCCCAATTTCTAGATGAAGGCAGGTCATTATGAGTTGAGTGACCAGGCTCCATTGATGGTGCAGATAATAGATAAGAAGCAGAAGAGTAAGATGTTTAGATTTATTAACTACTGGGCATATTGGAAAGGGTTTGATGATGTTGTCAGAGAGAGTTGGAGTTTGTTGGTGCAAGGGAATCCAATGTTCAAGTTCTCAAAGAAACAATCCAATAAAAGCCTGGCTTGAAGAGATGGTCGAAGGCGGAAGTGAATATATCAAATCTGATATCACAGACAAAACATGATTGCAAAGAGATGAGGAGGCTACTTCTTACAAGCCCACTTGATGAGGACCGGACTAGAAGGGATAAAGAGTTGTGCATGATGTTGGAGGATCTCAAAAAGGTTGAGGAGAAATTCTATTGGTACAGGAGTAGGGAGAAGTAGATGGAGGATGGGGACATAAACACAAAATTACACCATCTTGCAGTGAAGAGGAGAGAAGCAAGCAACATAATCTTTGAACTTTTTGATGTAGATGCTAGGGTGGTTAACAAGAAAGAGGACCTAGAAGATCAAGCTATACAATTATACAATGCTCTATATAATGAAAATTTTGAAGCAGAAATGGAGGAAGAACAAATAGATTGGAAGTCCAGGCTCACCGAAACACATAATATTATTATTACAAAGGAAGTGAAGAACAAGAGGTCAAGGATGCTCTGTGGATTATAGGCTGCAACAAACCTCCAGGGTTAGATGGATTCAATGCTTTCTTCTACAGAAAGACATGAAACATTATAAAGAAGGAGTTGGTGGAATATCTAAAGTGGTTTTTTGGAAGTAGGTAACATGGTGAGATAGTTTAACCATACTTTCTTTGTCCTAATTCCAAAGAAGAAGTTGACTGTATCTCTCCTTTATTTTAGACTTGTTGCTTTCTCCTCTATCCATATAAAATCATTGCAAAAATACTGGCATCAAGGCTGAAGATGGTACTCCCTTCTCTTATTTCTGGGAACTAGGGAGCCTTTTTTGTAGGGAGAAGAATTAGTGATTGCGCCCTCCTAGATGGTGAGTTCCTTCTTGATTACAATGTTATTAGGGGAATAAGGAAGTCGTTCTTGAAGCTATATGTGTCAAAGGCATATGATAGTGTCAGGTGGGACAAGCTATGGTGAATCATGTAATAAATGAGGTTTTATGACAAGTGGATTGGATGGATGAAACAATGTGTAGGTACTGTGAGCTTCTCTGTCCTTGTGAATGGAACCTCAGCATATATGTTCAAAGGGATTAATGGGGTGTGAAAAGGAGACCCCCTATCTCCTATACTATTCACTATTGTCATGGAATGTTTCACATAGAGGATGACGCATGTAGAAGAGAAGAGGGACATAAAGGCATACATTGTGCATGGGATGAAGGTGATGAGCCACCTAATATTTGTTGATGATGTCCTAGTATTTATTGAAGTCAAACCTAGCATGCTTACCAATCTGAACGCCTTACTTAGGATCTTTAGAGAGTAAACATGGTTGTGTGTTAATGCCAATAAGACTTAATTGTTTCTGTCCAAGAACAACCATCAATATGAAGCCAGACAACAGGAGCCAGTGGGATTGGAAATGGTCAAGTTCCCTACTGGATACTTGGGTTTCCCACTTGTTGGTGGAAAAATATAGGTCAAATATTTTGCTGATTGCATAGACAGGATTGATGAAATGATTGCAAGATGGCCCTCCCAAAAGACATCCATGTCGGGTAGATCGACTCTCACCAAGGTGGCTATAGAAGGATTGCTGATTTTCTGAGTGCAACAAGGGGAGATCCCTGGACAGGATGGAGATGAAAATATGAAACTTTTTATGGGCAAGTGAGTATCATCCCATGAGGTATGCAAGGTTGGCGTTACCCAAAGAGGAGGGAGGGCTGAATTTAAAAACACCCAGAGATATTGCTAAGTGGGGGACTTTGAGAAGAATAATTATCTATTAAGAAGGAAAATCAGTGTGGGACAAGTAGATAAGAGGAACATATCCATGTGGGCTAGATTTATATCCAAGAATGAGGTAAGGATACTCACACACCATCAATGTCATGAAGTAGTTATGGTAGCAAGTGAAGCATCTTTTTTTGAACCCAAAGCTACAGATGGTTGGTGAGTGAAGGATCCAAAGATGGACCTTTGGGAGGTGACAAGATCTAGAGATTTAAAAGATATAGTGATGGAACATATCTATCTTGGGAAACAAGTACCTAACTGGAGTATGTGTGTTTTTAAAATTTTGCACGGTGCATTAGTGACATTGGATAAGGTATACAAATGGAATAATGATATCACTTCCATATACTTGTTGTGTAATGAAGCGGAGGAATCCCATAATCATCTCATCTATGTGGGGACTGCAAATTTACCTAAAATTTGGGATAAAGTATGTAGAGAACTCAGCCTACAAATGACATTGAATGAAGAAGTAAAGAATACGGTTACTTTCTACGGTAAAATGGAAAAGAAGAGGCTATTGCTTGCTACACTTTATGATAACATCCAACTTTGTGATCATTAGCTTGCTCTTTTTTATTCCCTTTTAGTCACTTTTACCATACTTTATCTAGATAACTCTTATCATTTCTATCCTAGGGCTCACTACTCTTCCTATGCTCTGAATAGGCTGTGACGCCTTAACAATCGATGAATCACATACCACTACAACGATTGCATACCATCGAGCCTATATGCGATCAAAGAAGCACAATGCCTCAAAAGTTGCTCACCCCAACACCTTAGTAGTCACTTGCTCCAATGCCTCTACGGTCGTTGAGCCCTAACACCTCAGCGACCGAAGAACCCCTGCTTCCCTAGCGACCAAAGCATCTACGTTGCCCATGCAGTCAAATAGCCATAATTTCCTATGACTGCTGCGATCTCATAAGTCAATTATACACACCTATAAATAGAGACCCACTCAGTGCATGAAAAATGGATCAGATCATCAGAGATACAATGAAGTGATGCCGCATTCTAGAGTCACCTCCGCTAAACTTCCACCTCTAAGGACGAAGGTCTCGAAGAGAGAGAAGATCGCCATCATCTTCTATGAGAGAAGGAGTTTCCATCCATCCACTACACTGATGGTAGATCCATATCTGAATGGGTATTGTTGGCGTATTGCCTTCACGCCTATTTAGATCTATCACCCCACTCATGTTGTTCATCTATCACTTCGTCTATCTATATGTCTCTTCACCTCTATAAATATGTAATGTACTCATGAACATGAGTAGATAGACTCATTAATTGGGTAGGGAGTACCCACTAAGGCTCTCCCAACATGTATATACTTACATCCATTTGAATATATATGCTCTTAGAAAAGATTATCTTCATTCACTTGGTTTTAATGCTTCACTTGTATTATTAGCTACCATCTTGTAATGTTTGATTGTTCGTGTCTCAAATAAGTAACACTAACCTTATCTAAGTGTTTTGGAGTGACATGAAAGCATTAGAATGTTGGAATGTTAAAGATAATGATCATATAGTTATATTTGTGATTGTTTGTTTTCCATCTTGAGAGAGAGACAACCTTATAATCTAGATCTATCCTAAGCTCGAGAGAGGAGGGAATAGACACGTACGATGATTTATTTTAATCTTACTAAGGGTATACAAAGGGTGTGGGTATTGCATGTTGGGGAAAGAACTTAGTAGGTGAAACCTGACCCAAATTATCATCCATATTTTATTACAACACTCTCATTTTATCTTATCATCCATATTTTATTACAACACTCTCATTTTATCTTATCCTCTTATTTTTTTTATTACTTTTTCCTTTGCTAGTTTTGTTTAGTTGATGTCATATCGTTCCTTAGGGAATGCCATCTTTATCTAACTTAAATGTTGGTGTAATTGAGATAAGATTCTATGTTCTTATCACTCACCACCCTTGTCCCTGTGGATTGACCCCGATTACTGCATCGGACCCCGTATAATAGTTGCAGGGGCATAAGAGTCAGTTTATAAATTTAAGAGTCTGACTACTATGGATCCGCTCTTTTTGGAAGTATGATTTAGGTCGGTCAACTTTCTAGCACCATTTTCAGGGAAAAGGAAAAATGGTACTTTTAAGAATACAAGTCTACTCACCATACACCTATGCCTCATCATTTTCAATAAACTTGATTGCAAAAATTCTAAATCTATTGCATCTAACTAATTTGAATACTTCATTTCATACGTCCAATTTTCTAACTCAATTGTGAAAACTTTCCAGGTAGCTTTGGGAGAAGCAGATTCAGACAATACATTATTCTCTTTTCGCATCAACATGCTGCCCCGTAGAGGAGGACATGTTGGTGGACATGGTAGAGGATATGTTGGAGAAGATCTAAACCCAAGGGTGGATGATTTCTAAACTCCTTTAGTAACCAAGTCTGAATGTGATGAAGACCATTGTGATGGAACTAGACAAGAGCTTATTTTGATACCTCACTACATACCTCATGGCAAAGATGAACACAAAGAACATCACAAAGATGAATGTGAAGAACACCGCAAAGATGATGAACGTGATGAAAGATGCCATGATCAACATTGTCACCATCAAGCAAGAAGAAACCAGAGGAACCATCGTGAGCATGAGGACAATAACGGTGATGATGAAGATGGCAAGAAAGATGAAGAAGAAGGTCGTTCCATTATCAAATTGGTTGCATCCAGAGCTAACGAATCTAGATGTCATGTCATCATTCCCCTATTTGATGATGAATATTTTGAGCTGAAACAAACATTCATCTCCAAGATACAAAACAAAACCTTCAACGATAACTCAAAAGATGAGAATCCCTATCATCATTTTGATTCCTTTCAAAACATATATAATACTATCAATATGAAGAGAGTGCCACAGGAGGAAGTTATATACTGCAAAGGATTCGTCTTCTCTTTAGAAGACAAGGCTTTGTCTTGGTATCTTAGCTTGCCCTACAGATCCATTAATGGATGGAGACCTCTAGCTGATGTTTTTGTCACAAATTCTATCCAATCGAGAAAACCATCAAAAATAAGAACAACATTATTGGATTCTTATAGAAGCTTGGAGAGAATCTCCATGAAGCATGGGAACGATTCCAATAATATCAGAGGGATTGTCCTCATCACAACTATAATGAGGGCTTGCTTTTGACAACATTTTACAATGGGTTGATATCTGAAGAATGGACTTCGTTGAATGTCACGGCTGGAAGTGATTTCCTTGGCAAGAAAACAAAAAAGACCATGATGATTATTGATAAAATAGATGCACGGCAAGCATGCATGGATTATGAGAGAAGCGATATGGGCTTAACAAAGAATGCTAACTCCGAAGGATCCTCTGTCAAGGCAAAGGCTCTAGAGAATATAACTTCACAAATCCAAAAGATTGCTCTAGATGTTAAACAATTGAAGGATACTGGAGGAAAGAGCAAGTCAAAACTGAGAAATTCATGAAATGTGTCACCTGCAGTGAAAAAGGACATGTTGTGGATACTGTATATACACTCAACCAGAGGATGAAGACGGAAGTGAAGAAGAGGAAGAAACCGAGAAATCTCCTATGTAAATTTTAATATACCAGATTACCCTGGTTTTAATCATGGAAATAAAGACACCACTAAGAATCATCACCAACTAGGAAGTTCATCTAAACCACCACCAGGATTTGGAAAAGGAGGTGGACAGACATAGTATACCAAAACTACAACGTACCAGCAAAACAAAAATAATTATCAAGGCCAAGGACAAGGTCAGAGCCAATATTAGAACAAGAATATAGACTGACAAAACCAAGATCAAGGTCAAACTAAGAGCAGCAACCATCCAGACATGATAGCT
This sequence comes from Alisma plantago-aquatica, assembly GCA_963693085.1. Classification (NCBI taxonomy): domain Eukaryota; kingdom Viridiplantae; phylum Streptophyta; class Magnoliopsida; order Alismatales; family Alismataceae; genus Alisma; species Alisma plantago-aquatica. The sequence goes on from OY856411.1 coordinate 697,346,847, forward strand.
CAACTATTTGATTTCACAAAGAGACAACTCTCTATGAATGATCAACTCACCCAAAGTTCCATCACTGACTTGGGCATCTTAAACACGATGCAAACCCAAATGGATGACATGTAAACGCATCAAAAATAGATTGACCAACAACTCACACAACTTTCTGAACTAATAAAGAATCCTCAAGGAAAGATCCCCTCCAACACAGAGAATGTGAAGATGGCTACTCTTCACTCAGAAAAAGTAGTGGAAAGGCAACAAAAATAAATTCATCAAGAATGAGAAATTGCCACCAAGCCACAACCTGAACCCACTATGGTAGAAGAGAAATCCGAGAAGGAAGAGTCCACAAAGAAGGGAAAGAGTAAAGAAAAATACCAGGAGTAGAAAAGTGCAAGGACTAAGAAGCTAGATCATGTTGAAGAAGTCCTTACACAAAGAGATCCCTACTGCCCAAGAGTTCCATTTCCTTACAAGCTAATTAAAGTGCATCTTAAGAAAAGATACACAGAGTTAATAGAGGTTATGAAAAAGCTACATCTGGACATCCCTTTCCTTGACGCTATTGAGGAAATGCCCACAAATGCAAAGTTCTTCGAGGATCTTATCACCAAGAGAAGAAGAGGAGATCATATAGAGACGGTGCAGCTGATTAAGATGTCTAGTGCGTTTTTCCAAGACAAGATGCCCACCAAAAAGGAGAATCTTGGGGCATTCACTATCCCTTTCAATGTTGGAGATAATGTGTAAAGAAAAGGGTTAGGAGATCTAGGGGCAATCATAAGTCTAATGCCTCTTTCCTTATCCCAAAGGCTTGGACTAACAGACATGGTAAAAATGGGAATGAGGATTGAGTTAATTGATCACACTTTTACAAGGCCAATGGGAAGAGTAGAAGATGTTTGAATTTGTGTTGGGAAATTCTTTATACCATGTGACATAGTGGTGATCGAAAATGTTGTAGACCTGACATGTCTAGTGATCTTTGGAATACCCTTCCTTGCCATAGGTAGAGACCTGATTGACACGGCAGAAGGGATTATTACTCTTCATGTTGGAAATGATCATATCAATTTTCATGTCCAGGATTCTATGAGAGAACCTTCTCTATTTGAGTCGGTCTACTTCATGGATAGTTATACCCAATACTCTGAAGAAGTACAAGAAAACTATTCCATTGTTGATCTGCTCATGCGAGCTTTAAACAACCCAGACCTCAGTATGGATGATCTTGAAGTAGTAGAAATTTTAGATTATCTAAACCAATTGGAGGAAGATTTCAGTGATGAAGAAGGTATTGTACAAACGGTAAAGTATGCTTCTCTGGAACAAAATCCAGCAGAGAAAGCAACTCCCGAATTAAAGCAATTACTTGAAGGTTTGAAATACGAGAATATGGATGATGAGGAGAGGAAACCCATTTTTATACATTCCACTCTATCTAAAGATCAAGAGGAGAAGTTGTTAAACAAACTCAAGAAAAATAGGAGAGTGATAAGGTACTCGGTAGATGATATTAAGGGTTTGAGACCAGCCCTATGTATGCACTGCATAAAACTAGAAGACACCGCCAAGCCTTTAGCTAAACTGTTGAGGAAGCAAAATATGATGCTCAAAGAGATTGTTAAGGAGGTAATCAAATTGTAAGGTGCTAGAATCATATATCCTATAAGCAATAGCAATTGGGTCAGCCCAATTCATGTTGTACCCAAGAAAGGGGGAATGATTGGTTTAAAAGGGGAAAATGGAGATGAAGTGACAACACAAACCAACACAGGTTGGTGTATGTACATAGATTACCAGAAATTGAATGCATCTACAAGGAAAACCCATTTCCCTTTGCCCTTTATTGACTAGGTATTATAATAATTCAATATAATAGAATAGAATAAGATAGTTAAAATGAAATATAGTATAAATGCTCATAAATAGAAAGAATAATTTCTATTCTTTATAAATATTTATTTTCTATTATATATCTTTTAGATATGGAGTTGTATGCAAATATGGGTTTGAGATTGACCAATTTACAATATGTAGTACACACATCTATTTTGTATATATAAAGTGAAAGTACTCTAATTCTATTTCTTGATACATCCATTTGTATAAAAAATAATTAATCCAAAATAATTGAAAGTCAACTGCTCTATTATATAGAATCTAATTTTTCAGTTTCATATCATTTTCATAAAGAAATAGGGATCCCAACGCACCATTCATACTTTTGTTTCTTAGACAGATATTCAAGATTTTATCAAGTGCCAATTCACTCTGATGACCAGGAGAAGACCACATTCACATGTATCTATGACACCTATGCCTTTCGGAGAATGTAGTTTGGATTATGCAATGCAACTACCACTTTCCAAATATGTATGATTTCCATGTTCTCAAACTTCCTAGAAGATATAATGGAAGTCTAACTATTTTTGGATGATTACTCTGTATAAGGCACAAATTTTGATAAGTGCCTCACAAATCTATCTCTAGTCTTAGAACGGTGTGAAGAGAAACACTTTGTATTGAATTGGGAGAAGTGCCATTTCATGGTACAAAATGGTATTGTGTTGGGACATAAAATCTCTGAGAAAAGAATAGAGGTTGATCCCAGTAAAATAAAAGTTGTATCCAAAATCCCTCCCCCAAAAATAGTAACGGGGGTAAGAAATTTTCTCGTTCATGATGGGTATATAGGAGTTTTATTAAAGAGTTCTCAAAAATTTCCAAGCCTTTGTCAAACCTTTTGGTGGAAGATGTAGAGTTTGACTTTACAAATACGTGCCTCATTTCCTTCAACACTCTGAAAAACACTTTAACAACAACCCCAATCTTACAGGCCCCAGACTGGGAGCTCCCTTTTGAAATCATATGTGATTCCAGTGATTATGTCATTGGGGTTGTTCTTGGAGATGATAATTTATAGTAAGTAAGAGAGAGAAAGGGGCTCTTAGTAGAAAAATTCATTCAACCATAGCTAGGAGCATAAGAAGAAAACTTGGGATGAAGCCTGGGGGTCCCTATTTGTAGTTGGGAGTAAGCATTCGGCAATGAAATATAGTCGTTTAGAGTGTTGGAACATATCTATTTTTTAGTTTTACAACATTCCAACGAATAGAAACACTTTTTCTACACATTCCATATAGTGCAGTTGGCCCAGTTTCAATAAAGGTAACTCGAAAGATAGCACTATGTGATAAAGAAAATATGAGTTGTCGGTTGAGTTTATCCTACATGAAACTTGGCCGACGGCTTAAATTGGATTTTCCTGTGTAAAGGTGTCGGTCGAGTTTGTCCTGGGGAAACTTGGCTGACCCTGGTAGTTCCCAAAATCTGTCAAGGGTGTCGGTCGATTATAATAAAGATGAAACTCGGCTGATAAAAGTTCTTATATTAATTTAGAAAATGTCATTAGAGTGCTTAAATATTCTTTTTAAGTGATCCTAATTTTTTCTCATCTTAATTATACGTCATAGCAATAATACAAATGATTACAAATATTGTCCTATGGGTTTTTGGGCGTTTTCCACAGAAGTGCATTTACATTGACTTTGGCTTGTATTCGGTCAACCTAGGCCATGATTGAAATCATCCTTTTCATGTACATATTACCTGAAATCAATCTCAAATAGACATATTAGATACATATGAATGAAAAGGTTAAGTCATCGTCAAAATATGGACAATATTTAATTGTTAGGTCAACAAATGTTTCCCTAATTTTGACACTAGGGCCTCATTGGCTTGTTTTACACGACATGTGCACTTGTGTTTTACACGCATAGTTTTAACATGTCAAGTTTTTGGCATCATTTCAGGGAAGAGAAAATACCAGCACTACGAGTGTTTTGGTTGTCCACTCTACGCCACCTTTCTTTCTTTTGTTTACTTATAATTATCTTCTCTTTTGAACAAGAGCATAGTTGAACATTTTTCCTTTATCAATTCACTAGTATGATGTGTCTCACATTTCCATTTGAATTTTCAAGTACTAGTGCATGGTTACACTCGAACCACAGATTATTGAGTGTCTACTCCAATGAGTGTAGATCAGGAGGAAAAAAATTATAAGGCACAAGAGTTTGGGGCTTCAGTTGAGAAGTTGATTCAAACTCCACCACCATAGACAAAGCAAGAGCAGACAATAGCAATGGACCCCAACCATGAGGATCATGTTGAGGGCATTCTTGAGGAGCAGACGGTCTAATAGAAGATAAAGGCATTGCTAGCCAAAGTTACAGTTGGGGCTGATAAAATGTCAAGCAGTTAATATTGGAAAGTACAAGATAGATTTGGGACCGATGGCACTCATAAAGTCTTAATCATTCCACGACCATAGTTTGGAGGATCCTATGGAACATATAAATAGCTTTTTGGAGAGATGTGACATGTTGAAGCTCGACAAAGTTCCAGTCACAGCGATTGATCTAAAGATTTTCTCATATTCATTACCAGATAAAGTCAAGGCATGGTTCCTAAATCTACCGGTAGAGTCTATTGACCTACATGAGATGATAGATGTATTCTTTGAGAAATATTTACCACCACAAAAGATATTTTAATTGGTGGGGGAAATATACAACTTCGGGTAACATGTCGAGGAGTCATATTCAGAAGCTTAGGAGAGATTTTAGAGCATATTTAGGAAAGTCTCTCACCATGAGATTGATCTATATGGGAAATCAAAAACAATCTATTGGCCTACACAAAGGGTAGAGGACTACTCTTGAAAGTGTCGCGACAGGATTCTTCCTAATCAATAAGGATACAAGATGTCATGAGATCTTGAATAACATGATCAACAACCAAATGTGAGGGAGCAGAGAGAAGCACTAGCAACCATCAAGGGTGCTATAGAGTTTAGAGAGATCACAAAACTTCAAGCTCAAATCGACATACTCATAGGGAAGCTTGATCATAAATATGTCACCTCATATGGAGGTGAAGAGGAGTGCATGTTCGTGAGGTAGTTGAACAATAGGATCAACAAGGAATGTTCATGGCGTCAGGATCCTAAATTTTCTTGGAAGGATCCAAACAATTTCCAGTAGGTCCCGTCACAAGCACACCAGCCCAAACAACAGTAGCAAGGCAACCCTTCGCAACAATATCAATAGGGCAGAAGCCTAAACAAGATGGACATGATTGAAGACATGTTGGCCAAACTCATGGGTCAAAATGAGGCCTTACTAGACAAATCCAAACAGGAGAAGTTGAATCAAGGGGCTCAAATCCGCAACATAGAAAATAAAATTCTCACAACAATGGAGGTAGCAACAATGAGGAAGACCACTCAGTAGGGATTTCCTGGAAACCCAGAGAGAGCCCACCAACATCATCAAGTGAACTATGTCTTTATTTCAAAGGAGACAGAGCATGCTATTAGGGAGACAATAAATCAACACATTTCAAATCTAGAATGTGTGTATGTGCCAAAAGTTCCCTTTCTCAACATCCTATATGGAATCCTGGGTGGATGTAGTACGCATGTGCAATATTCACACTCATGCACCTCAGTCAATGTTGTGTCTACAAAAAGTGACAAGGAAAATCGATCTTCACCAACTGTAACGAACTGAAACCTAGCCTCTAGAACCAGATCTTATGCCTTGGAGGATCAAAAGTTTATTTCTTTGAGCTTAGCCAAACAAGTTTGAGTTTAGATCAAAAAGATGTTTAGTATAACCCTAATGAGCTAATGCATGTACAAATCACCCTAATGTATTCTAATATTTTCACATTAGTCTTAGGCCAATATTGGACTCATAAAATATGTCACATGAGATAAATGGAGATTTCATAATAGCTCGTACAAAATAATCTTACTTAAATCCTTTGGTGATAATATGAAAATATGGAAAATATTGGAGGTATAATTGAGATAATGGTGAAATAATATAATAATGGGACACATATATTAATAATGCATAAATCATGAAATAAAATCTCAAAAGTAAAATCTAATGTAAAAATTGTGTTCTTTGGGCCCCAATTATCTTGGGAGTCAAGTTTTACCTTATTTGCACCATAATAATTATCGTAATTCCTTTTAGACAATAAAATATGAGTTTCTCTCCAATATAGCAAATAAATATTTAAATGACTCCAAAAGTGGAAACAAATTTCATATTCATAATCTACATGTTAATATTTGTCTGTGTGAATTTTCAACAAATCTGCACAATCTTTAATGTTAAAGTGTAGTTTAGGACAGAGAAAGTATGAAAAAGCCCAACATGTTAAATAATATAATAAATAAATTCAAGGGATAAAATTAATGGTTAAATCGTATCCATAAGTATTAGTTTTCTTAAAGGTGAAGTTTCACATTAATTGAAGATTTCTAAAAGTCTCTGAAGTGATAAGAAAGAGAAAACATGATTTTTTTAAATAATTAATAAAATATTTAGAGGCTTCAAAGGAAATCTAATTATATATTCGGATTCTACATACTCAAATTATCTTAAGTGTTAAGTTTCATTAAATTTGGATAATGTTTGCACCCTCAATTTAAGTTGAGAACAAAAGACAAAAATATTTAAATATCCCTTTATTTAGTTTCCCTTTTGAATAAGGTTTCTTAGTTGATCGTTGTCACACCCGGTATCCTGATTTTAGGCACTTTAGTAGATGTTGGATCTTTGATTGTGCGGCTACAAACTTCTCTTCTACCTTCCATTTTATGCGGTGTTTTTGTGAACAACATATCTAAATTCTCTTCTTCGATCCCAATCTCTCCCTCTCCTTTCCCCCCTTTTCCCTGATTTCTTCTCCTATACCTACCCCCCCCCCCTCTACCACGAACATGCTAGTCCTATTTAACTTAGGGTTCTGAGGCTCCATCATTTGTTCACAACCTGCCGCCCATGTTCCTCAGTTCTTCCCATGTTCTTCCCTACTTTATCTTCTCCTCGCAATCCTAGGCCACCAGACCTCAAGGAAAAGCATCCCAGAGATTCTCCGTGTATCCTATGTTGCGTGCACAGTGCCGTATCATCCATGTATGGCCCAGGGAATACTTACCCAACTCAGTTGACTATTCGAGAAAGTAGACTCATCACCCCATCTCCATCGATTGGGTAGAGATCCTCTGAATCACTGTTGGGTGGTCAAAAAGGCTCAGTGGGGTTTTGTGAACCTTTCCCTAGTCATTTCTTCCCTTTATTCGAGGTGAGTCGGTGTTTCCCTCTTTATATCTTCTTCACCACGGGTGTAAATTTTTTTAGGGTTTTCATGTTCTTGATCTCTTCTACTGCTTGGTTGGGTCTTTGAGTTCATTTAAACCTTACGAATTTGATGCTGAATCTCTAGTATGTTTTGATAGTCAAAGTTCTAGTTTGGGTTCCTCACAATCAAAACTATGCAGAGTTTTTTTGTTCTCACAGTTCTGGGAAAACGAACAAGATGGGTGATGTTACTTTTATGAATATACCCTCCCTCGATTTGATTTGGTTGTCACACCTAAATGTGGGCTTTCTATTCTTTTCCTCCTATTGTTTTGAGATATTTGTGCATGAGGTTTGTAGTGGGCCAGGGGCTAGGTGGCTAGTTCCTATTGGCCCACCTCAACATGGCTTTCAACTAATCAAGGTTTTGCTGCATATATGGATTTTAGGAATTATTTGATTGGTAGAATTTTTAAAAAGTCATATCTAATTATTTATAGCTTAGAAAAATATAATAAAATATGATCTAGAATAAAAAAAATACAACCTATCTAATGGTGCAAAGTTTATCCCTTAAATATGATGTTTTAAAAAGGTGAACTTTGATGGATTTTCCTAACCATTTAGTAATTCTAAATTTCATAACTAATTATTTATAAGTCAGAAAAAGAAAGTAAAATATGTTATGAACTCAATAAAATATAACCTACAATATGGAGTGATTTTGATAACCTAATTCACTAGTAGCAAAAAGGCAATTTTAGGGTTTTGAGTAATTAATGTGAAGTTAACCCTAATTCATGTACATGATTATTATGTGCTTTGAAGACCTAGGCATGGATCTAGGATTGACGTTGGACTATTTATATTCTTGAGTAAGGTATGTTTGCATCCCCTATTATTCTTTTTGAGCAATACACCTATTTTCTTCTTTCTCTTGGTCTTATGGACAATAGCCTACACAATATTCTTTCTTTTGAAAATTATGGTTCATGTGAACTACTTTATTTGGTACTGATCTTGTGATCATATTTGGATATTCTCTTGGTTCTTTATTATACATTGTTATGTTGGAACACTATTTGATGATATGTGATATCTTTTGCCCACTTGTATGGTGGAAGTTTATGTTGTCCATTAGTATGATGGAAATATTGTGAATCTGACTATACTTTCTACTTGCCTCTACATTAAACATGCTATGTGATTCCTTAGCACTAGAGTTGTCTAATTTCATTGGTTTTTGGGTAGTATTCCCCTATTATTATTGGGATGGATGTGGTGGTGCCCCATACCCGCGTTTCAAGTTTGTGAGGCTTGGCCCAACACTTTATATATTGAGAGTCTGGAAGTACGTCATTCTCCATCAGGGTTTAGGTTTGTGAGGCTTGGTTTCCTTTGTCTTTATATTATTCTAGTGTTATGATTATCTCACATACATGCAGATTGATGTTATTATTGAAGGTTGTGTGCCCTAAATCTTTATATGTGCTAGTATGGCACAATTTTATTGGTTCGTTATGGCAAGTATCTCTTTTATTGTGATTCATTTCTTTTATGCCCTCTTTGGGTAGTCCTTTTCTTTTTCATGGGAAGCCTTTATATTTGTTGTCCTTTATTCCATATATTTCTCAATTTCCTATTTAGTATGCACATACCAGCCTTGTTGATGTCATCTATTTTCACTTCTTTCGGGGGTATGCTTCCATCCCTAGGTGAAGGATATGGAGGACATGGCATGAAGTTATGGACTTAGCTTAAGGAGTTAAATATTGGAGACAATTTTGATATGGTTTAGTTTTTCCTCTACTTAGATCCATATGTTGTATATTGCATGTAAACCCTTTGTGGGAGTTATGATGTTCTTTTATAATCTTGTGATAAATTGAATATAGTCAACATTTTTATTATGTTGCTATACTTTGGTTGTTTTGATTACCATTAAATAAGATTTGAAAATTTTACACCCACTCCAAGATACCTTATGGGTGTGTTTTGACTAGAGGTTATATTCTTCAAATTTTTAATAGGGAGTGGATCCCCTCTGGGTCCCACTCCTTACACCAACTTTGAAGGATAAGGAACTACAAGGTTCCATTATTTCCATGACCACTCTCCTGATTCTAGAGAAGGTGCCCACACAACAAGAACATGTGAAAGTTCTACTTTGTAGTGGAGCAGTAACAGTTCATAAGAAAGAACCCATAGTCAAGAAGGAACAACCACAAGCCACCCCATCCACATGAGATGTACCAAATTCTATCCTAGGGGTGGATTTGATGCAATATTAGGGAAGGATATCCCTAATATATCATACATCCCTCCACACAAGCGTGTAAAGAAGTCATATGTACCATTCCCAGATAGTCTAAAGTAGGGAAAGGAGGACAAGCAATTAAACAAATTCCTAAATATCTTTTGAAATCTTCACATCAACATCCTTCTTGTGACGATGGTAGAATAGATTTTTGCATATGGAAGATGTTTAAAGGATATCATCAACACTAAAAGATGTATAAAAGATACAAATGTCGTGCTTGTTGATAAAGTTTTCAGTGCTCTAATTAAGAGAAGGTTTCTGAAAAAACTGAAAGGACTCTGGGTGTTTCTACAACCCTTGTTCCATTGGCAGCAAATATTTCCAACAAGCACAATGTGACTCTGGGGTGGGAATAAGTCCCATGCCTCTCTCTACCTTTTGGAAGGTGTGATTGAAAAAATCAACAAATAAATCCATGATAATCCATTTCGTGGACATGTCAATTGTAAGGCCTTACGCGATATGCGAGGATGTTTTAGTTAATGTAAAAAAATATGTATCATGTCAACTTTATCATCATGGATCTGCAAGAAATGTGAGGATCTAATATGCTTTTAGGAAGTGTGTTTCCCAGATACGGCCAATGTGATCATTTCCATGTGTAGAGGCTACTTGACACATGGGGATAGATGATGATGGAGTGGAGTTCTTCCTTCCAGGTGATTATTCACAACCATCACACAACTCAGGTTGAAGACAGGAATCTTGTCAAGCCTACCACATTAAACAAGGGTGCTTATGGGAGGCAACCCACTTTCGTTTCTATTATTTACTTTTTTTTTTGGGTTTTCCCATTAGTTACAGTTTCTGTATGTTATATTAGATGTTTAGTTGATGCAATAAAGGGGTCTTGATGAATTTTGTGAAATGTGTGGAAACTCACAATGTTGGTACTACCAACGTCACCATCGATAGAAATGACCAATCATTTGGGAAATAACATGGTAACATGTAGATTTGATACCACCAACATGCGGGTCGATGGCACTGACTCTTTATCAGCTAGGAACTTTGCAAAAGCCATCCACCTCAATTGCACTGACACCATTGTCTAGAACAGTGACAACTTTCAAGATGAAATCACAGAGCTATAAGAAAAGAACATTGATACCACTGAGATGCTTCTCAGTGGTACCGACCCATCTAGCTAAAAGAAGACAAATAACAACATGATTGGCACCACCAACACACTTGTTGGTGGCACAGACGCAGACGGATGGACATGCCTGTAGAACCTGATCCACAAATACCATTGGGCATATTCCACCCACCACCACCATTTTGAGCATATGATACCCTTATTCCACCTCTTAGAAAGATTTTTTTTACTATGAGGACATAGTCAACTTCAAGTGTAGGGGGTAATGGAATAGATTTATCTTGCATTATTTTCTATTTTAGTTAGTTTTTCTTGTTTCCAAATATTAGGATACACAATCTATCTAGTGTAGTTGTGGAGCTTAGATTATCATGATTGCATCATATCATTAAAAAATTTGTTTCTTGCTCTTATTATGAATAAAAAAAGGATCAAGTTTTCATATGCTTATTTTTTACGAAGTCTAAGACAACAAAAAAAAGGAAGTGTTTGGGTCATTTAGTTTGAGAACATCTTATATGAATGAAAATATTAAGTTGTCCAAGACTTGTGTATGGTGATGAGGGTTGAGTCTAAACCAATCAAACAAGTAACGAGATCTTAAATGGGGATTTTATAAAGAAACTCTAAGGTCAATCTGCAAACAAGTCGATAGGATAGGGATATATCATAGTTAATTAAGAAATGCATTGACTCTTAGTCATGTGATTCCATCTACCTTTCATGATATTTCATTCACCACAAATAGATGATCAAGTAATCCAAATTGTTTCCTCTTAACTTCATAGCATAGCATAGTAGGTAGCATGTTAGCAAGTTTCTTTGCAAGTGCCTTAGAAAAGAAAAAATAGAGATACGCATAACATTTCTCGTAGTTGAGACATTTAGTTGCATAACAAATTTCATGTAGATTGCATTTTGTTTTTGCATAATTTTGTATATTGTGCATCCTATATCTATTTATCTTTCTCCACAAATAAAGAGTAAAAGTATCTACATTTGTATCCCTCTGAGTGAAATAAAAATACAAAGAAAGAAATGATGTATAGTGAATAAATCCCAAGCATTAATCATGAATCATGCTAAACCAAGACGGAAGAAAAAATCAAGGAAGGAGATAAGGATATATTAAACTCAATCAGAATTTTCTTCATGGAGAAAGTGAAAATAGCTTACATGTATGCATCCTTTCACCCACACTCATCATTCAGATGAGGCATTCAGTGCATTCATCATTCTACCACAATAGTAGGCATTAAGTGGCATGCATTTTCAATTCCTTCACCTTGTAGGTGCATCATATTTTACTTATGCATAAATTTGGACGTTACTTGTGATTCTTGTTCATAGACACCTACTCCATTTCCATCCATTGTTATGTACAATAGGCCACATATATTATCATTCCCCTCATTCTTGTTTATATGGGGAACTACTTTTGACATGGTTGTGTAGGTAGATTATAAAAATGTAGATAGGGAATCACATGGTGCATTAAACATATTCCCTATTGACTATGATTTTAATTGCTCCTTATTACTAGTGTTTCATTGATCTTAGGGTGGACATCTTTAATGAATATTTCTATCACTTCTCGATAGTTATTTGTTGAGTGGTTGGTAAGGTCCGGTTCAAAACCATCGGGTCGGGGTAATTGAGAATAGTAGGGCATCAGATTTGTCCTTTTGTTGACTCTTTAAAATACATCCAAAAGTAGTATTTTTCGATGGAGAGTAATGTCCAATCTTAGGGTATTTTGATGTTTTTGTTTTAATTCACATTTCACATGCTATTTTTGGCATTAATTACATATATGTTCATTTAGAGATATGTTTATGCATTATTTTCTAACATTAGCCTATGAATTAATGTTGCATAAAATATTTAGTATTTTTATCGAATCATGCTAATTTATTATCTATTATTTGGAATTATGTTATTTTTCCTTTGTTTTAGGTAATTTGAGCAGTAATATGACAACTTGGAGATATCAATACATCTGTCAGTGGTACTAACTGTTGGTATGTATGCCCACAGAGCCAATCATGTGATGATTATAATGGCATAAATGTAAACAATTTGATTATTAATAAAAGGAAATCTTCCAATTTATTTTATTTAATTCAGTTATGAGATAATGATGTAACATTATAAATGTCTAGAGAATAATATTACTCAATGATGTATGTCTTCAAGTACGTGACTTGGAAGAAATGAGATCATACGGATGTTAAGAGCACATATATATATTCTCGTTATGTCCCTAGTCAGTTGTTATTGTGGAAGGTTGATATACAACAATGACACATAAGATCAAAGTGTGAGTTGGTTGATGACAGAATCTCATTAATCATGATATGGCAATATCAAACCATTCACACAGATACATGTTAGAGAATAGTGTATCAGACAGACCTACCGTGAGAATGACACATGGAAGTCATCATCATTGAAGTCATAGTCATCTCTCACAGTGACAGTGGTGGTTGTAATTCTTAGACCTGAAATCACTGCACTCATCACATGTCATTGGGTACACTTTGACATCATCAAATGCTATCCTAAAACATGAGTTGTTATATAGGTGATGATTGGGTGACTTTGACACATGGGGATAGACTGTGAGTAGTACAAACGGGATTTGTCCCTCCTACAAAAGTTTGATGTTCTAGGCCTCTTGATTAGCGAGATTGAGAAATGCATGGACATGCACATGTGAGTCAATATGTGATATTAAGCTTACATATATCTCAGACAGACTGCTCCTAGTTCAAGAAACAAGATTGAATGATAAAGAGGATGATTTCTTCATGCCTCGAGTTCAATATGAACATCTGCGACAAAGGAACTATAGAAATACTGCAACGTCATACACAGATTGTAGGTTGAAGTTGTTCTCCAACTTTCCATTTACTTAGGTAGAATTGATGTGTGACTAGGCACCGTCCATTTCTTATGATGTCATAAGTTGTTATGGACATTCACTGCCAACGTAACATGGGACCTATAGGGTCACACACATAGGTTTCGACCTAGAAGAGGGGTTTGATCTTCAATAACAGTTGAATTAAGTACTAAAGTGTTTAGATATTTGATTCACACAACAAGTATCCTGACTGCACCGCCAAACACCCATTTCATGGTATGAGCGGCCATCTGGAGTGCCAAACAGTCATCTCAAGGGTTGAGATGTCTGTTTGGAGTGTCAGACTAACTCGAGTTGAAATTGGCTTTGGATTGAACTGATCGGCCTGGTTTGGCTCACCAAATGGATGTATGGGTGAGCGATATGACCTTCTAGGTGAGCAAGACGGCTGTCTTGCATGGGCAAGATGGCCCAGTTCGGATGAGGGAAGGTTCTGGATATTTCTAAATTCTTTTTTATTGTACTTTTCTTGTGGTGCAATGAATTAATATGTGATATGAATCGGAATTGAAATTGACAATCTCGTGTGCGACTAGGAAAGCACCAGATGACCATCTACACTGAGCCAAATGATCGTCTAGCATGTAATCCGACCGTCTGGCTTGCCACACAACTGGTTTGCCTGTCGTAGGTTGCGAAAGTTCCCGAATTGTTGGGAAATTTTGAAATCTTCCGGCCCTTTCCACTCCCGCAGAGACTACGAATCCTGACCCAAATCTCGCCTATAAATAGAGGGGTGCTAGGGGCTTTCTGAATCACAACATATACAATTGAGAATCAGTTTCTCTAACAAACATTGCCCTCTCTGGTTGTGGTAACTGAGAGAGCCCAAGCAAGTCATACCCAACTAGGGAGGGATAGCAAGGGAGAGAACAAATGAGATTATTATTGTGAGAGAGTAAGTTGGTGACTAGTATGCCAATGGAAGGGACAACTCTTTCCTATTTATTCTAGCAAGACGAAAGGAGTTCTAGTTGGTCTATGTAGACTTCTCTAGAGGTGGGAGGTCATTGTCTTCCGCTAGGAGGGCATCATCAACTAGAAGTCTGTGATGAGAGAAGTTGTTGCAGAAGATGATGTTAGAGTCTGCTATCTATAGAGGAGCAATCAGACGAGTCCCAGCACAACTAGAGTCAGAGTTGCACAACTACAAAGATGAGGATTGTCACTGGACTTGATCTAGGACCAATTATATCCTTGAAACCATCCTTCCTATCTTATAGTAATTGATGTGATCCGTTGGTTATGGGGAATATGGTAGATAAAATTTTTGTTTCCACTACCTGCTCTGTAGAAATATTTCCCTATAGTGATATCAGAGCCAATGTCAATCTACTATATCATGGGATAATTGATATGATCGGATTTTGGTTTTCTCATTCTTATTATTGCATGTGATTCTAATAATATATTGTCAAATCCGATGCCACGATAATCTCAAAACAATGTATATGATATATATATGCAATTTACATGTGTCACCCTAAAAGCGGTTTTGATGGTGGATGTGTAGCATGGTTGTGGCCAATAACCCCTATTACATGTGCATGGTTGTATGGTTGGTTGATCCTTTTATCTCGGTATGCGTACTGAGATTGTATCATTTCTTCTCAATGTAAAGTTAATTCTTTCCTACCCTTTCTCCCCTCGAATGTAACTTGAGGTTTCTTTATAATCATATAAAAGTAGGATAGTTTACTTTCTTGATATGACAAAGAAGATGACATCCTAAAGACGAGTAGACCGAGTGAAGGACCATGGAGGACCAAGAGGAAGAGACGGGCCGATTGCTTGGGGAACCTGACCAATCAGCTAGATAAGACAATAGATGGTGGACCAATAGAACCAGACGGTGAGGCGATCAAACAACTAGCCAGGAGGCGAGTCGATCGGTTCAAGGGTTGAACCGATCAACCCAGAATGGAGAACATGGATCTTCATCAACAATAGGTTTCTACATGTGATGTAGACTTAGATGATGTAATTCCTTGTGGCTCCAAGGAATTACATTAGGTTGTCCATAACCATCACTTTCATTTATTGCATGTTTTCGTTGTGGGATATGTGGTGATTGGATAAAGTATATGTATTTATACAAACTCCCTTAATTATTATATTAAGTCTTAGATGCTTTCCAAAAGTGGCACACATCAAAAGCTTGATCGACCAAGCATAGGTTATGCTAAAGTGTGGTGTGCCGTCTATCTCGTAGAAGTATGATGATAGATATGTAGGTTCTGCTAAGGCACAGTGCATGGTCTATCATGTCGGCTTTTGGGTCAGGCTTAACTGGTGATTCTTAGAGAGTCTAAGCCCAGAAGCATGCATATGATTATGGCAAGGAGTTGTGCATATCATCTATCCAAGAGTTGTAGATGATGTAATTGGCATGATTGCCTACCTTAATAATTGACTATGGACGCTGGTGTAGGTCGGGTAATAGTTGAATTATTTTGGATCCTTAGCCCACTAGAATATTGTACAATGCAATATTCTGAATTGATATTGAGGGCTATCAATTTAATTAAAATAGTGAGAGAAATATAATTAAAGACCTAATTAATATTGTCAAAATTTTCAAATCAAATCAAATCAAAAGGGTTTTTGACAAATGCAATTTTTCTCTTTTAGAATCAAATGATGAACAAATGCAAATTGTGATTGGTCCTGAAGAAAGACAAACTTGACAGGAGAAATTTCCATGATTGGTTTAGGACTTTGAAAAGGGTCTCAATGAAGAGTGCAAGATCTATGTCCTTGATAAACCATTGCCAGAAATACTTGTTTTTGATGCACCTAGGGCATAAGTGGATGCTTACTAGAAGCATGCCAATGATGCCTTAGAGATAAAGTATCTTATGCTTAGCTTCTTGAACTATGAGTTGCATGAGCAATGTGAAGACATGAGAGTTCTTGAGATGGTAACACATCTTAAGAAAGTGACACTTGGTCTTACAAAGCAAGAAAGGGATGATATCCTGAAGGTGTTGAGTCTAAGTTGATAGAGGGAACCTCAGTAGAAGAACATGTACTCAATATGAGTGGACATGTGTATCATCTTGAAGAATTGGGATTCACCTTAAGCTAAGAGTAGGCCACTAATATGATTCTAAAGACTATGCCAGAATCATATAGTTTCTTTATTGCATGTTATCATGTGAATAATATGGCTGGACAGATGTCAGACTTACTTGCCAAGAAGGACAAGCCCATGATGATGATTAGGGGAGCTGAGTCCAAGGATCAAAGCAAGACCGATAAGAGTTCTGATGTCAAGCCTAAATCCAAATCTACAACATTCAAGATAAGTAGAAAGAAAAGTACAAGAGGAACTCATCCTTTGTACTTGAAGGCATTTGGGAAGAAGAAGATGGGGATCGTGATCTTCACTTTAGGTATATATATTATTGAGATAAATCTATCTACTTCATTATCATGGGTACTAGATACTAGATGTGGATCTCACATATGTTCTCATGTGCATGATCTGAAATGAAGTAGGCCTATGGGAAAGGGCAAGGTGGAACTACGAGTTTCTAATGGCGCAAGAGTTGCGGTCGGCACAGTTGGAACCTATAGTATATATCTACCCACAGGGCTTGTAATAGAGTTAAAGAATTGCTATTATGTACCTACTATAGATAGAAACATCATTTTTGTATCTTTTATGGACAAGGATGCATTTGAGTTCTATATTAAAATTGGTCGATGTTCTATTTCAAAAGATGGGACCTTTTATGGAAGTGCCCCAATGTGTTATGGTATTTACTTGTTAGATCTCAATATTGATGTATATAATGTTAATACCAAAAGACTAAAACTCAAAAACTCAAACAAAAAATATCTTTGTCATTGTCTTCTAGGGCACATAAGTGAGAATTGCATATCTAGACTCCATAAAGATTGTTATCTGGACTCTTTTAATCAGAATCAATAGATATATGTGAATCTTGTTTGTTGGGAAAGATGGCTAAGACCCCTTTCACTGGTAACAATGAGAGGGTTAGTGATTTATTAGGACTCATATATACTGATGTGTGTGGACCTTTTAGAACAACTGCTAGAGGTGGGTATCAATACTTCATTACCTTCACTGATGACTTCAGTAGGTATAGCTATGTTTATTTAATGAAACATAAATCAAAAACTCTTGAAAAGTTCAAGGAGTTTATGAATGAAGTACATATCCAACTTGGTAAAAGTATTAAGGCACTTCATTCTGATTGAGGTGGAGAATACTTGAACCAAGAGTTTGAGAACCATCTTAGAGCCCATGGGATTGTATCCTAGTGGACTCCACCTGGAACACCTCAGCATAATGGTGTATCAGAAAGAAGGAATCACACATTACTGGATATGGTGTGATCTATGATTAGTTTAGTAGAGCTTCTGACTACCTTCTAGGGGTATGCTCTACAAACCACCACTTTTACACTGCACCGGGTACAACTGCACCCAGTACAATCTAAATCAGTTTAAAAGACACCATATGATATATGGATTGGGAAGTGTCCCAAAATGTCTTTTATGAGGATTTGGGGGTGTGAAGCTTATGTCAAGAAAATGTTTTTTGAAAAGCTTTTCATTGGATCTAAAAAATGTTATCTTGTTGGATATCCCAAACAAACCATGGGATATTACTTGTATAATCCATATGACAACAAAGTGCTTGTTGCCAGACATGTTGTATTCCTTGAAATGGATATTATTTCCAAAGGAATTAGTGGGAGGCAAGTAGAACTCGAAGAGGTCTGAGACCAACAAGAAAACATTGAACTGATAGATGAATAAGAGGAACAAAGAGAATCACAAGGTGTTGTGGAGTCTCAAATTCCTCAAGTAACACAGGAACCTTGTTGATCTAATAGGACATGCCTTGAGCCTAAAAGATTTGGATATCTTATAACTCAAGAAGGTAGTGAATTGGTCATAGGTGATGAGCCAATATCCTATCAAGATGCTATTGAGGAACCAGAGTATGAGAAATGGCTTGAGGTCGTGAGATCTGAGATAGAATCCATGTATACCAACAAATTATGGAGTTTGGTGGATCCACCTGAAGGGGTAAAACCCATAGGGTGCAAGTGTATCTTCAAGAAGAAGACTGACATTGATGGTAAAGTACAAACCTATAAGGGCAGATTGGTTGCAAAGGGTTTCAGACAAGTTCAAGGTATTGACTACGAAACCTTTTCTCCAGTGACCATGGTTAAGTCCATCAGGATCATTCTTGCTATTGTAGCTTATCATGACTATGAGATTTAGCAAATGGATGTTAAAACTGCATTCCTTAACGAGAGTCTAGTTGAGGATGTGTACATGACACTGTCTGGGGGTTTTATTGTAAGGCCCCTAACCTAGCTTAATGCTAATTGGTTCTTACCTTGACTAATAAGATGCTTAAAACTTTCCTCTAATCCTTTGATATTTTTTTATTATGTGATGATCTTATTTTTTTAGTTTGGTCCTATTTTGATGTTGTTTGATCTATGTTTATTTGTTTTGGACCAAGTTGAGGGGTTATTTTGCAAATTGTCACATGTAGGGTGATCCATTAGTGCTTTAGCATCATGAGAGAGAGAATGATTCTAAGGGATGCCTTGTTTGGACCTTGGTTGATGAGGTGGCATCATGTGGTGATGCTAGAGTTCTAGGGTTTGCTTGGTGGTGCATGGTGTTGACCATGTTGAGCTTGCCTTTGTGTAGTGACCTATGTCTCGACCTTGTTGGAGTGTCTTGGGTGTGTCTTGACCGAGACACCTTCCCTTGGTGTTTTTGTCTCAACCTTGAGGGTTTTGGTGAGGTTTTGGTCAAGATGGTTTGGCTTCTTGAGATGTGTCTCAACCTAGTATGTCGGTGATCCTTTTGTTTCAGTCAAGACATGTTGTTATGATGTTTGTCTCAACCTTAAAGATGATGGTGACCCATGTGGTCAAGACACCACATAGGTTGTATCAACACGATTTGCATGTGAGCGTTTAGTAGTCACATGGTTGTTTTATTGATGGACAAGTGTCTCTTTGGTTCTCTATTGTGTTGACACCTCATACATATCTTACTTCCCTCCTCCTTTGTGTATATAACCCCTCCTCCTCACTAGTAAGTGGTCTTTTTCGGCCCTACTCTCTCCCCTATCTCTTATGACCAACCTTGGAGATTTGAGAGCAAAGGAGGTCAGATCTTGAAGCTATGGTGGTCGATAAACCTTGCTTGTAGAGGATCTTGTGCTGAATCAACCCTTTGGTGGTGATTCGTGGTGATTGTTTTCTTGGTAAGTGGCTCTACCCTTTTGATCACGTTTTCCCTTGAAACCCCATCTTATTCTTCCTCCTTTCTTGGTCATAGTTTAGGGTTCTACCCTAGTAGTCATCTTGAGAGAAACTCCTCTTCACAAAGGCCTTTACACTGTGGTTCTACTGTGGTGGTAACTAGT
This sequence comes from Alisma plantago-aquatica, assembly GCA_963693085.1. NCBI lineage: Eukaryota > Viridiplantae > Streptophyta > Magnoliopsida > Alismatales > Alismataceae > Alisma > Alisma plantago-aquatica. Next base: position 697,366,782 of record OY856411.1, read on the forward strand.
GAGAGGATGTTTTCTTCTCTTTTCCCTTTCTTCTTTGGTTTGGCCTAGGGTTTTCTTACCCTCTTTCTTGAGCTACCTTTGACCAAGGCATTCTTCTTTTTGGAGGTAATCATGCCAAAGTACTTATCCAGTTGGAGCTTCTTTCCTTCTCTTGGAGGTTGTGCTTTGGAGCTTTATTCTCTACAAATCACGCGGGTTATATAACTTTCCCATCTTCTATTTTGGCACCATAATCATGATCGTATGTTGTTGTTTCTATCTCTGAAATGTGCTCTTAACATGCTAAAAAGTATTATCATTAATTATGGCTTGAGCTGTGATGATGGCCCTATGACAACTGTTTCAAATTCTAAACCCAAATTTCATTGTACCCAATTTTTTATATGCATATGAGATGGATAGTTTATCTTGCCCTGAGTTATGATTTCTATCATTATGTATGGGGTTCGAGTACCTTAGGATAACATGGGGTTTTGATGTTTTTTTGCACATGTTGAACATGGGAAATTACCTCTCTCAATAAGGTTCTTTTATGGCGATTCTATCATATATGCTAAAGGGATTTTGGTGATCATCATTGTATGGAGTCATATCCTTTAATTTTGATGAGTTTCCCTTATCAATACCCTTCTATTTTGGTTATGGTTTATCCCTTTTTTGAGGATGGCAATTTACCCTTGTAGTAGTTTGACCTTGGTGGTCACTACACCTATGTATTATTCTTGGTCGTTACACATGTTCTATTAAGTGAGGGTGGAGGTGATGATCATACAAGTATTACAATACATGATATTATTATCATGATGTTAAGAAGATAAATAATGTTCTTGTAATAGTATGGTTTATGACTTTGTGGTATTCTCACATAGATTACTCTCTTTTTTAGACCCTAAATCCATGTGCTCAATTCCTAAAGTGTTCTTGATATGATAATCTTACATGTATCATAAGCATTGGTTTATCACCATGTTCTGAGTTTCGAACATCATGTTTTTCCTTGGAGTTTGGATGGGTTCTCACATGTGTTGAGTTTTGGATTTCTCTCTACCAGTGTTCTAAAAAGCGGTAATCGGTGTACGGGCGGACATGGTACCGAATAGAGTATATACGGTATGCGGGAGTATATGCGGTTTTGGATTTTTTTTATAAATTTATTATATATTTACATAAATTTATATATTGACCATATATAATTCGATATATAAAGGGAACAATCATAAATGGGGATATAAAAAAAAATGAAATTTCATTTGAATATTAACTAAGAATAAGCATGATTGATGATGGAAATAATTTAAATAACATATCCCAAAAGGTTCATACCAAGTAAACAACAAGCACCAAATAACCAAGAAACTCATGTCCAAATCACAAAGTAGTACATCAACAATCAACACAAGTTTATCAATACAAATCTAATCAATGTAGCCATCTTCATCCTCGAACTCAGTAAAAACATGCTCATCTTCATCATCAGTAGACAACTCCTCTAGAATATCGTCTTCATCAATTTGGGGCACTGATGTAGAAGTAGAAGCTCCTACAGCAACACGTGTTTGTGCACGAGTAGCCCTAGCTTGGAGAACATAAACAACTCATGTTGTAGCCGCTACATTACCCCATGTAAGTCCATCTCCACCAGGGACCTCATCATTTTCTATTGTATCATCTCATATCCACTCCATGGCATGTGTTCTATCACTTGTTAGAAGATGATCTTTGGCCTTCCTTTCCCGTTGCTCTTGTAGCTTGGCATTAAATTGGACATAGACCAAGTCATTAAGTCTTTTGACCTCAAGTTTATTCCTCTTCTTAGTGTGAATTTGCCATTTCAAAGCATGGATTACTTAGAGGGGAATAATATGCATATTTGAAAGTAATCAATTGAGCTAATATATAAGTAGTCAAGTACCCCTTCAAAAGTACTCTAATTCCTCTCACATCCAGAGGAGGAGGAAGTTAGGCTGAGAATTTTGATGGCCATTTCTTGCAAATGTGGACCTACTCCACCATGTAGACACCACCACATAGCTACACACACACACACACACACACACACACACACATATATATATATATATATATATATATGTATGTATATATATATATAATAGTTAGTTTAGAAACATTTCACCATTAACCTAATAATCAAAATAAAGTAAGGTTTATAACTTTATATACCTGGTTTGTACTCATCATCATTGACCAAACATTGTCTCAAAGCTAATGGCTTTCCAAATGAGCCTAGATTCATCATATAGGAACTCAACTCTCTCCAGGTAATCTTGTCCTGAACAACAACATCTGGGAAAAAGGTCTCAATGCACCTAATCAAGCTATCCATTAAATCTGGATGTTTTTCAATCTCATCTTGATGTTTGTAGAAGTAATATGGGTTCAGGTAGTAGGCAGCCTTGTGAAGGGGACTATCTAATATGTCTTTAGTTTTGATGAGAATGGCATTGATGAATGGTCTATAGGTGACTTCAACTCCCTTAAAGAGGGTCATGATCTCTTGTTTAGCAGCTTCTAATCCATCATATACAAATCCCATTGAAGGCTTCTTATCACCATCAACAATTCTCAATAAGTAGATCAAAGGTGCACACACTTTGATGGCTAATGAAACTTGATTCCAAAAAGTTGAAGCCAAGACCATTGATGTAGCTTTGAGACCTGCTTTTGTTTTGGACCACTTGCATTGGCCCCATTCATTAGATGTGAACATAAGCCTCAACTTGTATTTCTTCTCAGTCAGACTTTGCAATGTCAAGAAAGAAGTAGCAAACCTGGTTACTCCAGGTCTTAAAATTTCCCCCTTTTTAGTGAATTTACGCATCAAACTCAAGGTTTTTGTGTGAGAATAAATGATGCAAATCAGTTCCCCTGCCTTCTTTATGACAGCCTTAATTCTTTGCTCTTTGCCAAATTCCTAAAGTATCAAATCAATGACATGATTCACACAAGAAGTCCAGAAAATGTGAGGATACTTATCCTCCAACATTCTACCCGCTGATACATTTGTAGAAGCATTATCTGTAACAATTTGAATCACATTCTCTGAGCCAACCTCTTGAATGCATCCATCAACAAAAGACATAATGTATTCCCTTGTGTGAGACTCAGCAGAGGCATCAATTGCCTTCAGAAAGGAAGTGCCTAATTCACAATTCACAAGAAGATTCATCAAGCTCTTGCTTCTCCTATAACTCCAAGCATCTGTCATAATGGTGCACTCGTATCTCCTCCACATTTCTCTTTGAGGTTGCAAATCATTTCTTGTCTTCTCAACATCCACTTTCAATAAAGACTCACTCACCTCATAGTAAGAAGGGGGCTTGAGGTTCTTTCCATATTGCCCAATCGCCTGGCACATTGATAAAAATGAATTGTTGCAAATTGCATTAAAAGAAATTCCACATCGATAGACCCACCTAGAAATATATTGATTCACCTGCTCTCTTTGTTTCTTATCTATAGTCTCCTTGATCCCTACTTGACGCATTGAATAATCTGAGCTAGGAAGGTGTGATTCCCATCAATATCATTCACCTTAGCCATTACAATGTCAACTTCTTCTCGCACAACTGCAACCCCTTTTGATTTTTCATCCTTCGTTTTGTGTATTTCTTCCATGTTCTGCCTGATCTCCTGTTTGATTTCATTGTCCACTTCAGGTCATGTGGAGACATTGCCCTTTATGTGAGTAAAGTGTTGCTTCAGGCGATTCACACCCCCCTTGATCTCCTTCCCGCATAAAGAACAAACAACCCAGCTGGAATTGGTTTTATCTTTGAGGAAGTCGTATTTCCATGTTGGATCAGTTGACCCAGGTGGAATTAGATGCGACTAGGGTGTGTTTGATTGGGTGTTAATCCCTATTGAGGCTGACCCAAGACTCTCCATGATTGCTCTGGAGACAATAAACAAAAGACATCAAACAAACAAACCAATTCAAATCATGCAAATAGCCAACAAATAACCAACCAAATATTATACGAACAACAATAAAGAGAACTGGAACTACATAGTATACGAGCATGTTATTATATAATAGCAAATTAGCAAATAGGCTTATATGATGAAGAGAAGTTAGAAGAAGAAGAGTTAAAACATGACGTCCTATTTGGTTGTATAAGAAAAATGGAAGTGGAGGAGAGCATTACTGACGTAGGAGGGGGAATCATTACGGTGAAGAAGAGAAGAAACACGGTGAAGAAGAGAAGAAATGTGAAACTTGGAAGTCTGTTACTCATTCAATTTGAAGGAGGTGACAGAATATAGAAGAATAGATGATGGATTTGAGAGTTAGAGATCGGAGAGGAAATAAGGGAAGTGGAAACCGCTACAGACTAACCCAAAAAAAGAACAACGTACCTGTGGTTGTAAATGAAGAGTCGTCGTCCAAGGTTGAAGAAGGCCCAACCAAGCTTGAAGATGATGTGGTCAAAGTTTGAAGAAGACGCCGTCCAAGCTTATAGAAGCCACCATCCAAGCAATCAAGGGAGAGGCATTGCAGTGCTTGAGGGAAGCTGCCGCTCTACTTGAGGGAAGTTGTCGCACCTTGAGGACAACCTCCGCACGACTGGAGGGCATCCGCCGCACGGAGAGCATCCTAGCAGTCTAGCACCAAAAGGGGCCACCACAAGGATCGCGACACCTAGATAGTGCCACAACAGTTAGGGTCTCAGTAGAGGGTAGTCGTCGCCTGCAGAAATCGTTAAGCCTGCGCGTCAGGGTTTCTTTGGGTATGAGGGGTATCGCGAGGTTTATTTGGCATCCAGGGTATAAGAGCCCGAGACTAGGAAATTAAAAAATCGAGGCATGTTTGAAAAGCGGTGAATAGTCGGCCACATATGTGGGGTTTTTACTGTTTAATCGGGCCGAGCCTGCTTGGATGGGTGATTCACTATATGCGCAGCGGCCCATGGACCGAACCGCTTATTCGGCCGCATATGCGGCCGCACAGGCCAATTTCCTGAACACTGCTCTCTTCTAAGTGGTTTTTCTTGATCATCTTTATGGTGGTTGTTCTAGGGTTTGATGATCATGAACCCATGAGTTTTGAGATTTGTGACGTTTGGTTTACCTACTGTTAACCCTGTTTCAGTCAACACATATGTTAACCTTGGTGTTGTGGTCGAGACACTAAGAGTTGTTTTATGGTTGAAACACCTTGAGTTGGTTTTTGTTGAGATATGTTTTGATGTTGGTCGCAACACATCGTTGTTACGCTTGAATGCAACTCTTGTTGCGATGGAAGAGTTTCAGTCATGACATGTTACCCCCTTTGGTATCAGTTGCAACATGTTGAGCTTTGTCTCGGTCGTGACGTTGTGTTGTGTTGGGTTGAGACACTCATGGGTTGCTTTGGGTTGAGATACCCTTGTGTTGTTTGGGGTTGAGACACTTTGTGATGTGGTCAAAACATCTTGTCCTTCTTAGGTCGAGACACATTGGCTTTGTTTCAATCATGATAGTTTGACCTCATTTGATAGTTGTTTAAAACACCTTGTTGATGGTGGGTTGCAACACCATGTTGATGCATGGTCGATACACTTATATCATATATGATTGTAATACATGCATAACATAATGAGATAATACACATACACATGTAAGTGATGGTGATACCTAGTGTTGATGACATAATGATCTAATCATATCCAATTAATGATGTTCAAACCTAAAAGAGTTCCAAGAAAGTGTGAGATGGTGTAATTAGGGTTTGGTGATATAATCATGAGGTAAAACCCTAACTGGCGATGTGTGTGAATCCTAACCCTAATCCTAGGGTATGTTATACTTGTTGAACATGCATAGATGCATATCAGGTGATTGTACTTTCTCTCTCCTACTTGTATGTTCTAACTTTACTAGTTAATTGAGTGTCATAGCTTGTGAATGATATGCAGATGATTAAATAATATGAGATGATGGCTATGAGCCTTGATGAGGTGCACTGGAATTATAAATATGTGAATGTTCACACTTAGTTATAATCTATAGTGCTTAACCCAAATACACTCCAAACATGTGGGAAGTAATGAAACTAGATATTGGAAAATAAATAATGTTTTAGAACCCTACATGGTTAAGCCTAAAACCCTAGCCCTAAATTGAGGGGACATGTGATGAATTTATTTACATTGCTTAAGGTGATTAACATGTGATGTTTCTTCTCTCCTATTCATATAACATTGACCTTGCAGGAAAGATGATTATCATAGTTAATGATTTCTATGGTGTATATGTGATGTAAAAAGGGTGATGATTATATGCCTGATGAGGCATGATGAGATAACAATGAATTACAAGAATGATGTGATTGGTCTTATGACGTAGTGAAGGCTTGATGCCTAGTGAGAGGTGTATCCTCCAGTGATGTGACGAGGGGCTATTATCCCCAGTAATGTGATAATGATGATTTTCCTAATATGGCGGTGTTAACATGTGATGATGTTGATGGCCTTATTTAAGGCAGTGAGACATTGTTTCCTTGAGATGATGTGACAAGTTCACACCTTATACATTTTATATCTTTTGAAGTTGTTTCACAATTATGCATTGTATGATGGAGCCTTAATTCACCCAATTGGAATAACTAATAAAGTGAAACCCTAATCATGTAGTTTCTTACCACATATCCATCTTCAGTATCAGTATCTTGCTGGATGGTGAAATGAGCAACTCTTATGGGAAACTCAGAGCACATATTGTTGAATATGTAGGGTACAAGTGGAGATACCTCCATGTATCCTTAAATTTTTGAAATAGTGGTATGATGTTTTATTATAGAACGGCCATGCGTGTGAGCATGTTCTCTAGCGATGTGCCATTTACCAAGGTAGGCTAATTGCTTTACATGATCATAGCTTTGACTACGAGTTTTTGTCTACAGGACTATAGCTTTGATTATAAGTTGTTGTCTTGTATTCTGACTGTTATGTCACTGTGTTGCAGACTCAAACTGACTGAGTAGTGTTGGTGATGATCATGGAGTTCGGCTCTTCCATTGATTTTGTATGGTACTAATTTTGACTTAGTAGTGGTCAATTGGATTTGAGTGGTACGCCTCAAATCTACAGGGCATTGTAATAAAAGATGTAATATAGCCGAATAACATATGTGCTTTAGGGTCAAATGTGAATAACATTGGTTGGCCCCTTACCTTGAAGTTTGTATTTTTTATTTTATAAGAGTTATACATGTTCTTCATATTCCTTCATAAAGAATGAGATGATCTACTATTTAGTGTAGATGCCTAAACTATTCAAATAGTGTTAAATGTCTTGATTATATCATTTGGCTGAATCTGCCTATCCGTTAATAATATAATCTGTTGTTTAGCTTATTTGTGATTATAATATATATTGGCGAAGAGTTATATCTCTCGTTGGGACTTTGGTCTCACCCCATGGGATCCACTTTTCTTTAGGTGGACGGACAGGTTGAGGAAAAGATCGTGCGTTTGAGATTGATAATAAAAGAAGCTTTAGCTATTGGATCATGGATATGCAGTCAGTGTCTAGTAACAGAGTCATATGTGTCATCCTTGTACACTTAGGTCCTTGGGATTGTTTTGTGAATGTTGTGCGTCAGTTTGAGTTTTTGGATTTATGATTTGGTGGTACAGATATGATTTTTATACATGAGCAGGTGGTCATATATTATAAAATGTGGCTAGTTAGCCAGTGAACAATGATATGTAATGCCTTTGGCAATGAATGAAACACAAGTGGCTCAAGTTTATGGCTTCAAATGTGAATTGTACAACTTGAGAACCTATCATGATATTGGTTTTAAATTACCCTTTTTATGGTAATATTGTTATTAGAGATAATTCCACACTTTGTTTTGAGTAATCTCACTTTGTGTGGAAAAGGGTGTCACATTTATAGATCTAAAGTTTGCAAATAAAGTTTGCAAGCTACAAAGGTCAATCAATGGATTGAAGCAAACATCTCGGAGTTGGAATCTTCATTTTGATGAGACAGTCAAAGGGTTTGTCTTTATTCAAAATGAAGATGAACCTTGTGTGTAAAAGAAGGTTAGTGGGAGCATAGTGGCATTCATCATATTATATGCAGATGACATACTATTGATGGGGACTGGCATCCCTACTTTACAAAAGGTAAAGACATGGCTTGGAAATACATTCTCTATGAAAGACTTGGGAGAAGCATCCTATATCTTGGGGATAAAGATCTATAGAGATAGATCTAAAAGGCTTCTTGGACTAAGTCAGAGCACATACATTGACAAAGTGTTGAAGCGGTTCAGCATGGAGAACTCAAAGAAAGGAAACCTGCTAGTGTTGCATGGAGTTGTCATCTGTAAGAGTCAATGTCCCAGTTCTTGTGAAGAAAGGGAACGCATGATTTTGATTCCATATGCCTCAGCAATTGGAGCATCATGTATGTAATGTTGTGTACCTGTCCAGACATCTCGTATGCCTTAAGCATGATGAGAAGATATCATTCAGATCCAGGTGATGCTCATTGGATAGCCATGAAGAACATCCTCAAGTACTTGAGAAGGACTTAGGATGAGTTCTTGGTCTATGGTGGAGAGGAAGACTTGGTGGTAAAGGGTTACACTGATGCAAGATTCCATACTGATCAAGATGATCACAAATTGCAACTAGGATTCATGTTTTTCTAACCGAGTTGTAAGCAGGAAGAGTTCCAAGCAAGAAACAATTATCGATTCTACAACAGAGGCTGAGTATATTTCTACATCGAGTGCAGCGAAGGAGGTTGTATGGATCAAGAAGTTCATTATAGAACTTGGGGTCGTTCCAAGCATCAGTGATGCAAACGAGATATATTGTGACAACAATGGAGCTATTGCACAAGCTAAGGAACCCAGATCGCATCAACGCTCAAAGCATATACAAAGGCAGTTCTATCTCATACGAGAGATCATACAACGAAGATATGTAAAGATTTACAAAGTACCAACTGAGAACAATGTAGTTGACCCCTTGACAAAGGCACTTTCACAGTAGAAGCATGACGGTCATGTTAGATCACTTTTAGAATACGATTCGTAGGTGATTGGCTCCAAGTGCAAGTGGGAGTATGTTGGTATGTATGCTAAGAGAACTAATCATGTAATGATTGTAATGGCATAAATATAAATGATTTGATTATTAATAAAAGGCAAGCTTCCAATTTATTCTGTTTAATTCAGTTATGAGATAATGATGTAACATTATAAATGTCTAGAGAATAATATTACTCAATGATGTGTGTATTCAAGTACGTGACTTGGAAGAAATGAGATCATTCGGATGTTAATAGTACATATATATATTCTCATTATGTCCATGATCGGTTGTTATTGTGGAAGGTTGATAGACAAAAATGGCACATAAGATCAGAGTGTGAGTTGGTTGATGAAATGAGACCATACGGATGTTAAGAGTACATATATATATTCTCATTATGCCCCTGATTGGTTGTTATTGTGGAAGGTTGATAGACAAAAATAACACATAAGATCATAATGTGAGTTGGTTGATGACAGAATATCATTAGTCATGATATGAAAATATAAACCATTCACACAGATACATGTTAGAGAATAGTGTATCAAATAGACCCTCCGTGAGAATGACACATGGAAGCCATCACCATGGAAGTCGCAGTTAGCTCTTACAATGATGGTGGTGGTTGTGGTTCTTAGACCTAAAATCACTACATTCATCACATGTCGTTGGGTACACTTTGACATCATCAAACGCAGACCTGAAATACGGGTTGTTATAAAGGTGATGATTGGGTCACTTTGACACATGGGGATAGACTATGAGTAATAGAAATGAGATTTCTCCCTCCTACAAGAGTTTGATGTTCTAGGCCTCTTGATTAGCGAGATCGAGAAATGCATGGCCATGCACATGTGAGTCAATATATGATATTAAGCTTACATATATCTTAGACAGTCTGCTCCTGGTTCAAGAAACAAGATTGAATGATAAAGAGGATGACTACTCCATGCCTCGAGTTCAATTTGAACATCAGTGACAAAGGACTTATACAAACACTGCAACACCATACACAGATTGTAGGTTGAAGTTGTTCTTCAACTTTCCATTTACTTGGGTAGCATTAATGTGAGACTAGGCACTTCTCATTGCTTGTGATGTCATAAGTTGTTATGGACATTCACTATCAACGTAACATGGGACCTATAGGGTCACACACATAGGTCTCGATGTAGAAGAGGATTTTGATCTTGAATAACAATTGAATTAACTACTAAAGTGTTTAGGTATTTGATTCACACAACAAGCAGCCTGATTGCACCGCCAACCGCCCATCTCATGGTATGAGACGGCTGTCTAGAGTGCCAAACGATCATCTCAAGGGTTGAGATGGACGTTTGGAGTGTCAGACTGATTCGAGTTGAAATTGGCTTTGGATTGAACCCATCGGCCCAGCTTGGCTCACTAGACAGACGTATGGGTGAGTGAGTCGGTCATCTCACATGGGCGAGATGGCCCAGTTCAGTCGAGGGAAGGTTCTAAATATTTCCAAAATAATTTTGATTGCACTTTTCTTGTGGTGCAAGGAATTAATATGTAAAATTAATTGGAATCAAAATTTCCAATTTTGTGTGCGATTGGGAAAGCACCAGCTGACCATCTAGATTGAGCCAAATGACTGTCTGGCATGTGAGTCGACTTTCTATCTTGCTAAACGACTAGCTCGACTACCACAAATCGTGAAAGTTCCAGAATTGTTGTGAAAAATTGAGATCTTTCAGTCCTTTCCACTCCCGCACAGACTGGGAACCCTGACCTAAACTCCACCTATAAATAGAGGGGTATTGGGGGCCTCTTAGGACACAACAGAGACAATTGAGAATTAGTTTCTCTGACAAATGTTGTCCTCTTTGGTTGTGATGACCAAGAGAGATCAAGCAAGTCCTACCCAACTAGGGAGGGACCAGTGTTCAGGAAATCGGCCTATGCGGTCGCATATGTGGTCGAATAAGCGGTTCGGTCCATGGGCCGCTGCGCATATAGTGAATCACCCATCCAAGCAGGCTCGGCCTGATTAAACAGTAAAAACCCTGCATATGCGGCTGACTATTCACCGCTTTTCAAACAAGCCTCGATTTTTTAATTTCCAAGTCTCGGGCTCTTATACCCTGGATGCCAAATAAACCTCGTGATACCCCTCATACCCAAAGAAACCCCGACGCGCAGGCTTAACAATTTCCATAGGCAACGACTCCCCTCTACTGAGACCCTAACTGCTGCGGCGCTATCTAGGTGCTGCGATCCTTGCGGCGGCCCCTTCTGGTGCTAGATTGCTAGGATGCTCTCCGTGCGGCAGCTGCCCTCCAGTCGTGTGGAGGTTGTCCTCAAGGTGTGATGGCTTCCCTCAAGCATTGTGGCGCCTCTCCCTTGATTTCTTGGACGGTGGCTTCTCTAAGATTGGGTGGCGTCTTCTTCAAAACTTTACTGCATCATCTTCAAGCTTGGTTGGGCCTTCTTCAACCTTGGACGACGACTCTTCATTTACAACCACAGGTACATTGTTCTTTTTTTGGGTTAATCAGTAGCGGTTTCCACTTCCCTTATTTCCTCTCCGATCTCTAACTCTCTAATCCGTCATCTATTATTCTATATTATGTCACCTCCTTCAAATTGAATGAGTAACAGACTTCCAAGTTTCACATTTCTTCTCTTCTTCACCGTAATGCTTCTCTTATTCCCCCTCCTACGTCAGTAATGCTCTCCTCCTCTTCCATTTTTCTTATACAACTAAATAGGACGTCATGTTTTAACTCTTCTTCTTATAACTTCTCTTCATCATATAAGCCTAATTACTGATTTGCTATTATATAATAGCATGCTCGTATGCTATGTAGTTCCAATTCTTTTTATTGTTGTTCGTATAATATTTGGTTGGTTGTTTGTTGGCTATTTGCATGATTTGAATTGGTTTGTTTGTTTGATGTCATTTGTTTATTGTCTCCAGAGCAATCATGGAGAGTCTTGGGTCAGCCTCAATAGGGATTAACACATAATCAAACACACCCCAGTCACGTCTAATTCCACCTGGGTCAACTGATCCATCATGGAAATACAGCTTCCTCAAAGATAAAACCAATTCCAGGTGGGTTGTTTGTTCTTTATGTGGGAAGGAGATCAAGGGGGGTGTGAATTGCCTGAAGTAGCACTTATCTCACATAAAGGGCAATGTCTCTGCATGCCCTAAAGTGGACAATGAAATCAAATAGGAGATCAGGCAGAACATGGAGGAAATATGCAAAAAGAAGGATGAAAAGTCAAAAGGGGTTGCAGTTGTGCGAGAAGAAGTTGACATTGCAATGGCTAAGGTGAATGATATTGATGGGCATCGCAGCACTCCTAGCTCAGATTCTTCAATGAGCCAAGTAGGGATCAAGGAGTCTATAGAAAAAATAAAGAGAGCGGGTGAATCAATATATTGCTAGGTGGGTCTATCGGTGTGGAATTTCTTTTAATGCAATTTGCAACAATTCATTTTTATCAATGTGCCAGGTGATTGGGCAATATGGAAAGAACCTCAAGCCCCCTTCTTACTATGAGGTGAGTGAGTCTTTGTTGAAAGTGGAGGTTGAGAAGACAAGAAATGATTTGCAACCTCAAAGATAAATGTGGAGGAGATACGGGTGCACCATTATGGCAGATGCTTGGAGTGATAGGAGAAGTAGGAGCTTGATGAATCTTCTTCTGAATTGTGAATTAGGCACTTCCTTTCTGAAGGCAATTGACGCCTCTAGTGAATCTCACACAGGGGAATACATTATGTCTTTTGTTGATGGATGCATTCAAGAGGTTGGCTTAGAGAATGTGATTCAAATTGTTACAGATAATGCTTCTGCAAATGTATCAACGGGTAGAATGTTGGAGGATAAGTATCCTCACATTTTATGGACTTCTTGTGCGGCTCATGTCATTGATTTGATACTTGAGGAATTTGGCAAAGAGAAAATAATTAAGGCTGTCATAAAGAAGGCAAGGGAACTGGTTTGCTTCATTTATTCTCACACAAAAACCTTGAGTTTGATGCACAAATTCACTGAAAAGGGGGAAATTTTAAGACCTGGAGTAACCAGGTTTGCTACTTCTTTCTTGACATTACAAAGTCTGACTGAGAAGAAAGACAAGTTGAGGCTTATGTTCACATCTAATGAATGGGGCCAATGCAAGTGGTCTAAAACAAGAGCAGGTCTCAAAGCTACATCAACGGTCTTAGCTCCAGCTTTTTGGAATCAAGTTTCATAAGCCATCAAAGTGTGTACACCTTTGATCTACTTGTTGAGAATTGTTGATGGTGATAAGAAGGCTTCAATGGGATTTGTATATGGTGGATTAGAAGTTGCTAAACAAGAGATCATGACCCTCTTTAAGGGAGTTGAAGTCACCTATAGACCATTGATCAATGCCATTCTCATCAAAACTAAAGACAGATTAGATAGTCCCCTTCACAAGGCTGCCTACTACCTGAACCCGTATTACTTCTACAAACATCAAGATGAGATTGAAAAACATCCAGATTTAATGGATAGCTTGATTAGGTGCATTGCGACCTTTTTCCTAGATGTTGTTGTTCAGGACAAGATTACCAGGATAAAGTTGAGTTCCTATATGATGAAGCTAGGCTCATTTGGAAAGTCATTAGCTTTGAGATAGTGTTTGGTTAATGATGATGAGTACAAACCAGGTATATAAAATTATAAACCTTACTTTATTTTGATTATTAGGATAATGGTGAAATGCTTCTAAACTAACTTTTATATATATATATATACACACACACATACATATATATATATGTGTGTGTGTGGCTATGTGGTGGCATCTACATGGTGGAGTAGCACCACATTTGCAAGAAATGGCCATCAAAATTCTCATCCTAACTTCCTCCTCCTCTGGATGTGAGAGGAATTGGAGTACTTTTGAAGGGGTACTTGACTACTTATATATTAGCTCAATTGATTACTTTCAAATATGCATATTATTCCCCTCTAAGTAGTCCATGCTTTGAAATGGCAGATTCACACTAAGAAGAGGAATAAACTTGAGGTCAAAAGACTTAATGACTTCGTCTATGTCCAGTTTAATGCCATGCTACAAGAGCAACGGGAAAGGAAGGTCAAAGATCATCTTCTAACAAGTGATAGAACACATGCCATGGAGTGGATATGAGATGATACAATAGAAAATGATGAGGTCCCTGGCAGAGATGGACTTACACGGGGTAATGTAGTGGCTACAACAGGAGTTGTTGATGTTCTCCAAGCTAGGGCTACTCGTGCACAAACACTTGCTGTTGTAGGAGCTTCTACTTCTACATCAGTGCCCCAAATTGATGAAAACGATATTCTAGAGGAGTTGTCTACTGATGATGAAGATGAGCATGTTTTTACTGAGTTTGAGGATGAAGATGGCTACATTGATTAGATTTGTATTGATAAACTTGTGTTGATTGTTGATGTACTACTTTGTGATTTGGACATGAGTTGCTTGGTTATTTGGTGCTTGTTGTTTAATTGGTATGAACCTTTTGGGATATGTTATTTAAATTATTTTCATCTTCAATCATGCTTATTTCTTAGTTAATATTCAAATGAAATTTCATTTTTTGTTATATCCCCATTTATGATTGTTCCCTTTATATATCGAATTATATATGGTCAATATATAAATTTATGTAAATATATAATAAATTTATAAAAAAAATCCAAAACCGCATATACTCCCGCATACCGTATATACTCTATTCGGTACCATGTCCTCTCGTACACCGATTACCGCTTTTCAGAACACTGGGAGGGACAACAAGGGAGAGAACAACTGAGATCATTGTTGTGGGAGAGCAAGTTGGTGACTAGTACGCCAATAGAAGGGACAAGTCCTTCTTATCCATTCTAGTAGGACGACATGAGTTTTAGGAGGTACATGTGGACTTCTCTAGAGGCGGGAGGTCATTATCTGCCGCTAGGAGGGCATCGTCAACCAACAGTCTGTGACAAGAGGAGTCGTTGCAAAAGACAACGTTCGAGTTTGTTGTCTGTGGAGGAGCAGACAGACGAGTCTCGGTGCAATTAGGAGTCATAGTTGCACAACTACAATGATGAGTATTGTCGTTGGACTTACTTCATGACCAGGTATATCCTTAAAGCCATCATTCCTATCTTATAGTAATTGGCATGATCCACTGGTTATGGGGAATATGATAGATAATATTTTTGTTTCCACTACCTTCTATGTAGTCATATTTCCCTACACTGGCAAGGCACGAATTTACGATAGGGAAATCGAGAAATATAGGTGCTACTGAGAAGGTTATCGGTGCTTCTAACAGTGGTGGCAATGCTACCGAGCCCAGCAGTCAGTGCTACCAACTCAAGATCTAGGGAGCATAATAACTCAAGAATAATTGTCTCGCGGCCACTGACTGACATGTCAGTGGTGCTGACTTCAGCATTCAAGTTGGATTAGAACACGAAGATAGCAAGTCAATGTTATCGACTCATAACATCGGTAGTACCAACACAGATTGAGGGTTACAACTCAGCTGACAACTTGGTGTCAGTGACACCCTGCCGGTAGTAGTGACACTACATGATTAGTTTATATATGAGATTAAGTTAGATCATGTGACTATGACTTAATGACATCCAAATCCACACTTACGACCCAAGGGGAGTGTGGCTAGAAAGGGGGATCACATTTTGTCACGTTATAGCACAGTAGGGAGTCAAGAGAGGAGAACACAAAGGAGATAGACACAAACCATACATTCTGATTACATCTGGGGGCATATTTACAACTAAAACAATGTAGATCAAGGTGTACACCAAAGGGGATCACTGAGACAACTTCTCTAGGGTTTTTACATTAGTTTTCTAATGTTTATCTCATGTTCTTCCTCTTCTTCTCTTTGTATGATTATAGCAATCATGCAGGGCTAAACCACATATTCTTTAGGACCCAAGAGTAGCCCAATATTGCTTTGAATTTAAATGCTATGAATAGATAATTGGTTTCAATTCTAGATGTGGATCTCTGATCTTCTATCGACTTTTTTATGCTTGATCACCATAATCAGAGTAATAGACCACTAATTGCTTTGGGAGGAGGTTTAGGGGTGGACAAATCATATATATGTTGCCTATATCATGTCTCAAGAGAAGGTTTATGACTATGAAAGAACAACATAGAGATTTTGAGAACACTTCGGTTCTAGGAGAAATGCCTATATGTAGCTATTTTGAGATTTGCTTCTAGGTCCAACTAGTGGATTCTTGGTGAGCTACCCAACTTCATACATATCTATCCACTCCCCTACTCCTAACTGTGAGATCTAAGTGGCTAACGTGGAGACACTTAGTGTCATTGGCTTGGAGATACTTAAAGGTTATATGGGAGATGAGATGAGATGAGATGAGATGAGATGAGGCTTCATACATATCTATCCACTCCCCTACTCCTAACTATGAGATCTAAGTAGCTAACGTGGAGACACTTAGTGTCATTGGCTTGGAGATACTTAAAGGTTAGATGGGAGATGAGATGAGATGAGATGAGGTGTAAAATCTTCATCTACACCCTCCATCACTACCCTTAGCCCCCAATTTCCCTAAGTGCTTCCATCCTAGAAACCTAGACTTGTTGGATCTTAGTTTAATTCCACCTAAAATCTAATCAAATAAGCCTCATAAGGTTGGACATGGGTGATAGGGACTAGTTCCGCTATACCCATCATATTCCGTCCATGGCAACTTAGTAGTTTAGGAAAATTTCTCTAACATCTAATTTGATTGTTTGATTTGATAATCTGAATGAATGGGTAATGTTTGTATGCTATGACCCCCAACCTAGGTGATTACACTATCCCAAATGGCCCACACTTCCATTAATTGATCAAAACCCTAATTACTCTCTTGATTGGTTATGGCTAGTCTAAATAGATTATTTGCTTATTCACTTAGTTAATTGCCTTGTTTGTGCTAGTTTAACTTGCTAGTATAGTTAATTCTCTCTTTAAGTTAGTTGTGTTTGGTCTAGCTAGTCTCATGACAATGTAGTCTTCTAGTTGCTCTTTTTCCTAAAAAGCTTGTTTAGTGTTTCTTTTGCCTAGTTTTAGTTAGTTGTCATCTCTAGTCTGATAGTTCGTATTTCTTTGTTAGTTTAGTGTTAGTGTTAACTTTTTCTTGCCGGCTCTAGTGTAATCATTCTTTCCTTGCTTTGTTAATTATACATAACTTGTGCAGGGAAAGTAATTTTGCTTCTTGCCTTCCCTTAATTGTTTGACCAGTGTAACTCAAATCCAAGATTAACCCTTGAATCTTAGACTCCTCTTTAGGAACCAAGTTTGACCGAATAAAGCTTAGTGCTCCCTCTCTCCTTTGGGTTCAACACTGACTTGTCATTCTCTATACTACTCACGAGCATGTGCACTTATGGATTTGTTTAAAAGTATGTCAAAACTGGGTTTTATAAATATCAAAATATTCAGGTGTGTTCTTAAGACTCATCTAGCCACGTCAATTGTCTAGGAGCCCAGTGGGTGCACCACCAACCAGAACAAACGTTTTCGAAACCCAGGGTTAGAAAAGGAGGCATTTGTGGAAACTCTAAAAGTACGTTGCTATTTGGGCGATTAAATAAAAGAAGCCGTGTCTTCTCCCCTGGCATCCTACTACATTCCTTCTAAATTTGCTACACAACATATTAGTCTTACCGTTCTTTGTTATCATAATGCAGTGTTACTGGTTCGTTCGAAAGAGAAGTTTGCTGTTTCGACTGTTCTGTTTGGCATGGTCAGTCGATTATAGTAAGGTTAAGATGGTGAATTTCGATGGAACTGTATAATGCCAACGTTGCAGCAGCCACCTCGTCTAATTGTGCAGGTACGTAATTACACTTGCCAACTAGCTCAGTTGGTCAAGTCTGTTGAGGTTGTGGGATCCAATATCAGCACATCTCGTTGGACACTACAGGAAGAGACTAAAAGTCTTTAGTGTTGGCTATTGGATGTTCTCTCTCTTGATAACTTAAAAAGGGTTGAAACTCCCCACTATAAAAAAAAAACAAATAACGTCAATATTGTAGCGCTCACCTGGTCAATTGTGCATTAGCATGTGCTTAGATTCGATGTGCCACTTGGTCTTATCTGAACCCGTAGCTTACTCACCCAATGTGAGGTTGGTACTCAGACGTGAATACTGTAGAGAGGTTTAAATGTTTAATGCCGCACATCCATTATCCCTACATTTTGCTGCTTTGCTAGAAGTATTTGCTATTTCCAGGGTACATTTTGCAAGTCTACGTTGGAAGTAATCATCCTTGAAATTACATTGCTGTCAAAATGTCATTACTGTTTGATTATTGATGACACTTAACTAAGGGGTGCCTCCCCCGTTAACATGACACTATTTTTCTTGAACTCTTAATGTGGCAACATTACCTCTGGTATCACCGTCGCACACTATATTTACTATTCTGTATGGTTCTGATTTCGTGGCTGTATTTCAGTTTTTATTATTATATATAAGAACAAATTATCCAAAAACAAAACTTAACTGAAAGTGGAAACGGGGAAATAACAAAGATCAAAAGAAGCTCTCTGTGGGAGCACAATATAGATCACAGTTCACTATGTACAACATTTTCCGCAATGATACAACATAAAAGTTTGTGAGATAGCAATGCTCATTTCTGTGCAGGAAGACGGGGCAATCTTTCAGAGAATGCAATCAAGCCCAGTAAGAGAAAGTTTTCGTATCAAAAACATAATAATAAACAAAATTAAAGAAGGGGGGTAAGCGTACAAGAAGGATTGGTCTCTCACCCTGCCCGGTTTGCATCCTCAATCATCATTCCTTTAAGACTCCTGGCCAGCCATATGGCAGTTTCACGAGGAGAAACCTTATCCTTTCCGAACGGTTTCAAAACAATGGCAAGTTCCTCTAGCCGATTGTTATCTAGCAAATCTGCTGACAGTTCTAATAACCCTTCGAGTGCTTCTGCTCTTTGTCTGAAGGACTTGACGTCCAGGATCTCCTTAACAGGTGTTTCCTGCTCCCGTGCAGCTGTGACAACTGCATTGGAACTGGATCGTTGCGCAGCAGCATCCAAGCCACTGGGCATCTCCTTGTTACTGGCAGATTCTGCTGGTCGAACGTCCCGGTGCTCTGGATTGTCTAAGGCCTTTGAGCTCACAAGAAGTGTATTCCTCACTTCCACATCTTCTCGTGCCACGCTTACAAGCTTTCCCACTTCTACCATGTTTTCAAGGACCGGCTGATCACTGCCAAAGCAGAAACTATCGTGTCTGATTAGCCGCGCAGAATCGTCATACTTTGGCGTCAGATGGGGACTGATTCTTTCTGGGTTATGGCTAGTCATAGATTTCAATGCTGGAGGACTCTTGGGGCTAGGAGCTGCCTTGGACGTCAATAACTCAGTGACAGTATACTTGTCATTATCAACAGCCCCTGGAGTCCTGTTGACCTCTCTTGGGCTTTCTGAGAAGTCATCCTTGCAAACATATTCCTGCTCGGAGTTTGGGAAAGAGTGGTCTGGACCAGAACTACAGCTTGCTGCTTCATCACTGGCAGTGCTTTTCTTCAAATCAAGTTTGTTTACAGGAACATTACCATCTATAGTAAAGGAGGTAAAGCTACGAGTTTGCTTACCAAAAGAAGTTGTGCTGTGAGGATTCGTGGACCTGACGTCCTCATTAGATCCAATCTGACCAACACATTCAAGATCAGAGACGCTTAAAGAAGAGTTTAGCTCCTTCTCTTTTCCCACGGCTGCAGCAGATACTTGTGAACAATAGGATTGTGCATTTGAATCTACAGACTCAGTTAATGCTTCAGTTGAAGGAATTGCATGATCTTCAGATTCTTTCTGAGAAATGCTGGCAGTTTGCTTAGGAGCTTTATGAATGGGCTCTGGTGTCTTAGTAGCCAACTTGGTGGTACTATTTGTGGTATTAGGAACCTTATGAAGATCTTCTGGTACCTGAGAAGTGTTTGCAGCATGCTTAGAAGGCTTGTGAGGAGGGGCTTCTGATGTTTTAGCAGCCAGCTTGGGAGCTGTACCAGCTATACTTGGAACCTTATGAGGCTCTTCATGTAACTTTGCTGAAGTAGGCTTTGTGATGATATTTCCAGAATTAGGAGTCCGCCGAGGCTCTTCTAGCGTCCTTTCTGTAGGTTGCCTAGAAATTGCATTTGTGGCAACTGGAGTCATAACATGTGGCCCTGATATGTTTACATGATCTAGCTTGGTAGGAGTGCTGTTATGCTCTTTCAACGGTTCTGAGGTATCTGGCTTGACCATGCCGTTTCCTGTAAGTGGAGATTCACTTCCTATCTGTCGATGCACAGGGAAGGATGGTGGTCGCACCAGGTTGGGTAGTTGAACTCGTTGACGCGATTTAGCTGGAGCATTGTCTTCTGCATCATGAGGAGACTGAGGAGAAGCCCCATCTAACCTAGGTTTTGCTTTTGGGGAGGATTCATAAACTGCCAGCTGTATTAAACATATGACACATGATTTAATTTAAAAAATAGCTTAAATTGTATTTTGTGTGTGTGTGTGTGTGTGTGTGTGGGGGGGGGGGGGGGGGGGGGTACGCTTACCATATGCTTTGTTGGTGGAGAAACCCGCTTCACGTGATCACCACCAATCTTAGACACTGCAGGAGGTGATTCTGTGTTGGCCCTGGGAATTGTTGGCAAATTAGCAGGTCTTGCAAACTTCTGTGATGCTTCTCTTTGGCTATTTGTTGGGCTCGCCTTCAATCTGTTTCCTCTCATAGGTGAACTGTTTTCTCTAGTTTTTCCTTCTTCTCTTAAAGCCAGATAAATGTTTTTTATGGTTTTGGGTTGCTTCAGCTCCACTTTGGGCTTTGAGTTTTCATGCAAAGACTTGGAGGAATCGTGAGCATCCACTGGAGCGGAACTGGTGTTGCTCACCACCGAATCCTCATTTAGCTGGCATTGGCTAATATCAGCTAGTTGAGAAGAACCATTAGAAGAGGCAGTTCTATCTTCAGTTGAGACATTATCAGTATCATTGTTATCAGGATTTGCCATGGCTCCTGATGTATGTCTCTCACTGGATTGCTGACTTTCCCTGTCACTACAAGTGCCAGAAATGCTACTGTTCTGGCTTTCGGACATGGATTTCACAGTGCTAGACTGTGAGGAGTGTGGCCTCTCATGAGAGTAAGTTGCACTTCCAACATCAGAAGGTGAGCGATATTGATTAACATATGGTTGTAAATGGGGGTGTTTCAAAATCTCAGATGCCTGAAAGATTGAAAAATAACATTATATCACTAAGGTGGCAATAATAAAATTAGTTGCAG
This sequence comes from Alisma plantago-aquatica, assembly GCA_963693085.1. Classification (NCBI taxonomy): domain Eukaryota; kingdom Viridiplantae; phylum Streptophyta; class Magnoliopsida; order Alismatales; family Alismataceae; genus Alisma; species Alisma plantago-aquatica. The sequence goes on from OY856411.1 coordinate 697,388,177, forward strand.
TACAAAGTAAGTCGACAGAGTTTAGAAGGAATATAATTTACACTAGGTCGGTGCTCTGGATTTTTCCTCAGCATACACTTTATAAGTGATTTCCTGCAAACTTTTTCAGTGTTAGAAAGTGTGAATTAAAGTAAGGAGTCCCCAGGAAACAATCACAACGAAACTGCAAATTCATGGGTGGCAGGTACTACTTACAGTGATGATGAATAGCAAGGAGGTAGAGGGCCAATCGATGACCGATTTATTTTGCTGATTAAGCCAGCCATATCCTACAATGAGTTAAGAAAAGCTATTCACGTTTAGAATATTCCCGTTAATTTGTTTCTATGGAACATTTAAAGACTGAGATAGGATATTGTCATTCTTGAGCATTTTACTTCTTCTGAAACTCGCTAAAACCCAGTAACTTGCATACATATGAATACCCAAAATGAAAAAAAAGGGGCCTTACAAAAGCTTTAAAAGCAGGGCGATGAGCTGCCATCTCATACATGCAACATCCTGTCAGACAGTAAACCAAGAGATTTTTTTTAAATCACGTGCCTTGATAAGATTAAGTGGAGTTATATAAAAAATATGACAAAAAGTTAAGTTTGGGCTACCTAGAGACCAGATATCAGACTTGAACCCATACGGTATGTCTGCAAGGAGCTCTGGACACATGTAATTGGGTGTACCAACCACCTGTAAAACAACCATAAAATAGAGAGAATTACCACTACATACCATTACAAGATCTATGAGGATAAGGCACGTGTATTTATGTTTATATGGATAGGTTTCAATTTTTTGGATCCCTCATCTAATTATACATACTAAATATTAGCTTAAACTCATTCTAAATCCTAAATTGAAAGTAAAAACCTGGTAAGCACGGACAAGGTTCTAGACACAAACACAGGACATGTCAATTTTAATAAATACAGGACACAAACATGGTGGCAGGAAAAGTTTGCAGATGTTTTTTATATAGTATAGATTGGATATATGGAAACATGCACATTTTTCATAACTTTATTGAAGTACACATAAAGAAATGTTCTCTCTTTAACCCTATTGTAAACTTCTGAGTTTGAGATCTTGTTATATATTCATATTATATTCCTATCCGATATCCGACCTTTTACAATAAATGGTCAAGACCACATGAACAAAAAATGGCTTACATCTATCATTGTCCAAGCAGCCAACCATAGCTATAAAAGTTATAGCACGGAAATGTTTTTCACAATTGGATGTTTCTTCAATTGTGCATCCTAGCTATGAAATGGGTGAAGCTACTTTATTTTATGATCAAAGTATCTCTTAACTCTGGATAAGTGATCAAGATTCAATATGATTATTGGTACAAAGATTTGCTAGACTAACATATATTTCACCTTTAGTCATTCTCTACAGACGATCATGCCTAGACGCAAATAGGACGTGGATAGCTGTGTCAGAGTCGAATATATAATAAAAAGGGCATAGGAGCTCAGGAGAAGTGTTTATGTTTCCTAGATAAATGTGGATGTGTGCTTTGACGATTAAAGTATATTGCATAAAGCAAGAAAAAAATGTGTAATTATTTGGGAAGTATAGTGGAACATTATACTAATAGTTCGGAAAATCTCAAGAGAAAAGTTATATACGTATTTCTAGATGGGAAATTTTTTTTAAAGCTAGTTCTAATTTCAAGACTTGGAAACACACTAAGAAGAATACTGTGGTGCATTAGTGGGGGGGCTGGAGGCCTTGGAGGCTTGACCAAGCTTGATGCAGAAATGGATGACAAATCAAGGTACATTAAGAGATATACATGGAATGCAATGAAAGACCAAAAAGTGAAGCATGCACGACAGATTTGTGATTTCATCAATATATCAGGATTTGGAAGATATTGCATGTATCACATATCGCTTGATTCATGTAGGAAGTAGTTCAATAGTTACAAATTAACCTTCACAGCTAGAAGCAGGAGAGAAATGTGTTTGTTTTAGATAAATTTAACTGTTGATATTATTGAAAACCTTGGAAAATGCAAACCTGGATGGCCCAAAAGAATGAAGCTCATGAACATAGAATCATTTGATTTGTTATTAGCATGAAAATTGATCCCAGCAACCTTGTGAAACCTTACGCATTGCCTTAAGAATTCAAAGGCTTTCACTCATTCCAAGCAATTGTTATAGTCAGCTTATCAGAATAGATAACCACAATTTACAGACCTTGTGATCAAGTTGGCTAATGTTACATCCAGTTTATCACCACATATCAATTTCCAGCAGTAGATGTTTTCAGCATCATCGGTATCTTTTGGGTTTTATTTATGTTGGGAAGAAGGCAAGAATTTTAGGTGAGAATTTGTTTTCATGTTGCTCATTGTGCTGTCTTTTTTCAGTCCCACCCAATTATGCTAATGCCGCTTGTGAGCTAATCTAGTTTCCTACTTACGCACAACATAAACTGCCGGCACAGCAGTATTAAACATAACATTGTCACTTACTGAAGAAGCCAAATCATCTTGCTTTAGAGTTTTGGCAAGACCAAAATCCCCTGGAATAAACAGGAGATCGTTTCGATTTAGAGATGCCACAAAATAGATACAAGTATCAAGAAGTTACAAATGTCTAACCAAGGCGGACATCGTGATCCTTGGTAAGGAAAATGTTGGAGCACTGCCACAAAAAACCAAAAAGAGAAACTGTGTTAAGCAATGGAAGAAAAGTGGGAAACTGTGAATGTTGTTTACAACCAAAGAATTGTGTTATAACAAGTGGGTTTAACACCTTAAGGTCACGATGAAGAACATAATTTGAGTGCAAGTACTCAACAGCCAGCAAGAGTTGCGTGAACCACTTGAGAAGTTTCTGTAAAATGGGGAACGAAGATCGTTATGGATGGAGTTCATGAAGTATAGCTGAATAAATATAAGAAAGAGAATTTATCCAAAAGAAGAAGGAAGACAAACGAAAAAGTAAAAACGGGTTGGATAAAAAAATTGTGCACCTCCTCAGGGAAGTAAGCACCCCCTTGTCTTTTCATCAATTCGGCCCTGTAGCACCACAAAGCAGCTAGGATCAGACAGGACAAACAAGAGGATACCATCAAGCCATTACTGGGGGTTTTGTTCTTTTGGATTGGTACTCACATGTCTCCGCCTTCACAGTAACCGGTTACGATACAAACGTAGCATCCCTAAGATTTGGACACGCTTCTTGGCATCAATGAACAGTTTCGACTGGTAGATCTTGATGTACAGTAAAAAAATTGAAACGATGAAAGGAGAGAAAAGTCAGGCGCCGCTCGCTCAGCTCTCACCTTTTCCACCCACGCTTCCTTGTACTCGACGATGTAAGGGTGCTGGATGCGGGCGATCAAGGCCATCTGGATTAGAAGTCGAGACGAATTAGTTTTTATCAGAAATGACTGTCTGATATGACTGAGAAGCAATCCCGGCCCACTAACTAACCTCTTGATGAGCAGACCTCCTGCATCGATCTGTCTGCCTGGCGAGTCTGATTTTTTTCAACACGTACCTGGAATGAGAAGATTGGAACCCAATTAAGAATCAACAAGAGAAAGACCTGGAGCTGCCAAGCTGCCGATCCTAGGAGGGTGTGTGGGTGGGTGTTTCGTCATACTTTTTCCTCTCGAGCTTGTGATTGACAAGGATAGCTGCTCCGAATGCCCCTCTGCCGATCTGCTCCATGATCTCGTACTGGTCCATCCGGGACTCCATGGACGGCGGAGAGAGAATTCAGACAAAATCCCAGGATGGAGGGAGGCAGGTGGAGAAGAAACCACTGTTCACTTGCAAGCACCGGCCTTGTCAGAAAAAGGCAAGCAAGAAAACAAAAAGGCCCACTCTCCAGCAAGCAAGGCTCTTCAGATGTTTTCTGGATCCGCCTCGACCGCGTAGTCAAGTCACGCCATCCTTTGATTATTACGTAGGCAAAGTAAAGGTAGCACCTTTTGTTGCAGGGATTGACTCCGAATGCGGCAACAGGAGGAAGCAAATGCAGAGAGTGATACCGGTCACTGGCTCATAAGCACTCTAGCCTCATTGCGGCCTTGTGGAGTGTTGACTGTGAACTGAATCCAGGAAACCCAGTTCAGCCTCGCGGGAGCACAAATCTGGATGCCACCCACCTATGCTCTTTCTTTGCGTTTCGCGGTGGCGGAAGTAGTGTGAGAAAAGGACGGCGCTTTCCCTCTTCCGGCAACAACCCGGACCGGGACCGCTCAGTCTTGATCAACACCGGAGATCTCGGCAAAGAGGTAATGATCTCATGCGCTTTGCTGCGTAGAAAAGAAAAGGCGCGTACACTCGACCTCCAACAGCTACTGCCTCAAGACTCTTCGAACGATTCCGCGGGTACCCCGCCAGGCAAACTTAGGCGCCGACGGTTGAGTTGAGATCTTAACGCAGAGAAGGAGAAGCGACGGATATTGAATGCCCCTCGAAACGGATTCCCGACGCCTACTCGACCGTAGTCGCCGCCGCCGATGCCCCAGTTGAGCTGTGGACTTGCGACGATACAGCTTCGTCTATCTACGTCCTGCTGTTGCCAGAACGAGAAAGACCCAGTTGGGGGTTGTATGGTAATGGGTATTGTCAATGCTACGGCAAGTCTTGGTTTTTCTGCTCTCCCCCGTCCACCCCGGTAGGCTCTGCCTGTCTCTTTCCGGCTCTGCATCTCCTGTTTTGTATACGCAATAGAGTTGTTTATTGCGACATTAAAATACGGGAAATAAGATCTCGGGGAAATACGCATATCATTAAAATACTAACTTTGGCCTTCCGCAAAACTAACTACCCGCCCTACCTCTCTTTCTCTCTCTCTCGCTCGCTCTTTCCCCAACTCTACTTGTTTATTCCTCGGCAATGAGCCCACAAGCTAGTGGCAACGAGCTCTAGGCCAGTTGCAATAATGCAGGAGCATTACTATAATATTCTACCTTTTTTTACGCAACCAAAATTTGGAACTATGGATAGCAGGCGATGTAGAGGTCAGTAAGAAGCGAGCTACCTCCCAAGTGAACCGAGTGAGTGGCCACTAGACACCGCCCATACATGCACGATCTAATCCAAGATGCACTCAACTCCTTGCTATTTGTTTATTATTAATTGGGCAAGGGAGGTCTACATGCTCGATATTATATACACCAACTGATTATTGGATTGGAGTAGGTAACCGTAAAAGTCACAGTTGACGGTGTATGCAGGAAGCAAGATGAGAAATCATATACTTTTTCAGAACGACTTTTCTTATCTAGGAACCACAAAAGCTATAAATTGACCGGATTGGAAATGGTATGACGGAATTCTTATTTACGTCAACCTCTACAATTTATGACCTCTTAAATGACTCATTGAGTGTGGAAGTTCCTCACAGGGGCAGCTCAAGTGGTCAACGTTTTGACCTAAAGAAGTTGATAAGCAATCATAGAAATGTTATGAAAATGCACAAAAAAAGGTGTCATAAATAAAAATATTAGGAATATAATAAATTGGTTTTGAACTGTAGATCCGAAATGAAACAAATATTTTGGCCAAAGATTTTTTGATAGCTTTGAAATACCAGTTGATGTGGTAAATTTTGAAAATGATACTAAGTCTTAGTTCTATCCCAATAGTATTTATAGTTACATATCGTGGCATGTCTTATCTAATCTATGAAAATCTAATTAAATTGGGGGTTCTTATGTTAAGTTGAGGGTTTTGCCCTTTAACATTACTTGATCTTACATTAGGACTCTCCAACATATAATTGTCTGTAATGGCACAACTCATCATTGTCAAGTTACATGTGAAAAAATTAGTTTCATGTTATGCTTCTTAAAGGATACATGCATTTGCAACCAAGGAGTGATCCTCATACTTTGATCATAAGCAACATAAGAAGAATCCAAAAATATGTGATGAACTAATATTTTCATCATTAGAAACATTTTTTACTCATTACTCTCATCAGTATTTTGCAATTTTGAGGGATATTGAAATATACTCATTTTAACTAATCAGTACAACAAGTATACTATTAGAAACGTGATCTTGGTTCATATAAAAGATTTGATAATTGTCAAAAAAATGTAAAAGATATCTCTATTAAGTCCTACATAGAGTAAACACGCTTTTATAAATTTAGCCTTTTTCCTTAGATGGGATAAATCATAAAAGCATGTTAATGTAATTTGATTTTTGGGGTTAGGATACGGGGGATACCACTTATATACCAAAAACACCCTAAAATCATAATTAAACTCTTTTTTATCTAGCATACAAGCTTGTAAGTGTATAATAATTGATATTTGGTCCAAAATTAACAAAACTTGAATGGAAATCAACATACATAGTTTGATATTTGTTGGATATAGATATGCAATGGATACCAAGTCATCTTCAACCCTTTTATTAAGAAGAACACAACTTGTTCTATTTTGTGTGATTGTACTCATTGGATCAAGTGGTTAAAATAGTGATTAAACTATGTCATCTATTGTTTCCCCTCAAGTTGCACTCAATGACTCATTACTTGGGCTCCAACATCATAGGGTTGTTTCATTTGAGTCTGAATATAGGGATAATATCCACCAACAATCAATGAAACATTTTTTCCCACTTTCACATTCGCCATGCCTCTATAAGTAGTTTGGGAGATTCTTTGGCATCTTAATTTTGGCTAACCCATGACTCTCAAGGAACTGTCTTTGACCTAAGCTCCTCCTTTGTCATCCTTCAGCCATTAGGGAACGACACCATGAACCACTCTATCATATGTTGTTATGGTAGTTATCAATGCTACATCTCCACAATTATCATTGATTATTCTTTGTGATCCTGCTACATGTCATGTCCCCCTTATGATTCCCTCTACAAATTTTCTCCTTCATCCTCAGCATGACATCCTTTCAAGTCCTTTTGAGGCTCAAAATCATACAAAACTAGTCCATATATATCCCCATGGAGGAATCATTACTCTTAGCATGCCACAATGTCAGTTCGAGAAGACACAAGACATTGTTGGAGGCATTGGTTTTTGTTTGTATAAGACTACCTAAAGCCAAGGTGGTGCCCTATCATGCTGACATGGCTCAACCCCTCTCCAAGTACATGTTCTAATCGAGTATGCAAGTGTGTGTGTGGTGTGAATAATGAGTATATGAGATTCAACTCAAATCAATATGTGACCACTACATATTTTCCCTAGTAAATTGTTTCACTTCCTTTTTTCCATAGTAAGATAAAACCTTAAGAAGTTAATATGTGGTCATAGAAATGTAGAGAGATGCAAAAAAGGTTTATGAGGGAAATTTTAGGAGTCTAAGTTGGTTGGTTTTAAGTGATATATCTGGACAAAAAAGAAAAGGTTTATCCCCAAAAAAGGTAAAACAATAATGATAGTAAAATGATATTAGATAATAGGGTAATATTTGGAATATTACTAAGGTTGGGTATTAACCCAACAACAATTGCCATGGATATTTTGTGCAATGCTTTTTCTAATTTATAGAAATATAATTATTGATATAGTAGATTTGTGGATATAAGATAGATTACTTAGTGCATCAAACATAATATAAAAATAGAAAATTCGGTAGTCGTAAAATTTGATCAGTAGATCCATTTTTATCTAGCACTTTATTTACTCAAATATCCATTCTTACATCCTTATAAATCCTTTTAAAGGGTAAAAGTTGATAAAATATTAAATAATTTAAAATTTTGAGTGATTATATCATGATCCTCAATGAATTTGAGAAACATAGTATATTATAATAAGGTTTAGGGAAAGCTCTGTTCTTGAAACCTTGATATGGGGTTATGCATGCAAATCTTTTAGGGTCTCTCATATCATGAGAAACGGATGACCTTAACCATCCATATTCAACTAAATGTATGCTCTACCTCCTATTAGCCCACACATGTATGCATATAGAAATGTCTACCGTTACTAATATGCTTAAAAATGAAAATTGATAAGTATTTTTCAATATGATACTTTACCATTTTTACATAGTTAGTTTCATTCATGATGCCCGAATATATATATATATATATATATATATATATATATATATATATATATGTGTGTGTGTGTGTGTGTGTGTGTGTGTGTGTGTGTGTGTGTGTGTGTGTGTGTGTGTGTGTGTGTGTGTGTGTATATATATATATGTGTGTGTGTGTGTGTTTGTATATATATATATATATATATATATATATATATATATATATATATATATATATATATATATATATATATATATTGTTGATAACTATTTTGTCTATATGAGACTTAATGGTCATTAGCATATAAAGTCTATGGTATACTCTACTACATGAAATTTCCTCACCTTGTTGTGGTTAAACTTGATATATATAAGTTTAATATTGAACCCTTTGATTTCCTAGATGTGACATGCATTGAACCTTTTGGAGGCCAATTCTAGGTTGAACCTCAAAAATGAAAAAAAAAATGAGTATGAATAATTAATGAAACGTGTTGTCTTTATGCTTATATGAAGTGACCGCATTTTAATACCAAGATCTTTATTGATGTGCATGAAATTTCTTGTTTATTATAGTGTACCAAAAATAATTGAAGACATTTCAATTTATTTAGAGAAATAGATTATATTGTTAACTGATGTTATTGGTGATTACTATGAGGAAGAGATTGTTTTGATACACTTGATCCTGGTTGGAAATCTAATAATTTCTTATAAATTATTTCCATACTCTTGCATTATAACCATGTGTATTAAGAAAATAGTTATTAGGTAATGAATTTTTTTTGTGTACTTCCATGTTGATCCACTTAGAGATGAGAACATGGATAATTATCTCTTCCATGTTTCTGAATATTTATCTAGCATGGGTTTGAAATTGTTTTGTAGAGATATGAAAATCATATTAGATAAAAACTCATCAGTAATGTGCATGCATGGACAAACCTTGGTAACACCACTATATTATATGGATACTTGTAAAATGTATAGTTCAATACATGATTGGCAACATGATATAGTTCTTCATATTTTCCTTAGTTTTGTTGGTCGGAGTTCCCCCATGCATGGTATTCTATGTGAATGAGGCTCTTTTTGTGTTAATATGGAATTCAACCCTCTCTACTATTTCTAAATAGGAGTTGTGGCAACCCCGCCAAATCAAAATGAGATTACTCAAGACAAAATGCCAAAAAATTATAACCATTACCATTAACCAGAAAGATAAATAAAACATGAGATAAAATTCTGACCACATCTCACCAAAGAGCTCATAAAAGTGTCATTACTTTCATTCATTCATAGGTAACTATATATTGATATTTTGGTAACCACAGGCACAACATATGTAATAGAAGTGTATCTATCAAAGTTTGTAACATGAGAACATATACACGATATGTCATTGATACATATAGATATAAAACCACCTTACCTAGACTTAAGTGTATAGGGATTACTCTAGACATCTCCAAAGAATACCAATACCAACCTACCTCTATTGATGTCCATTCAAAGGATGCTCTTAATTGCTGAAACCCTGGTATGAGGTTGGACACCTTAAAGATATTGCTAACTACAAGGTTGAGACCCATGTCCCCTATATAGCAAATGTAACGCATTATATGCATATAATACTACTACTAAGAACATAGTACAAGCAGATTAAACGATCAACAGTAATTTCTACAAGATATGAAATAGTTTTAGCTGCTTAATATAATAAAACATGCGGTACTTCAAAGGCATAGAAGAGCAATAAATAGCTTCACAACTCATTCACCAACATACTTAAACAAATACATAAATACACGACTAAGTTACTCATTTATTATAAAGCCATTAGTATTTTGAGGTCTACCACTAAAATCACTATCTAATGACTTTGAAGTCCCCTAAATTACTGTATAAGAACTTTAAATTATCGATTTACATAAGATCCCTTCACACCTCAATAGGTGTGACTATATCAAGTAGGGGCACACCATCCAGAAATCTACTAGTAAGGGATCAAAGTCCAACCTACACATTAGTTCTTCCTATGCACTCAGGCCATGGAACCTCTCACATGGGTATTAAGACTTGAATATCATCATGTCACATAACTCATCCACAATTCTCATAACACTAGAAATACAACCTTGACCACGCTCATTCACATATCCACCATTTAGTTATCATGGAAGCTAACCCACATGCACACATCTACTCAAAAGTATTAATTCCACATACCATACAACTATCTGAGGTTGCTACAAGGTTTTTCATTTCACTATCCCACCTCTCTAAATACTGGGATTGTTTCTATATTCATAGGACACTACATGAGAGTAGGTTTTATGTGATTAGTTAGGTCACTTAATCTTCTTTACACGAGGTAACCAACAATACAAAAAAATCACAAAGATGTAATACAACATTAATCAAGTATAAGAAACCCCATTGGCTATAGAAAGCTTCATATCATGCACTATAGTGCTCACATATATTGTTATTCATCATTTGCGGCATAACATGGCCAAGCCATCATAATGATTCAAATATTTCCTCTAAGGGTATATTTCTCATCCCTAATAAGTCACTAAACACCATGTATAATTATATTTACATGGAGGAGAATGGTATTAAGCAACCCACAAACATAACATTTTAGGAAAAGTTTTACCTTTTTGTAATTTTGAGCCTTATGGCTTCAAGAGAGATAATATGTGTAACATACTAAAATCCTCGATGTCTCTCTTTGTACTCTTTTTCAATAAGATTCGTATTTTTGTCCCATATGTTTTTGGATTTGAATTAGTGGAACTATGATGGTTATTGGATAAATATTTTCCATATATTCTTAATAAAGGGTTTTATGCACAAATACCTCAATAGAAATCTATGTAATGGGTCTAATGTGCATATGTCCACTTAAGTAATAAAAATAATGATGGAATTTGTGCAAAAATTCTAGGACTTTTTAGAATAGGGAAAAGAAAAGAAATTCCAAAATATACATAAAGGAGATGATAAATGCTATAAATAAGATAAAAGGAGATAATGTGGAATATATTTCCAAAAATCTCAATTAAGTAAACCCACAAGATAATTTGATACACAAATTCGTTTTCTTGAAATCAAAGTTACTTAAGGGCCAAGTATCACCCAATTTGGAGAATATACATATATAAAAGCCTTTATTAAAGGAAAATAGGAAATAAGCCAAGAAAGAGAAATAAAATATCTTATGTTCCCAAATTGGTACACTAACTCCAAATTCAGAATCTAGGAATAAAAATAAGCTGTTAGACTAGTTTTCAACTAATTTGGATGATCTTTGGATAATTGAAAAATATGAGAGCGAAAGTATGTAGAACCTTCATTTTGGGAATTAATTAAAATAAATGGTACAAACATGACCAAATAATAGCAAAATTGTATCCAAGACGTTAATTGGGATACATGGGTGAAATTTGGTCATAATCATATAGTCATAAATGAAGGAGGAAATGGAAATGAGTTTTAAATTATTTAACACATTAAAAGTCCTCAAAAGGCCAAAATAATTCCATATTCAGATTCTAAACCTCAAAATCAGTCAGGGTGTCAATTTTTATTAAATTTGGAGATTGTTTGAGCCCTCAAAATAAGAAAGAGAAATTCATTAAATAATGTATACATCACTTTATTCGATTTATAATGCAATTAGAATATATGTGTCACGTGCCTATTAGGACTACTGTGCGTGATCCAATGGATCATAGAACTCCATGTATCAATCAGATGGTAGAGAGCTTGTCTCCTACCTCACTCCAGATTTGAAAATAGGGAGAGAGTTTTTTATTTTTTGTTTTACGATATATCTCTCTACACTCAACCAAATTGAGTAATTTTTGGTGCTCTGGATTCCTTTCGATATTCTTCTTCTATTTATCCCAACGTTTTCATGATTTGGTGAAAATTTAAGAAACCCCCAATTTGGTCGAAGCACTCCTCTCACCTCGGGTACCAAAACCCTAACTCATACCCCCTTGCCTATAAATAATTACACCCCTAGCATATCCATCACCTTTGCAACTCAACACACTAGTCAATTTGACTTTTCATCACTGTTTTGACCCTTGACGAGTCGTCGATGATACAGGGCTCGCGATACTCCTTTCTCCCTCCTCACTTCATCTCTGGACCAATTGAAGGTACCATTATATTTGAATTTCTCTTCTCTTTCTTTTGCATATTTGCACTTTGAGTTTGACCGAGTATAGAAGATTTGCCCATTTTTCCCAGATTTGAGTGTATAATCCCTATTTTCCCCTCATCTCGCCCTTCTTTCTTCTCTGTGCTCACGCATGGGCGTCATGGTCTTGTTTTGATCGCGGGTTGACCAACCCTGACCGGCGCCACTTTGGCAGCCAGCGGACGTGGGCTGCTGACTTGGCCTATGGTGATTGGGCCAAGAAGTGGGCCCGGCCCCCCTCTCACTCACTCTCTGCTAAGCGGTCGATTTTCTATTTTTTCGATTTTCTGATTGGTCAGGATCAAATAATTCGTAGAAACTAATTAATTCGTTGGTCAAAAATTAGAAGTAAGGGGTGTTTTGAAATCAAAAAAATATTCTCTATCTATTAAAAATAATTTCAATGTTTGATTCTGATGTTTTCAAAAAATATATTTTTGGGGATGATTTAATTAACTAAAAATCATTAAAAATAACCCTAAAAGTTCATATCATCAAAATATATAATATTATATGTTATTTTGATCAGAAAACCCTAACTAAGATAGTGGTGATGTTTTTAGGACCTAAATCGGTGGTTTGTAGAAAAAATTGATAACTTTAGGGTTTTAAGTTCTTAATGAATGCATATAATGCTAATACATGAACATGGTTATGATAATAGGACAAGTAGACCCTAATCTTGCTTAGGATTTTGGAAAGTGGTTTCTAGGGCTCTAAGGAAGAGATATGTGCATCTAACACACTTTATTTGGGAAATTTTATGCCTTAACCTATTCTTTCCTAATGAGGCTTAATTTGACCTAATCTTCTATTCTTGAAACCTTAATTTGCTTATGCCTCAAATCAGTTAAGATATTATCTTGTTTAGGTTTTAAACCCCACTTCCATGCTTGTTGGTTCATATGATTATTCTTGCCATAACTACTTTTCTAGCATGTAGATTTATGTTCTATTTAATTTAAAGTAGTGGTACTTATGTATAACTACCCACAGAGGGCATGCATATATTCACCATGGGGAATGTTTTATTCTCCCCATATTATTATAGGTGATAGGGAATGTCTTATTCTCCCCTCACCTAAGGTTAGAGGTCAGGTAGGTGCCTCAATCCTGCTTAGTTAGGTAGACATAATTATCTTACATGCAAAACCCCTTTTAATATAATTGTTAATGGCAAGTTTCTTTTGATATAGCATCATACTCTTGTTATCATCATCTTATGATGAACCCTAGCCTGTTTTTACTTGCTTTACTTATCTTGTTATCCTATACCAATTTTTGTAACATAGACTTTTTCTTCTTTTTCCCTCTTGCTGGGTGTTTTCCCAACCACCCAGGTGTTGGTGTTGACTAAGGGGAAGAACAAGCTTGAAGGAAGTTTTCTTCAGAGTAGATCTCCAACTTTTAGAAAGGATGACTAGGTTGCTATAGCTAGATCTTGTTTCTCTTATTTTCTCTTTTGGAAACAATCATGTAGTGAAATGAAAGCCATGTAAAGGCTTAGTATTTTTTATTTCCGCTGCTATTGACATTTTATAATGTATCTGGAATCATGCTTATTTATTTGGAACATTATGCAAGCATCCCAAATTCTCTATTTTATGAAATGTTTGGATGTTTTGTATTTCCTTTAAATTTTAGTAAGTAGGTTATCTCGCATCTTTACTATATGTTTCCATCATAGATCACCATTAATGAAGGGAGAGATAATAAATTTCGTAATTAACCATTATGACACCAAAATACTCAATAAATACCATCTTCTAGATCATAAAAAGCATATTTCTAACAAATGTAGGGTTGATTGTAGATTAGGTAGGAAAAGAAGGCTAAAGGCGTCTATATCACTCACCTCAAGTGAAAAAGTTGAGCTCCAACCAAGAACACCATGAACCAAGCTTCAAAAGCCACCAAATAGCCTCCATAAACTTCACAAAGGATTCTTCTAGCAAGATCTAACCCCAACTAGGTCAAAGAGAGAGAGAGAAATGAGAGATTTATGGTTCTGGGAAGCTAGATCCACCAATTCTTCCCATGGATATTAACTAAGAATAGAGAAGAGTTGGAAATAATATGAAAAGAGAATAAGGGAATCCATGATCTGTGGCTAGAAATGTGTCTATCTAGATTTTACATTTACCAAATCAAGATAGATCTCTTCTTCTAAGTGCATGCATGCTCCAAGGACTTTAAGAAGCTAGGAATCAACCTCCTTTGTCTCCTCTTCACGTCGTAGCACTATCTTTGGTTTCAAATGAGTGTTGGGGTTATGGGGTATCGGTATTATAGCCTAAAGGGAGTGGACAGTTAATGAATGCATATCCATTTTATCTTTTTTTGCATGTTTTGAATTAGATTCCATGCATTTGACATCTTTTATTACTTGTTTCAGTTAAATTAGTTTTAATTATGATATGCATTATTTTTTAAAACCTATAGTTAATTTAGGTAATTTTTATAAGATGAGTCCAATAATCTCCAGTGAGATTATTCATCTCTCCATCATAGTTGTACAGATCAATCACTCCTCATGTTCATGTATTGGGAGAGAAGAAGAATTCAAGAAAAACAACCTTTAAAGTAGACCCCAATAGGGTGATTGAATTTTCTGATTGGTACACTAAACTAGATTTCAGTAGAGGAGATTCATTTCCAAGTGAACCATCGATGAATCACCCAATTGGGGGAGTCACTAGTGCCATCTCCAGTTAGCCAGTCTCTTGAATGGCTCGATTCCACTACACATAACTCAATCGTTGAACCACTTATTAACTTAATTGGTGAGCCCAATGGTGCAAGTATTGAGCATTTTTTGACTGAATGAGAAGTGGTTCAACCACCACACCCAATATGATTCTTGGAGGAAAATTACAAAGGAAACATGTCTTCCCCTTGTGTTCATCACACGACTATCTCCCATAGTGCTGATCAACCGTTAGAGACCATGACTTACGTCTTCATAACTTCTACAACCATGTATTATTATTATTCCTTCTACTCTATGTTCTCAATTCCTATCATGAACGAGTAGACTTTCCCAATAGGGTGTAAGAAGCATCTACATATATTGTACTTGTATCTTATAGTTATAAATTATTATTCCCATGGATATTTAAATTCACTATCAATTATTTGATTATGGGATTCTTAACCTGATCAACTGAATGTTATAATCCTAGGGATAGAGACGTTGAAACCCAAGGTTAACATTCCAATCGTAGCGTTGAACTCCAGATTAGACCATGAGGTGACAAATTAAAAATATTTAGATAATGAGACCTTGAGTCTATGGGGAAATATTACATATGAATTTCTTACTTTCAAATGATTTGAAATTCCTTGGACCCAATATAAATAGTCACAAGAGTGAATGATGTAAAGAGAGAGAGAGTGGATACATTGGTAAAATCCAATAATCCCCTTTATTTTTTCACAACTTAATTTATTGTTTCTTAATATTCTCATTTAACTTCCTACAATAAATTAAAAACTCAATTAGCTCTTGGTTTAAAACATTTATCTCAATATAAATTGAATTCAGTAGATATTCTTAAGAACATCATTCTCACTATACAGTCCGAACACTATAGTGCAATAAGACTCATCTACTTGTGGATGGTTATTACTACGTATAGACAAGGTAATCTGGGATTGATATTATAAAGAATTTTTGTGCAACTAAAATATCAACGTCAATTTTGGTTCTATTGATGCACACATTTTTGTCATGATTTCATAGTATTTTGTGTGATTTTTATGATATATGTTCTAAAAAATATGTGCTACAAAACTAGCATGTGAAATCAATTCTACTTTTTTTCATGTATTAAATATGATATTATTATTTTTATCTCGATTTAACAAAACCCTTTGAATTTAGGTTCAAGGAGCACATTTTGTGAAAGTTGGTTCCACCAACATACTATTCAGTACCACTGAATGCACCAAGATTATAAAAATATCACCAACAAATCAACAACACAGAAACCACGCTTGGTGTCACATACATAAGGCTGTGATGATCACACTAACTTCTCAATTCTACCGGCATCCTTGTCAGTGGTACCAACATTCTGGTAATCAGACGAGGAATCAAGCAAGTTGGTTCCACTGATGTAAAAATATGGATGACCATGATTTTAAACCTAATATGAATGATTCAAATTTTTCCTTGGGCACTTGGGGCTTTAAAAACCCAAGGCATATCGGCCAACAACATATCATAAGAGAATGCAGATAGATGAACTTAGACCATAAGGACAAGAGAGGAAAAGGATGAAACAAGGAGAAAAAAACATTTTGAGACCTTCAAGGAGAGATTTAGAGTCCCAAACATCATCAGTTTGTGTCCATCTTCAGAGGGGGCCTTCCTTTTTTAATATTCATCAGTTCCATCAAATTATTTTTGGATTGCCCTTCTCTTCTAGAATCGATTGTACCATGTTCAATATGTCAGGCTAATTTCTTATTCTCTAGGACCCAAGACTGACTCAATGTTAATTTATAATTGACAATGTTTATCTAGAAATACATTTTATTACTTTCAAATTTGTGAAATAATATGCTTTATTATGCAATATTCATGATTGATCATCCTATTCAATCGTTGGATATTTCTCCATTGTGAGTGTGGGTTTAAATATGGGAAAATTTATCATTAACACAACTATAATCAACTACAAAAGAGGACTAACGATTGTGAGGTTGAGTATGGAGAGATAGATCATTACCTTTTACTTCTTCGTAACAAAAGGGGGCTTTTGATTAGATTAAATAGTGATTTACGCTACGAAACTGGGTAACACAATCTAAAAATCCCTACTTATTATAAGAAATAATTGATTATTATAGAAAGATTAAAATCAAACATAAATTACACTATGGTGAAATTGATTATTCTAGAAATCTATCTCTCTTATTTCATAACCACTTTCATAATTGCTTTGTTAATTTTTATTTAAATTTTACAATCAATCAACTCAATTCTTTCCATCAGAGTAGCTGATTGGATCTTATTTAATGGTAGTCTCTAGCTTCACAATTCCTTTAGTTTGACACCTGAAAGTCAAAATTTAGAATTACTTCGACACATACACTTGTATTTTACACACGCAGTAAACTTGTTTCAAGCTTTAGGTACCATTGTCGATGAAATTGGTGATGCTAGCACAACAACTGCTAAGATCATACACTCTACACCACAACTTTTTGTTTTCTATATAAATTTTATTGTAATATGTTTTGGTAAAAAAATTATTTGATATATCTTTGTGTTAGAATTTTTTTAGTACCTCTTGATCTGCAATTGTTTTCTATCTTGTACATGTACTATTTTATGGTCTTCCGTCTCTATTCTCTAGAGATTGTGAGTTGATTTTTCAATGACCTAAGAGGTTTATATCTTCATCTTCCATATAGGCTTGGGAAATAAAGAGCTGAAGTAACAACGTGCATGCTCACAAAGTAGTTAGCGGCCTTGAACTCCAACACATTTTATGAGGGAGAGTGTAAATATATGGTGCAACCCAACACTAGGCACAACGATTGGCACTCCTTGCATAGTGATCTTAGTTGTTCTTGGAGGGGTATAAATCATTCTACATAGGATACATTTCATCCCAGTTGGTCATACAATAGAATAAAGGTGAGGACTGATGCCCAAACATAGTAAATAAATTGGAAACTCTCTTTGTCATGATTATGTCATCATCTTAATCCTTTTTTATCAATCGAGGCATGATATGAAAAATCAAAGGTCTAAAGTTAGAAGTTTAGGGACTAAAATATCATAGATGGGGCATGGATATCTTTCATCAGAAGAAGGTAACACAACATGATTTACCAAGTAACATAGAGGTCGCCCACAATCATGAAGAGGCTAAATATATCTCAATCAATAGTAGCAAGGCTTTTTCTATTGAGGGAACCCCATATCTATCCATTCCTAAACCTAAATACGAATATGTACCCTGAATTCATTTCCCCATTATCTTGCATATAAGACCAAGGGAACGAGTGCACCTACAAATCCTACACATATGAGTTCTCCAGCCAAGGTAGTGACTTTAAGGAGTGGAAAACAAAATCCAGCAACATCTAGTTTAGAAATAGATGCACCCAAGACTCTACTACCTCTATGCCTACCTCACCGATTCAAGAGGAGTAAAGCATACAACCACAAAAGATCTTGTTGTAATGGAGGGTTATTCTACATTGAGATTAGGGGATAAAGACCCTAAGGAGTTCTATGTTCCTCTACAATGATGCACTATCACTCCACCTCGAACCACATATGCAAAAAAAAGTTACATCTTAGAACAATCTAAAGTAAAGAAAGAAGAACATAAAATTCTAGAAATTTTTGGACATTTTCAAGAAGCTATACATTAATATTTAATTAGTACATGCCAATGAGAAAATCCTAGGATACATGAATTTAGTGAAGGAGATCATCACCAAGAAGTGCAAGATCAAATATTTGACATTGTGGAAATGAATGAAGTCATGATGCAATTGTTCAAAGGAGGCTTCCACTAAATAAGAAAGATTTGGGACGTTTCAATATCCCATGTTCTTAGGAAAACAATTTTAAAGAAGTACTATTTGATTCCACATAAAAATTAATCTCATGACACTTGTCACATTTAAGAATCTTGCATTAAAGGAGACGATAAAGACATGCACCACAATTCAATTGAAAGATTTTTCTATTGTGTGTCATGTAAGGATATGTGAGATTATTCTTGTCAAAGTCGACAAATTTATCTATCTAGTTGACTACATGGTTATGGCAATACAAGAGTTGTGAGTATATGCATTTTTGTTAGGGATGCCATTCCAAGCCACATCTGTTGTGATTATTGATATTGGTTGTGGATACATGATGCTTGGAATTGATGATGATAGGGTGAAGTTTAGATTATCAAATCATTCCTCACCACCCTTTTGTGACAACTTCGGCTAGACATAAGCATTAATTTGATCCTAGAATATAAAATAAGGATGCTCTATGAGTGGAAACCCACCAATTAGGATAACTAGATTGAATTTTCTTTGGATAGAGTATTGTTCTATAATTATGTATTCTTGTAACAATAAATTCATTTTATTTCATAGGCTAGTTGGTTATTCATTTTGATGTGAGTAAAAATAGGTACTCTGATGTGCGTTTTTAGTGTGTAAAAATTGTAGGATTCGATACCACTAACACAAAGTTGGTGGCACCAAGTAAAATTTGATTTGTTATTAGAAACTACAACAAAAATCCTGGTAGTGAAGACCCCATACCAATGACTTTTTACCCCACATACAGGGGATTTTACTACATGGATATGTTCCCCATTTTGGCATATCTTAATGGT
Source organism: Alisma plantago-aquatica (assembly GCA_963693085.1). Taxonomy (NCBI): domain Eukaryota; kingdom Viridiplantae; phylum Streptophyta; class Magnoliopsida; order Alismatales; family Alismataceae; genus Alisma; species Alisma plantago-aquatica. The sequence continues at coordinate 697,407,749 of OY856411.1, forward strand.
TGTCAATTATGTATCCAAGTTGGTTGATCGAGCCACCATAAAGTCCAATGATTCCAAACACTCATCAAGTTATTCAAAGAAATCATCTTTATTGGGTTTGGAATTTCACAAAGTATAATATCTGATAGATGATCACACTTCTCAGAGCTCAAGTTTGAATATTTGTTAACGAAGTCCAAGGTGCATAATTGAGCAATCTCTCTATATCACTTACAAATGAGGGGGTAAATGGAGGTTTCAAATAGACATATCGAGATTGTTTTAAAAGATAGTCAATTGTGCCAAGAAAGATCGGGAGATGAAGCAGATACACGCTCTGTCAGCTTACCAAACAACATTCAAGACTCCCTTGGATACCACATTGTATGATGATTCTTGACACCTTGCCATAAAAATGGAGCACAAAGCATGGTAGACAGTCAAATTGTTCAACTTTGGCCTTCTAGGAGCTGGAAAGAAGTTGTTCACTCAACTTCAAGAGTTAGAAGAGCCCTAATTAACCACATATGAGAACACAAACATCTACATGGAGTAAAATAATATGTGGCATGATGTCTTCTTGAAGAGGAATTATATTCAAGTGGATATCATGTCATACCTTATAATTTGCGCCTTTGACTCTCCCTGAGCAAGCTGCATTCTGTTAGCATGGAGCCTAACTAGTGAAACACACCTACTCCCACATATCTTTCATTTTATGGGACCAAAAAAGGCGAAACTTTATAAAATGGGCAATAGATGGAATGTTACTTCACTATGAAAGATAGAAAGTAAAGGAATCCACCTACCCTCACCAATCTCAAAAGCATCTTGATATATAGGCCTCAGGTCATCTACATTAACCCAATGGTTATGATTTTATTAGAATTTATTTAATTTTAGTTAGTTCCCTCATTCTTATAGTTCATTGCATAAACATTATTTTACATAGATCCTTATGCCACTTCATATTTAGATCCCAATTCTAGTCCAATCTGGTTGTAGGGAAGAACACAAGGAGAAAAGAGCCAATGAACTCCCCAACTGAGAGACTAGGAAACCTAGTTAGCCGACTAGATAGGATCTCAGGTATAAACCCCAAAATAGGTGAACCGACCAATTAGCATGACCAATCATAAAACTCACATGCAACAGGATGACTTTCACTCCATGCCAATGGGCTGACCAACTAATAGGTTTGACAAGTCAATTGTTTAACATCAAGCATAGTAACTCCCACCTTTGTAAGTTAGTTGGCTCATTCCTTAGTTAGCCCAACCACCTATAGACATAATAATCATTGCATACCAAATCGGCTAACTCAACTAACTAGTTGGTTGGTTGGAAAAGAACACCAAAGAAATAATGTTTTTAAAATCAATCAAGTTGCCTGATTGGATGACCAACTGGATGACTCATTTGTAGCATACACAAGCCATAAAGAATGCCAGTCAAACAATTTTCTAAGATGAATAAGGTGACTGCCCTATTTGAGATTTGTTTTTAAGGCTAAAGGTGATCAAATAATCTTAGCTCCCATTCTTTCCACTTGACCTCTATGAATCTTGTGAGAGATGTGTCAATGACCATCACGGGTTGTGCTTGTGTCCTATGCCAACCCAATAGCTATCCAAATACTGATGGAATGACTCATGTGAAACCCAATCACCATCCCAACTTCACCCTTAGCTACTCTTTGCCTTCTCTTCTCTTCTCTTCTCCCCCTCTCTGGTCTAGGGTTGGTCTACTAGATCTAGCCTCCACAATACCCTAGATATCATGAATAATCACACACACTGGTTGGCCGATCCACTTGCCTCCACCAATTTCTAGTACCACTCAATTGGCTATTTCATCTTCATCAATCTCTCTATCGCACACCCACATCCACCTCCTTCGCACTAGCTAGTTGCCCAATTTGTAGGGAAACCCACTTGATTCATAAATGATAGTTTTCAATGTTTGCCCATGAATTAAGTGATCTCATCCCCTCTCTCTCATCCAATCCACTAGAGTGGTCAGTCAATTCATGCTCCCAGTCGAGAGTCCGACCTCACTAGCATCAACCTTCCCTAGCAACTATGTTGAGATCAAGAGGGTATGGCTTGCACAACCCATCCAGAAGAAAATTTCTCGACAAAGCCAAGAAGTTGAATCCCTTCATCAAGAACATAGTACAAGACAAAGACAAGGATAAGTGACCTTCTCCTACTCTCTCTAGCTCATAATGTACCCGTCCAACTACAACCCGAGACATTGGGATCTAGGAGAGAAGAGTAGTAGATGATTCTAAGATGCATGAAGTGTCTAAGGAGTCATGAAGCATTTGTTGACAACATTGGAATGATAGATCAGATGCTCAAGGACATGGACCGAGCAAGTTTCCATGGTGTAACCACTACTACAGAACCTACCTTTAGTGTCGGTTATTTATGGCCTTTAGTGTCAGTTTCCGAGCGACGCCTATGTGGGCGACACTAAAAGGTCACCCATTACGCGTCGGTTCCAGAACCGACACCCAAACTCTTCGCGTGCGACCGAAAATGCACCATCAGGAGACTATAGGCGTCAGTTATTAGATAAGAAACCGACGCCCAAACCCTTCGTGCCACAGAAAGGGCGCCATCTTGGGCGCTATCAGTGTCGGTTATAAGCCAACAACCGACGAAATATGTCTTCGCGCCAAAAGAATATGTGTCGGTTACGTTTAAATAACCGACACTGTAAAGTTATGTGTCGGTTGTTTACAATTACCGACGCCTGTTATTGGCGCCATCTTGGGCACTATCAGTGTCGGTTTGTATTAAGAAACCGACACCAGGAAATAGGCGCTGGTTATATCTAAATAACCAACGCCTATTGGTTTTTTTTTTTTTACAGACCTGCAGACCTGCTGTGGCTGGTCGCAGGATGAGAAACCTGCAGTTCAGTTAACTGAATTGCAGGTTTTACGACATCCATTGATATCAGCCAACAACAGGCCACAAACTTGCAAATTTAACAACAAAAATATTCACACATGCATTTAGCAATACAACCTGCAGTTCCATTTTATTTTCACACATTTTGAAACATTCATATAGCTAGCAATCTGTAGTTCCATTCATTCACATTCACACATGTAGAAACATTCATATAGTAACCAACACTTTCATTCATTTTCACTCAGACACATGTAGAAACATCTAGACATGTAGAAACATTCACACATATTATAATTCAGAAATTCATTTACAAAATCCCCACTATTTGTATGGTTGTTGCCCATTCTTCTCTTACTTCATTTAATTCTCCCATCGTATAGGGAGCATGTACATTTGGTAAGTCCGATCCTGTAGTGGGGTCAGCTTTAAACACCTGTAAAGAGAATGATGTATATATATAATTAATGAGCTATAAATAAGATTGATATATTTCATATTATCTAATGAGACTATATAATACCTGAGCAATACAATCGATGTCCATACAACATGACAGACTAACACATATATAGTACATAACAAGAGCAGTGTCGAATTTACATACAACACTAGCTTAGTACATATATAGTGGGACTTATAAGGTGACGATCCCACCTGGTAAAACAGGTTACCGACAACTACATGTTACGACTGGGAGGTCGTGATTCAGCAACAGTATGCATTAGCAGGAGGACAAACAGATCACCATATGTTTGTCCTCATATGGTGATCTCTTGTCCTCCTGCTAATGCATACGTTGCTGAATCACGACCTCCCAGTCATAACATGTAGTCAGTAACCTGTTTTAGCAGGTGGTATCGTCACCTTAGTCCACTATATATGTACTAAGTTAGTGTTGTATGTAAATTCAGAGCTGTTGTTGTTATGCACTATATATGTGTTAGTCTGTCATGTTGTTATATGAATATGAATCTGAACCACTTGTGTGTGCTGCACTTTATGTATTGTATCTGTATCCTGCTTCTCTTCATTGGGGCTTCTTCCTGCATATCCCGCATAGCTATGTCATGTCCGTCCTGCATAGCCTTCTTCCTATATTTATTTTTCAAAGAGAATACAAACAAAAAGTTATTAGTGTAGAGTTAGTGAAATACTGATCAATGTCTAGAATTGGAATAGATCAAGAACCTACTCTCAGCATCGCGTATGTAATCTCGGGTGAGATTGGTCCTATAGTTCTTTAGCACCCTCCCACAATGTTTAGCATTTGTATTAACTAGAAGATAATGAAACATCAAATCAGAAAATGATATTGATATTAAAAAAGTAAACATTTAGCTTCAATAAAAAAATATAAACATGCATGCCTCTAAAATTGTGATCTTTTATCAATTAACAATCCTTCATTGTGATCTCCACGCACATATAAGTCATCATTAGCTTCAATATTTTCTGGAGTTGGCAACCCAACTGAGAATGGACTGGAGTCATCATATTTATCATAATACTCTTCTTCATCTATAGGATCTTCAATGAACTGTCTTTTACCATGAAGAACAACCGACCATTTATCATTTGCAGGATCATCGATATAAAATACTTGTTTCGCCTGTGATGCCAATATGAATGGTTCAGCCTTCTCGCCAATCTTTTCAAAGTTCACTAAAGTGAAACCCAATTCATCCACTATAACTCCTTTGGTGTTATCAACCCAATTACATTTGAAGAGCGGAATTCTGAAATCTATGTAGTCAAATTCCCATATCTCTTCAATGACACCGTAATATGACATTTTAGCTTCATGTGGACTCTTATCCTTTGCACTTGCAAAAAACATAGTCGATGCTTGAAGGGTGACCCCACTATTTTGGACGACACTCTTATCATCTTGGCGCTTTGTGTAATATGTGAATCCATTAATGTCATACCCTTCATAAGACATAACAGTCAACTTTGGTTTAAAGGCGAGGCATTTGATAGTTTCAGTAATATCATCTGGTGTTTGAGATAGTTGATGTAAGACTTTATCTTCAAACCACTTAATAAAAGTCTTGTTATGCTCTCTAGCAAGCCACATTGTATTGGCTCGAGGATATTGTCTTTTGATGAAATTGGTATGTTCCTCGATATAAACGTTCACTTCGTCCATGTTGTGCAAAATATACAAATGACCTTGTTCAACTGCTCACGGCTGATTACTTTCACACGTGATCCCAAAATTCCTTTGCCAAATAGCTCGTCAATATTCTTGTCATTATCAGGAGTGTCATTACCACTGAGAAAGTCATTGCAGAAATCCATAACCTCTCTCGCCACATAACCTTCAATAATACTCCCTTCAGGCCGATAACGGTTTCGAACATCATCTTTAAAAATGCTCATGTATCGTTCAAAGGGATACATCCAATGCAAGAAAACCGGGCCCAAGATTTTCACTTCCCTAGTCAAGTGGACAACAAGATGTACCATGATATCAAAGAACGAAGGAGGGAAATACATCTCAAGCTGACATAGGGTAACAACCACTTCTCTTTACAAATTATCGAGAGTCTCAGGGTCAATAACTTTGCTGCAAAGACTGTTGAAAAAGAAACAAAGTCTGGTGATTGCAAACCTTACATGCTTCGGCAATATAGATCGAATTGCCACGGGCAATATTTATTGCATTAGAGTGTGACAATCATGAGATTTAAGTCCTATCAACTTCAGATCTTTCATTGATACCAATCTACGGATGTTGGATGAGTAACCATTTGGCACCTTAACATTTATCAGGCATTCACAAAAAGCTTTATTCTCTTTTCTAGACAACGTGTAACATGCGGGAGGTAAGTATGTTCTTTTACTACCCATTTCACGTATTTCTGTTAATTCTGACCTTATTCCCATTTCACGTAGGTCCAGTCTGGATTTTATCCCATCTTTAGTCTTACCTGGTATATTTAACAGAGTACCAATGATGCTATCGCAGACATTTTTCTCAACGTGCATTACATCGATACAATGTCTGACTGTCAAAGAACTCCAATAAGGAAGATCCCAAAATATTGACTTCTTCTTGAATGAAGAATTGTCACTCCGTGTAGTACCTTGTGATCTCTTACCAAATTCATTGACAAAGTCTTTTATTCTTTCATAAACAACCTCCCCTGGTATAGGTTTAGGTGCACTGCGTTCCTCATTCAATCCATTGAATGCTTTGCGCTTCCTACGATACAGATGGAATTTTGGAAGAAACCTTCGATGATCGAGATATACATTCTTACCGCCATGTTTTAGTCTTGTTGAATCAGTGTTCTCTTCACATATAGGACATGCTTTAGCTCCTTTGACACTATATCTAGACAAATTCCCATATGCTGGAAAGTCATTAATAGTGCAAAACAACATAGCATGCAAACGAAATGTCTCTCTTCGTGAAGCATCATAGGTCATCACACCTTCACCCCAGAGTTTCTTTAAGTCATCAATCAGAGGTTCAAGATAAACATCGATGTCATTTCCAGGTTGTTTAGGGCCCGATATCAACAACAACAGCATTACGTACTTATTTTTCATACACAGCCAGGGAGGAAGATTGTATATAACAAGCATGACTGGCCAAGTGCTATGTTGGCTGCTCAATGTCCCGTACGGATTCATCCCGTCTGTACAAAGCCCAAGTCTTAGATTCCTGACTTCTTCACCAAATTCAGGGTACAATACATCAATCTTCTTCCACTGTGGGGAATCAGACGCATGTTGTAGGATCCCATCATTAATTTTCTTAACATCTGCATGCCACCTCAAATTCTTCACATCTATCGGATTGGAAAACAAGCGTTGAAACCGTGATATTATAGGTAGATACCACATCACCTTGGCGGGAGAACCAGTTTTGGACTCCCCCGAAGTCGTCAATTTATACCGTGACGCACCACATTTTGGACAATCTTTCAAATCTGCATAGTCCTTTTGAAATAATACACAATCATTAGGGTATGCGTGTATCTTCTTGGCATCCATTCCCATTGGGCACAACAATTTCTTTACCTGGTATGTTGAGATTGGCAGCTCGTTTCCTTCAGGAAGCATTTCTTTCAACAAAGACAGCAATGACGTGAAGCTTTTTTCGCTCCATCTATTGTTAGCTTTCAACTTATACAATCTCAACACAGCGTTAAGCTTCGTAAACTTAGTACAACCTGTGTATAACGACATCTCAGCATCATGCACAATGTTTCTAAAAATGGGAGGTGGATCGGTGTGCTCTACCCCACAACTATCCAACATCGCATCAACGATGTCTACTGGAACTAGTTCATTCACATCTACGTCATCGTAGGCAATTTCTTCTTCCATACAAGCACTGCTATCGACATCCACTGGTTTTGGGTTTGAAATCTCTCCATGCCAGTGCCATTCTGTATAGCCTTGTATAATCCCGTTGCACATGACATGAGTCATGATTTCGTCACCAGTGTTGACTTTCAAGTTGTTACCGCAATGTCTACATGGACAGTAGAACCTATCTCCAGGTTGTTTCCTATGTTCCTCGGAAAATTTAATGAACTGGTGAAGACCAGAAATAAACTCTGGGGGTGCAGCGATTGCGAATGGACATCCATGGTCTATCCATTCTATGATCAAAGAGAAAACAAGTATATATTAGGACAAGATTAGGGTCTAGGGTTAACAAATACATGTGATGTCATTATTATATATAATAAATGTGTACCACCTATCCATTCTTGAACACCTAATCTCACTAGTAAGTGTATAATGTGTATTGGGTTTTCAAGAAAATTTTGGCAGCATTTCCCCGCTGTTTTCCAAGTACATATGTACTTAGAGAACAAACGGGGAAATGCTGCCAAAATTTTCTTGAAAACCCAATACACATTATACACTTACATCCTAAGAGAGATTAGGTGTTCAAGAACAGTCCCAAACCGGGGACTATCCAAGATTTACTCCTAATGAGTAAATCTTGGACGGGTTTCTAGGCCAACAAATAATGTATTGTCATTCTTATACCTAAAATCCTAGTTCTTCAATTTAGGGTGATTATTGATGTCTTTAAAAGCATGATTGGCAATTTAGGGAAAAGTTCATCATTTACATTCCAAGCATGTCACATGTGTACATTACAGTTCATCATTAAGCAAGATATAAGCAAGTATGTCATATTAAAATAGACTAAACAATATGAGAAAACAGTAGTGTAATCATGCAAATGGGAACATTCATGGGAACACACACTTCAGTTATAAGCATTCATGTAGCAACTTTCAGTTCCATTCATGGGAACACACACTTCAGTTATAACAATAACTAAACAAAGGGGTTGGTGTACCCTAAACATGCGCATAATTAAAAAAACTATTACTACAGACAAGTCTAGATAGATAGACAACTAAATACTACACCAACATGGTCCCGCATGCATCAGTAACTTCTTTTTGATGATGAAGCTGTGTCACGAAGCTCCTCACTGTATTTAGACGAATCTGAACTGACAGGGGCCTCAGATTCAGATTTGTCCGAGCTGATATGCGACGCCGTGCGCTCATACCGCAGAAGATGATCGGGGGTCTCGCAGTTGTTGTTGGTTATCCAAACTTTGATGGAATTATCGCCAACTGGACGGAGAAAAAGCCTGTTCCAACGGACCACATGCAGCTCTCCAATCCAATCACGCCAACCGGATTTTGATACAAGATTTCCCGCCAAATCATACTCAACCTCGATAACATGTGAATAATTACCAAAAGTTAGGGTCACTTTACCAGGCATGTAGTGTCTTCCTTTTAGAAAACACCAATGTTTGGGTATGACCAATTGGTTTAAGGAACGATCATCTAGGATGATGTCCAATTGTTCTTCAATAAGGAACGTTAACATTGACATAGAGGCCCAGTTCATAGTGACTGTTATGGGTGGACAGAGACTGCACAATATTAGTATTAACAAAGTGTAAGTACATATAACGATGTTATATATTTTCAGAAAAAGTTGTATAACATCAGTTAACCTTTTATTACTTGTCATAACCAACTTTATTGTGGTAGACATGATAGCTTGAAAAGAAGTCTACAAATGTACTTAGAGAACAAACAAGGAAATACTCCTAATGAGTAAATCTTGGACGGGTTTCTAGGTGCTTACTAAAATAGAACCATTATATGGAACTAATCCTACATTATACACATACTTTTCCTGAGTAAGATAATGTGCACTTCATGGAATTATTAAGATCTGAATATATATAAGTTGTTTCTACCTACTTTGATGGGATTTTATAACATTCGAGTCTTCCATTTATAACATTAAGATCTGAATATATATAAGAATCCCATTTGATACACACGATTGAGAATCTTTCACGATACTAGGAAAATACACTAACTAGATATTCATTTAGGTGTTAGACATCAATATGTGTATGAGCCCTAATTAAAACTGATTCTCATAAGAAGTAAATAAATTTAAAAAAAAATGCCCAGCAGCAGGGCGGAACCTTGAGGGAAGACGAGCAGAGGAAGAAGAAGAAAGCAGGGCGGGCACCTTGAGGGAAGAAGAGCAGCGGCCGAGGCAAAGTCCTAGCAGCTTCCGGCGGCGAAGAGAGGAGCGGCGGAGAGGGCGGCGAGGCTAGTAGACCTAGCTGCTACCGGCGACGGCGGAGAAGAGGCCGGCGGACGGAGAAGAGGCCGGCGGGCGGAGAAGAGGCCGACGGCGGAGGAGAGGCCGGCAGGCGGAGAGGGAGGCCGGCGGGCGGGCGGAGAGGGAGGCCGACTGCTTCTCGCTCAACGGTGACGAGCGGCGAGCACGGAGGAAGGAGCGGCGGCGGCGGTGGCAGGAAGCAAGGGAAATCACCGGAGCTAGGGAAATCGGGAACGAAATAGGGAAATGGGAAGAATCGTTTGGGCAGGGTGAACTATTAAGTTGAAAACACGTGTCGGTTCTTTAAAAAACCGACAACTAAACCAACAGTGTCAGTTCTTTGCCACAAACTGACAACTATACTAGATTATAGTCGTCGGTTTTTGATTAAACAACAACCGACAACTATTTCTATCTCACGAATACCCTTTAGTCGTCGGTTATTTAGTTACGAACCGACGCAATATGTAAAATATTGGAGCCAATTTTTTCGCTGGAATTTTGGGTTTGGCGGTTGATTTTAGGTGTCGGTTTTTTATTAATTAACCGACACTTAATAAAAGCGGTACCCGTGTCTGGTCGACCTTCACGGATTGGATGTCGGTTTCTGTTCCAAACCGACACAGTAGGGTTTATGTGTCGGTTTTTGTATACAACCGACACCTTGAAAAGTGACTTTATAAGCCATTTCTGTAGTAGTGAGCCAACCACTCTTCTTTGATAGTGACACCTTCATCATGGCAATTTTTAGGTCAATGCATACTGGAGGGCACAAGTCTCCCTTGTCGATCCATTTTCCCCTCTGACATTTCACCACATCCCAATAAGTACAAGAAAAATGTTACTACTATTAAGAAGAAGCATTAAAAGATCATGGAGACCATTAGGTTTAGTTGCCCTGATGGGCATGTATGACCACACTAGACAAGATCGGTATGTAACACCCTCTTGTGGACATGCTTCATCTCTACCACATTTTACACTTTTATTCAGAGTCCACTTACTCTACAAATAACTCACCCTGAAGTTCCTCACCACATTCACAAAAATATGGCTAACATGAACCACTATGACTGCACATTGGTTGCTTGGTGAATAATATGAGATCAAATATATACTCTCACAACCCTCATTCTAGATGTTGACCCTGATTGACTAAATCAGTGTGACCACACCAACCACAATAATTACAATAAGAAATTCATGGATGGGAAAATTTGGTCTGAAATTACTAGGTAGATGACATTGTTAGAGAATAGTGCTAAGGTATATTTCATCCAAAACTCCTTGTTGAGTTATATCCATCACATATTTTTGTTCACAATTTTTAGTAAGGCTAGTTCACGAAGAGTAAATATATTGACCTTTGTCATCTCTAGTGCATACTAAATGAGGAGCCAACCAACTAGGGAGTGCATTGATTAAGCATTTGCACCTTGTCATCACGTAGAATATTAGCTATCAATTCTTGCATGGGGATTGATTACTACCATCACCACATACTTGGGTTAGACACACATTTCCTATGAAGAAGTTACTAAAAAAAGTGGAACATTGATCAACATGAAGTATTTGTAGGAATCTTCCTCCATCAAACACTTTATTTCCCATTTTTCAATGAAAGCTTAGCACAACTTACTTTTCCTACTCACACCTACTTTGCAGTGGTGAACCTTCCATATGACCTTACACATTTGTCACAGAAACACCACTACTCATACTAGTACTTTCCCATGGAAGGTGAGGTTCCACAACCTATTTTAGGATGATTCAGTGACTATATAGATGCAAATGATGAGAATACATGTCCCTCCATATATTCAATTGGATGATGCATGAATCGACAAGTAATTGATATTGCCACACACGATGGCCCATTTGACTTCACTGAATTCCAACAATATCTTGAACACATCAAGAGAAAATAGACTTATGTGGAGTTGGAGCTACAACAACGAGGCAAACAAGTGAACCACATGTACCTGATGAACCACACCGATCACTAGTGACATGATCTATGTTCAGTTAGCACTCACCTGACTCTGATCATTGGTTGTCCAATTCTGATCTCCACTGTGGGAGTTGTCTATGTCAAATCTGCTTTGTTGTCCAACTTGATGAGGATTCAATGATCTCTATGTACCCTCTAGGGAAGCGTCAGGTAAGAAGGTGTGAGTATTTTCTATTCCTAATGCCAAAAGTAGGGACTACTTCGTCTCACCCATGATTGATATCATTTCTCCTCATATGATCTTTCTTTCTACGATTGATTCTCACTTCTTCCTTTTTGTCAACGTCAAAGACTAAGGGAAATGATTCTTCTGATAGGAATTTCAATAGCAGTCGGACATGGCATCATGTTTTAGGCAACAAGGATTTTGGATTCTTTTTTAGAACGAATCAATCAATTTAAGAACCATCTTCAAAAAGAAATAGGGATCCCAAATTCGTTCAAGAGCAAGAAACTTATAATATTGTAGATCATCGTGGGTTTTTTACAATGTTGACCCACTTAATTCCTCTTGCTATCACTCGAGCCATTTCTAATACCTCTACTATCCCTCCCCGATAAAGCTTCCACATTGTACCTCTCGCTTTGCTCGAGCTATTTCCAATTCCTCTAGCTAACTGTCGAGAGGGAAGAAAGGAGAATTGACTTTGACCTGCACCCCAATGATTTTTTAGCACATCAAACCTACCTCAGCAATGTTTCCGCTTAGTCCCCTTCCTAGACGAGCCCCCAGAATTGGAGTGACCCATATGTTAGATCTTCAAACCATATCAAATTCCATCCGCCTTAATCACAAAGGCCCACCTAAGGGTGACCAAGTCCAAGTTCTTAGCTGCGGTAGCTTTGTTTTTCTTATCCATTTTGAATTTAGTATTTGCTTAGGGATGAGCAAAATTCTATGTCTAGACTGGAGGGTGGATGATACATACCTATTCCACCACATCTATCTTCTAATTCTATTTTATATTTATTACTTATCTACTTCGTGTCATGCATACATCCATACCATCACATTTTGTGTAATTTTCAAAGATTATCTTCATTCTAGTGTAATGAAGCAATATATAGCTGACTTTGGTCAAATGTTTTGCTTAAAATTAGATACTTTTGCATCAATTTCGTCATATAGCTCCATTGAACGAGTAAATCTTCTTTGTAAGCTCTATCATGAGATGTCTCCACTATTTATAACTCATTTCCCTTTCTTCTTCTATGTTTCCTGGATGTTTTGATATTTAGTTTTTTGTTCTCTTTTACCATTTTAGTTTTAGTTTGTTCCTGTCATTCATAGTGTTCCACCCAGTTAGTTGTTGTGTATCGGTCTTGTGATCTGTTGTCCTCTTGGTTGAGAGCTTAGGGATCCCGAGCCATTGCTTGGTCTTAAGTTTACTGCAGGTTGATCTTTATTTGGGTTTATGGTTTTGTTTAAAGAGGATTTTGGTTATCAATATAGTGATTTGGTTCAGAATAGATACCACATCCTCAAGTTCTATTTTGAAGTCATACTTCATTAAAATTTGCTTTTGTCAACACTACGAAAGAGAAATCTATATAGAAGTGTTATATTCTTGTTCCAATATGTGTTTTCGTGGTTTCTTGTTCTTGTTCATTGTATTGGTTGATGATCTGAAGTCTTATACTTATATATTATGCATTCCTTATGAGCAATGCATTGATTAGTTTCTCTAAAGATACATAGCAACATATTACGGTTAGGAGGAAAAATATCATTTTCATTAAATTTGGACTTTGTGTTGTTCATTTTGTAGATTGCATAACAAAAACATTAAGTTCAACATATTAATTAGTAATATAAATAAAATCTCATGGTCATATTTTTATGAGATCGAATTTGTTTATCTTTTTAACATGTATTATTTCTTGATTTTGAAATATCTACAAAAATTTATTAATATTTTTAATATTTATCTATACTAGAAAAGTCAGTCATATGTTTAAGACCTGATGGTGGCTATAAGGACATGCCACTTACTAGGAGAACATGCCCAAGTGTCAGCCTATGGAATTGAGGCTCAGTCTAAGCTTCATTGTGTTGCCACACAACCCATTGCCCCTCACCCTATTCCTCACTCATGTACATAGTAGATAATTGGTGTGTGCCTAACGCCATGGATACAAGGCTGTAACAACATGCTACTACTTGAGGTGGGGGGTTGCTCTTCCTAGTACCCAGGAGTCTCACCTTTATCCTTACTAAGAAGCACTATCATGCTCATTTATAAAGTTTCATTTTGGTTGAATTAAAAGCTAGGTATTGAAATTTTGTTTTTAAAATGTAATCCTTCTTATTCCTCCCATTTCTCCTCATTTTTCATATTATGGTTTAATTTCAAAAGATCCTAACTCGACGTTTTGATGGTTAAATTATAGTTTTACCTCTTATTGTTTTAATGACAACATTATCCTACCATATAGTAGATACTAAATTTGTACATTTTTGGTTGAATTGAAAGCTAGGTATCAAAATTTCATTTATACATTAGAGGATTACTTAATTTGTAAACTTGATAGTTGTCATAGCCAATTTATTAGAGATTTTTTAAGGAGTTTTAGTAGTCATACCTATTTATGAAATTATTATGTATTATTTTCATTTACAGTATGACATGACAATTCATACGTTTTGGTACCTTAAACTACTATTGTAATAAACTAATGATTATTATTAATCAGGGATCATTGGTATTTTTAGAAAGTTTCATATATGTTTCGGTATTATTTTATCCTTCACTTCTTTTTGTGACAATACACACTAATAAACTTAAAGTTTTACTTAAAATCATATTACTTTGGGTTCAAATATAATGGATAATTATATCGTGTAAATTAAAGAAAACTATGTTCTAGAGGAAGTTGGATAATCGAGGCATGATATACCATTTCTTGGAACATAATAGAATATTCACAATTGAATAAAGTTATACACAACCCATTTGTTTGGAAAGAATGACTATTCAGACTATTGTAATGCTAGCCATCATCAAAATTAACTATCAGACATCTTGGGAATGGATTTTTGTAGGGAAGGTGTGGTTATTCACCACCCTTAAATTTTTATTAAGCTAACACCCAATCATCTTCATACTCTAGAAAAAGAGGGGTTGATAAGATGTCTATTGTATCTTGAAATAGTATGCATTTGTAGAATCAATCTATGTGTTTTATATGAGGAAATTTAGTTTGTTGTGAGATACTCCAAGCCCCTTCGATCTGTAACTCTATTCTTTGAAAAATATACCCCTGAGCAAGTCATGAGTTCTTCACCCACTATAACATGAGGAAATAATGTGAACATTTAGGAGGTATGGAGGCTAAGAAAAATTACTTACATGACTTCTTTAATCAAGGAAATAGGAATGACTTAGTTATATGAACCTCTTAGAGTGCTTCATATTGTTTCTGAAGTTGGGTGGTCATGGAGGAAGACATCATTTCCTTTCTTGTGTTCTAGGCATAGTGCTGCATTAAAGTGACCCATCTATGTGTGAGGATGGATGAGAAGTTTCCCTTGGGGAATCATGGTGGATAGAAAAACTTTAATCTAGTTTACATGTGTCTTATATGGTCCTACCAACAAAACAACCTCACAAGACCATGGCGAGCGTGACGAAACCCTTTTGGGGACAAGTAGTGACATAGTCAATTTGAGACAAGGCACTCTAGGTGCATTGAACATGGGTTAATGGATCCAGTGCAACAATGAAACTTAGTGTAGTAAACCTATAATCTTAGTAGGCACGACTTCCTTGGTCTAGGATAGATTAGCATGGACCCTCAATCATGATTGATGGTCAATATGTGACAAAAGGTATTATTTTCGTGGGCATATGTTTAGATTTTTTTAATATATTTTTGACATGTCATGTACTAGTTTCATTGGATAATATTAGAGTGTTTGTACATTATGCATGTTCATTTTCATAACAAAAGTAACACATAAAGAAATGATAAATCATTGTGAAAAATAGAAAATAACGATTCATGAATCTCAAATAAAGTCAACAAAACCCTATCCCGACACACAAAATCTCATGGTTATGATTTCATACTTTTGTGTTTAAAAACTAATTACCTCTAAAGTATATCGTGTAGATAAGTAAATGTCTAAATTTTAGGACTTGGAATTTCCTCCCTATTGTAGAAATTATAATTGAAAAATGTTATAACTTATATACTCTAAAACAAATAAAGTTGTTGCATCCTTAACCATAATTCTTTATGGAAAAAATTCAAGAAATTAAAGTACAATGAGAATTTTCAGATCAAGTCATCCTTGAGTTTGAAGTTGGTGAATAAAAATTCAATTAGCCTAGTTATTACCTCATGAAGTCACAAAACAATATTCGCTTGAATTTGATGTTTGATTGAAGGCTGATTATATCATTATGTATTTCTTTATCTATAGCTTGAGTAGCAAGTTATGAGTAGGAGATATATTTATTTAAATCCCATATTTTCCTCATAGAAAGATTAAGTTATATAGGAGTAAATCTTCAAGTTTTTAGTTAGTCATAGTTATAGTTTAAGAGTTATGGATTTTCAAATTTTGAATAAAGTTTTTCACTTAAGAGCTTGGTTAACTGATTGATCAATAAATCATGACATCGAATGTCACCCAGTCTTAGGGGAGCCAGACTTGATTCCACCCTCTTGATGTGTCATGTACCTGCAACCCTTAGATCCATAATCAATGACATAAATGTTGTCTTTAACCTTTCAATATTCATGAGAAGGCCCCCAATCAAAATCCTCTCTCTAACCATCTCTCCCTCTCTCTAGTCTCTTTCACAACATGTGAACCTTGAAAACTTGCTCCTATCACCAATCCAATCCTAATTATTTGAGGATAGAGGAAAAATGGTGCCTTGACCACCACAAATGAGGACCCCACCATCAGCCTTCCTAAATCCATCAGGCAATAGACCTTGACAACCCCGAACCTAGTTTGAAACACAAATAAAGCCTCCCATCTTACTATGTCTCTTGAACTTAAATTCTTCTCTTTATTTTCCACTACCACCAAGCCCTATAACCCCCATCCTCATTTTGTTACTATTGACTATACTGCCACCACAGAATAGGTCTCAGAACCCCCCTTCTCCATGGCCTCTGACCCTGATCTAGGCCTCTTTTGAACTTGTAGTTCCATGATAGGACCATCCAACACATTCATGTACTCTTTGAGCCCCACCTTGTTGTATAACCTCCAAGCTCCAATGGGGGTGTGTCACCCTCCAATACCCTCCTTCTCATCTACACTCCAAATCTCCAATGAGGGTGCCTCATTGTGTACTGCCTACTTCATGGGCCAAGATTTTTAGAGGGGAAGTCTACTAACTGCTAGATCTTAATTAGTGGGGTCCACAAAAAACAAGGATTGACTGACTAGAACCAATACTGCCCCAACTTGTCACTCATGGATCTATTAGTGGAGAAGGAAAGTAACTACTACATGACTTGAATTTTTTGATGTTTAACCATGATCTGATGTTCCCTTCTTTTTACATTTTAGGTAATTACCTTTGTCATAGACTATAAACCAAAAATTTCACCAAACTTTTAACAATTCTAAAAAATGATGACTTTGTTAAAAAAGAATATATAGGTAGTAAAAAATTATGAGAGAAAACCAACAAACATAGTTTATATACTTTCTATGGCTACACATATTAATTTGCATTGTCATCCCTAAATACCACCTTTTTTAATGATTTGACTTGATTAATGACCTATTCTTTAAAGACCATGACTCTATGGCCCTTGATCTAATAGCATTAGTAACTCTAATGCGTTGGAAATATGTTGAAGCATGTAGCTTAGGTCTACATAATATACGCTATACCCTAGTTTTGAGTATGCCTTGGAAAATCATATTTGATATGAAAATGAGTATAAGTCCATTTCAGATTAGTCATGAAATAACAATGATATCCCAAATAATAATGCATGTCTCCCTTAACAAGAACTCTGGATAAATGGATTTAGGATTCAACATGATGATTTGTGGATTCTATCCCTAAATTAAGGGTCCATGGAACCAATCCCAAATTGACAATTCAAACCCTTTCTTAGACCTCATAATCCTTGATAAAAGATTTCGAGAAATTATTAACACCTTAGTGTCAATTATTGATTTTTGTATTGAACCTCATTGGGACACATGCGTTGAGTTGATTGGATAATGCCTACTCTCAGAATAAGGTACATGTATCAATTATGAGTAATCACCCTTAACTGAGCTTTGTTCTCCAAGATTCTCATCGTTTACACAAAATGCAAAATTCCCTTCATTTATTTAATATATGCAATTCATTACAATATATGTGCATTACTTATATAGTCAAGATAATACTTGAACTCTATGATGGGCTTCATAAAGGAGATATGAGGAAATATTCACTATCAACATATAAGAGACGAACACAAAGAGTGTGACCAAATATTTTGATAAGGCGAAGAAAGCTCATTGTTGGGGCAGTCACCATGAAGCTCACAATTGGTAAAAACTCCATCGAGGTCTATTTTTGGAACAAGGAGTTGAGATGAATTACTTCATAGGTTCAAAATATATGCCAATTGAGCAGTTCATTACTTGAAACTATTTGATCTTATATTACTATATAAGTTGCTAATAATTACATGCACATATTTGTGGTTTCACCCACATATACATCATAGTTTTATGATAAATCACATTCTATTTGTCAACATTTTAGGTTAGACAAGTATCTGAAGAAAGAATCTATAGACGTCGAGAGGGTAATCCACAAGATGTGAAGTTGATGATACAAAGTGTATTTAGTTAGTTCATTGTTAAAATACTCAATTTCTCATTTTTAAAACTTATGTAACTCCTTAGAGGATAATAGGAGGGTTCCTTATACTAACACATCAATATAAGGTTATCAAGATACATTTTTGTAACCTCATAACTTAGTAAATATGTTGAATATTTTAGTTTCACTATCATAACCATATCTACATGTTCTAAAATATATTTATGACTACAAATTGTAGGTTGATTCTAGATGTAGTACTAACCAATAATGCTTTGATTATTTTCATAAGCAATTTATTGATAAAAATGATTAGAATAGTAAGATCAATTGAAATATATAAACAAAATGATAATGAAGAAGTGACCCCCAAAGAGTTAATAAGATATAGAAACCCTAAAATGACCTAGGAGGTACTAGTATGAGGTTTGATGGATGTTCATGCAATGTTCATGATACTTTTGAACTTGGTATTGGAATTAAGGATTCAAGAACCAATATTAGATTGGTGCATAGAGGCAAATAGTTCCTAGTGTAATAGGTTTTATGGAAAGAACATGCATGATAGTTAATGTAACAACGTCTTGTGCAAGGCTATCATATTATTGCAATGGACAATATGTTGTTTGTGACATTTTTTAGAACGTATCCTGATGATCCATGCTTCCATGCGATAAAAATGGATCACACTTGAGCGTTGTTATATTAGAAATCTATACAATGTTAAATTTGTAAACAAAGGGTTATAAATGATATTTAATTAATAAAGATAGGATATTCTGGTTGTTTTCTACCTTCTAACTAGAATCTTATTTCATAGGTTGTTCTCCTTCCTCCTCCCATATTTATCAACATTGAATTGTTATTATTCTAGATATATCTTATTCTCTCATCTAGCATTATGTATAAACAAAAAACTATACACGTGAGAAATTTATCCCATTAATCTAATCTAAAAACATATTTTTGAAGAAATCTTGGTCACATTGATGATAAAAAAGAAGCCTAGTCAAACAAAGAAAATCTACAACACTTATGGATTAATAATGCCCTTCACCCCCATGAATATATAGCTAAAAGTAATTTCATCTCATCAATTTGCAAAAAGGAACCATATTAAAAGAACTTGAAACAAGTTATAGCTCTCAACTACTAAAACTGACAATCTCTTCATTTACATAGATCAACCCCAAAACACCCATTGTGTCAAGTGGATTTTAGAGTTATATTTTTCACTAGAAAGATCCCCTATTGTTATCTTGTACCCCTCGTGTCAAGTGGATTTGGGGTTGTACATTGTCACTAGAAAGGTCCACTTATTGTTTCCAGTCACAAATATCTCATGCATTTTGGGCATGTACTTATTTGAAATTCATTTCCCAGACCTTTAGTAAAACTTTTTACTTGGTCTCTAGGGTTTAAATTCTTTAATCAACTCTATCCTTGATAAGATGGGTTGTATTGGGCCTTTTCCTTGTATTATTTGTTAGATGAGCTAAAGCCACTCCACCTCTTATTCTCATACTCACTATGGACAAAAGTTTTGGGAGCATTTCCCTACTTCGCCACCAGTAAATACAAATGTTTATCAAATATTCTCTATGTCTCTAAAGATAAACTGTGTATCCCTTCATCCAAATGTAGGCATCTGGTCTTCTCTTGGTTTGGCTTGTTTTTAGGGTTAACTTAAAACAAGAGGCTCATTTGAGAATAGCTATAGATTTTAAAATGAACTTACAAAACAAATTATTGATTATTTGCATTTTTGTTAGACAGTCCATATTTTGTGTATGCTATGTCAAACAACTATCCTAGTCAACACTAATCCTTCTCTACATGCCAGGTGACACATGTGATGAACCCTCATATAATGATGATGATTTGGAACCCTGTGCTGGCCGTACAATTATAATCTTCTTGATTTAGTCTTTTGCTTTCCTTGAGATTTTATATGGTGTCTCGAGCAAACTTTAAAAACTAGTTGCATGGACTTATCTTAAAGCTACACTACTCACACCCTCTTCACATTTGTTCACCCATGTGGTCATCGGGAGATGAGATTAATTTTGATGTGGCAGAAAGCCCACTTATATAATTAAGGAGATATGAGAGAGAAAAAGAGAGAGACAAAAATTATTTTGTTCAAAACTTTTAATTCAAATATTTTTTAATAAAACTATTAGATTCCTTATAAAAATACTTTCTAATATGACTAATGATGACATACTTTAGAAAAATAGTAGTATGAGAGATGTATAATATTTGTGTTTTAGGATGAAGTATCCATCGTTCTAGGTACATTACCTCATCATTCGCATACAATACATCCATGTTTAGGGTACATTACCTCATCATTCAGGTACAAGACATCAACAATAAACATTTGTACTGTACCTTCAAAATGGGAGTAATGTATTTCAAAATACAAGTCCTATACAACAGAGTATACTATCAATGTCTGGGCTACAATACCCGTGTTTTGGGGTACGATACCTATATTATCTGATAAATTACTCCCATTTTGAGGTGTTGTGAGGTACATCACCCATATTTTAAAGTTACAACACTTGTACTTTGGGGGCACAATACCTGTTATTTGAGGTACGATACACATGATTTGGATACATTACTCCCATTTCAAATGTACAAAGTAATGTACCCAAAATACGAATAGGTAACACAAAATATGGATATTGTACCCCAAGATGTGTGTATTATATTTCTCTTATATTAGTTTTTCTTAAAAGTATGTCAACATTAGTTTTATTAAAAAGTATTATTTGTAAGAAATTTAATTATTTTTATTTCGATAAAAAATCATTATAAATTAAAAGTTATGAGTAAAATAATTTTATACATTCCATATTTTTATATTATTTTCATATTATTATTTTTAAAATATGCCAACATTAATCTTGTTTGAAAATATTTTAAAAAATAATAATTTTTTATTTCTTCAAAGAAAATCTTTATGGATTAAAAGTTATAAGTAAAATAATTGATTTTCTCTCTTATCTACTTCCTCCTCATTGTGGACAAGTGTGCAACAACACCAAGTCCCGAGATCTATGTGGGCAGCCGAGTGGAGTATGTACGTTGGCAAGATTTTTTCTTATCTTATTCCTTTAGATTTGTTGTGTCTTTTATTCATACTTTGAGTTAAACATCAACCCCCTCCACCCCCTCCCTTGATTTCTTTGGGAATTAGTGACCAGATCTAACCCCTGATAATGGTATGGCATAGTTTATAGAATTACCGATCGATCATTAATAATCTCATTTATGATCACTAATACCGTCATGCGTGTGGAATGAATAATGATTCCTATGGATAAGACGACCGAAGAGGAGGCAATTGACCACTGACCTGAAGTACGTTAGGTATAAAGTATGCAAGCAAGACACGGTAGAGGCATGCAAAAGGTGGGTTGTGGGGTTGGTGTTGATAGCATACGATCCGACACATGCACTGCTCATCCTTTCACTTGATGCAGACGCAACACCAAGACGAACCCTTCCTGTGTTGTTGAATATTAAAGAGTTGAGGGACCCCTCACCGGCCGCATCTATAACAGTGACATTGCTTAGAATTGGAGGTGGATATGACTTATGAGCAAGAAAGAGCTAGCATATCTAAAGATAGGAAAAAAACACACACCTGTATCGGGTATCATCCAGAAACATCAACATGTGGGATCCGGAACGAGCTTTTTTGAAGATAAAACGTCTGGCCATGTTTTGAAGGAGTTGAATTTACACTGAAGTTGAATTTGGGGTGGCCATGTTTTGAAGGAGTTGAACTTACACTGAAGTTGAATTTGGGGCGGCTTTTACTGCCACATGGGCGTGAACCAACCCTGACCTATTTGGCAAAATTTAAGTTGAATAAAGATCATGCAAAACGTTAGATCATGATTAAAAGTGACGTTGAAGAGACGCGATGACGCCGCCCCTAGGGTTTGGGAGAGGCGGCGGCAGAGGGGGACAAGGAGGAACCGACAGGCGAGGGCAAGGGAGGCTCGTTCGCCCTCCGGATGACGGACCAACCATGCCGACGGGGGAAGCTGCGCCCTCGAATGCTGACATGGGAATAAGCCAACAAGACACAGACGTGGAGATGCAACACCCACCATCCCCCAGGTCGTCCTTCAAGGAGGTGGTGAGCAAGGGACTCGCGTTGTACCTACTGAACCCAGTGTAACCTAACACCCTGAAGTTAGAAGACATCATGATAGAAAGCGTGGGCATCCTACCTTCATTCACCGTAAAATCGGGCGTCTTACCTCCGCTACTAGCGCCATGGAAGAACACGACGATCGTCAAGGCTTTGGGCCTAAACCTAGGGTACCATGCCTTAGTGAATCGGATCCAAATCTCATGGGGACTGTCTAAACATTACAGAGTCATTGATCTGGAGTATGGATACTACATTGTTCAACTCGCCAGTGAAATTGACTTCATCAAGGTCATGACTGGAGGACCCTATACGTTCTTTGGCAACTACCTATCGATCCAGTCATGGTACCCGAAATTCCGTCCATCGAATCAGATTCTAAGGAAACTTGTGGTGTGGGCCAGGATACCTGACTTACCGATCCAACTATATCTGAACAAACTATTGGAGAGTATCGACAACGCCATTGGTAGAACAATCATAATCAATGATAACACTGATCAGGGATATAGAGGGAAGTTTGCGAGGATGGTTGTCGAAGTAGACACGTCTCGTCCCTTACTCCCAAGGTTCATCCTCAATGGCAAGCAACTGCACCTTGAATATGAGAATCTACCCCAAATATGCATGTGTTGTGGCCGGCTAGGTAACATGGACGCTGACTGCATGTATATTGAAGCAAGTGCACCATCGTGCAAGCAAGCACCCGCTACTCGCCTTCGATTCATGTGAAGAAATCCGAGAAAAAGAATGCCCCCAAAGAAATATGGAGACATCACCACTGCTAACCAGGCTAAGGAAGCGAAAACGGAGGAAGCCACCAAGGAGAAGTCCCCAGACGAAGACAGTGAATGGCTGCCCGGGGGCAGTCGACGCCAACGGAAGAAGGCAGAGAAGAAGAAACATGACGCTAACCTGACTGCCAATACTGACCCCTCAAACACAGTCATCACTTTAATATACGATGAAGTGGTCCAGTGCATATCCACCTCCATTAATTCCACAAACCCCTTTCAATTCGGGTCGGGCGACACCAACACCCTACCCCCACTTCATCTCAGTTCCAAACTGATAGGGAGCCATACAGTGATCCTGCGCAATCGACAGATCATCGTGTGGGCACCTTCCAAGACCCCAGAGAGGATTCATAAGAAAGGGCGACTCTCTCAACATCTAGATAGTTCAGCCTCCTCAGCTAAAAAAGTAATTGACTTCAACCTCCTGGACAAGGAGATGGAATCATCGGATAAAGTCGACGACGACGATGAAGTTGGGTTGCTGACGACAATCGCCTAACCCTCCCAATCCTCCTCCCTCTTAGTGAATATCAACATCTTTAATATCCAAGGAGATTACTCCAATGATAAAATTTGATACGTTAAAGATCTTAGAAGAGCCCACAAACTATACCTTATGGTGATCATCGAGCTAAGATGCAACAACTCAGTAGCAGACATCATCATCAAGAGGATAGGTTTCCCATCCTCGCACCGAGTTGAAGAGATGGGTTTCTCAAGAGGCATCTGGATCTTGTGGGACGACGCTAGATGTAATGTCGAGATCCTCCTCAGCCACCATCAATTCATCCACTGCCGGTTGAACGACAACCTCTTCTTCACTGCCATATATGATAGCCCTCACCCATCAACGAGGAAACTGCTATGGAAATGACTCGCCTCTCTACTACCACCCGAAGGTGCACCATAGTTGGCTGCTGGCAACTTCAACACAATGCTTAGTAGGTCGGAGAAAAGGGGTAGTGTATTCTTCGACTCGACATCATCTTCCATCTTCCACAATTGTTTGCACAACACTGGCCTCGCGGATATCGACACATCAGGACAGCCCTTCAGCTTCCAGTGAGGTTTTGTCCATGAGAAACTTGACAGAGCCATTTCCAATGAAGCATGGTTGTCCCACCTACCGAACACCGGGGTCCAGGTGCTCCCCCGAGTCACCTCGGATCACAATCCAATCCTCATCACCACTGGACCAAAGAGAACCTTTGGATGCATAGTGTTTAAAACCAAAGCATGCTGGATTCTAGATGATGGCTTCATCGCTCATGTATAGTTTAGTTGGGACTTGGCAACCTCCTATTCTGAAGCCCTGTCGATGTTCCAAACAGCCGCATCAAGGTGGGATTGCGATTCCATACGAATAAAGCATAGGATGAAGGCCACAACCCTCTGTGAGCTAGACCAATTACAAAGGAGGCAAGACTATAATAAACAGGCTCACGTCTCCTCTCGCATTGTGGATCTCCAGGATAAGTATCATAGCATCCTCCTTACCGAAGAAGCAGACTGGAAGCAGAAGGCGCATATCAACTAGATGCAACATCGAGATATGAATACGAGCTTCTTCCAGTCATATGTCTGGGCCAGACGACACCACAACAAGATCTCACGATTGAAGGACAATGAGGTGCAATGGATCTCTGATCCAGCGTTGATCTGAGCCCATGTCCATTCCTTCTTTCTCAAACTGCTTACTACACCCTCTCCTATATCATCTGTATATGCTAATGCCTTTTCATGTGTCTTCCCCAAGATCCCAGAGTCCACACTTAGGACTCTGGAAACCAACCCATCGACGACGAGATTCATGATGTCATCTTTTCCATGGCACCCTTAAAAGCACCTGGGCCAGATTGAGTCACTGCCGACTTTCTACAACATTGTTGGTCCCGTGTTGGGCCTTTGGTGGTGTGCACTATCCAACAAGCCTTTTGTTCAGTAGTGGTGGAGCCTACACTTGCAAACTTGCACATGATGTTGTTGTCGAAGATTAAAATGCCACAGAATTGCGGCAACCTCAGACCGATCTCCCTCAACAATGTGGTGTTCAAGGCCATCTCAAAAACCATTGTTGAATGCATCAAACCTCTCTTGGATGATTGGATCTCACCTTGTCAATCTAGCTTTATCCCGGGACACACAATTACTGAAAATATCCTCTTAGTACAAGAGGTTATCCACTCCATGAGGACTAAGAAGGGCATGAAGAGATGGATGGATGCCAAATTAGATCTCTCCAAAGCCTTCGATGGGATGAATTGGACATTTATTCACAAGATCCTAACCAGAGTGGGCCTTCCGCAAAGTCTGATATAGCTGATCATGTCAATTATCCACTCGGGAGAGACATCCATCCTCTAGGAGGGTGCTCCTATGGCTCCATTCAAGTCAGTTCAAGGGGTGAGGCAAGGAGACCCGTTGAGCCCCTACATTTTTGTGCTCTGTCTGGAACGATTCAGCCAGATGATCCAGCTATCTTCCGCTAATGGTGATCGGAAATCTGTGATACTGAAGAGAGGAGGCACGCCCCTTACACACGTATGTTTCACGGATGACATAATCCTTCTAGCTGAAGCATCGTCTGCATAAGCAATGAATATCAAGAAGGTTCTTGTGGCATCCAACTTACAAAAACAAGAGTTACTTAAGCGGAAGCGAATCATTTCCAGCGGATTACTGAAAATCACTAAAAATTAAAACTTTTTGCAAAGAGATCCACACATAGGAAACCTCTTTCATAAAGAACCAAAGTATACATTTACATCATGGTTTATAAGTACATAACTTGTATCATCTCTTATCGAGGATTACAACATCAGCTTCCCTAGTAACATTATATACATATAGCATAAGAACCTCGAGGCATCAAGCCAAAATCTCAAATCGGTTCATTAAAACACTAACTATAAACTCCGAGGACCTGAGAGTACAGAGACGACACATAGGACTTTCTAACTATATGACTTGACAGTCACCATCTCCACCTGAGATCTCACTGCTGTCCAAGCTGTTGCTTTCCTTTTCCTGCAGAAAGGTATCTGCTTCTTTGTTTGTGTTCACCTAAAAACATTGAATCCCACGGGGGTGAGACAATTGTAAATCGCCCCAGCGGGAGATATAACTCTCCGCCAAAACATTGTTATAGCAGTTTATTATAATAAAATTGAGTAGGAGTTCTTATATATATTAACCGCAATATTAATCATTGAATTAATAGAGTAAAGTAATCTCCTTTCTTAAGGAAAACATTGTATCTACTCATGGTAGATTCATAATTCATACATCTACTTGCATTGAATATAAAGAGATATGAAAAACATCTATCAACTAGAGATGTATAAAAGAAATGTAACATCAACCAATGAATTTCCGTATTCAGTCCTTAAACAAACATGCTAAACAGATGATTACATTTTAGAATCACACTTATGCCCTGAGAAGATGAGGTATACCACTCATACTCCAACCGACCATTGTGAAGTCAAAATCAGTACCATACAAGGTCAATGGTAGAGCCGGCTACCAAGACCTACCACATCTCGGTCAGTGCGAGATCACATGCAGGACATCTTGTGTCTCTGCTATATAGATTTCCAGGGTATACTGGAAACTTCACTATTAGAGTTACAGTGGCATGATGTACTCTCTTCGCGATTGTGAGATTTCATGTTTATCTCCATCGATCTGACATTAACATTATTGGGAAGTGTGTACTGCATCTGTCCCAATCATCAGGGGATTTGTGATACATCCATCCCGGTATAAGTAATGAAGGATTGAGAGGTTTAATGTTTAGCTTTCCCCAATTCCCTCATTAGGACGTCATGATACATTCACCCATTGCCCCCACATATTCAAAATATGCGTTCCGGGTTTTGCTGCAGGGCACCCGTTTCACCATCACCTATTACTGACGATGATGGATCTATGGTCAGGGATCTACATGATATGATTTCACTTGATTAATTAAGTACATTAGCATATTCTTTTAGCATCAGTCAAGTTCTCAAACATAACTTATTTAGAAAATTGTTATAAAGAAACATGTACTATCTTCATCAATTACTTCACAGTCTTTATAAGACATTGGGATCTCAGTCCCTCATTTCATTTCTTTGAAAGTTCACATCCCTCAATAACATCATTATCATACTTATCAATTTTGGGCATTCATACCCTCAATTCATCACTTTCACTGTTACCACTTGTTAGGTAACTATTACCTCCATGTCCTCAGACCGAGGTATACATAATACTTGTCATACAAGTATATCACATGGCTCACAAGGCCTATTAAGTGTTTTGTCACCTTTCACTAGGCAAAAACATATTCATGGAACTTATAAGGTCCATACACATTTTGTTACTTTTACTAAGCAAAAACAACATTAGGCACATAAGGCCATTCAACATATTTATTATATGAATGTCATAGCTCAAATCCGACTATGTTCATCATCTCATGATGTCTACATGATTAATAGACATGATAACATTCATGTAAATCATTTATCACATCATATAAAACAATAGTAACATCACCCTTCTTTATCAGGATTAGGGTTATCTACCAAATAGGGCTTTTCATTCCCTTTACCCAAAATTAGGGTTAGGGTTTCCCATCTTACATTAATTAGGGTTTCATGCTCATATTATTAGTTTAACACTAATGTATTGTTCCACACCTTTAGGAGCATTCAAAGATATCATAAGTATATGCTTATGATCACTATTCTTATCACATATCATTAATGAAGAGTTCATTTCTCATCCTTATCATGGTATGATTACATCATACTCATTGATTTGACTTAACCCCATTCTCAAGGTATATTAGTCAACATTTATCAAAGTACATTGAGTTCATTACATCTTTATTGTAACAATTACATATCACATACTCCATGTGTTTCTTATCCAAGAATATTGGATTAGAGGTTCAACAAGGTATGTCTATACTGAAATGTTGAATGTGATATCTATGGTGTCTTGATGTATCACTTTCTTCTCATTTCCATCTATCTTAAGTTAATCAACTAGCCTTGTATTAAGGTATTTCCCTCTTAATACTTTATCCACTAACTTGTCACTTTCATCATATGGTGCATAGATTACACATTAGAATTGTTCCACTATCTTTAATGATGTGGACTTATCCAATGGTTAAGCAGTGTTGAATATAGGATAAACCATTATCTGTCACTTTAGATATTTCAACTCTTAGGATGTTATCCACATCATTATTTGGTATATCATATGTCATTCCTAAGAGTTTCATATCCTCATCATTGTAATATGTATAGGGTTATTACACATGCATGAAATGAGATATATAATGATCTAAGCATCATCTTGTCCTTTAGACCCTTATCCATTAGGGTATCAACACTATCATTTATATAGTTCACCAACTTTACCCTTCATGGTTATAACATCCTCATCTTACTTGATTGTAATAACCACATCCTACTTTAGTGTATTGGCCATTATATCATTACTATGGTTGCACATATCATCATATGGAATCATCCTGGATTTAAGTCTCACTTCACATCATTCTTCAGGGTTTCCATAAAATTATTCTTAATTAAGGCTTCACATGACATTACCCTAGATTAGGGTTTCTCATAACATCACCCTCAATTAGGATTTCTCATGGATTCACCCTCAATTAGGATTTCACATTGAATCTCCCTTAATTAGGGTTTATATTCAATAACCCACGATTAGGGTTTACTATTCACATCACATCATCCTTGATTAGGTTTTTTTAATTAAAATACCCTGAATTAGGGTTTCTCATATCATTTCCATAAATTAGGATCATACCATCATCATGGATTAGGATTTAACCTATCATTTCCTTCAATTAGGGTTATGATTTATTAACCTTCACTATTAGGGTTTATGATTTCCCTATCAAGGATCATACCCTAATTACACATTCATTCATATTGAAAGTGTTAAGACTTAGCCCTTATATGATTATAATTCATGTAGGAAGTCCCCTCTCTCCCATCTTCTATAAGATGATGCTTACTTCAGATTTTATTAGACTAAGTCACTCAACTTGAAATAAGAATTAATACCATGGATTATGCCATCACCATCATGAACATTAGTGATTAATTATTCAAATGGTACTAATCACCCTAACTCATTAAGGGTACCATTATTATAATCACTCTTGGATTACATCATGTAACTGTTCACTTAAACAATTGACCTTTAACCACTTTATGTGTTCATACGATTTGGTTAGTTATCTTCCAAACAATCTTGGTCAGTTAGACCTCAACGGTCTTGACCAATCACACCTCAAATGGTCTTGGTCTAAGAGTTTGAAACTGTTTGGTAAAGGCAGTGCTTGGAACCATTTGCTAAAGTAAGTACTTGAAACTATTTGCTAAAGCAAGTACTTGAAACTGTTTGCTAAAGCAAGTACATAAAACTGTTTGCTAAAGCAAGTACTTGAAACCGTTTGCTAAAGCAAGTACTTGAAACTGTTTGCTAAAGCAAGTACTTGAAACCGTTTGCTAAAGCAAGTACTTGAAACTATTTGCTAAAGTACTCACGAGATCGATTGGGCCTCAAACGGTTTGGGATCGTTTGTTCCCAAATGGTCTTGAGACCGTTTGGTCCCAAATGGTCTTGAGACCAATTGGATTCAAACGGTCTTGAGACCGTTTGGTCCAAACCTCCTTAAAACCGAATGGACCAAAGATGGTCTCAACCATTCCAATCAGTTTAGGGTTTCCAAGGTTAACTTCCTCATCAAATGAATCTATGGAATTACTCATCAATTGAACCTAACACCTTACTTCAGTTGAGCTTAATAGGTCATTGTTCAACTGATTTAACCCTCAATTAAGCATCAATTAGGGTTTTGAATCAATTGGATTAGGGATTGAACCAATGAACTTCAATGTTAATCATTGTGAAACTAATTGCCTTGAAATCATTGGGTCACCATCCAAATTGGGCATGAACTGACCTCAAACAGTCTTGAGGTCGTTTGGATGACCTCCAAATGGTCTTGAGACCGTTTGTCTATCATATCATCAAAATCCATGACATGCAATTAGGGTTTGAGTCATTGGATTGATCATTAAATCAACATTTGATTGCAAATCAGATTTGTATCTTTGGATCTTCAAATACCCAACCATACTCAACCCTAGACCTCCAAAAGGTTTTGGGTGACCCTCAAATGGTCTTGAGACCGTTAGGGTGATCCCCAAATGGTTTTGAAACCGTTTGGGCTAATCAATCCAAAGTTCCAAGTCAATTAATTATGAAATCATCACTTAACCCGATTAGGGTTTGGTGATTGATTGTCCTTCAACTCATGAACCAATTGGAAATAATAAATTATAATTAGTGGGTAATTAACCAACATTATTATAAAAAAATATCCAAACAGTCAGCCCTGGTCAACACCTCCAAACGGTTTGAAACTATTTGCCCTCAAACGGTTTGATGAAATTGTTTCCTTTCAAATGGTTTGAAACCGTTTGCTCCCAATCGGTTTGTGAAACCGATTGAGCAACTTTGTTGAAACCGTTTGTACTTGATATTTAGGGAGGCGTGTGCTTAGGATGACATCATCATCATCAAGCTCTAAACTCATGAAACCTATTGTGGTGTCCATGGTGATTGCATCACTCAACCAAATCAATTATCATGAATGAAGAAATGATCATTATTTGATAAGGAATTGAATGCAATAACAAAATCAAGGGTTCAAGTTATAAAAACCGCTTCCAATTGAGCTCCAAAGCTCCAAGATCATGCCAACAATGGTGGATGAAGCTTTTGCAACTCCCCCTAAGCTCGTCTTCAAGCTTTTGGTTGAAAAGATTGGCTAGGGTTGAAGAGGAGATCAAAATAAGAAGAAATCAATGATTTATTTTTGATTTCCACCATGGAATCAAGGTGAAAAGGGATCAAGAACCTTACAAACAGGTTGGGGGTCGTCCTTCTGATCCTCCCAATCTCCTTGGTTAGTTTCCAAGCAAATAGAAGAGGCGGGTTCTGAAAAAGTCTTTGGTTTAAGTGGAAAAGGGTTCTTTTATAAGAAAATCAATGAGAGAGAAAGTGCCTTATAAAATTTCATTTAATCCCAAAAATAGTGCCGCCTCTTACCCCTGAACTCCTTGGATATGAGGATATCTTGTTTTCCTCTTATTCTTCTCAATTATCCATGATTTAAAGAAAAGCAAATTAAGCACCTCAATTCAGATTATGCTAATATCCATAAGTGAGTGGATATTTCTTTTTCTTATAAAATTTGTGAGTGAGTTATCCATTCCCTTGGATATTTTCGTGCCTTTGCATGGCTCAAGCTCGTCCATATTCTTTTTAAATTCATCCCTGAACTTTTGATTGAAGGGCTCTTTAATTAATATATTTCTTTTTGCATTAAATTGAATTAGGGTTTCAATTATGCATAAATCTTGATTATTTTAATGTCAAGATTCTCTCTCCTCTAAATTATTTCAAATGAGGCGCCCCTCTCATTTTCTTTGCTCTACATGATGTCAAGAAACATTAGGGACCTTATTGAAGTGGTAATTTGCATATTGAACCCTAGGTTTTGGGTAAATTGCACATTACACCAAAACTGGATTTTAATGCACAAACATTGTCCAACAAGCTCTATATGGGTGCCCAAGATTGTGGAAACCATACCACTACATTATATTCATTCTTATGATGTTTCAACATCATAGGAACATATTATCATGTAACATTTTCAAGTTAACCCCTTAACTTGGGCAATTTCCACATTAGTCCAAAATGAGCAAACATTGCTTCAACATTGTTCAACCAGGATCAAAATTGAAACATAAGTTCCTCATAAGCCCTAATTACTTTTCACAAGATATGATTAATCATATAATCATCTTTCTTAATTAAAACACCTAGGGTTAAAACATAACCCATGTCAGGGATGTTACAAATTATAAACCCCTAACAAGGATTTCATCCCCGAAATCCCAGATAAGGGAAGATAGAGGTTTATTCATTCATCATACTATCTGTTCTCCACATAACATCTCATTGTTATGGGGACATCATAAAGCTTTGATCAACACCAAGGTTCTTCCACACAAAATTCTCATAGAACCTTTTACACAAGACACATACTCCATTGTCTTTCTTATTATTGACTGTGGAGTAAATTTTGTGTCAGGTAACACTTTTCTCATTACTTGTACTAACTATCTAATTAGTTGTACATTTTATCATCATAAGGAGAAGTTACTTATCAATTAAGAACTTATCTTAAAGATATCATTAGTTGTTATGTTTATGCAAAGCATAAATCCCTAACATGTGATGTTCATACTATTTTGCATGATCAATTTGATTTCATGGTTGACCATTTCACATATTCAACATAAACCATCTGATATTTCTCAGATACCAGAATCTCTTGTCTTGGTATCTATCACATGTGTTAAAAACACACCGCATATTTATCTTCCTTTCATCTTGGGACATTACTTGTTACATATATCCTTACCTTGGAAACAAATTCCAGGATAAACTGATACTTTTCTAAGTATCCATCGCATGAACATTTTTATCTTATGCACATCAAGTTTCCTAAGACCCACCTGATTGCCATGTCCCTGAAAGGAAAGAAAACAAGGATTCATATTCCTCCTATTAGTTCATGTATTTTCAATTATTCATGAACCATTTATTCTTTATCTCATCCTAGGTTCCTTGCCCTCAGCATAGGAATTTATAAGGATGATTACATAACATTATATTTTTCTTTATTATTATTAGCATGTTTATGATCATCTCATGATCTCATCACATTTCCCATTTCCTTATTATGGGAAAGATCTTTATTATACTTACATCTTTATTGAACAAGGTTCATCTCCCTTATTCTTATTCTTATCTTATGAGGAGTACACTTTTTGTTCCTCATACCAACATGCTCATCTGAGATTCTCTCAGACTTCTCTTTCTTAAGCTTATGACACATTTTATTCCATATTTCTAATTTCATGATACGCATTAGATTGTCTCAGAATGACTACTTGATCAGAGTAATATAAAAGACAACAATCTAAGAGTTTCCATACCCACTTTATCATCAATAGTTGTATACCTGGCCAGGATATATAAATACTGAGATCAAGTGGTATGCACTTTGTATACTATCATATTCCTTCTTTTTCATATTATTACAAGCATAAGATTTAACATTACTGGATTTTATCCAGTCATCTGTTCTGTACCTCATCTTTTCTCATAGAGGTAAGAACAACATAAAACATTTGTGATGTTTTACTATGCAAAAAGTAAGTCCTCATAGGACTAATCAAAGAAAGCTTAATCAATTACCTTCTCAACTTAACTCATCTACTATAAAAAGACATATTAGAATAACATTACTTTGTCTAACCTGTCATGATTCATGGATTGTTCATTGGCTCAGGTTGACTCTGCCTCAGAGTTTGATTCTCCATAAAATTCCTGGCTGAACAATCTCTTGCCAGATGTCCTACCTGTCTACATTGGTAGAAAATTCTGGGTGCCATGTGTGGTCTAGAGGGTTCTTTACCATTTTTAGATAACCATTGCCTTGGTGCACTAGGCCCTGGTTGTATTGATGGTACCAAAAACTTCTTCTTTTTCAAACTACCAGGCCTCTGTTCCTGGATTTGGATATGCCTTTTCTCGATTCTTCCTTTATATTCCTTTTCTGGACAATTAGGTCTGATATGTCCAGGCTTCCTACACATATGGAAGATCCTAGTTTCAGATTGTATCCTATTCCTTTCATCATTATTCATTGCTCCAATAGGTTGATGCTGAGCAGGAAACCTATTGGAGTTCAACACTTCATCATTGGGGGCTGGTATTATAGGTTGCATTGCTAATGCACGATCTACTATATGTATCATAAATGTCCTAAATTGCTCAAACAGAACAAGGAAAGTTGGGCTCTCTGTCATGGCTAGGTCAAACTGGTGATGTGCATGTATATGTTCTTCTCTGCTCTGATCCCCTGCATCCCTTCTTGATGCAACATTGCTGGTTTCTGCAACAAACTCCTCATGTGACCCAGTCATCTTCAAGTTCTTCTTCTCCTATATGAGCAGAAGACACTATCAGATACACTGGAAGACACTAGAACAAACTCTACTTCCTTAGTCCTATGTCTCTGTAGACTCAGCAAACCTAGAGCTCTGATACCACTTTAATGTGGCATCCAACTTACAAAAACAAGATTTACATAAGCGAAAGCGAATCATTTGCAGCGGATTACTGAAAATCACTAAAAATAAAAACTTTTTGCAAAGAGATCTACACATAGGAAACCTCTTTCATAAAGAACCAAAGTATACATTTATATCATGGTTCATAAGTACATAACTTGTATCATCTCTTCTCGAGGATTACAACATCAGCTGTCCTAGTAACATTATATACAAACAACATAAGAACCTCGAGGCATCAATCCAAAATCTCAGATCGGTTCATTAAAACACTAACTATAAACTCTGAGGACCTGAGAGTACAAAGACGACACATAGGACTCTCTAACTATATGACTTGACAGTCAACATCTCCACCTGAGATCTCACTGCTGTCCAAGCTGTTGCTTTCCTTTTCCTACAGAAAGGTAACTGCTTCTTTGTTCGTGTTCACCTAAAAACATTGGATCCCATGGGGGTGAGACAACTGTAAATTGCCCCAGTGGGAGATATAACTCTCAGCCAAAACATTGTTGTAGCAGTTTGTTATAATAAAATCGAGCATGAGTTCTTATATATATTAACTGCAATATTAATCATTGAATGAACAGAGTAAAGTAATCTCCTTTCTTAAGGAAAACATTGTATCTACTCATGGTAGATTCATAATTCATACATCTACTTGCATTGAATATAAAGAGATATGAAAAACATCTATCAACTAGAAATGTATAAAAGAAATGTAACATCAGCCAATAAATTTCCGTATTCAGTCCTTAAACAAACATGCTAAACGGCTGATTACATTTTACAATCACACTTATGCCCTGAGGAGATGAGGTATACCGCTCATACTCCAACCGACCATTGTGAAGTCAAAATCAGTACCATACAAGGTCAAAGGTAGAGCCGGCTACCAAGACCTCCCACATCTCGGTCAGTACGAGATCACATGCATGACATCTTGTGTCTCTGCTATATAGCTTTTCAGGGTATACTGACAACTTCGCTATTAGAGTTATAGTGGCGTGCTGTACTCTCTTCGCGATCGTGAGATTTCATGTTTATCTCCATCGATCCGACATTAACATTATTGGGAGATGCGTACTGCAACTGTCCCAATCATCGGGGGATTTGTGATACATCCATCCCAGTATAAGTAATGAAGGATTGAGAGGTTTAATGTTTACCTTTCCCCAATTCCCTCATTAGGACGTCAGGATACATTCGCCCATTGCCCCCACATATACAAAATATGCGTTCCGGGTTTTTCCATGGAGCACCTATTTCACCATCACCTATTACTGACGATGATGGATCTATGGTCAGGGCTCTACATGATATGATTTCACTTGATTAATTAAGTACATTAGCATATTCTTTTAGCATCAGTCAAGTTCTCAAACATAACTTATTTAGACAAATGCTATAAAGATACATGTACTATGTTCATCAATTACTTCACAGTCTTTATAAAACATTGGGATCTCAGTACCTCATTTCATTTCTTTGAAAGTTCACATCCCTCAATAACATCATTATCATACTTATCAATTTTGGGCATTCATACCCTCAATTCATCACTTTCATTGGTACCACTTGTTAGGTAACTATTACCTCCAGATCCTCAGACTGAGGTATACATAATACTTGTCATACAAGTATCTCACATGGCTCACAAGGCCTATTAAGTGTTTTGTCACCTTTCACTAGGCAACAACATATTCATGGAACTTATAAGGTCCATACACATTTTGTTACTTTTACTCAACAACAACAACATTAGGCGCATAAGGCCATTCAACATATTTATTATATGAATATCATAGCTCAAATCTGGCTATGTTCATCATCTCATGATGTCTACATGATT
The DNA here is from genome assembly GCA_963693085.1 of Alisma plantago-aquatica. Lineage (NCBI taxonomy): Eukaryota > Viridiplantae > Streptophyta > Magnoliopsida > Alismatales > Alismataceae > Alisma > Alisma plantago-aquatica. The sequence continues at coordinate 697,444,174 of OY856411.1, forward strand.
AATAGACATGATAACAGTCATGTAAATCATTTATCGCATCATGTAAAACAATAGTAACACCACCCATCTTTATCGGGATTAGGGTTTTCTACCAAATAGGGCTTTTCATTCCCTTTACCCAAAATTAGGGTTAGGGTTTCCCATCTTACATTAGTTAGGGTTTCATGCTCACATTAGTAGTTTAACCCTAATGTATTGTTCCACACCTTTAGGAGCATTCAAATATATCATAAGTATATGCTTACGATCACTATTCTTATCACATATCATTAATGATCATCAATTAAAGGTATGAGTTCATTTCTCATCCTTATCATGGTATGATTACATCATACTCATTGATTTGACTTAACCCCTTTCTCAAGGTATATTAGTCAACATTTATCAAAGTACATTGAGTTCATTACATCTTTATTGTAACAATTACATATCACATACTCCATGTGTTTCTTATCCAAGAATATTGGATTAGAGGTTCAACAAGGTATGTCTATACTAAAATGTTGAATGTGATATCTATCGTGTTTTGATGTATCACTTTCTTCTCATTTCCATCTTTCTTAAGTTAATCAACTAGCCTTGTATTAAGGTATTTCCCTCTTAATACTTTATCCACTAACTTGTCACATTCATCATAGGTGCATAGATTACACATTAGAATTGTTCCACTATCTTTAATGATGTGGACTTATCCGATGGTTAGGCAGTGTTGAATATAGGATAAACCATTATTCGTCACTTTAGATATTTCAACTCTTAGGATGTTATCCACATCATTATTTGGTATAGCATACATCATTCCTAAGAGTTTCACATCCTCATCATTGTAAGATGTATAGGGTTGTTACACATGCGTGAAATGAGATATATAATGATCTAGGCATCATCTTCTCCTTTAGACCCTTATTCATTAGGGTATCAACACTATCATTTATATAGTTCACCAACTTTATCCTTCATGGTTATAACATCGTCATCTTACTTGATTGTAATAACCACATCCTACTTTAGTTCATTGGCCATTATACCATTACTATGGTTGCACATATCATCATATGGCATCATCCTGGATTTAAGTCTCACTTCACATCATTCTTAAGGGTTTCCATAAATTTATTCTTAATTAAGGCTTCACATGACATTACCCTAGATTAGGGTTTCTCATAACATCACCCTCAATTAGGATTTCTCATGGATTCACCCTCAATTAGGATTTCACATGGAATCTCCCTTAATTAGGGTTTATATTCAATAACCCACGATTAGGGTTTACTATTCACATCACATCACCCTAGATTAGGGGTTTTTATTAAAATACCCTGAATTAGGGTTTCTCATATCATTTCCCTAAATTAGGATCATACATCATCATGGATTAGGATTTCACCTATCATTGCCTTCAATTAGGGTTTTGATTTATTAACCTTCACTATTAGGGTTTCATGATCTCCCTATCAAGGATCATACCCTAATTACACATTCATTCATATTGAAAGTGTTAAGACTTAGCCCTTGTATGGTTATCATTCATGTAGGAAGTCCCCTCTCTCCCATCTTCTATAAGATGATGCTTATTTCAGATTTGATTAAACTAAGTCACTCAACTTGAAATAAGAATTAATACCATGGATTATGTCATCACCATCATGACCATTAGTGATTAATTATTCAAATAGTACTAATCACCCTAACTCATTAAGGGTACCATTATTATAATCACTCTTGGATTACATCATGCAATTGTTCACTTAAACAATTGATGTAACGACCCCGTCTCCCGGTAACCCCCAATTAAGGGAGACCCGAAGGATAGAGCCGTTATTCCAGTAACAGGATCAAAGGTTCGAAAAATAATCCATAACAATTAATAAACTTTACCAACTAAACTCAAAACTGGTATAAAATAAAACTTTGTTTACCTTTTTAAAAGATGGGATTTCTAAACTTCTATCCATGAAGATGCTACTCTAACTAATCCTCCTGTGCACGTTAATTCTCATTTAATTCCACATATGCCACTTTACTATTTGTTCTTTTCATTTGTACCTAAAACACCGACAAACAAAACGTCGGTCAGTATATCGAAATATACTGGTATGTCGGGACAACCAAAAGTTTGCACATATGGATAACAATTTAAATATCACAATCAAATTATTTAACAAGCCAATTTACACTTTTCAGTATGACATTCTCCACCGCTTTTTCCCTAACCCTGGCATACCCACCTTAGGGTGCCCTTTGCCAATGACTTAAGGACACCTTCTCAATCCCGAGCTTGGTGCCTGGGGGGTCACCACTCATGGTGCCCACTAGTCATGCAATATCATAGGCCACCTTCTTGGTGCCTGGGGTCACCACTCAAGGTGTCCATTGGTCTACCCATCTGGGCCTGACCTTTGGCATCATCCATCAGGGTGGCATGTAGGTGCGAGAATCCATACTTCTATTATTAATGTGATAATCATAGTGACTTTATAATTTGCAAATATGAACATCCAAATTGATAATTTATAGTCAATGCGATCAATCATCCGGCAACCATGCGGGAAACTAATGCGATTATTCATAAGCGTAACCACATACTTGTCAGGAAGACTCAGATGCAGGAATATTCCAAACAAGCAAGTAATCCAGAATCAAGCAAGTACACAATTCAATCCTGAAATATTCATTCAATATAATCTATCATTGATCATGGCACACAAAACTAATAGACCTACTCGTGCCTTAGGGTTACTAGCCTTTTTAGGGTTTTGACTATAATTAGGGTTTCACTTCCTTTTTATTACTTTTATCAAATATCCATCAAACCCTAATTATCTTCCATTAAGGTCCTTAATATTAAGCTTGGACCACGAAAACCCCAATTATTTATCTATTCACCACAAAAGATGTTAAGGTTATCCTTTAACAATATTTAATCTTATTTTCAGACTAGTAATACCATTATCTATCAGTTAAGTCCATCAAGCCTATTTTCATTAAAGCTACTATTTTAATCCTTTTAATCCATGGCAAACTCATTATAACCATTTATCACCAATTCATAGCCCATTATGATCTAAGTCGCATATGAATTCATTTTGTCATAATTTTACCCTTTTATTCCTGGGAAAACCCTAATTACATCCTTTAGGGTATATATTCAGAATTAAGGACTTTTATAATCTAATAGCTTAGATTCAACATGTTTCAACTCCACTCATCAGATTGATCAATTAAAGCCTTTAATAATCTCATTCACTAAAATTAGGGTTTCAAGGCCCATTAATGCTTATTTATGCTCATGCACTCTCAATTAAGCTACTAACGTGCAAAACTCATCCTTTTTATTCCTAATATTTCTTTTTATCATTAACATGCTAATATCAACTTTAATCAGCTATTAAACCCTACTAATCACTTTAATAATATCAAAATAGGGTTCTTTATTCACAAAGATGATATCTTCCATTACTTTTCGAATTGCATATGGAAACAGGCTTTAATTATATTTTATTTAGATTCCCCTCGATTTTCTGATCAAGTTTCATGTATAACATGTTCTAATCGGAGCTACCAGTTAGGAGTTATGATTTTTGCATTAATTTACTTACTTGAACCAATCAAACGCTGCCACGTAGGCGCCTCCCATGCAACATGCTCGCTGGATTTGGAAACATGACAAAAAGTCACAATTGCCCTCCACTTATCCGGCCGGTCCAACACAATGCGAAGGGTATATCCGTCCAGTCGACCTTAGGTCGTCTTCTTCCCAGGAAACCCTGCGCTGCCGCCGACCTGCAGATTTGCGCGGGCTGCCCCTCCCTCCTGGGACCACGTTTCTTGCCGGCGACTTCTCCTTTGCCTCCGCCGCGATCTGGCACACATGCGACACCTCCTGGTCTCGTCCAAGACGGCCGTTTCGTCGCTCTTCAGGCCAAGCATCGCCGGCCAACACAGCAGCCTAGACGCTGCTGCAGCACAGGTTCTAGGGCTCGACCCTGTTGGTTAAGTGTCTCCTCGGAACCCTGGTACACCAGGCGTTCATGGAAACCCCACGTTGGTTCCTCCAGCTTCGTGCCCAAGTTGTTTTCCATGGTTAGGGTTTAAGGACAAAAACGAGGAAGAAGAGAAGAAGAGGATACGTGGAATCCTTATGAACTCGACCCTGGGCTCTACCCCTCTATATAGGGGTGAGAAACGAAGCCCTAGGTCGGTTATCACGAGATCTAAGTCTCCCCTCAACTAGGAAAGTATATTTCTTCATGAATAAACAATCTTCTCTCTCTTGCTTATGATTCCTTTGATCTTCCCTTTTCTTGTGATAATAGGATTTCGAAAATCCTTTCCTTTATCTTCTTATCACTTGACTCTTAATTATTTATCACGAAATCATGTATTTCTTTTAATAGAAAAAATACCCCCTTTTATCCATATTACAAAATTCATCAATAATAGACCACATTATTCTATTATTTGTAATCTTGGTATTTTGTCTTTCTTTCCTCTTCATTGAGACTCCTTGGATCCCAAAACTCTATTATTTCAAAATTCCTCTCTAAAGAATACTCATTATCTTTAAATGCATTAATATGCATTGATTCCCATTATCAAGTTGAGAAATATTTCTTTTTAAAGATTTCTTTTGTTTTTCCTTTATTTTTCCCCATTAGTATTCCTTTTTCCATTAGGAATCATTGGGATACGAAATCCCACTAAGGATTTCCCATTTATTCCACTTTTCACATATTTTCCATATTTCATCAATATTTTCAATTTCTTTGTTAACAAGAAAATACTTAATTGATATTTTCTTTTCTTATTGCCTTTTCTTTGCAACATTGGACTCCTTGGAACCCAAGGAACCCAAGTGGCACGAAATCCTCCTTGGATTTGCTTTCTAAAGGTTTCCATACCTTTCTCATCTCAAATTCTCAGTTATTCATTAATTAATTGAATATCCTTGTTATTGGGCCCAATAGCCAATAAAGCCCGCAAATAAATCAACAAGGCTATTTTAAACGAAAATTATGCATCCCTTCATTATGTTTTAATTTATCTTTAACATGAGAAATTACATTTCTCAGCAAATGAACCCGAAATTTGGGGTTGTAACATCCTTCCCCTCTTATAAGAATTTTGTCCTCAAAATTCTATCAAGCAAGCAAACCAACAGGATAATCCATTCTTATGTCCATCAGGGCTACCATGTGACTTCACCCTATCCATGGTGCTTTCCAAGAACCTTCATCATCTCATATTCTTCCATGAGTTCTTTCTTACCTTGGTATATGGTACCCTCATAGGTGACTCGGGACATTTCAACTTCTCAAAAGCTGAATAGGTTCAGGGCTCAACACATGGCTTGGGTACCTCACATAGTGCTCTAGATCGGACTCATGGAACACATCACACATCATGTTATCCTGAGGGGTAAGGCTAAACACAACCCATTCCACCAATCCATCTCAAATGGATCCCTATATCGGGGATTCAGCTCTCTCAGCTGTAGCTTAGAGGGGTCGGATTTTCACATTATATTCCTCCACAGTGAACTGCATGTCAGTCTGCTTTGCATCAGCTCGTGACTCATGTCACCACTGGGCTCTCTCTCAGCCATTGCACGATCAAAGCGACTTCATCTGCACACACCTGTGGTTCTTTTCTGACCTTCGTGAGGCTTCCTTCACCAACATCATCATAATGAAGTGGTGACCGACACAACCTCCTCATAGAACTTCTTGCATACCGATAAGGCTATGGTGGTTAACGTCACATCTTTAGAACTACCTCATGGTATCACCCTGAACAAGCACACTTGCTCTCATCAGACCCTCTAGTCTGGATCATACTAACCATTAGTATGGGGTGATAAACGGTACAAACACTGAGCTCTTCATGTATCTATTTCCGCCTCATGGAAGTGAACCCTTGGGTCACATCAAAAACTTTTGAATTTGCATCATGGTGTAATTGAACCATCTCTTTTCATATGTAGTTCAACCAGATCTGTCCCTTGACAGAATTCTTCCTTTCTCATGTCATCTAGGTAAGGCGATCTACCATAACCCATATTGTATCTTGACCTTCTTGGTCTAGGAGAGACTCACAACATCCATAATGATGAACTCTCATTCCTTCTCGGGAACTCATTATACTTTATATCCATGCACTAGGTTAATGGTGTTCGTCCTTCACCTCCTGGTTCACATGGCCACATGCTACATGCAACTTGGTCCTAAGCATCCAGAATGCTACCATCACTTACTATCTTTGTAGTACCAAGGTATATCATGTCCTCTTGTATCATTATGATTCCTCAAGCTTGATACCTCGGAAACCCTAAACCACTCTCAAAAGGGTTTTATTACCTTCCTATCCAAAGAAGTGTATCTGAGGTTCTATCACCATCCTTTCACTACACCAAGGACTAAACTGGCCAACCAATCAACCATTAACTTGTTCATTACATCTGAGTGTTAGCCAAAACACATCTTCTCTCCAAACACAGGGTTAGCTGAACAAACTCGACTCCTTCTAGCTTCCAGCTAAACTAGGTAGCCATATCTCAACCAGAGCATTCATTCCTTATCCTTGGGTGTTAGTTAATGTCGAAGACATACTCCTCCATGCCTTACACTTATCATCTCATCTCAAACTCTATGGTTGTCTTCATCAAATAACTCTGAGCTCCTCCTCATGGTGATCAAACTCAACCTTGTGATTCCTTGTAACACTTGCAAAAATCCACTTAGTTCAAGATAAAACATCCTCACAAGATGATATCTTTAAAACTCTTAGTGTTTGTAAACCATCCATGTTTTATTCTCTCCGCATAGGTATGTTATCAATTCCATACCTTGTAACAACGTTCCAACTTACATCATCTTTATCCTTGGTGTAAGGCATGCGTACTGTCCTATCTCTCACTCCCATAACAAGAAGAAATAAGCATTTGGCATCCGTCCAAATACAAAGTTCTTCCTATTCCAAGAGTAGGGATGGTACAGCCCACCTCGCCAGTACACCTTCAAATCTCAGTTGAAACGTGCAACTCATGTCTCTATATCACAATCATCATTATATCAAGGTTACTTCCATGGAAAACTGACCTCGAACCTACTTGAGTTTACACACAATCCTTGGTCATATCCTCTAGGTCTATAGGGTACCGGCACTTTTGGGGTCATCCCTCTTCCCATATGCACCAGAGATTGCCCTACTCATTTGCTCTTTGGGTCACACGAGTTCATGAAGGTGATCAATCTCCCAACTCGTGGTCCTCAGACAATGATAGTTGTTACCTCCCGACCCTATGGTCATGTACAACTAGGGAATTAGGAAACTCCTACTTCCATCGGTCTTATCCCTACCTGACCCTAGGATAGACTTAGGATTATATCATAGTACATGTTCAACTTAGTACCTTACCCAATCTTTCATCATCTCTCATTGCATTCATGGGCTGGCTTTCATCCTTTCATAAGGGTGATGGCGACCTGTCCACCTTGGCCGAGCCCCATAGCGGTTACCTCCATGGTAACACATTCACATGCACATAGAGATGGTTATCTATGGGTCTATAGGTTCATTCTCATGCCACATACTCTTCACTTAGCTTCTCAAGATCCTACGAAACCTCCTTATGTTACCTCAAAACCAACCAACCTGGTAAACTTCCTACCAAAGGGTCGCTCTCCCAGGATGGGAGGAAACTATACCTTTATAACAAGGGTCGCAAGCATTCTTAGGGTTTACCTCCATATGAGCATACTTTACCCAACAACTACTAAGGCACAAGCATACCTACCAAAACCATGCTAGGTCGCACTTGTTCACATCCTCAACATTACATCAACTCAGTTGTGAGGGGTTCATCAACCATACCCTTTACGTAAGGGATTTCCTTTACCATGAGGAGTAACATGCTCGAAACTATAGAGACTCAACTCTCAACATGAGCATTGGGTACACTGCTTCTCCTCTTAGACCTAGGAACCCTAGGTTCTCCTCTGGGTGTCCACTGCATGATCATTCTCTTAACCAGGAATCCAGCATGTCCAAGATATGTCATGTACTCCCATGATCTTTCTACTCAAGCAACACTTCAAAGTTGATTCCTCTTCCCGGACAACTACTAGGTATAAAGCCTCACAACTGGTGCCTTAACCTCCTCAGGGTCTAAAGCACTCTCTATCTCATCTAGTAGGTAATCACTTATACCATAGGTACCAGAAGCATCATCCTCTCTCTAGGGTTTGGTTACTCTCAAGCTAACCAAGACATCATCAACCTCCGGGGATCATGCATGAGGCAACCATTATCATCCACTTAGGTCGCATCATTCTCGACTCCCACTGTTCCTCAAGTTTTGGGGTTTTAGGCTTCCAACTTCCTTGGACGAGGTATGTTCCCTCTAGAGCTAATCCTACAACCACCCTCTCTATAGGAGGTCCTATTTTTATGAAGGATCAAGCTCATAAGCATTCCCCTACCTGAGTGAAGCCTATACTCGAACTTATGTTTACTCAAGGTTATCCATAACCCCCTTATGCTTATCACATAAGCCATCCATCATGATCCCTTAACAAGGGTTTCATTAACTGTCAACACTATGACGCACTCTGGGTGCAAGTTATCCTACTTGCAATAGCCCTATAGGTTCTTCTCTACCCTCATCCATGAAGGAGTTGCCCTTCGCTCAAACAGGCACGACCCTCTCCAGGGTTGGGTTGTCAAAGGTACTAGGTTATCCAACCTCTCATGGCTCGTATGATGATCCGAAGGCATGTCCAACCAAACACTCGGTCTAACTCATCATGTCATCTCTATCTCTAACCTTCACTTAGGGTTAGGGTTACCATCATCCTCAAAGGATGTGCCAGGTATCTACTTTTAATGGAGGTCTCTACCTCCAATACTAACTCTCTCTACTCATCCTCCTGCCAAGGAGGTCTATCCTCAAGCCTCTCCTGAGGGCAATGACAACTCGTGTCATACGACCTAAGCATGTATCTATTCCTTTTACGCTTACTCTATTAAGCTTATGTTCATGACATCTTATTTACATGCTTTTTATTAATTTGGTGGAGGATTCCTTAATCCTTATCAACCTTACCCATGCCTCAAGAGGGTGAGGAGAAGAGAGGAAACCCTAATCCTTAAGATCCTTAACAGAATTTGAGTGGAGAAGGGATGAAAGAGATGAGAGAGTCCTAAAGGTATCTTATTTTGATTCATACCCTAAGACTTTGGCCAGGCAGTCACACGGATCCGGGAGTCCTCGTATTCCGACTAGCGGTGCGGAGGAAAATATTGCCAGCCCCCAGTCGTGATCCTTTTCTAGACACCTCTGTCTTTCAGATAATCCTCTAATAACTCCCTTGGGTTCTACAGAATTTGTAAAATTTAATAATTATTAAAGATTAATTGAGGAACCTATGATCTGATACCAATTGTAACGACCCCGTCTCCCGGTAACCCCCAATTAAGGGATACCCGAAGGATAGAGCCGTTATTCCATTAACAGGATCAAAGGTTCGACAAATAATCCATAACAATTAATAAACTTTACCAACTAAACTCAAAACTGGTATAAAATAAAACTTTGTTTACCTTTTTAAAAGATGGGATTTCTAAACTTCTATCCATGAAGATGCTACTCTAACTAATCCTCCTGTGCACGTTAATTCTCATTTAATTCCACATATGCCACTTTACTGTTTGTTCTTTTCATTTGTACCTAAAACACCGACAAACAAAACGTCGGTCAGTATATCGAAATATACTGGTATGTGGGGACAACCAAAAGTTTGCACATATGGATAACAATTTAAATATCACAATCAAATTATTTAACAAGCCAATTTACACTTTTCAGTATGACATTCTCCACCACTTTTTCCCTAACCCTGGCATACCCACCATAGGGTGCCCTTTGCCAATGACTTAAGGCCACCTTCTCAATCCCGAGCTTGGTGCCTGGGGGTCACCACTCATGGTTCCCACTAGTCATGCAATATCATAGGCCACCTTCTTGGTGCCTGGGGTCACCACTCAAGGTGTCCATTGGTCTACCCATCTGGGCCTGACCTTTGGCATCATCCATCAGGGTGGCATGTAGGTGAGAGAATCCATACTTCTATTATTAATGTGTTAATCATAGTGACTTTATAATTTGCAAATATGAACATCCAAACTGATAATTTGCAGTCAATGCGATCAATCATCTGGCAACCATGCGGGAAACTAATGCGATTATTCATAAGCGTAACCACATACCTGTCAGGAAGACTCAGATGCAGGAATATTCCAAACAAGCAAGTAATCCAGAATCAAGCAAGTACACAATTCAATCCTGAAATATTCATTCAATATTTTCTATCATTGATCATGGCACACAAAACTAATAGACCTACTCGTGCCTTAGGGTTACTAGCCTTTTTAGGGTTTTGACTATAATTAGGGTTTCACTTCCTTTTTATTACTTTTATCTTACTTTTATCAAATATCCATCAAACCCTAATTATCTTCCATTAAGGTCCTTAAGATTAAGTTTGGACCACGAAAACCCCAATTATTTATCTATTCACCACAAAAGATGTTAAGGTTATCCTTTAACAATATTTAATCTTATTATCAGACTAATAACACCATTATCTATCAGTTAAGTCCATCAAGCCTATTTTCATTAAAGCTACTATTTTAATCCTTTTAATCCATGGCAAACTCATTATAACCATTTATCACCAATTCATAGCCCATTATGATCTAAGTCGCATATGAATTCATTTTGTCATAATTTTACCCTTGTATTCCTGGGAAAACCCTAATTACTACCTTTAGGGTATATATTCAGAATTAAGGACTTTTATAATCTAATAGCTTAGATTCAACATGTTTCAACTCCACTCATCAGATTGATCAATTAAAGCCTTTAATAATCTCATTCACTAAAATTAGGGTTTCAAGGCCCATTAATGCTTATTTATGCTCATGCACTCTCAATTAAGCTACTAACATGCAAAACTCATCCTTTTTATTCCTAATGTTTCTTTTTATCATTAACAGGCTAATATCAACTTTAATCAGCTATTAAACCCTACTAATCACTTTAATAATATCAAAATAGGGTTCTTTATTCACAAAGATGATATCTTCCATTACTTTTCGAATTGCATAGGGAAACATGCTTTAATTATATTTTATTTAGATTCCCCTCGATTTTCTGATCAAGTTTCATGTATAACATGTTCTAATCGGAGCTACTAGTTAGGAGTTATGATTTTTGCATTAATTTACTTACTTGAACCAATCAAACGCTGCCACGTAGGCGCCTCCCATGCAACATGCTCGCTGGATTTGGAAACATGATGAAAAGTCACAATTGCCCTCCACTTATTCGGCCGGTCCAGCACAATGCGAAGGGTATATCCGTCCAGTCGACCTTAGGTCGTCTTCTTCCCAGGAAACCCTGCGCTGCCGCCGACCTGCAGATTTGCGCGGGCTGCCCCTCCCTCCTGGGACCACGTTTCTTACCGGCGACTTCTCCTTTGCCTCCGCCGCAATCTCGAACACATGCGACACCTCCTGGTCTCGTCCAAGACGGTCGTTTCGTCACTCTTCAGGCCAAGCATCGCCGGCCAACACAGCAGCCTAGACGCTGCTGCAACACAGGTTCTAGGGCTCGACCCTGTTGGTTAAGTGTCTCCTCGGAACCCTGGTACACCAGACGTTCATGGAAACCCCGCGTTGGTTCCTCCAGCTTCGTGCCCAAGTTGTTTTCCATGGTTAGGGTTTAAGGACAAAAACGAGGAAGAAGAGAAGAGGAGGATACATGGAATCCTTATGAACTCGACCATGGGCTCTACCCCTCTATATAGGGGTGAGAAACGAAGCCCTAGGTCGGTTATCACGAGATCTAAGTCTCCCCTCAACTAGGAAAGTATATTTCTTCATGAATAAACAATCTTCTCTCTCTTGCTTATAATTCCTTTGATCTTCCCTTTTCTTATGATAATAGGATTTCGAAAATCCTTTCCTTTATCTTCTTATCACTTGACTCTTAATTATTTATCACGAAATCATGTATTTCTTTTAATAGAAAAAATACCCCCTTTTATCCATATTACAAAATTCATCAATCATAGACCACATTATGCTATTATTTGTAATCTTGGTATTTTGTCTTTCTTTCCTCTTCATTGAGACTCCTTGGATCCCAAAACTCTATTATTTCGAAATTCCTCTCTAAAGAATACTCATTATCTTTAAATGCATTAATATGCATTGATTCCCATTATCAAGTTGAGAAATATTTCTTTTTAAAGATTTCTTTTGTTTTTCCTTTATTTTTCCCCATTAGTATTCCTTTTTCCATTAGGAATCATTGGGATACGAAATCCCACTAAGGATTTCCCATTTATTCCACTTTTCACATATTTTCCATATTTCATCAATATTTTCAATTTCTTTGTTAACAAGAAAATACTTAATTGATATTTTCTTTTCTTATTGCCTTTTCTTTGCAACATTGGACTCCTTGGAACCCAAGGAACCCAAGTGGCACGAAATCCTCCTTGGATTTTCTTTCTAAAGGTTTCCATACCTTTCTCATCTCAAATTCTCAGTTATTCATTAATTAATTGAATATCCTTGTTATTGGTCCCAATAGCCAATAAAGCCCGCAAATAAATCAACAAGGCTATTTTAAACGAAAATCATGCATCCCTTCATTATTTGTTAATTTATCTTTAACATGAGAAATTACATTTCTCAGCAAATGAACCCGAAATTTGGGGTTGTAACAATTGACCTTTAACCACTTTAAGTGTTCATACGATTTGGTTAGTTATCTTCCAAACAATCTTGGTCACTTATACCTCAAACGGTCTTGGTCTAAGGGTTTGAAACCGTTTGGTAAGGGTGGTGCTTCAAACCGTTTGCTAAAGTAAGTACTTGAAACCGTTTGCTAAATCAAGTACTTGAAACCGTTTGCTAAAGCAAGTACTTGAAATCGTTTGCTAAAGCAAGTACTTGAAACTGTTTGCTAAAGCAAGTACTTGAAACCGTTTGCTAAAGCAAGTACTTGAAACCGTCTGCTAAAGTACTCATGATATTGATTGGGCCTCAAACGGTTTGGGATCGTTTGGTCCCAAATGGTCTTGAGACCGTTTGGTCCAAACCTCCTCAAAACTGAATGGACCAAAGATGGTCTCAACCATTCCAATCGGTTTAGGGTTTCCAAGGTTAACTTCCTCATCAAATGAATCTATGGAATTACTCATCAATTGAACCTAACACCTTACTGCAATTGAGCTTAATAGGTCATCCTTCAACTGATTTAACCCTCAATTAAGCATAAATTAGGGTTTTGAATCAATTGGATTAGGGATTGAACCAATGAACTTCAATGTTAATCATTGTGAAACTAATTGCCTTGAAATCATTGGGTCACCATCTAAATTGGGCATGACCTTACCTCAAACGGTCTTGAGGTCATTTGGATGGCCTCCAAACGGTCTTGAGACCATTTTCCCATCATATCATCAAAATCCATGACATGCAATTAGGGTTTGAATCATTTGATTGATCATTAAATCACCATTTGATTGCAAATCAGTTTGGTATCTTTGGATCTTCAAATACCCAAACATACTCAACCCTAGACCTCCAAACGGTCTTGGGTGACCCTCAAATGGTCTTGATACTGTTTGGGTGATCCCCATACAGTTTTGAAACCGTTTGGGCTAATCAACCCAAAGTTCCAAGTCAATTGATTATAAAATCAACACTTAACCCGATTAGGGTTTGGTGATTGATTGTCCTTCAACTCATGAACCAATTGGAAATAATCAATTATACAGTGTGTAATTAACCAACATTATTATCAACAAATCTCCAAACGGTTAACCCTGGTCAACAGCTCCAAATGGTTTGAAACTGTTTTCCCTTAAACGGTTTGATGAAACTGTTTCCTTTCAAACAGTTTGAAACTGTTTTCTCCCAAACGGTTTGTGAAATCGATTGAGAAACTTTGTTGACACTGTTTGCACTTGATATTTAGGGAGGTGTGTGCTTAGGATGACATCATCATCTTCAAGCTCTAAACTCACGAAACCTACTGTGGTTTCCATGGTGATCGCATCACTCAACCAAATCAATTATCATGAATGAAGAAATGATCATTATTTGATAAGGAATTGAATGCAATAACAAAATCAAGGGTTCAAGTTATAAAACCCGCCTCCAATTGAGCTCCAAAGCTCCAAGCTCACGCCAACAATGGTGGATGAAGTTTTTGCAACTCCCCCTAGGCTCGTCCTCAAGCTTTTGGTTGAAAAGATTGGCTAGGGTTGAAGAGGAGATTGAAATAAGAAGAAATCAATGATTTAGTTTCGATTTCCACCATGGAATCAAGGTGAAAAGGGATCAAGAACCTTACCAACAGGTTGGGGGTCGTCCTCCTGATCTTCCCAAGCTCCGTGGTTGGTTTCCAAGCAAAGAGAAGAGGTGGGTTCTGAAAAAGTCTTTGGTTTAAGTGGAGAAGGGTTCTTTTATAAGAAAATCAATGAGAGAGAAAGTGCCTTATAAAATTTCATTTAATCCCAAAAATAGTGCCGCCTCTTCCCCCTCAAATCTTTGTATACGAGGCTATCTTGTTTTTCTCTTATTCATTCTCAATTATCCATGATTTAAAGAAAAGCAAATTAAGCACCTCAATTCATATTATACTAATATCCATAAGTGAGTGGATATTTCTTTTTCTTATAAAATTGTGAGTGAGTTATCCATTCCCTTGGATAGTTTCGTGCCTTTGCAAGGCTCAAGCTCGTACATCTTCTTTGCAAATTCATCCCTGAACTTTTGATTGAAGGGCTCTTTAATTAATATATTTCTTTTTGTATTAAATTGAATTAGGGTTTCAATTATGCATAAATTTTGATTATTTTAATGTCAAGATTCTCTCTCCTCCTAATTAATTCAAATGAGGTTCCCCTTTCATTTTCTTTGCTCTACATGATGTCAAGAAACATTAGGGGACCTTATTTAAGTGGTAATTTGCATATTGAACCCTAGGTTTTGGGTAAATTGCACATTACACCAAAACTGGGTTTTAATGCACAAACATTGTCCAACAAGCTCTATCTTGGTGCCCAAGCTTGTGGAAACTAGGGATGAGCATCGGGTCGGGCCGGCCCGATCCGACTCGTGACCCAGACCGCATAACCCGATCCAGACCCGAACCCGATTTATAATATGGGTGGGCCGGGCCTAAAATTTAAACCCATATTTTATTTGGGTCGGGTATGGGCGGAGGTAAACCCAAGCCCAAAAACCCGAATACCCAGATTAGATTTTATGTACATTATAGATGTATACATCTATCTTTGTCTTGAAATAAAAATATACATATTTCTTGATGCAATATGTAGTATGTATCCAACCAATGGAAACATAGAAAATCTATAATCAATCAACATGATTAGTGAATTGATACTAGTAAGATAACTATCATTGACATAGATAGACATACTTGATTTTTTTGTTTTGATCTCACTCTGTCCACATGTAGGGAACAAATGATCTTTTGCTCAGTGCATAGTAGATTATGCTCATTTTTTTCTCATATGTCCAGATGTAGGAGACAAATGATCTTTTACCCTTCCAAAACCCATTTCATTGTATATACATATAGGATGAGAAGAAAAAAGCCACAACATTGTAGATTCCACTAATTTTTTAAAATGTACAAGAAAATGATTTGTTGCTCTTTCAATATCCATTCATTGTTGTAGGGGATCATACAACTAAGGTGTACATATTCCGGCTACATTTATCACAAAATAAATATATTGTTTTGAAGGTTGATCACAAAATACATATCATACTTGTGGCAACACATCCCATTATCACACAGATAACGAGGTGTTCCGCGAAAACGTGTGGAAATCACCATAACCACAGATTATCGAGAACACGGGTTAATTAAAACCGATTACAGAAAACTGATAAACTGAGAAACTATTACATTCCAGTCCTCATCCTGCACAGAAAACAAGTTATATACATATCTATTCAAGCCTGATTACATGTCCACAGCTTAGAACAACAACTGTCCTGTCACATCATGAGTTCATCACCTGTTTATATATATATAAGGCCCACATCTGGCTAGCAGCAAGATATACAAAACATCTATAGATGCACATCGTGAAACAACGTCAAAACACCGCCAAGGACCTGAGAGTACAGGGATGACTCTAGAATCTACTACAAAGCATCCAAAATAGCAGCATATCCATTGATTGCCTTCTACTGCTCGTCAAGCTACTCGGACGCAACTCCACAAACTCCACCACGTCTAGCTCGGCTACCTAAAAAGGGTGTAAACCAGCAGAGTGAGACAATTGAACATTGTCCCAGCGGGAGGCATAACTCCCCACCAAAACTACAAAACCTCAAAAGATCATATACATTAAGCAGCTTCCTGATAGAAGATATAGCAAGAACAATCTTATTAGAAAAGCTATCTAAGTTTACCAGATATATCCAAGTTCTACTGCCATAAAATAACATATAAATAACTGCAAGATGTAAAGAGAGTAATTAAACAAACAAGGCCTCAACCAATGTTTCGTGTTTGTCTTAAGCAGTATATACTAAACGGCTGGATTACGTTTTATTTTGCCCTGAGGAAGTGAATCGTACTGTTCAAATCCAACCTTCAGCTGCGAAGCCCATAACCGGTGCCATACAAGGTCAATGGAAGAGCCGGAAACCACGACCTCACCCCTCGTGGTCAGTACACGAGAACACAAAGCAGGACCGCAGTCTCATGCTCAAGTGGTCTTAAGCCATAGGGTCAGCTCCTCAGGCTACCCTTCCTCTAGCCCACCTTGGTACAGATCACGACGCTAGTAAAATTGAGCCACGGGTCTACTCACCGTGCTCTGAGCTATGAACGTATTCATGCTCATTATATCACATATCCGGAGCCATGGGCCATGCTCACCATGCTCATCACATATCTGAGTCTGCAACCGTAGTTGCACTTGTTTCACCTCTCTATTTGAGGCTAGGAGAAACCTCGCATATTCAAAAATATGCGCTCCGGGTTAACCCGCAGGAGAACCCGTTTCACCATCACCCAATCCTGACTGATGATGGATCTATGGCCAGGGAAACTACATGATAGATTTCACTGTGATTAATTAGTATCTTTTAGATGGATTGCAAGATTCAACCAAGTTGTATAACATGCAAACTATAGAAGGAAATAAACAACATAGACTCCACATTGTAATTACATCAACCTGATCCATCTCAAGGATCCAACATCACATGTTATCACCTGGCTTCTTGCCAACCATCTAGATCCACCTCAAGGATCATCACACAACATGGGATCTCAATCCCTCATCACATAGTACCACAAACTCTCAAGGCTTACATCATCATGATGGAATATCATTCAAAGTACACCTGTCGTCACAGTATTCACATATAACCATCCCTCATAGCCTTTCATTTGGCTATCAGTACCTGCATGGTTAGCACCATTCAATAATTATAAGTTCAACATAAGGACTATGCTCACTACCATGAGATGCCATTTAAGATGCTATAATTATCAATTGTACATTCACTGATGATCATGTGTACAAGACACATTATTAAGCAACTATTTATGTGCTTCACCTTGCTTCAACATCATGCTAAACATACAAAACTTGCATTATTATTACTGCTACCATTGGCACTATCATTATCATTAAGTGATCAAGGAGTCACCAACGTTATCAAGGACATATACAATTAGGTTGTTTCCTCGACACAAGGATCCCTCACAAAAGATACTAAAACCCTCACTAAAAGACCATCCCGGGAAAGGTTCACCCTCACCCAAAACCATGGCATGCAGCCGAGTCAGGCGTGCAGCGTGCAACACTGAAACAAAGGCGAGTGTGCAGGGTCTATCGGCTAGTCACAACGCGTGCAAGGGCGTGCAGACTGCGTCCGGTGAACTGACCATGTCGAGCGAGCAAGGGGTGTCGGGCGACTCAGGGTGTCGTGCAAATGTGTGACGCTCTTGGCGTGCAACTTGGCAGGGCGAGCAAGGCCATCGGGCGTGCATGCTATTGAGCGTACAAGGTGTATCGCGTGAACAGAGCAACGTTGGTCAACACGGGCTGATGCCGGGCGAGCAGGTTGATGTTGGGCGACACGGGCTGATGCCAGGCGAGCAGGTTTGTCGAACGTGAAGGGCAGCGTGTCGCTCATGTGTCAAGGTCCATTCGTGCAAGACATCTCTGTCGGGCGAGCAAGCCCACTGGGCGAGCAGCTCCAAAGCATGCAGCCTGCCGTGCAACTAAGGGTTGGCTCGCGCACCCCACAGTGAGCAGAACTCTCAACCGATTCAAGGTGAGCAGGCCGTGCAAGGGAAAGCTAGTCAGGGGGGCTGTCGGGCAGCACCTCCGCAAGCACCAAACACCCAAGATACATCTCTACAAGGTCAACAAAATGAGCTCACCTTCTATCCCAAGGTGAGAAGAGAGTCTTGCTCAAGCCACTAAGTCACAAGCTCACCTCAATCGACTAGGAAAGAGGGGTGTTGCTTATGGCACTAGGACCCAAACTCACTCTTCTAGACCAAGGGGATAAATGAGTGTTGCTCCCAAAACCCTAACTCACATGGATTGGCCAACATGGCTAATAAACAAGAACTAAGCTACTCACATACATATAAGCAAGATTATGGAATCAACATATATGAAAAGAGAGTAGAGTAGCTAGGGTTAGAGTTATGCAACCCGCCTTAAGCTCCAAGATCCAAGGAAGAAGAAGAGCTCCAAGCTTCAAGGGATATCGACCACCAAAGCTCCGCCAAGGGGGTGTATCGGCCACCACTGCTTCTTCAAGGGAGTGTTTCGGCCGACACAAGTAAAGAAGGAAGGAGTGTCGTGCACTCAAGGTGGAGGAAAGACAAAAAGATCAAAGGAAGTCAAGGCAAGGGAAAGAACCACCTATATAGAAGGAAAGGGAGGAGAAAACAAGGTTGATCCATGCTAGGTGTCGTCCACCCAAGGGACACTTGTCCTAGAGTTCAAGCCACCACTCTAGCAAGCCTTAAGACACTTGTCCAATATATGCACCAAGTGTCCACCAAACAAGACCAAGCACCATGGGTGACACACCAAGCTTGCACTAGGGCGACACACCTCCTTGTTGGCCGACACAAACACCCTAGGTCGACACACACCTCACTTGGCCGATACAAGGCCCAACCAAGCCCAAACAAGGCACCTCAAGGCCCAAACAAACTCAACCAAGGCCCAAAGAACTCAAACAACAAGCCCAAGCCTTCCTCTCAACCCTAGAGGAAGCAAAGAGAGAGGGGAACACCTCACAAGATGGCAAACTTGCTCCCAAAACCCTAGACTTGGGTTATTTGCAAGTAGCACCTCCAACTCTCAACAAAGCACAACCAAACCCTGATCACCACTCAAGGTGATTAGCAGGCATCAAAGCACCAGGGTTAAGCAAAGCAAACAGGGTAAACCCTAAATGAAGGATAGGGTCCTTACAATCTAACCCCCTTTAAGAGATTTCGTCCCCGAAATCTGAAGAGAAAAGTGAGGGATACTTCCTTCTCATCTCTTCCTCAAGCTCCCACGTGGCTTCCTCAACGCCACGACGCTGGCAAAGAACTTTCACAAGAACCAGGTCCTTCCTCTTCAGCTTCTTAACTCTCCTGTCAAGAATCGCCACAGGACCTTCCTCGTAGGTCACATCTTCATCAAGCTTGACTTCAACTGGCTGTATCACTGTTCCTGAATCCGGATGACTTTTCTTTAGCATACTGACATGAAACACTGGATGTAACCTGTGCAACTCTGGAGGTAACTCTATCTTGTAAGCTACCTTTCCAACACGTGCTATGACTGGGTAAGGCCCCATATACCTGGGTGCCAACTTACCCTTCCTTCCAAACCTTAGCACACCTTTCCAAGGCGAGACTTTAAGATATACTTTGTCTCCTACCTGGAACTCCAAAGGTCGTCGGTGATTGTCTGCATAAGACTTCTGCCTGTCCTGTGCCACTTTCAACTGTTGTTGTATCACTTTGATCTTATCTGTCGTCTGCTGAACTAACTCAGGACCCAAAAGCTGATACTCACACAAACTCATACCAACACAAAGGAGATCTACACTTCCTTCCATACAAAGCTTCATAAGGAGCTATGTCGATGCTCCGCTGATAACTGTTGTTGTAGGCAAACTCTATCAAACTCAGATGTACATCCCAGTTGCCTAGAAACTGCAAAACACAAGTTCGAAGGAGATCTTCCAAAATCTGAATAGTCCTCTCAGACTGTCCATCTGTCTGTGGGTGAAAGGCGGTACTGAACCTCAACTGCATTCCCAACGCTCTGTGCAACTATTCCCAAAAATGACTCGTGAACTGAGGACCTCTGTCAGAAACTATCGTTGTTGGCACACCATGCAAATGTACTATCTCATCCACATACACTCGAGCGAGTTTCTCCGCTGTATACGTCGTCTTCACAGGCAGGAAATGGGCAGACTTCGTCAATCTGTCCACTATCACCCAAATGGAATCATGATTCCTAGCTGTCCTGGGCAGATGAACTACAAAATCCATGGTTATATGATCTCATTTCCATTGCGGTATTAGCAAAGGTTGCAACGTTCCTGCCGGCCTCTGATGTTCAACCTTCACTTGCTGACAAACTGCACATCTCGCCATGAACTCAGCTACATCTTTCTTCAAACCGGGCCACTAATACAAGTCCTTCAGACTATGATACATCTTGGTGACACCTAGATGCATAGCATACATCGATGTGTGTGCTTCCTCAAGCACCAACTTCCTTAGCTCATCAACATCTGGAACCACCCTCCTATCACGATAGAAAACTAGTCCATCCTCAGACTCATGAAACCCATCACGCTTGTCGCTGCCGAACTTTGATCTGATCAACTGTACCGCATCATCAGTCTGCTATGCATCCTTGATCTGCTGTCTCAACGTAGGCTTGACTTGCATCTGTGTGAAAAGACCAGACAACAAAGAAACTTCCATCTGCACATTCATCTGTCGCAGAGAGGCAAACATATCTCGCTTATGGCATACCAGAGAATTCAACTGTGCCTTCTTTGAAGAAAGGGAAGAAGACTTTCTGCTAAGCGCATCAGCTACCACGTTCGCCTTACCAGGATGATACTCGATAGTGCAGTCATAATCATTGATCAACTCCATCCAACGCTGCTGTCGCATGTTCAACTCTTGTTGTGTAAAGATGTACTTCAGATTCTTATGATCCGTAAAGATCTGACACACTTCCCCATACAGATAGTGTCTCCAAATCTTTAACGCATGAACCACTGCCGCCAACTCCAAGTCATGAGTTGGGTAGTTCTCCTCATGCTTCTTGAGCTGTCGCGAGGCAAAAGAAACCACATGATCTTCCTGCATCAACACACAACCTAAACCCTTCTTGGAAGCATCACAGAAAACTACATAGCCTTTCCCAGGCTCTGGCAAGATCAACACTGGAGCACTGGTCATCTTCTCCTTCAAACTCTAGAAAGCTTGCTGACATCGATCATACCAAACAAAAGGTACATCCTTCCTGGTCAACTTCGTCATCAGTAACGTGGTCACACTGAAGTCCTTGATAAACCTCCGGTGTATCCTGCTAACCCAAGGAAACTACAAACTTCCGTCGGCGTCTTTGGCTGTTCCCAATCTGCAACAGATTCCACCTTCTTTGGATCTACTTTGACTCCTTCAGCAGATATCACATGACCCAAGAAAGTCACTTCTTCCAACCAGAACTCACATTTACTGAACTTAGCATACAACTGATGTTGATGAAGAAGAGTCAATGCTCGACGAAGATGTTGCTCATGCTCTAGCCTGTCCCCACTATAGATCAAGATGTCATCTATAAAGACTACAACAAAATGATCTAAGAACGGACGGAACACTCTGTTCATCAGGTCCATGAAAGCAGCAGGTGCATTGGTTAACCCAAACGGCATTACCACAAACTCATAATGACCATACCTTGTCCTGAAAGCTGACTTTGGTATGTCATCCGCCTTTATCCTCAACTGATGATATCCAGACCATAGATCGATCTTTGAAAACACGGTAGCACCATGCAAATGATCGAACAGATCATCTATCCTCGACAATGGGTACTTATTCTTAATCGTGACCTTGTTCAACTACCGGTAGTCTATACACAACCGCATCGAACCATCCTTCTTCTTGACAAACAACACGGGAGCTCCCCAAGGTGATGTGCTTGGTCGGATGAAGCCTTTGTCCAACAGCTCCTGTAACTGCTTCTTCAACTCTGCCATCTCTGCTGGAGCCATTCTGTACAGTGTCTGTGCAACTAGATGTGTTCCTGGTACCAGATTGATCTCGAAATCAATTTCTCGGGGTGGAGGAACGCCAGGAAACTCCTCAGGAAACACGTCAGCAAACTCTCGAACAACTGACACCTCCTCAAGGATAGGACCTTTCGCCTTGGCAGCCACAACGATATCCACCACATGAGCTAAGAACGCCTCACATCCTTGTCGAAGCAACTTATCTGCCACCATAGCTGATACCAAACACGTCGAAAGAATCTTCCTATCTCCCTGGAAGATCCATTTCTCTCCAGCATCATCAAACACTGCCTGCTTGGAACCACAGTACAAAACAACCTTAAACTTCTCTAAGGTATCCATCCCAGGGATAACATCGAAACCATGCATATCAAGTGGTATAATATCCACTTCGATGCGGTGTCCCAAGAAAGACAAGACACAAGATGGACACTCTTCTTGAAGCAAAGAGGAACCATCAAGAGGGGTTTCTAACAACAAGCTATCCTTCTTACCGCTAACAGGTAAACGACAGTTTTGAAGCATACTATAGGCGATAAAAGAGTGTGTAGCACCCGGGTCAACCAGAACACATATAAAGCAAGAAGAAGACATATCATAATGAAATAACTCCAACTGACTTGTCACCACTCGCGGGTTGACTATCGCCTCCGGCTGACTCATGGCATAGAATCGAGCCATAGGTTGCTGTCCACTTCATCATCTCTGAAGGGACAACTCGACTTGACATGCCTTATCTGACCGCAGGCATAGCATGTCCTACCATCAACTCGCGGCCTAGATGGCCCTGTCACTGCCACAGAAGCCGAACTTTGTGCCTTAGATGGTGAAGAAACATAACCTCTTCCTCTACTCAGAGACCACTGAGACGGTCTACCAGAACCTCTCATCACTGCCGGTGCTGAAAACCTGGGCTTTTTGAAGCCACCAAACCTCTGACTCTGGAACTGGGCAGGTCTCTTCTAAGCCATAGACTCTCTCTTCTCCCTTACAGATCATTCGATCCTCTGAACGGATTCCACAAACAACGCAAACCGCTCCCGGTTCTCCAACACAGAAACTGGTGTTGTCAGCTCCACGCTCAGACCCTTCTCGAAACGTCTGATTCGTTCCTCGTCTGTTGCTGCCGTGTGAGGACAAAACCTCAACAGATCCGTAAACTTGGCTTCATACTCGGTGATGTTCATCGTTTCCTGTCGCAAACTCTCAAACTGACTGATCTTCTCATCCAGATACGTCTTGGGAAAGTATCTGGTGATGAACTCACATCTAAAAACTTCCCAATAGATCACCTCACCAGGCCGCTTCTCTTCCTCGATGGGCCACCACTGACCAACACTACCTTTCAGAAGGTAGACAACGTGCTTTACCATGTCCACTTCAGGGATGTCGAGGATCCAGAAAGCCTTCTCAAGACTTGTCAGCCACAGATCCGCATCCGCTGGATCAGTCGTTCCAGCATAATCCGAAGCTCCAACTCGGCGAAGCCGCTCGAAGGTCTTCCCAATACCTGATGCTTCTCTATGGGGAACCTGTGCTCGCGGAAGAGGCACTGGTAATCTCTCAACCATGAGATTCATCGTAGCCATCATCTGCTCCATAAGCTGTTGGTAGGCAGGATGTTCAAGTATGGCTGGGTCAGGTTGGGGGACCTCAGGCACCCGATCTTCATGTGCCTGTCCTTCTGCTCTATCAACCGATGCAGCATCACTATGCTCAAGAGCATGTTCTTCATGGTTTCCAGACATCTTGGCTTTTCTTCCACTGAGGGAAGAAGATTTTGTAAGAAAACCTGGAAAACTCATAAGAACATACTCAACCTAGTCCTAAATCCCTGTAGACTCAGCGAACCTAAAGCTCTGATACCAAAACTTGTGGCAACACATCCCATTATCACACAGATAACGAGGTGTTATGCGAAAATGTGCGTAAATCACCATAACCACATATTATCGAGAACACGGGTTAATTAAAACTGATTGCGGAAAACTGATAAACTGAGAAACTATTACATTCCACTCCTCATCCTGCACAGAAAACAAGTTATATACATATCTATTCAAGCCTGGTTACATGTCCACAGCTTAGAACAACAGTTGTCCTGTCACATCATGAGTTCATCACCTGTTTATACATATATAAGGCCCACATCTGGCCAGCAGCAGGATATACAAAACATCTATAGATGCACATCATGAAACAACGTCAAAACACCGCCAAGGACCTGAGAGTACAGGGATGACTCTAGACTCTACTACAAAGCATCCAAAATAGCAGCATATCCATTGCTTGCCTTCTACTGCTCGTCAAGCTGCTCGACCGCAACTCCACGACCACCACCACGTCTAGCTCGGCTACCTAAAAAGGGTGTAAACCAACAGAGTGAGACAATTGAACATTGTCCCAGTGGGAGGCATAACTCCCCGCCAAAACTACAAAACCTCAAAAGATCATATACATTAAGCAACTTCCTGATAGAAGATATAGCAAGAACAGTCTTATTAGAAAAGCTATCTAAGCTTACCAGATATATCCAAGTTCTACTGCCATAAAAGAACATATAAATAACTGCAAGATTTAAAGAGAGTAATTAAACAAACAAGGCATCAACCAATGTTTCGTGTTTGTCTTAAGCAATATATACTAAACGGCTGGATTACATTTTATTTTGCCCTGAGGAAGTGAACCGTACCGTTCAAATCCAACCTTCGGCTGCGAAGCCCATAACCGGTGCCATACAAGGTCAATGGAAGAGTCGGAACCCACAACCTCACCCCTCGTGGTCAGTACACAAGAACACAAAGTAGGACCGCAGTCTCATGCTCAAGTGGTCTTAAGCCACAGGGTCAGCTCCTCAGGATACCCTTCCTCTAGCCCGCCTTGGTATAGGTCACAGTGCTAGTAAAACTGAGCCACCGGTCTACTCACCGTGCTCTGAGCTATGAACGTATTCATGCTCATCATATCACATATCCAGAGCCATGGGCCATGTTCACCATGCTCATCACATATCCGAGTCTGCAACCGTAGCTGCACTCGTTTCACCTCTCTATTTGAGGCTAGGAGATACCTCTCATATTCAAAAAATGCGCTCCCGGTTAACCCGCAGGAGAACCCGTTTCACCATCACCCAATCCTGACTGGTGATGGATCTATGGCCAGGGCAACTACATGATAGATTTCACTGTGATTAATTAGTTTCTTTTAGATGGATTGCAAGATTCAACCAAGTTGTATAACATGCAAACTATAGAAGGAAATAAACAACATAGACTCCACATTGTAATTACATCAACCTGATCCATCTCAAGGATCCAACATCACATGTTATCACCTGGCCTCTTGCCAACCATCTAGATCCACCTCAAGGATCATCACACAACATGGGATCTCAATCCCTCATCACATAGTACCACAACCTCTCAAGGCTTACATCATCATGATGGAATATCATTCAAAGTACACCTGTCGTCACAATATTCACATATAACCATCCCTCATAGCCTTTCATTTGGCTATGCAGTACCTGCATGGTTAGCACCATTCAATAATTATAAGTTCAACATAAGGACTATGCTCACTACCATGAGATGCCATTTAAGATGCTATAATTATCAATTGTACATTCACTGATGATCATGTGTACAAGACACATTATTAAGCAACTATTTATGTGCTTCACCTTGCTTCAACATCATGCTAAACATACAAAACTAGCATTATTATTACTGCTACCATTGCCACTATCATTATCATTTAGTGATCAAGGAGTCACCAACGTTATCAAGGACATATACAATTAGGTTGTTTCCTCGACACAAGGATCCCTCACAAAAGATACTAAAACCCTCACTAAAAGACCATCCCGGACAAGGTTCACCCTCACCCAAAACCATGGCGTGCAGCCGAGTCAGGCGTGCAGCGTGCAACACTGAAACAAAGGCGAGTGTGCATGGTCTATCGGCTAGTCGCAACGCGTGCAAGGGCGTGCAGACTGCGTCGGGTGAACTGACCATGTCGAGCGAGCAAGGGGTGTCGGGTGACTCAGGGTGTCGTGCAAAGGTGTGACGCTCTTGGCGTGCAACTTGGCCGGGCGAGCAAGGCCATTGGGTGTGCAGGCTATTGAGCGTGCAAGGTGTATCGGGTGAGCAGAGCAACGCTGGTCGACACGGGCTGATGCCGGGCGAGCAGGTTGATGCTGGGCGACACGGGCTGATGCCGGGCGAGCAGGTTTGTCGAGCGTGCAGGGCAGCGTGTCGCTCGCACGTCAACGTCCATCCGTGCAAGACATCTCTGTCGTGCGAGCAAGCCCACTGGGCGAGCAGCTCCAAAGCATGCAGCTTGCCTTGCAACTAAGGGTTGGCTCGCGCGCCCCACACAGAGCAGAACGCTCAACCGATTCAAGGTGAGCAGGCCATGCAAGGGAAAGCTAGATCAGGGGGGCTGTCGGGCAGCACCTCCACAAGCACCAAACACCAAAGACACATCTCTACAAGGTCAACAAAACGAGCTCACCTTCTAGACCAAGGTGAGAAGAGAGTCTTGCTCAAGCCACTAAGTCATAAGCTCACCTCAATCGACTAGAAAAGAGGAGTGTTGCTTATGGAACTAGGACCCAAACTCACTCTTCTAGACCAAGGGGAGAAAGGAGTGTTGCTCCCGAAACCCTAACTCACATGGATCGGCCAACATGGCTACTAAACAAGAACTAAGCTACTCACATACATATAAGCAAGATTATGGAATCAACATATATGAAAAGAGAGTAGAGTATCTAGGGTTAGAGTTATGCAACCCGCCTTAAGCTCCAAGCTCCAAGGAAGAAGAAGAGCTCCAAGCTTCAAGGGATATTGACCACCAAAGCTCCTCCAAGGGGGTGTATCGGCCACCACTGCTTCTTCAAGGGAGTGTGTCGGCTGACTCAAGCAAAGAAGGAAGGAGTGTCGTGCACTCAAGGTGGAGGAAAGACAAAAAGATCAAAGGAATTCAAGGCAAGGGAAAGAACCACCTATATAGAAGGAAAGGGAGGAGAAAACAAGGTTGATCCATGCTAGGTGTCATCCACCCAAGGGACACTTGTCCTAGAGTTCAAGCCACCACTCTAGCAAGCCTTAAGACACTTGTCCAAGATATGCACCAAGTGTCCACCAAACAAGACCAAGCACCATGGGTGACACACCAAGCTTGCACTAGGGCGACACACCTCCTTGTTGGCCGACACAAACACCCTAGGTCGACACACACCTCACTTGGTCGATACAAGGCCCAACCAAGCCCAAACAAGGCACCTCAAGGCCCAAACAAACTCAACCAAGGCCCAAAGAACTCAAACAACAAGCCCAAGCCTTCCTCTCAACCCTAGAGGAAGCAAAGAGACAGGGGAACACCTCACAAGATGGCAAACTTGCTCCCAAAACCCTAGACTTGGGTTGTTTGCAAGTAGCACCTCCAACTCTCAACAAAGCACAACCAAACCCTGATCACCACTCAAGGTGATTAGCAGGCATCAAAGCACCAGGGTTAAGCAAAGCAAACAGGGTAAACCCTAAACGAAGGTCAGGGTCCTTACAATACTAGTTTAGTTTCCATGTTAGCAAGTTGGATCTAGAAAAATTTGGTATGCTCATTCAATGTTATATGGGCAAACACGAATCCGGCCCGAAACCCATCAATCTTATATGGGCCGGGTATGGGCTGACATTTTTTATTTTTATCTGGGCCCGAACCCGGCCCGTGGTCTATTTCAAAATGTGCGTTTGGGTTTGGGACAGGCAAAACCCGGTATAACCCGACCCGATGCTCATCCCTAGTGGAAACCATACCACTACATCATATTCATTCTTATGATGTGTCAACATCAGAGGAACATATTATCATGTAATATTTGCAAGTTAACCCCTTAACTTGGGTAATTTCCACATTAGTCCAAAATGAGCAAACATTGCTTCAACATTATTCAACCATGATTAAATTTGAAACATAAGTTCCTCATAAGCCCTAATTACTTTTCACAAGATAAGATTAATCATAATCATCTTTCTTAATTAAAACACCTAGGGTTTAAACATAACCCAGGTCAGGGATGTTACAGTTCTGTGGACCTTCTCCTTAGCATCCAGACAGGTGATTTCCACAACTAAGTCACAATACTTCTTCTCCACCAATGTTCCTCAACTGGACATGCATCACATCAGTAGGAAGCTCTGCTTCCATGTCATGGACGATCTTGGAAAATACTTGGGCATCCCAATCCTCTACAAAAGAACCAACAAATCCACCCACTCAAGCATCCTAGACTCGATATAAGGAAGAATGAACAACTAGACTGTCCAACACCTTTCTCTAGCCAGAAGAGTCACCCTAGCCAAAGCAACTCTGCAGTCCATCCCTACGTATACAATGCAGATGACACTACTCTCACCTACCCTCTACGATGATATCAACAACCATATATGATGGTTCATTTGGCAAGGCTCAGACGCTCAGAAGAAGATGTCCTTAGTCTCTTGGAAGAAGGTCTCAACGAGCAAAGATTGCGGAGGCCTAGGGATCAAGGATGCTCGAGATCAGAATATAGCACCAATGTTGAAGAACGTATGGACATACCTGAATGATCCAGATAATCTATGGGTCAGGATCCTAAAGGAAAAATATCAAAAAAGAAAGGCTACATCCAAGGCCTCATGTTCAACATCCCGGAGATTCATCAACTCCAACTTAACAATGATTCAAGACCTGTGTTCTAAGTCTATTTCTAATGGCAATGATACAAATGTGTGGCATGATAAATGGCTTTCCAGAGATGATGTCCATGCCTTAGCACCTAACCACCATATCCCCATGGAGATCGCTGACCTTCAAGTCTTCTCTATGCTCCTGGACATCGGTGAATGGGATTGGGATTTCATCCACGCTCATCTTCCCGCAAGCACATGGGAGGTTATTCAAATAACGCCCCCGCCCGACGCTGAAGCCGGCCCTGAAGGATTCGTCCGGCCTCACGAACCGAGCAGAAATCTCACTGCTAGATCTACGTATCGATGGTTACGTAGAGACAAAGAACAAAATGTACCAGGTGATTGGGCATCAATCTAGAAGAAATTGGTCCCAGAGAGAATCAAACTCTTTCTATGGCTACTCCAACATTGAGTGCTCCTCATCATCGCTGTGAAGCGTCGTCGTCACATTGATGTACCCGGTATATACCAGAGATGTAACTCAGGGGACAAAACCATTATTCACTTCCTGTAGGATTGCAGACCCCGGAAGTGCTGCAATCTGGCATGCCTTCCAACCTACTACTAATTTTTTCCTTGACAACGAAGATCTTTGGATTGCTAAGATAGTGAAAGGTGAACACGCCATCATACATCCTATAACGCTGGTAGTCGCGTCGTGGTACCTTTGGACCCTTTGCAACAATGAGGTCCATGGTGGTAAGATCACACCCATCCCTGCCGCCCTCCGCTTCATCCAGCTGTGCTCGGAGACGGTGATGGAGCTTCCTTGTCCTATGCACCCTACTTCAAGGTAGAGTCCTCATTCACTACAGTTGCGGAGAACACCAATGCAACCCAACTACATAACCTTTATCGACGCCTCTTACATACAGTCGCCTTTGAGGTCGAGCTTTGGTTGTGGGGCATTGAACCCTGCATGGAATCTCCTCTTGGGGAAATGTTACCCGACCAAGGTCGGGTCAGTAACTGAAGCTGAGATCATAACAGTCCTGCAAACTGCCGTCTTGGCTAAGTCCCATGGCTGGAATAATGTGATCATCATCACTGACTCAACCTCGACCTTCCAAACAATGACATCTAAGACATGCACTCAAGTTCGTTTCTGTGCCCACCACCATTATTGGAAGAAGCTATCCTTCAACACTCCCTCGTACTGCATTCTACGCAGCCGTCGGGAGTTCATCACCATCGTTGATACAACTGCCAAGTTTGTCCTTAATAACAACATTAGTGTAGATTTTTCTTCTTGGCCTCCATGGCTAGTTTGTAATGGTCCCATAGACATGTCTTTCATTCCAGCTTTGTATTCCGTTGATTATTAAATAAAGGAAGTTTGTCCAAAAAAAAAGTTAGATCATGATTGACTATAGATCCAAATCTGGTTGTTTAGCATGTGCACTCCTTGAAACAGGTGTAGCTTGTTGTGTGCCTCAAAGAATTATGTTGATCTGATTGTAGATTTTTGGTACAAAATTAGATGGATTTTTGCCGACCCGATTGGTGTGGTACAGTTTAAATTTCAGATATGAAGAATGATCCTACAGTTCTAAATGTATAAGTATATGTGCCCTAGTTAGATTTAACATCATCTTGTATTCTATTTTCGAGATGACATGCGTCATACTTCAAGGTGTACTCTCCTCCTTTGAGAGCACTCCACATGTATTCTTTTATCTGATATAGTATATATAGTAAACATCCCATCCCTTCTTGTGGAGTAGTTTATTTTCTTCTCATATGTGTTGACCCCACGAAAATTTTACGTTTGCCTCGTTCCAAAACTTAACATAGCCTCTTCAAAATCCTATTAAAAAAAAACCTCGCTCTCGTATGGAGTAGAATCGACAAGTTGGACAATTGTAAAAGTAAAAAAAATATTTTAATAAAAATATTTCTAGTTGTTATTTTCGATATAGCATCTTTGTAAAAATATTTTTGAACAAGTTACTTTGGTTAAAAAATATCACTTAAAGTGACGCTTTGCGAATAAAATAGGTAAAATTGCCAACTGATTTATACCATCTAATAAAAATAAAAACAATGTAAAAAAGCCAAATGAAACGTGCTTTCAACGTAACATAAGGATGAAAATGTCAATCCATTTGACATTTGTAGATTATTTTTATATTTATTTTAAATTTTTGATTAAAAAATGCTTCGTCTGTTGCTACTTTACATGTATTCACTCAAAAAGTGACACTCGGTTTTTTTTTTTTACTAAAGTAGGTTATTCTGGGAAACGTCCTACAGATGTGCTATACTCAGAAATGTTTGAATCAAAATACAATTCTTTTTTTATCGTATACCTCATTGTACAAAAAAAAAAAACCCCAACCAGATTAGGATCCTAATCCATGTAGACATGATTCTGCTACTCTCGACGGATACCGTCGCCAGTTATCCCAATTTCAGCCCAAAACACCCAAACTACATCACTTTGGTACCGGGGTTAGAATATATAGAGCTGGCGCAAAATGACAAAACTGAAATCCATGTTGAACATGGTTTCAGACATTACCGAACCCGCTCTAACAGGTTAGTTATTCCAGACGGAGCCCGAAAGTCCCCAAATCCAATCTAGTTAATCATTTCCTAGGGCATGGTTGAGTATGAAATCTGGATCTAGACTTGTTAGAATGATATAATGGTAAATTTCGATCGAATTGTAATCTAGAACACCTTTGATTCCAATTCATATCTGTTTTCAGTTCATATCATCAAAACCTGTCTTCCCGAACAGCACTCGAAACAACTCCACCCGAGATTGCAATGTCTCGATCTATTCCCAAGGAAGGCAATGGTGACCACCACCTCGTTCACCTCCAAAGGCGCCATGGATGAATTCACCTGCAGCTTGGATGTATAATGTTCCTTTTATGTGAAAACACATGTAAGGCTTTCCAAATCAGTACCACATGCAAAAACTTCCAGAACAAGAGTAAGCAACGAGCAGAGAGAGCAAAAGGAAGGGGCCCAAGGGGGCAAGCTCCATCGAGGTGGGAACAATGGTGGGTCCAGCGTTAGCACACCACAACTGAAGGGCCCGGGGATTTGGCTGGACAGGGCATGTCTAACAATAAAAATCGACCATATACTGTCGATCCAAGGAGACCGCCGACAGCGCCAGCTGCCTGCGCGCAGGATCTACGTGAATGCAATTGGGAGTACTGCGTTTGCCGCTGCTGCTACGACGGCTACGGCCGGGCCGGGGGAGCAGGCACGTCCAGCTCACGTGATGAGGTGTACTGACTGTGCTCATGTCATGTGGTGTGTGTAGCTAGATAGCAGGGGTAGGACCCCAGAAATGTAGTGCAGTAATTCGTTCCACCCACCCACGTTGCCTCATTTATTTGAATCACTTCGTTTCCTGTGTGTCGTATATTTGTTGTACCACAGCTTCCCAGCCTCATCATTACTAGTAAATGCACAATTGTTCACAAACCTAAATATTTAAGACCAACGTAATTGAAGCGGACTATATGGTATTCTGAAATCAGATAGTTTTATCCTGCACTGGATAATTTACTCGATGAAGGATCGGTAAAAGCAAACCCCAAGGCATAAAGTCCAAAAGATACATAAACCCCAAGGCATAAACAATCTCAAGCAATGAGACGCAGCCCATTAAGACTAATAGAGGTTAGCCCGCTCAAGGGTTGCGATAGGTTGTCCTCAGCTAAGGGAGCCAAGCCAAAGGTCAATCTACATGCCCATGTAATAGCCAGATCGGAATAAAAACCGAGGTAGGGGTAATCATGCACACATGACTAGTTAATGTCCCATTCAATTGGCACATGAGAGGGCATAGTCAACAACTAGTCAGAGTAAGCAAACAACACGCTTGATCGAGATCAAATCTTCAGTCACCGATCTCTATTCCCGTCTCTGTGCCCACTGCATCTAAACCCTTCACTTGTGGGGCCCACTAAGGATTTTACACCTAGAATGTCCGACGCACAGAGTGACGAACATAGAAGATTTGAACCCCGTCTGACTACAACGTGCTTTACGGTAGAAACCACCCAATCAAATTGGAGTTCCTGTGTGTCGACTGTTGTTCTTCTCCTTCCAAAATGAAATAAACACCTTACAACGATGTCGTGATTGTGATTTGTCACCATACAAAATTTTCGCCCCAGTTGTGTTCACAACTTGGTCCAAGTTTTATAGAGCACAAATTCATGTCGGCATCAATCACACAACAAGTGGTCGAATCATCCCAGCTATGCCACGTGTATCAATAGAACATGTGTTGGGTGCACTCATCCTCCAATTTGCACAAGCTGTACATATTTGAATAGTTTGAGGCCCAAACAATGACCCGATCAGTCATGATCAGAGCTTGTGATGGGGATACATTTGGCATGCCACTTCATCTCTAGAATCCCACTTGCCAAAACATGGTCTCATCTTGTCCCAGGTGTATAGGTTGGCCTCCCTCAACATGAAAACTCTGACAGTGAAGTGTTATTTAGGTGTGCAAACTTGAAGTACTCCTACAACATGCCTTTCCAAGTACATGAATAGCCCTTTGTGTGGATCACAATAATCATCTAAGGTGGTTTCATATCTTATTCTCATCCAAGTTGTCCAAATGTAGTGTTTTTTGCGAGAAACTTGGATACATGTTTGAGTATGGTCCACTCAACAATATTGACAAATTTCTTGAGAATGAAACCACATGCATTATATAGTAAGGCCATTCTATCCCAACACATAATGTGATCACTACTTCCTCAAAGGAAAGTTGTAGTGATGTGCTGCAACATGTCATGCACCCTCAAAGGGATGAACCGTTGCATAATCCATAAGTAGAGTAAACCAATGATGTTAGTTGAGAGGACCTATCTCGCTGTTTAAACCCTAATTGATCATTGGGACATAATACCAGACAAATCTAACTTAAAACTAACAACCTTCTAAGAGTGGATTACAAATAAATGGATCCTCATAAATATCTAAATACAACAGACCATCATAAAACCTCACACAATTTCATTACAAAAGCATACTACTCCTCATATGAATCATTCAAAGAGTAGAGATGATAGAGAAAAAATCTAAACCTCTTTATTGATATTAAAGAATAAGATAACAAGGATGTCTATATTCTTGAAACCACCAAAACATACGATTTCTGTGCTTGTATAGAAATACCAAAGACAACTGCCAATCACGTACAACATCAACTACCCACCCATCACTTACGAAGTTGAAAGTACACAGACACTCTAGACTTAAATATATTGTTTCTTATTACATCTTGAACAAAATGTTGTTTCAGCTGCACTAGCATACCTAAAAGATGAAGAGAACCACATGGATGAGACTCATATCCCAGCGTTATGATATAACAACTGATAACATTTAGTGCTTACAAGCATATTATTTAACAAGATTATCAAATTGAATTTCTAAAATGTAGCATCCTTTAAACTAGGAATTTGCCTATAATATATGTAGAAGGAGTAACCAAGTACCATTTATAGCATATAAGAGCAATAAAAGCATGTAAATGATACACTACAATATTTTGAACAAATAATTCTATACAACTTGATTACTTAATTTAGTCACAAGTTTTAGAATTATCGATCTCCATGGGAAACCTCAACAAGACAAGTCCATCCATAACCATCATAGGTTCCACAGACACGACCTTTGATTACAACCACAATAAGCGGTGACATTCAACAATAATTCTAGATACCATGCAAACAAGTAATGTCCACCCCAATACTATCTCCAGCATAAATGAAACAAGCATTGTACATCTCAACACTATCGCTAGATGCCAACAATACAAACATCATACATCCCAACACTATCTGATGCCAACAAAACAAACATTGTACACCCCAACACTATCTCTAGATGACAACATAACAAGCATTGTACATCTCAATGATATCTTTGAATACCAATAAAACAATAATTTTTCATCCCGACACTATCTTTGGATGCCAAAAAAACAAGAATTGTACATCCCAACACTATCTTTGGATGCCAACGAAACAAAAAGTGTACATCCCAATACTATCTTTGAATGTGAATGAAACAAGCATTGTACATCCTAATACTATATCTAGATATCAACCAAAAATGCATTGCACATTTGTGTGACTCCTAAGTACACAACTATCATCACTTCAAGATTAGGATTACTCTTGATGAATTAAACCAATAGCTCATATTCCAATTACATTAATCGAGTTACAAACAAGATTTTGTTGTGGTGTTAAACGAGTTCAAAAACTCCAAAAGATATGAAATATAATACAACATGAATCATGTTACTCAATCATGGGTTGCTTACCTTATGTGTCTATAGAAAGTGCCAAATTACTAAGTTAGGACACATCAAGTCAATCTTATGATTCTCATCCACAAGAAGGCCTGATCATCAATCCAGGACACATCAAGACCATATTACCATTTTTTCCCATCATAAGGTTCATATCATTGACTCAAAGCCATCAAGCCCAGGTTGCCCTTTGTGGCCACAACAAGGAACAAATCACAATGTTAGGACACAAAAAGGCCCAAATCATCACAAAGACCATTACAAGGCCACTTTCTTAAAGGAATATCATATCCACTTTAAATTCTAGAATCTAAATTATATGGAATCAACACAACTCCATGAAAAATGTCAAATTAATATTCAAAAGCATGTGAAAGTAGCATTTAAAACAAGTTTAGTCATAAAAGATCTCCTTTATCCATAAATAAGTTACTTTTATATAGCAAGTCAAATTCAAATGAAAATCTTGACTCATGTAAGTTAGGAACATTACTTAGAATCATTGTAGAAAAACTCCCAAGTGGTAAGAAACATCATGCATCTCATTTTCCCACCGTATGGTATCCAAATACTATAAAAAGAGTACTTTTAGGATATTTTGACTCACATTTTGAAATTTTTGGACTTCCAATAATTAAGAGACAACCACTTATCATATTAAATAAACATTTTAAGAACAAGGGAACACTAGAATTTCTTACTTGTGCATCAAATTAACCTAACTTGCCATTATTGAGAGAGTCTATTTAATAAGTTAATTAAGCTGTTGGGTCTTTTTGTAATATGAGCCCAATTGTGTTTTAACCCATTATAGTTTGTCTTGAGTCTGTATGCTTCCCCCTATCCCATTTATAGGAGAGGGGGGCTACCCTTTTATCAATAAGAAAAACCTACACAAAAGGATAATTCCCTATCATATCATTTTTACACATGGTATCAAAGCAGACTTACTTGTGCCGCCCCAACCCTGACAGAGAGAGAAAGAGAGAGTGCAACAAAGAGAAGCCTCCCTTTGTGGTTGTCCGCTGCCACTAGCCATTACTTGGCTACCCACATGGGTCTCCTATCACTGCTTCTTCTAGGAGTTGTCTCCGTAGAGAATCTCTATAAACTCCTTCAAAGCCCATCTTGAAGTTGTTGCTATGAGATCTAAAAGGACCTCCATGCCTCTATCAACATTGTTTACTTATGGAGCTGCCACCTCTATCCTATTTTCCATTGTCATATACTTCACTGCCGATGTACACTTATGTCATCTAACATCTGTAGATCTACACAACCATCATCTATATCTCTGTAGATCTATACTACCGTCATCTACATCTATATAGATATACACTACCATCATCATCCATGCCACCACTATTGGGATATAATCCCAAATCTTGGAAAAAGATCTC
Organism: Alisma plantago-aquatica; assembly: GCA_963693085.1. NCBI lineage: Eukaryota > Viridiplantae > Streptophyta > Magnoliopsida > Alismatales > Alismataceae > Alisma > Alisma plantago-aquatica. The sequence goes on from OY856411.1 coordinate 697,481,031, forward strand.
TCTTTTTAGTGAACACAGGGGATATAACATCCTATATTGCTATGGTGAAGGTATGTAAGGATTTATCCACCCTTTGATGTTGTTTCGAGATTTTCTACAGTTTTTTTGCCGCTAACACAGAGTGTCATTGTTTGACATGACGTGTAGGCATAGTTCTGCTTCAATTCATGATTGGTTGGCAAAATCTTCTCAGAGGCATGGCATGTCACTATTTGACATGAAAAACTCATAAAGAGACTCTTTGAATCTCTATATCTCAACCAGGATATGACCCATGGTAGAGATGAATGGAAACAAAGGATCCATGTCGCCGACCCAACATAGTTGGGACTAAGGCTTAGATGATGGTGATGATGATGATGATGTGTTGGTAGAGTTCTATTTTGTTCTCAACTTGAATTGCAAATTCTGCACTTTGACATGACATAACATAAATGACACGAATTGTCACTCGCGTTCTGCCACAAGATTCATCAACTGACACGACATGTCGCCTATTTTCTATTAGCATTGACATGCTATAAATACGTTGTGTCTACCTAATAACACAGTGTGTCACCTACTACTGCTACTATATTTGGGCATGCTACATCACCTATGACTATTTTATTACATGGACGATGCTTCTATACATGGCTAGTCCCTTCTTTATCCTTACTTACAACATTTATCTTCCTTTTCCAACAAGTTTATATTTGCTTTTTCTTGAACCTCCTCATCCTTTCCAGCCCCACACACATATTTCCTACCTCGTCAATACTAGTACTACCCCTCATATATATTGTACCTATTGACAATGAAATTCTATGATTTTTCACCTAGTCTAAATTTTTTTTTATGGGGACTCCACCCACACATCCCAAGATTTGTTGCCCTAAGGGCTGGATAAATATCCTTTTTGGGTCATAAAAAGATCCATTCATTTTTTATATGGATCTATATAATCGGGTCATGTTTCACATCGACTTGAGTTTTTGGTTACCTCCCCCACATATTTGACTACATAAACACTGCATCCACCATTATTTTGACTTTTTACCCCAACCACTCTCTTGATTCTTATTGTGGTTGGCATGAGGAGGAGAATAGAAGATAATGAATAGAGGGAAGAGATGAGATGGAGGAGTGATGAAGAGGAATTTCAATTCAATATGGGTCTTCATACTACTTTTGTTGCCACTATGTTGCCCTTTTTGTTGCTATCCCTATTTCTTTTGCTTCTTTGTTACTATTATGTGGACTCTTGATGCTATTTTTTTGCTACTATGTGGTGTTGCTTTTTCTTCTATGGATCTTTCTACTACTATTATTGATCTATTTTCCTTATGAAGAGCTTGAAAAACTTATTTATCATCATATCGATTGTTTCTATGGAGTTATCTACTTCACTTATGATATATGTTAATTGATTTTATATTCGACGACGTCACTCTTAGCACATTTTATTGGTTTCTTTGTGATTTTTTTCTTTTTGTCATTCATGCTTTATTTGCATGTAGACTCTTTGAACGTGCCCTTACACATCAACCAAAATTACTACCGGCACTACTATTTTGAGAGAAGAACATGAAGATTTCCATTGGTGATTTTACATATACATGATGGAGTTTCATTTATGTTGGATCTTGGAGTCCTTTATCTACTTACTACTTCACAAACTGCTCTTCTATCTAAATCTATCGTCTACTTTTGGCTACTGTGTTCTAGCACTCTCTTCCTTGTCTGCACCTTGCACATGTTGACTCTTTTCTTATGCATGCTTTGTATGCACGTTGACTACTACTTGTGTTCCAGCACTCACTGGTCTACTTCATGACAATAGCACCTTAGATGAAGACCATGATGCATATGTGTTGCGTTGTTTCCTTCTACTCTAGATTCCACTTAGTAGTGATCAAGAATCTCCTTCTACCTGTTTGTTTACCCGCTTTGAGATTATCTACTTGAAGGGAGTATTTTTGTAAATTATTATAACATTGAGGGGGGAAATATTCTTGTATGGGCTTGGTTTATCTTTTGTTGTTTTTCTCTAGTCTATCTATCTATTTGCAAGATGACTTGGGATTCTCCCAAGGTCCATCTTCAGGAGAGTATTAGAGAGTCTATGTAATGATTTAATTTAGTTGTAAGGTCTATTTGTAATATGGGCCCATTTGTATTTTGGCCCATTAGGGTTTGTCTTGAGTCTATATTCTCCCCCCTTATCGTACATATAGGAGAGAGGGACTTCCCTTCCATCAATAAGAAAAACCTACACAAAAGGGGAGTTTCCCATCATACCATTTTTCCATAATAAGTGCATTACTATGCATGTTAAGCAAAATTTGGCATAAAGCTATTCTGGTGCATAAATGAGCTACTTTTAAGCAACAAAATTAGGTTTAACATAATTTTTGCAACATAAAAGTTAGGTAATCATCTAAAATTTCAGTTCAGAAACACCTATATATAGTAATAAAGATTGTACATTTTGTTTCCATCATTATCACAATAGAAGACCTCAAAAAGAGTACTTTTAGGGCATACATGCTCTATATTGAGAAAAATTCAGTCTTCAAACAAGTAAACTTAATACAACCAACCTGAATATATTTAAAGTATATATAAGGTAAATTTCGAATTCAGTTCATATTATAGCATACCAATCCATGAAATCTTCACTTTTAGACCTAAACGCCGAGCTCTTGTAAGGAATGGGGTTTGCATGTTAATGTACGCATGAAATGCACCAAGATGTTACATCACTTGACTAGGTTGAAGAATAAAACGTCCAAAAGAAAGAAAACTCCAATATGACCAAAACATCAACAAATATCCAAGATGACTCCTCTGAGCTAAGTCAAGCTAATTAGGCCAAACAGAGAGATAGACAAAGAAGGTGTATAAGCTAGATGAGCCACTTTCTACCTTGGAAAATCAAGGAGCTCAGCCCAAGATAGAAGAAGTGGTGAGGAACAACAAGAAAAGAGAGTTTGGAGAATAGATCTCACAATATTAAGGTTGGGTATGAAGCTACCAAGTTTGATAACACCTTAGACATGATTGATCAACAACATGAATCAACAAACAATCAAAGATCCTTATCCAAGCAAGGTTCCGAGCTTCATGTGTGGACTATTGAGGCTCTTGAGATCCCATACTCGTTTTATACATTGGTATCCAAACCAAGATAAATGGTGGGTTAATGGGAAGGGGTGCCTATTGGAAAAAGATTCAAAACTAAAAGAACCCCACTCCATGTGAGCTATCTTGGGGCATAATCGGTAGGGATATCGAGGCTATATCCCACAAGTAGTATATAAGTACCTTGAAAGATGTTGAAGCTAAATATTTAGGGTCAACATCCCATATAGTATTCATTCATATGGTTGGACCTACTGAGGTCAAAGGGTCAAGGTATCGTAGGTCAACAAACAAAGGCTATTGACGTGCGCACATGACCACCTATCAAATTCATCCCATGCATCATCTTTTTGAAGTCCTAAGTGACCTATAGAGGTACACCTTAGATTGTCAAAGGTCCCTCATACCCTAGGCATAGAGTTCGGGTAGGGCCAAAAACTATTGAGGCACAAGGATATGTTGGCTAAATGGACATCTATAAATCCCTTTGTTTTGATTATGACAAACATTTCATTCTTATTGATCTAACGAGCTACTTGAGTGTGCAGGATTAAGGTGGATGACAAAGTAACTAGGGAAATCCATATGCTTACATGTTTATGTTTTCATGAAATGTAATCTCCTTATAAAAACTTGTACAAATATATAATGTACAAGTACTTAGATTTCATGTAAATCAAGCGTTAGATTCTCCCTAGCTAAACACCACATTTAGATAAGTCATCCCCTTAAAATAGGATTACATTTGCACACTCATACATATAATTAGTGCCTAAATTGAAACATTGAAACAGGATCAATCTCGGTCGACCAACTCCTCGACCGAGACACTCGCGGTCGACAATCTTCTCGACCGAGAAAGATCCAAAGTAGCCGTTAGACACAACTGACAAGGTAGTTGGCAGTTGGAGATAAACGTTGCAAAACACTTGTTCCAGAGAGCCTGTCGGTCGACAAAAGTTCGACCGAGTAGGTGTCTCGGTCGACCATTCCTCGACCGAGATGGTCTCTGACAGCAACTGCAGAATTAATTAATTAGCCGTTGTTAAAGCAACAAACTTGTACCTAACAGCTAGTTAAGCACTTAGAAACCCCTAGAAGTTGTCTAGAACGTCCTTAAGCATCCTTAGGCCATTCCTATAAATAGGACAAGCCATAGGACACTCAAATATACTTGTTACACTTGAGAAATCCTTGAGCATACTTTGAGCAATCTGTTTGTGAGCAATTTGAGCATTGTGACAATTGGCTACTTCCTTCCTTAGCTCAAAATTCGTGTCCTATAGGCTAGTATCTCCTATCCACTGCAATCACAAGTCCATACACTTGGTTAGGAGATCTATACGCTTGATCTAGGCAAATCAAGCCTTGGGCTACAAAGGATAAGTTGTAATTTCCTTTTTCCTTTCCTGTTCTCTATTACCATTTGTACTCTCCTTGCTACTCCTAGGTTGGAGGCTGCTGATTGGAGAGGGTGGAGATCTTCTTGGTGAAGAAGGTGACTTTGAGCTACTTCAGAAGGCTGGTGCAACGGGAGGTTACTTCTAGAGAGGAAGGCTACTTCAAGGGGGAGCTTGGAGTTACTTCAAGAAGGCTACCTCAAAGTTGGTGCACCTACTTCAAGTGAAGGCTGTTCAAAGGGTGTAAAGGAAAGTATTTTATTTTTTATAAATCCTTGAGAAGGTAATAAAATAAATACTTTCAAAATCCCGGTTGGGTAAGCAACCGGGTAGTGGACTGACAACTTTAGTAGTTGCTAAAGTTGGAACCACTCTAAACACCTGTCTCCTTCTTCCAATTTTCAATTGTGGTTGTTTGAGTTCAATAAATTGTTAAAATTATTTTAAAACTCTAGTCACCCCCCCTCTAGTGTTTTTCAATTGGTATCAGAGTGGGCTTCAAGGAACCCTAACAAGGTCTTGAAGAAATGGGTGACGGAGTGCTCAACAACCTTAACCTTGAAGGAACACTTGTTGCTAGGCCTCCAGCGTTCGATGGAACAAACTACCAATATTGGAAGAGAAGGATGCAGTTCTACTTCCAAGGCATCAATTGGGATTTATGGAGAATGGTGTCAACCCCATATGAGCTCCCTCAAACTCAATTTGCAGAGTGGGATGCAAATACGGTAAAGCTAGCTCAAATGAATGCAAAAGCTGTAAGCATTTTATATTGTTCTATTTCGGTAGGAGAATTTAATAGAATATCTAATTGTGACACAACCTATGATATTTGGCATAGACTGTCCATAACCTATGAAGGTACAGTCCAAGTCAAAAATTCCAAAATTAGCATGTTTAAACAAAAGTTTGAACACTTTCGTATGGATCCTGATGAATCTATTAGTGAAATGTTTGCAAAATTCTCTACTATTGTTAATGGTTTAAGTGCCCTAGGAAAACCTGTCCTTGAAGAAGATCAGGTATCAAAAATCCTTCGATCACTCCCTCCAAAATATAAGCCAAAGGTGACAGCCATTGAAGAAGCAAACGACCTCACTCGACTGAAAATAGAGCAACTTATTGGCAACCTAGAAGCTCATGAAGCAACTCTAGAAGAGGAAGAAAGAAGAGCACGTGAAATTCAGCAAGGAAAGAAGAAGGATGTGGCTCTAAAAGCTTCAAAAGTCGTCACACAAGAAAGTGAGGAGTCAAGTGAAGAAGAAGGAGAAGAAGCCTTGATCGTCAATGGTAAGAAATACAAAAGATTTAAATCTTACAAAATTTCCAGTTCTTCTTCTACCCCTCCTAGGTGCTTTGAATGTGGGAAGAAAGGGCATTTCAAAAATGAATGTCCTAAAGCAAAGAAAGGAAAGAAAAGCTCACATAAGAAGAAGGGAGAAAAAGCCTATAAAGCTGCATGGGACGAGTCAAGTGACCGTGAAAGCGGAGAAGAAACGGTGGATTGTCTAATGGCAAGAGAAGATGATGAAGACTCTCAAGAGGTAAGCCTACTTGATCTTCCTAAAGAAGAGTTAGTTACTAGTCTACATGAAATTCATGATAAGTATGTTGATGTCAAGAAGAAACTAAAGAAGGTTATCAAATCAAATGATGAGCTAATTGCTAAATTAGATAATCTTTCTTCTGAAAAGAACAACATTAATCTTCAGAATTTGTCTTTAAAAACATCTTTAGATGATTGCACTAGAAAGCTACTCACTTTAGAAACAAATGTTGATCTTCTTTCTAAAGAAAAGACTGAAATGTTAGCTAAACTACAAGATTTTCAGACTCAACCTATTTTGTGTAACCATCTAGACTATGATAATGTTGTAAAAGAGAGAGATTCATTGCTATCTGATTTAGATCAAGCAAGAAAATATTTACACAAGAAGATGAATGACATTGCTCAGCTGCAAAGAGAACTTTATGAGTTAAGAAGAAAATATATACTTGATAACATTCTAAGCATTGGTACTATTTTCAATGGAAGAAAAGGTTTGGGATATGCTTCAAATAAAAATCAACCCAAAAGAACTCAAACTATGTTTGTACCCAAGAACACAATGGCTAGAAAGAGAAATGAAGTTGATTCTATTACTTGCCATTTTTGTTTACGTCTTGGACACTATTCTTTTTCATGCCCTTATAAGACTAAGGATTCCGAATTAGTTTGGGTCCCAAAACCTCAAACTTAGTAGAGTCAAATGGAATTTAGTTGAGATATGGCCAAACGCTCCATCTTGCTATTTGTATTGTCTTATCTCAACTGAACAAAAGATTTCATGCATATTGTTAATTTTCTGCACTGTTATATTGAAACAGAAACTTAATCGGGGCGAAGTATTGTCGACCGAACCATTAATCGGTCGAAGTATTGTCAACCGACCGGATGTCTGTAACAAATCAAAATCTACAACAATTATTTCGGTCAAAAATTGGTCAACCGAGTTAAATTTCTGTGTTTCTTTATTTGTAATACAGTAATCTTCTCGATCGACAATTAGTCGACCGAGACAGGTGTCGGTCGAACAATTGTCGACCGACTGGATTTCTGATTCAGAACTTTTATACAAGTATGTACTTAAATGATTCTAACCATATCGGACCATCACATGGGTACCAAAATCTACATTTTTATGCAGGAATGGGTGGTTGACAGTGGATGCTCCAAACATATGACTGGGAACAAGGATGCATTTCAAACCTTTGAAGAAAAGAAAAGTGGAACGGTCACCTTTGGAGACAATGGTAAGGGCAAAATCGTTGGAATAGGTAATGTTGGTACAAACCTCGAAATAAAGAATGTTCTACTCGTCGATGGTTTGCACCATAATTTGAAAAGTGTTAGTCAATTATGTGATAGTGGTTATGATGTGTTATTTAACAAAACTTGTTGCAAGTTATTGATAGAAAACACTACAAATGTTGTTTATGAAGGAAATAGAGTTGGAAATCTTTATATCCTTAAACCTAACTCTATGAAATCAGTAGTGGGAAAATGCTTGCTTGCAAATGAAAATACCTTACAACTATGGCATAAAAAGCTAAGACATGCTAGTTCACATGTTATTAAAAAGTTAGTGAAATATGATCTTGTTCGTGGATTGCCTACTTTATCTTTTGATCAAGTTGAAAACTGTGAACCATGCACAATGGGAAAGCAAACCAAAACCTCTTTTAAACCAAAACATGTACTTAGCACCAGTAGGTCCTTAGAATTAATTCATATGGATTTATTTGGACCCATGAGGACACAATCTATTGGTGGTAAAAGATACTGTTTTGTTATTGTTGATGATTATAGTAGATACACATGGGTACACTTTATTGCAACTAAAGATGATACTATTCATGTTTTTATACAATTTTGTTCTAAGATTGAAAATCTATTACAAAGCAAAATATGTACCATTAGAAGTGATCATGGTGGAGAATTTGAAAATCATACATTTGAGGAATTTTGTACATCTCAAGGGTACACTCATAATTTTTCTGCACCACGCACCCCACAACAAAATGGTATAGTCGAAAGGAAAAATCGATCACTACAAGAAATGGCTAGAACTATGATGCTCGAACACAACACACCCAAAACCTTTTGGGCTGAAGCTGTAAACACTGCATGCTATGTGTTAAATAGAGTAACTATTCACTCTCACTTGAAGAAAACTCCATATGAAATAATACATTCTAAGAAACCTAGAGTTGACTATTTTCATACTTTTGGCTCCACATGCTATATTTTAAATACCAAAGATGATAGAGATAAGTTTGACTCTAAATCAAACAAAGCATTCTTTTTGGGATATTCCACTTCTAGCAAAGCTTTTAGAGTATATAACACTATCTCTAGAAAAGTTGAGGAATCTATTCATGTTTCTTTTCATGCAGAGACCAAATCTGAAAATCTAGAAATCATGGATCTCACTAATCAATTCGAAAATTTAAACATACCAAATGATAATGAGAAAATTACTACAAATAATCACCAAGCTGAACCACAACCTACACCTAGGCTTATTAAGGATCATCCTCAAGAACTTATTATTGGAGATCCTAATGATAAAGTCAAAACTCGGTCTTCCTTCAAAGATGTTGCAAACATGGCTTTTGTTTCTATCATTGAACCTAAAAAGATATCTGAAGCTCTTAAAGATGATTATTGGATAATAGCCATGCAAGAAGAATTGAATCAATTCACTAAAAATGATGTATGGGATTTAGTTCCTAAACCACAAGATAAAACCATCATAGGAACTAAATGGGTTTTTAGGAATAAGTTAAATGAGGCAGGAGAAGTAATAAGGAATAAAGCTCGGTTAGTAGCACAAGGATATAATCAACAAGAAGGAATAGATTTTGATGAAACATATGCACCGGTAGCTAGACTTGAAGCTATTAGAATGTTACTAGCTATTGCTGCACATAAAAACATCAAACTCTACCAAATGGATGTAAAAAGTGCATTTCTAAATGGCATTATTCAAGAAGAAGTATATGTTGCCCAACCACCTGGTTTTGAAATATCGGAAAAAGGTGACTATGTTTATAAACTTAAGAAAGCACTTTATGGTTTAAAACAAGCACCTAGGAATTGGTATGAAAGGCTCAAGACATATCTCTTTGATAATAATTTTTCTATTGGAAATTCAGATTCTACTTTATTTTTCAAAACATATACATCTGATTTCCTAGTTGTGCAAATATATGTTGATGACATTATTTTTGGAGCTTCTAACGATTCATTGTGCTCACAATTCAGTGACATTATGCAAAAAGAATTTGAAATGAGCCTCATGGGTGAACTAACTTTCTTTCTTGGTTTTCAAATTAAGCAAACACCTGCCGGAATATTCATAAGCCAAGAAAAATATACTAAAGAACTCTTAAAACATTTTGGGATGGATCAATGCAAACATGCTACTACTCCTATGGCTACTTCTATTAAAATTGATAAGGATGAAAATGGGGAACCTATTGATGATTCCTTATATAGAGCCATGATTGGTAGTTTGCTTTACTTAACTGCTTCTAGACCGGACATTATATTTTCCGTTGGTCTTTGTGCTCGATTTCAATCACAACCTATGCACTCTCATTTTCTAGTAGTTAAACGAATTCTTCGTTACCTAGCCGGCACTACTTGTTTTGGTTTATGGTATCCAAAAGGACAATCCTTGGATTTTAAAGCTTATACTGATGCGGATTATGCTGGTTGTCGACTTGATCGCAAGAGTACTAGTGGTGGCTGTTTCTTGTTAGGGAGAGCTTTAGTATCTTGGTTTAGCAAGAAACAAAATACGGTTGCCCTATCTACAACTGAAGCTGAATATATGGCAGCCGGGTCTTGTTGTGCTCAAGTGCTTTATATGCAACAAGTATTAAACGATTATGGTTTTACTCTTTCATCTACGCCTATTTTTTGTGACAACACGAGCGCTATAAACTTAGCACACAATCCTATTTTACACAGCCGAGCTAAACATATTGAAATCCGTCATCACTTTTTAAGGGATCATATCTCCAAGAATCATGTTTCCCTTCATCATGTTGATACGGAAGATCAATTGGCTGATATTTTTACAAAACCGCTTCCACTAGATCAATTTAACAAAATTAGGAAGCAACTGCTTATCACTCCTTTGGAAGATGTTTTCTTTGATATCTGTGCTTCTTAACAAAAACTTTTAATGGACATCTTTTTCATTAGATTTGATGGGAAATCTAATTAAGGGGGAGTTTTTATTCTTAACGGATATCTTTTTGAAATGACAAAGGGGGAGAAATAAATATAAAACTAAAACTTAGTAATTATGAAAAACTCAATCAATGAGTTTCATAAATAAACTCTTGGCTTTACATTGAAAGTTGCTATATTCCCTAGTGAAGTGGATTTCATGTTCCATAATTCATGGGGAATAATAAGCACACATTTTATAAACAAGAGGAAAAGCTACAAAAGGAAATCTTCAGGTATGAAACTCATATGTTTTATATTTCCTTTATTTATATTTTGGAAATGTTTGTCATCTTCAAAAAGGGGGAGATTGTTGGCTAAATGGACATCTATAAATCCCTTTGTTTTGATTATGACAAACATTTCATTCTTATTGATCTAACGAGCTACTTGAGTGTGCAGGATTAAGGTGGATGACAAAGTAACTAGGGAAATCCATATGCTTACATGTTTATGTTTTCATGAAATGTAATCGCCTTGTAAAAACTTGTACAAATATATAATGTACAAGTACTTAGATTTCATGTAAATCAAGCGTTAGATTCTCCCTAGCTAAACACCACATTTAGATAAGTCATCCCCTTCAAATAGGATTACATTTGCACACTCATACATATAATTAGTGCCTAAATTGAAACATTGAAACAGGATCAATCTCGGTCGACCAACTCCTCGACCGAGACACTCTCAGTCGACAATCTTCTCGACCGAGAAAGATCCAAAGTAGCCGTTAGACACAACTGACAAGGTAGTTGGCAGTTGGAGATAAACGTTGCAAAACACTTGTTCCAGAGAGCCTGTCGGTCGACAAAAGTTCGACCGAGTAGGTGTCTCGGTCGACCATTCCTCGACCGAGATGGTCTCTGACAGCAACTGCAGAATTAATTAATTAGCCGTTGTTAAAGCAACAAACTTGTACCTAACGGCTAGTTAAGCACTTAGAAACCCCTAGAAGTTGTCTAGAACGTCCTTAAGCATCCTTAGGCCATTCCTATAAATAGGACAAGCCATAGGACACTCAAATATACTTGTTACACTTGAGAAATCCTTGAGCATACTTTGAGCAATCTGTTTGTGAGCAATTTAAGCATTGTGACAATTGGCTACTTCCTTCCTTAGCTCAAAATTCGTGTCCTATAGGCTAGTATCTCCTACCCACTGCAATCACAAGTCCATACACTTGGTTAGGAGATCTATACGCTTGATCTAGGCAAATCAAGCCTTGGGCTACAAAGGATAAGTTGTAATTTCCTTTTTCCTTTCTTGCTCTCTATTACCGTTTGTACTCTCCTTGCTACTCCTAGGTTGGAGGCTGCTGATTAGAGAGGGTGGAGATCTTCTTGGTGAAGAAGGTGACTTTGAGCTACTTCAGAAGGCTGGTGCAACGGGAGGTTACTTCTAGAGAGGAAGGCTACTTCAAGGGGGAGCTTGGAGTTACTTCAAGAAGGATACCTCAAAGTTGGTGCACCTACTTCAAGTGAAGGCTGTTCAAAGGGTGTAAAGGAAAGTATTGTATTTTGTATAAATCCTTGAGAAGGTAATAAAATAAATACTTTCAAAATCCCAGTTGGGTAAGCAACCGGGTAGTGGACTGACAACTTTAGTAGTTGCTAAAGTTGGAACCACTCTAAACACCTGTCTCCTTCTTCCAATTTTCAATTGTGGTTGTTTGAGTTCAATAAATTGTTAAAATTATTTTAAAACTCTATTCTCCCCCCCTCTAGTGTTTTTCAGGATATCTATCAAATATCACTCATCCATGCACACACTTGGCTAGGTTTAGGTTTAAAACCCTAGGACAAAAATCTATACAAACAAGTTCAAAGTTGATAAAATTAAGCAAGATTATGAAGTAAAATGTGCCATTATGTAATATGAATTTTAAATTCAGTAATCCCCCAATAATGGCAAAATTGTATACTAGTCCAAAAATGTACATAAAATTGCAACTTAAGGCAAATATTTTGTAGCTGAAGCCAAATCAGAGTTATCTCTTAAATCCATTGCTTCAAAGATAAAAATATAGGAAAATATAAGTGTATAAACTTTGCATAGAATTTGAAATCCAACCCTCATATTGTGACGGAATTGTAATTCAATCCATTACCAGCAAGTGAACTTGAAATTAGGGCAAATGAAATGTAATTTTCTTCAATTTAGAGATTCTACTTAATCAACTGATCTCAAAACATAATAATGAATACAACTAAGGAAATAATGAAAATTTATCATAAATTTATGATTCATATATGTTTAGTGTCTCACATTATTTCTCACTAGAACATCCCTTCCAAGAAAGGAAGTCCTACTAGAAGGCCATTGGTCCACTATCTACCTAATCTGTCAGTGCACACTCCATAATATCTAGTGTAAACTACAATAATAGCAAGGGGAAATTCTAAGTAGATACACGGAAATGTTTCCACCTTCACCGAAGCTGCACGTGAGAGGTTGTTGACGTGCATGAAAGCTACTTTGGATAGGAATGTCATAAACTTATCAGGGTTTACGTGCAGTCCTTACATGATATGAACTCATGAAGTGTATCCCTAACTCCGTTCATGTTAGATATCGACCCATGAGAGATGAGAATAATGTCATCAATGAAGGTGATGTGGGTAAGAATCTAAGTATCATTCACTTTGTAGGGTATAATATGTTGCCCCATTATTTGTCAATGAGTGGTAGCATGAGATATTCCATACTCAATTTGAAGAGTAATGGGGAGAGTTGATCAACTTGAGAGAGACACTGATTATTCAAAAATAGACCTATAGGGAGTCCATTAACAAGTAAAAAAAACAAAAATGTAGTAATGCATTTCTTCATTCACCCAATCCATTACTTGGTAAACCCAAAGTTTGCTATCATGAGCTATGGTGTTGATTTGGGTGGAGGGGATGTAGTATTAGATGATAAATATTCTAATTTGGATATTAATGTACTTATAGGTTGGGGTGTCAAGATAATATATGTAATAACTAAAAATATAAGACTATACGATTGTTCGTAGCCTAAAAATCAAGTTTCACATAATAGGTCTATAGTCAACCAATATGAGTGAATGTTCAACAATATTGAACCAAGGTGTCCAGAAGACAATCATGGCAGAAATGCATTATTAAGGCAGATGTATAATTAAGGAACTAAGTATTTATAAAGAAATGGTTGAATGAGATACAAGGAAGGGAAGGTGAGCATTGAGGGATACCTAATGTGATTGTAGCATAATATAGAAAAATGATCTAGTTCATGTTATTGTGTTGAGCATAATTACAAAAGGAAGAGGCATGCTTAAATAACTTGGGAAACACTCTTTACATGTTAGTGAAAATATGATACATTACATAGTTGAAAAATAAAGAAAGATCCATTTAGTTGGAATAACATTATTAGGAGCGGAACATAGATGATGATGCATTAGTATGAATTTAGACTTTTGGGAATAACAATATATAGCCACCAGTACAGGAATGGTTTGTAGAGTCACTTTATAACCGACGCCTAAGTGACCGTCGCTATAGAATTTGCTCTATAGCGTCAATTTTTTTGACCAAAGAAAACCGACCTTACAGAGTAAACACCGACCCAAGAGGTTGTAAAAAATCTGACCCAAGCGAGAAAGAAGAGCCTGTAAGGTCAGTTATTTCAAAAAAGCCGACCCTGTAAACTGTCTCGGTCAAGAAATATTTCAATCGAGATTATTTCAAATGAGAAAGAAGAGCCTATAAGGTCGGTTATTCAAAAAAAGCTGACCCTATAAACCGTCTCAGTCGAGAAATGTTTCGACCGAGCTTATTTCAAATGAGAAAGAAGAGCCTGTAAGACTGGTTATTCCAAAAAAAGCCGACCCTGTAAACTATCTCGGTCGAGAAATATTTCGACCGAGAGGTTTTCATTCAAAAAAGTTGTCAACCGAGGGAGTGTCTGCAGTTGGTTATTAAATCTTTAGGGTCATTTTTTTTTATAAATAACTGACCTTATAGAGGACCTATTAGGTCAGTTATTTAGTAAAATCGATGCTAGAAGGTCTACAGTTGATAATCAGACCTCTAGGGTCGGTTATTTAAGAAAATTGATGCTAGAAGTTACATTTTTAAAAAAAAATTTCTATAGAAATAGAAACAGAACAGAAGAACAAGAAGATTCAAATATTCTGGGAGAGGGGAGCACTCGTTCTCAACCGTCACCATTCCAAACCACACATTCATACCAAAAATGATTCATATATTCAGATGAGTTACACATAATCACATCATAATTTACAAAATGATAGATTGCAAGTCTGAGATGATATTAAATATCAGATACAAAACTAAATATGAAAGAGTACTAAAACCACATACATAAATGGATCTGACATATTTAATCCAATGCTATATTGAATTCATTTAGAAAAGCATCTGACCACTCTTCTCAGAATTCATTTAAGTCCTCACGTGTGTAAGGTTGAGTTGTAAAGATCTGTAACTGAAAATGCACTTGCTAATATCTTATAAAATGACTACATTCACTTGTAAATTTATGATGTTATTCTTTATTACCTGATCTATAGTATGAATGTCATGTGATGCTTGTTTGATAATAGCTTGCATATATTTCATTACATAGTAGCCACAAGCCCAATCATTATTTTGTATAGGACACTACACATAATGAATTATACTTAATGTTAGTAAACTACTATAAACAAGAGTTGAGATAAGACTATAAGAGTTGACATATAAGAGTTGAAAATTAATACATATAAGACTAATCAGTTGTCAAAGTAGCTACCTTGATATTTTTCAAAGTCAATGTCTTTAATTTTATGGGTATTTTTCCTCCAGCTTCACGAAAAGCCCTTATACCCCTATCAATGAAATGATAGTTGGTAAAATAGAAATTCTAAATAGAAATATCATGTTGAAGCATTGACTAAATTTATGCTTACTCTATAGCTGGCAATTTCAGTTTGTGACCCCTTGTTGTTTTACCCATTGGGTCAAGATAATAAAGAGTCATCAATTTTGGGACAATCACCACTAATTCCCAATGTCCGGCTCTGAGTAAGAATAAAACAAACATTAAAATAAATAATTTTATTCATTATTAAAATTATATTGAATAACAATACTTACTAGACGTTAAAAGGAATTAGGATAATTTCCTTCCACTCACTAGCAAAATATTTGAATGCAGTAGAGAAGTACTCATTTACATCCTCAATATGTGTCTCCACTTGACTAATGATTGAAGGAACTAAGAATCCAACATTTCTTATATCAAAATTTGTGGTCTCAGTATATAAATGGCTGTAAAACATTTGTAATTATTTCCATATATAGAAATAAGCTAAAAATATGTATTGGAATTTTCTATATTGATAGATCCTTACCTTATCCATACTCCTATTATACAAGTATTCAACCAATCATACCGGAACAACTCTATAATATCATCAAGAAAAATATAACTGTCAAAGTCCCTCCCAGTTGCATCTTCTGTTAAATTGATCAACATTTGTAATCTAGAGCCTTGGTTGGCTAAGTATCGACAAAAACATTTATATTTACTTCCCAACTCATCGAATGTGGACTATGGAATAAAAGATAGCTTGGGCATAGGATGACGATTAGTAGAATTTTTACTTTTTGGTTTGCAAACCTGTTAATTAAATTACATACTTATATTACACGAGTTCATAAATATAGTCAGATATGAAAAATATGGTAGAATTAAGGTATACCTTGTCATTGATAACCAAGTATCTAGGCCAACCCACCATAGCACCCTCAACTTCTTCAACTGTACTATATTTAGGATTAGGTATCGGTAGTGGTTTGTCCCCCATTCCATCATACACAAGATGGATGGACACACAACAAATGTCATCAGTAATTTGTTGGCAATGCAATGTACCACCAAGGTTGTATACATTGCCCGCTGCCACAACATTATATTCTGGAACCTCCACTGCAAGTGTACAGTTCATACCAACCTAGAATTGAAATAATATAAGTTATATACGAAGTGGTAAACTAGATACCTATTACAACTATATATATATATATATATATCATACTAATAACACAACATATAAAACAAAAACTTACTGCAGATTGTTGTGGTGGGTCATTGGGAGTGCTCCCATGACCTTCAACAGCTGGAGCATGGGCTTGTACCTCATCACTTGAGAGACACACAGTATGAATAGGTTGAGAAGTTTGAGTAGGCTGAAATGAAGACATTATTTCTTTTACTTTCTGTGCTACGAATGTTTCAACCTCCTCTTGTGTAAGACCTCCTACACGACCTCTTTTAGATTGCGAAGGACCAAAATAAGACTTGAATCCTATGCCATCTCCTAATCCCCTAACACGGCCAAGATTCTCCTTCGTACTAAGAGCAACTGATAGTTCATCCATGTGGCCAATTGAGATGAACTTTCCTTCCTTCCTTTGCTCATGGAGATCAATATATTTCATAGTTAATAAAAATATTAAATCACAATATCAATTAGATATAAATAAATCTAAGTTTGTGGGAGTTACTCTTTACTTAGTTGGGATAAATCTACCATATTTTGTGCCACCTCCTTAGTTGCAGGGTTGACAATTTCACCTACTCGGTTCTTTCTAGCATCAATCCGCTACAAGTGTTGGGTGGACACTCAGCTTGATTTGTACTAGACTCTTCTCCAAAAGAGAGTTGCTTCTCTTATAGTTGGCGGCAGAAGGCATAACCACCGAGCCCCAAGCAATGGTCACACACATTTTTGGCCCATCTTTCCTTTTGGGCCTCGTGAATAGCCTGATCATTCAAAACGAGGTATTAAAATTTAGACTTGGCAAACATATATAAAAAGATTCACCTCCTTAATTGTATAAAATTAAAGATTCAAAAAATACATCACAATCTTTATTACCTAAAACCCTTATGTGTTCCTAGCTACAACAAATCTTTCCCACACCTCAAGATCTATAAAAATATAAATATCTGTTGCTTTCTTCTTTTGTTTAGGATTATCTCAAAATTCCCTTTTGAGATATGTCTTAAAAGCCCTCCATCATACACCACAATGTTGTAGCACTTTTTTCTTGAGATCTTTTTCATTTAGATGAAAAACACCCTATACATGCAAAAGAAGCAATAATGTTGTCTTAAAAAGGATATGTCTTTCCAAGCAAACTAAATTAGAATCAATAAACAAAAATATATTAAAATAATATCACTTCCACTCATAGATATATCTTTCCATAGGAGGTCTTTTAAGGCATTAGAAACATCACACCAATTTTCTATATCTATCGACACCTTACTATGCACGGTCGCCCCTACGTAATGCTTGAAAGCACTAGCATGTTCCCCAATAGGTGCTCCTGTGACATCAAACTGGACTGCCAATTTCTCCCCTTTGGCCCTGAGCTCCTGCAGCCTACACCTCAGTGTGGGACCTCTACTTTTCTTAGCATCAACACTACCATCCTCATGGTGCTCATGCTCAAAATGTTCATCTTCACTTGCCATTTTAGAACTTGCAAGTATACATGATAAAAGAAACATAAGTGATAATAAAAGCACAAGTGGTTGAATGATATATGATGTATATTTAAAAGATTACGTGCTTGAATGATAATAAAATAAATAATTCAAAGAATACATGCCTCTAATATTGGTTGAGTTGTTAGTCAAGTAAAATTCCTTCAGCATGGTCTTGACGTTTATAGTATTCATCGGTGTTATCTTTAACATTTACACTTGGCAAACCAATTGAGAATGGGCTGGAATCATCACACTTTTCGTAGTATTCTTCTTTATTTATAGGATCTACAGTAAATTGTCTTTTTCCATGAAGAACTACATACCAATTTTTATTTGTCGGGTCATCAATATAGAATACTTGTTTTGCTTGGTCTACCATGATGAATGGCTCATCTTTCTCACCAATCTTTTCAAAATTAACCAATTTGAAACCCAACTCATCCACTAAAACTCCTTTGTTGTTGTCAACCCACTTACACCTAAAGATAGGAACTCTGAAATTTGTATAGTCCAATTCCCATATGTCCTCAATGACGTTGTAATATGACATCTCAGCTTCACGTGGTCTTTTATCTTTGGCACTAGCAAAATACAACGAACAATCTTGAACAGTGACCCCACTATTTTGAACTACACTACTTTCATCTTGACGCTTTGTGTAGTATGAAAATCCGTTTATGTCATAACCTTCATATGACATGACATCCATTTTTGGCTTAAAGGCAAGCCATTTTATGTTCTCAACAACATTATTCGGTGATTCCGATAGTTGATTAAAGACTTTCTCTTCAAACCACCTAATAAATGTTCGATTATGATCTCTTGCAAGCCACATTGAACTGGATCACAGATGATTTCTCTTGATAAGATCATTGCGTTCTGTGATGTAGCTACTAACTTCATCGATGTTGCATAAAATATACAAATGTGCTTGTTCCCACAACTCACGACTGATTCCTTTCACTCATCCTCCCAGAGTTCCTTTGCCACAATAAGATTCAGTGTGATGGGAATTTTTTAGATCGCTAGAAGTTTCATTGCAATTCAAAAAATCATTGCAAAATTCCATCATCTCCCTAGCCACATAACCCACAATAATACTCCCCTTAGAATGATAATGATTCCGAACAACACCTTTAAAAACACTCATGTAGCGTTCAAATGGATACATCCAGTGTAAGAAAATTGGACCCAACATCGTCACCTCCCTTGTAATATGTACTACAATATGAACCATGATATCAAAAAATGAAGGAGGAAAGTACATTTCAAGCTGACACATGGTAACAATTACATCTTTCTGTAATTTATTGAGAGTATCAGGATGTATCACTTTGTTGCATATTTCATTGAAGAAGAAATAGACTCTTGTGATTGCAAACCTTACATGCTTCGGAAATATAGATCGAATAGCCACAGGTAAAATTTGTTGCATTAAGGTGTGACAATCGTGAGATTTGAGACCTATCAACTTTAGATCCTTCTTTGATGCCAATCTACAAATATTAGAAGAGTATCTTTGTGGAACTTTAATTTTATACAAGCACTCATAGAAATTCTTTTTCTCCTGCTTTGACAAAGTGTAACAAGATGGTGGTAAGTATGTGCGGTGACCCCTGATCTCCACTGATAATTCTTTTCTTATACCCATTAATTCTAAATCTTTTCTAGATTTGATGTCATCTTTATTCTTTCCCGATATGTTCAATAGCGTACCAATGATGCTATCACAAACATTTTTTTCAACATGCATGATGTCAATGCAGTGTCTAATTGCCAAATATCTCCAATAAGGAAGATTCCAAAATATTGACCTCTTCTTGTATAGAAATTTGTCACATGCGAGAGTACGACTACTTGAATTCTTTCCAAATTCATTAACAATATGTTTCACCCGATCATATACAACATTTCCTGGTATAGGTTTAGGAGCACTTCGTTCCTCAGTTGACCCACTAAAGGTTTTGCGTTGCCTTCGATAAGGATGCACTGGTGGGACCCACTAAAGGTTTTGTGTTGCCTTCGATAAGGATGCACTGGTGGGAGAAATCTCTGATGACCAAGATATATGATTTTATCACCATGTTTCAGTCAGATTGAATCAGTATTTTCCTCACAAATAGGACATGCTTTGTATCCTTTTATGCTATATCCAGACAAATTTCCATAAGCTGGAAAGTCATTAATCGTACAAAACAACATAGCACGCAAACTAAAGATCTCTTTACGTGAAGCATCATATGTCATAACACCTTCTTCTCATAGTTTCATTAGGTCATCAATTAGAGGTTGAAGGTAAACATCAATATCATTTCCAGGTTGCTTGGGCCCTGATATCAATATTGACAACATTACATACTTATTTTTCATACACAACCAAGGAGGAAGATTGCATATAAAAATCATAATAGGTCACATGCTATGTTGGCTTCTTAATGTACCATAGGGATTCATTCCATCTGTACAAAGTCCACATCTTAAGTTTCTTGGTTCTTTACCAAATTGAGGGTATAATAAATCAATTTTCTTCCATTGTGGTAAATCAGATTTATGTCGTAGGATGCCATCATCATTTTCCTTTGACTCCCCATGCCAAGACAAATTTTGCACATCTTCTGTATTAGCAAATAAGCATTGAAATCGTGGTATTATTGGTAGATACCACATCACCTTGGTAGGAGAGTCGTTTTTAGCCTTAGCTGAATTTGTGGTCTTATACCTTGACGCACCACATTTTGGACAATTTATCAAATTACTATAGTCCTTCTGAAATAACACACAATCATTTGGACATGCATGAATCTTCTTAGCCTCCATTCCCATTGGTCACATTATTTTCTTTTCTTGATATGTTGAAATTGGAAGCTCATTGCCTTTAGGAAGAATTTCCTTTAACAAAGACAACAGTGAAGTGAAACTTTTATCACTCCACTGGTTTTGAGCTTTAAGAGTATATAATCGCATCACAACACTCAACCTCATGAACTTAGTACAACCCTTATATAATGGTTTTTCAGCATCATGGACAATGTTTGTAAATAAAGAAGGTGATTCAATGACATTGTCCCGACAACTACGTAGCATCTCATCAACCATATCATCCTGAATCGGTTCATCATTGACATTATCATCATTATCTATATCTTCTATGCCACAAATACTAATATCGACATTTTCTGATCCATAATTAAATTTCTCTCCATGCTAATACCATTCATTATAACCTTGTATGATCCCATTGCATATGACATGATTCTTAATTTCTTCAGCGGTATCAAATTTCAAATTGTTACCACAATTTTTACATGGACAATATAGCCTATCTATAGGTAGTTTCCTATGTTCCTCAACAAATCTGATAAATTCATCAAGACCTTTGGCAAACTCTGGACTACAACGTTCTTGATAGACATCCAACTTCGATCCACTTTCTATATCACATTAAAATTAATTATAAAACTAAGCATTTACTATTGATACTATAAGTTGTAATTTTTAACTGATAGGAAGTTAATTACTTTTATACTAAAGTGTACCACCTATCCCATTTTTGAATATTTAATCTCACTAGTAACTGTATAATATATGTTTAGTTTTGATGAAAATTTCAGCATCTTTTCTCCTAAGTTCTCCAAGTACATCGATGTAAATGACAAATAACCACCCACATATATACCCAGAGAACAAATGAGGAAATACTACTAAAATTTTCTTCAAAACTAAATATACATTATACAGTTACATCCAAAGTGAGATTAAATATCCAAAAACAGTCCCAGACCGGGGACTATTCAAAATTTACTCCTAATGAGTAAATTTTGAACGGGTTTCTAAGTTGATACATGCATAAATGTATTATTGTCATATTTATATATTAAGTTAAACATCATGCATCGATGATCTCATCTATAAACCCTAAAGTGTCAATCTGGGAGTACACATGTCTAATCTCATATTAATTTCTAGAATTTATATAATGATTACATATGAAAAAAATATATGTTTGTATTATTGGTTGGTTTACCAATCATATAAAATAGAAAAATAATATAACTGTCCAGTTAAAGGTGCACAGGTCCACTCTCAGTCGAGAATTCATCCACTGAGAGTCCACCTGCGCTCGACGTCCAGGTCCACTCTCGTTCAACGAATTCATCGACCGAGAGTGGACCTCGACACCACACACAGGTGGACTCTCGATCGATGAGTTCTCGATTGAGAGTGGACCTGGACACTACCTTGGTCATGGCGGCGGTACCACGATAGGCATAGATAGACCTGTATAAACGGTCTTACCTCTGGAAAATCTTGCTTGGAAGTGGCGGCGACCTTCGAGGAAGAGGCGACAACCTTTGTGGAAGAGGCGACGACCCAATGCAGTGCGACAAAAAGGTCTCGGCGGTGCGGCAATGAGGTCTCGGCGGTGCGGGAACGACGTCTCGGTGGTGCGGCAACAAGGTCTTGGCGACAATGGAGCTTTGGGAGTGCGGGAGATAGTGAAATAGTAGGTCTCGGTAGTGAAAATGAAAGGTACCTATATATCCCTACGCCCGACCTGTAGGGTCAATTAAAACAAAAAAGTGACCCAAGAGATAAGAGGTGCCTATGTCGAGTAAATTAAAAACACCCAAACTCCAACTCGGTCAAAAATTTCGTCGACCGAGGTCACCTCAATCGAGAAATTCATCGACTGAGGGGACCTATGGGGTCGGTTAAAATGAAAAAACCGACCCTAGATGTGCTTATACACGCAAGAAGGAAATCTAGATCCAAAACCCTAAACTCAACCTCGGTCGACAATTTCGTCGACCGAGGCAACCTCGATTGAGAAATTCGTCGACTGAGGGGACCTCTAGTGTAACATACAAGAAATAGAATCCTACCCTAATAGTTTTACCCTTTTGATTTATCCAAACAAGGATAAGCTAATACATGTAATTAATAGAATCTAAAATACTTTGTACTTAATAATGACTCATTTGGATGATAATAAGAAATTAAAGAACTTAATTGGATAAATATTTCCCATATATTCTTAATATAGGGTTGTATGCACAATACCTCAGTTAGATTTTTAATAATGGGCTTAAAGTGCAAGTTATATACTAAGTAATAAAAATACTAAAATATTTCGTCCTAGAACTTTCTAGTTCTTTGTAGAATACGAAAAGAAGAGAAAATCTAAATTATATATATAAAGGAAATGATAAACACAATAATTAGAGGAAATATGAATAAAAGAGGATAATGAGAAATATTTTGCACCAAAATTTTAATTGGGAACCCACAAAGATAATTTTACACTCAAATTCGTTTTCTTGACCAAAAAGTAACTTAAGGGCCAAGTATCATTTAATTTGGAAGATAATTGTATATATTAATGTCCTTATCAAGAGAAAATAGGAATAAGGCCAATAGAGTGCTATAAAATACTTAATGCCATCGAATTGGAAAAATAACTCCAAATTCGTAATCTAAATATAAAAATAAGCCTTTGGGCAAATTTGCAACTAATTTGGATAATGTTTGATTAATATGTATTTATAGGAGAGAGGAAACACCTAAAAAGTGTAATTAATAAACAAATAAAATTCATCACACCAAAAGTAAAAAATAAATGCAAATTCATATTCAACACACTTAATTTAACTTGTGGGTCAAGTTTCATCAAATTTGGATAATCCTAAAGCCATAAATGAAGAAGGAAAGAGAAAATGATATTTGATTTATTTAACCCATTAAAGGTTTCCAAAAGGCAAATCTAAGAGTATTCAAAATGTAAATGTTTAATTTTACTTATGAGAAAAATTTGGTTTAATTTGGATATTTTTAGAACCCCTAAATGATGAAAGAGAACAGGCAGGCCTAATTGGATTTCACTTTGTTTAATTCGATTTATTTTCCAATTTTCTCGCCTAAGTCACTGTCACGCGCCCTTTGAAATTTTCCTGGTGATTTCTAACCATCGGATGCGCGATCTGATGGTTATGGGTCATCTCCTACCTTGGGTAGGAGTCCGCCCGTCGATGGATAGTAGCTGTGATGTTTCTCGTTCCATTTTCTCCCGTTTCTTGACGAAAGTTTCTGATTTCTTTCCCAAACGATTTATTTCTCCATTCCGATCCCATTGATCCATAATTTGACCCTTAAAACCCTATAAATATGGAATCCCCAATTCCTTGTTCTCCAGCAAATTTTACAGCGGTGCTCTTCGTGCCCATCCTACTTGTGCAATCACCCATAAAGGATCTACAACCGTCCACCTCTTCTCCTCTGGCCTCAATTGGACTAGAAAGCGCTTGGTGCAGCCGGGCCTACTCGGTTTCTCCTCCGATGACCTCAGCGACGCCCCGACCATCTCGGCCACTCTCAATTGAATTAGTTCTCTGGTGAGAATCCCTATACCTCCTTCGACCTTTTCTTTTTTGCACTTTGGTCTGTGGTTCGCCCTACCTCTCTGTCGACAAGAGTGCCATTAGCTTTACTTATGTCATCTCCGGCGAGGTTCCCTATTCGCTCTCCTTCTATTTTTGGTTGAGTTTTTGCTTTTATAGCTTCAAACAAGCGAGTTCTTCTTCTTCTTAGCCTCGTTTCACCACTGTTGATCCCAATTTCTCTCCCGCTATTTCTGTTCTTTAAGGCTATGACGGAACATGGGTTCTGCCTCCTTCAGACGCGTTTGGTCCTTGTCAGGGCTCGTTGGGTTCGTCTTGGTCCCAAGAACTCAATGACACTACTATTTACTCAAATCGATCTTCAGTGTTTAGGTTTTGATCGAGGCTATGTGCTCCAGTTCATCTGCTTCGGATGGTTCAATGAAGAACAATGTACCATGTGTTCTATCGTTTCTGCCCTCTCGTTTCCCCTTCTTATTTGTTTTTCGTTTGAGGGGAATTTTCATCCTTTCACGGGTTCTGTCTCCCTCCTTTTGTCGTGGTCTTGCGAGGGTTTGACCAGTGACTTGGCCGGCTGTGATTGGGCCAAGTCATGCGGCCCCCTCTCCTGTTATCCACTTTCGATGCAAATTTATTATGTGGAATTATCTGATTGGTCAGTAATTAAAAATGTATACTAATTATCAGATGACCAGAAAAATACGGAAAAATATTCATTGGAATCATAAAAATAAGATCTAATTAATGGTATAAGTTTTGATAACTAAATCTAACGAATAATAATGGGTGTTTTTCTTTGGATCTAATAAATGATGAATTAACTTGTAAAAATCATAACTAATTATATAGAAGTCAGAAAAATATAATAAAATATGTTTTGGACTCCTGATAACATAACCTAAAATATGGAACAATTTTCATAACCTAATTCAAATAATAATAAAAAGATAGTTTTTAGGGTTTGGTTAATGCGTATGAAATTGACATGAAATATGCATATGTGTTTAATAGTCCTTTGGTGTCCTAGACTTGGATTTAGGAGTGCTTTGCAGTTTAGACTCTTATTTGTGGTATGTTGTATCCCCTATTCATCCATATTGAGTAATTCACCTACTTTATCATTCTTTTGAATTTTGACCTACACAATATGTCTTATCTTTTGATATCATAGTTCGTGTGAACTATCTTGCTTGTTATGGATTTGGATATTTTCTTGATACCATATATGGTGCCATTGTGCATGCTGGTCTCTTTTATCGTTATGTGCCACTTTGAAGTGGATGTTATATGTTTGAGTTGTCCATTGTGTGATGGCAACCTTTGTTTCATCTTCTGACTAAACTATTTACTTGCCTCTATATTTACATGCAATGTGATTCAGTAGCACTAGAGTAGTGTAAATTACTTTGGTTTTGGGGCAGCAATCCTCTATTGTTTATTAAGGAGGGTGGCAGTATACCGCTTCTCTATACCCGAGTGTGGCAGTAATCCATACTCAACTTTATATATTTGGGAGATTGGTAGTATTCCTTTCTCTATCAGGTTCAAGTTTGAGCTTGGCCGCCTTTGTATTTTATATTGTTCTAGGGCTATGTTTATCTCACATGCATGCAGGTTGATGATGTTATGGGGTGTGTGCCCTACTACCTTCTTATGTGCCAGTATTTCACAATCTTATTTGTTTTGTTTATGGCAAGTATCCTCTTTTATCAAGTTATGATGTTTCTTCTCTTTTATGCCCATGTGGGTAGTCCTTATCTCTTGTATGGGAAGCATTTTACAATTGATGTCCTTATTGCTTAAGCTCAAAGTTTCCTTTAGCATACACATACAAGCTTTTTGCTGATGTATTTCTTTTCTTCTTCTCTTTTTTGGGGTATGCTTCCAACCCCAGGTTTGACTAAGGAAGGGCGAACTTCAACATCAACCTTATAGCTGATCTTTGGGAGACTTGAAGAGGTGGTTAGATGACCCTCAGCTTGGTCTTTGGCTTTTATGTTTAGTTTTCCCTTAGATTCCTATATGTAGTGAAGTGTTGTATCATGTTATCAAGCTTTGTAAATGGTTAGATAATGATATTTTCTACTGCTACTCATTGTGTAATGATACATACATGTTGAATGAATTGGTATCCATCCCTTTGGAAAAAAAATGTGGTGTTCGGTTCAAGGGATGTGATCTTTACGTTTGAGTAGAGGAGTGGTTTCACTTCTTAATAGCATGGTATAAGAGCCACTAACAGTCGGTTATCTAACTATTTTAAACTCATCTCCCTTAGGATGTTTACCTTTATCTTAGGTTGCTTATACCTAGTGTCCTTGCCTTGTGCAGGCAAAACCCTAATGGCTGGAGATAACTCAACAGTTGACAACCAGTATGGTTATGAGACGCCTCAAAATGCTAGGTTTGGTCAGGGAACCTCTGATACTGTTGGTTCGGGAGGAGCTATGACTCTAGAGCAAGAGTTGGCCATGTTTCGACAACTCTTAACGTCTTCCATGGTGGGGAAGATGAAAGACCCGTCTGTACCTAAAAAGACTAAGGAGTTCTCGATCATGGAGTTCATGAAGATGCAACCACCTTCCTTCAAGGGTGAAGGTGAGATAGAGATGGTCGAAAAAGCAGATGATTGGGTGTTAGCCTTCGAGAGAACTTTTGATGGTGTGACCTGTCCTCCACACCAAAAGGTTATGTTTGCTTCATATGTCTTGGATGGACCTGCAAGAGTTTGGTGGAATGGAATTGCAAGGACCAGAGATATCTCAACCATGTCTTGGGCAGAGTTTTTGACTCTCTTCCATTGTAAGTATATTTGTACTACTGCTTTGAAGAAGAAAGAAGCCGAGTTCTACAGCTTGAAGCAAGGCTTCTTATCTGTTTCTGCATACGTGCAAAGGTTTCTGCTGTTGGAGCGTTATGCAGTTGGTTTGGGTGAGGAACGTAGGGCTGACCTTTTCCTCTAAGGGCTCAACTACAATGTGGGACGTGCTCTTATTCCACAGTTTCCCTTGACCTTTCAGCAGATGGTTGATAAAGCTTTGGTTGTGGAGTCTTACCCAGGGTTTCAACATAGGGAGTTTGACAAGAAAAGGAAGTCCTTAGGTGATGAGCAGAAAAGAGATAATTGTGCAAAGTGCAATAGACCCCATCCTCCAGGGAAGTGCCCTCATGTTAGAAATCAAGGCGCACTAGTGGTATGTCACTTTTGCAATGAACCTGGACACATCCGACCTGTTTGCCCTAAGCGTCGTAATGGTCAAGCTCCAGTACAACAACAACAACAACAAGCACCTCGTCAGAATTAGGGCAACAATAATGGAAACAACAATACAGGAAGACATGTGGAAAGAAGAGCTGGTAGAGTTTTTGCCTTGGATGGTGAAGAATTTAATGATGAAGATCAAGGGCAAGTTAACCCATAGTTCCTTAGATTAGTCTTTACAAGTTATGTTTCCTTTTGCATGTTGCTTATGTAGTGGATGTAAGAAGTATAGTTGAAACTTTTATAACTGAAGTTAAGTTTGATTTTATGAGATGAACCCTTTTAAGGGGTGGTGGATAAGTTTTCTTATGGATGTTTTTATTTCGAGGATGAAATCCCTTTAAGGGGTGGTGTGCGGTAACATACAAGAAATAGAATCCTACCCTAATAGTTTTACCCTTTTGACTTAGCCAAACAAGGATACGCTAATACATGTAATTAAGAGAATCTAAAATTCTTTGTACTTAATAATGATTCATTTGGATGATAATAAGAAATTAAAGAACTTAATTGGATAAATATTTCCCATATATTCTTAATATAGGGTTGTATGCACAATAACTCAATTAGATTTTTAATAATGGGCTTAAAGTGCAAATTATACACTAAGTAATAAAAATACTAAAATATTTAGTCCTAGAACTTTCTAGTTCTTTGTAGAATAGAAAAAGAAGAGAAAATCCAAATTATATATAAAGGAAATGATAAATACAATAATTAGAGGAAATATGAATAAAAGAGGATAATGAGAAATATTTTGCACCAAAAATTTAATTGGAAACCCACAAAGATAATTTGACACTCAAATTCGTTTTCTTGACCAAAAAGTAACTTAAGGGCCAAGTATCATTTAATTTGGAAGATAATTGTATATATTAATGTCCTTATCAAGAGAAAATAGGAATAAGGCCAATAAAGTGACATAAAATACTTAATGCCCTCAAATTGGAAAAATAACTCCAAATTCGTAATCTAAATATAAAAATAATACTTTGGGCAAATTTGCAATAAATTTGGATAATGTTTGATTAATAGGTATATATAGGAGAGAGAAAATGCCTAAAAGGTGTAATTAATAAATAAATAAAATTCATGACACCAAAAGTTAGAAATAAATGCAAATTCGTATTCAACACACTTAAGTTAACTTGTGGGTCAAGTTTCATCAAATTTAGATAATCCTAAAGCCATAAATGAAGAAGGAAAGAGAAAATGATATTTTATTTATTTAGCCCATTAAAGGTTTCCAAAAGGCAAAATTAAGAGTATATTTGGAATCTAAAAGTTTAATTTGACTTATGAGAAAAATTTGGTTTAATTTGGATATTTTTAGAACCCCTAAATGAGGAAAGAGAAAAGGCATGCATAATTGGATTTCACTTTGTTTAATTAGATTTATTTCCAATTTTCTCGCCTAAGTCACAGTCACGCGCCCTTTGAAATTTTCTTGGCAATATCTAACCGTCAGATGCAGGATCTGACGGTTGTGGGTTGTCTCCTACCTTGGGTAGGAGTCCGCCCTTCGATGGACAGTAGCTGTGAAGTTTCCCGTTCTGTTTTCTCCCGTTTCTCGACGAAAATTTCTGATTTCTTTCCCAAACGATTTATTTCTCCATTTCGATCCCATTGATCCATAATCTGACCCCTAAAACCCTATAAATATGGAATCCCCAATTCCTTGTTCTCCAACAAATTTCGCAGCTGTGCTCTTCGTGCCCATCCTACTCGTGCAATCACCCATAAAGGATCTACAACTGTCCACCTCTTCTCCTCTGGCCTCAATTGGACCAGAAAGTGCTTGGTGCAACTGAACCTACTTAGTTTCTCCTCCGACGACCTCGACGTCGCCCTGACGATCTCAACCACTCTCAATTCAATTAGTTCTCCGGTGAGCATCCCTGGACCTCCTTCGACCTTTTCCTTTTTGCAATTTGGTCTGTGGTTCGCCCTACCTCTCTGTCGTCAAGAGTGCCATTAGCTTCACTTTTATCATCTCTGGCGAGGTTCCCTGTTCGCTCTCCTTCTATTTTTGGTCGAGTTTTTCCTTTTATAGCTTCGAACAAGTGCGTTCTTCTTTTTCTTAGCCTTGTTTCACCGCTGTTGCTCCCGATTTCTCTCCCGCTGTTTCTTTGCTTTCAAGCAATGACGGAACCTGGGTTCTGCCTCCTTCGGACGACATTTGGTCCTTGTCAGGGTTCGTTGGGTTCGTCTTGGTCCTAAGAACTCAACAACACTGCTATTTACTCAAATCGATCTTCAGTGTTCAGTTTTTGATCGAGGCTATGTGCTCCAGTTCATCTGCTTCGGATGGTTCAACGAAGAACAATGTACCATGTGTTCTGTCGTTTCTGCCCTCTCGTTTCCCCTTCTTATTTGTTTTTCATTTGAGGGGTGTTTTCATCCTTTCACGGGTTCCGTCTCCTTCCTTTAGTCGTGGTCTTGCGAGGGTTTGATCGGTGACTTGGCCGGCTGTAATTGGGCCAAGTCACGCGGGCTCCTCTCATGTTATCCACTTTCGATGCAAATTTATTATGTGAAATTATCTGATTGGTCAGTAATTAAAAATGTATAACTAATTATCGGATGATCAGAAAAATATGGAAAAATATTCATTGGAATCATAAAAATAAGATCTATTTAATGGTATAAGTTTTGAT
Organism: Alisma plantago-aquatica; assembly: GCA_963693085.1. Classification (NCBI taxonomy): domain Eukaryota; kingdom Viridiplantae; phylum Streptophyta; class Magnoliopsida; order Alismatales; family Alismataceae; genus Alisma; species Alisma plantago-aquatica. Next base: position 697,511,174 of record OY856411.1, read on the forward strand.
AACTGAATCTAAAGATTAATAATAGGTGTTTTTCTTTGGATCTAATAAATGATGAATTAACTTGTAAATATCATAACTAATTATATATAAGTCAAAAAAATATAATAAAATATGTTTTGGACTCCTAATAACATAACCTAAAATATGGAATAGTTTTCATAACCTCACATAATAATAAAAAGTTAGTTTTTAGGGTTTGGTTAATGCGTATGAAATTGACATGAAATATGTATATGTGTTTCATAGTCCTTTGGTGACCTAGAATTGGATTTAGGAGTGCTTTGCAGTTTAGACTCTTATTTGAGGTATGTTGTATCCCCCATTCATCCATATTGAGCAATTCACCTACTTTATCATTCTTTTTGAACTTTGACCTACACAATATGTCTTATCTTTTGATATCATGGTTCGTGTGAACTATCTTGCTTGTTATGGACTTGGATATTTTCTTGATATCATATATGGTGCCATGGTGCATGCTGGTCTCTTTTATCATTATGTGCCACTTTGAAGTGGATGTTATATGTTTGAGTTGTGCATTGTGTGATGGCAACCTTTGTTTCATCTTCTGACTAAACTATTTACTTGCCTCTATATTTACATGCAATGTGATTCAGTAGCACTAGAGTAGTGTAAATTACTTTGGTTTTGGGGCAGTAATCCCCTATTGTTTATTAAGGAGGGTGGCAGTATACCACTTCTCTATACCAGAGTGTGGCAGTAATCCATACTCAACTTTGTATATTTGGGAGATTGGCAGTATTCCTTTCTCTATCAGGTTCAAGTTTGAGCTTGGCCGCCTTTGTATTTTATATTGTTCTTGGGCTATGTTTATCTCACATGAATGCAGGTTGATGATGTTATGGGGTGTGTGCCCTACTACGTTCTTATGTGCCAATATTGCACAATCTTATTTGTTTTGTTTATGGCAAGTATCCTCTTTTATCAAGTTATGATGTTTCTTCTCTTTTATGCCCATGTGGGTAGTCCTTATCTCTTGTATGGGAAGCATTTTACAATTGATGTCCTTATTGCTTAAGTTGCTCAAAGTTTCCTTTAGCATACACATACAAGCTTTTTGCTGATGTATTTCTTTTATTCTTCTCTTTTGTGGGGTATTCTTCCAACCCCAGGTTTGACTAAGGAAGGGCGAACTTCAACATCAACCTTATAGTTGATCTTTGGGAGACTTGAAGAGGTGGTTAGAGGACCCTCAGCTTGGTCTTTGGCTTTTATGTTTAGTTTTCCCTTAGATACCTATATGTAGTGAAGTGTTGTATCATGTTATAAAGCTTTGTAAATGGTTAGATAATGATATTTTCTGCTGCTACTCATTGTGTAATGATACATACATGTTGAATGAATTGGTCTACATCCCTTTGGCAAAAAAAATGTGGTGTTTGGTTCAAGGGATGTGATCTTTACTTTCGAGTAGAGGAGTGGTTTCAATTCTTTATAGCATGGTATCAGAGCCACTAACAGTCGGTTATCTAACTATTTTAAACTCATCTCCCTTAGGATGTTTACCTTTATCTTAGGTTGCTTATACCTAGTGTCCTTGCCTTGTGCAGGCAAAACCCTAAGGGCTGGAGATAACTCAACAGTTGACAACCAGTATGGTTATGAGATGCCTCAAAATGCTAGGTTTGGTCAGGGAACCTCTGATACTGTTGCTTCGGGAGGAGCTATGACTCTAGAGCAAGAGTTGGCCATGTTTCGACAACTCTTAACGTCTTCCATGGTGGGGAAGATGAAAGACCCGTCTGTACCTGAAAAGACTAAGGAGTTCTCGATCATGGAGTTCATGAAGATGCAACCACCTACCTTCAAGGGTGAATGTGAGATAGATATGGTCGACAAAGCAGATGATTGGGTGTTATCCTTCGAGAGAACTTTTGATGGTATGGCCTGTCCTCCACACCAAAAGGTTAGGTTTGCTTCATATGTCTTGGATGGACCTGTAAGAGTTTGGTGGAATGGAATTGCAAGGACCAAAGATATCTCAACCATGTGTTGGGTAGAGTTTTTGACTCTCTTCCGTGGTAAGTATATTTGTACTGCTGCTTTGAAGAAGAAAGAAGCCGAGTTCTACAGCTTGAAGCAAGGCTTCTTATCCATTTCTGCTTACGTGCAAAGGTTTCTACTGTTGGAGCGTTATGCAGTTGGTTTGGGTGAGGAACGTAGGGCTGACCTTTTCCTCTAAGGGCTCAACTACAATGTGGGACGTGCTCTTATTCCATAGTTTCCCTTGACCTTTCAGCAGATGGTTGATAAAGCTTTGGTTGTGGAGTCTTACCCATGGTTTCAGCATAGGGAGTTTGACAAGAAAAGGAAGTCCTTAGGTGATGAGCAGAAAAGAGACAGTTGTGCAAAGTGCAATAGACCCCATCCTCCAGGGAAGTGCCCTCATGTTAGAAATCAAAGCGCACCAGTGGTATGTCACTTTTGCAATGAACCTGGACACATCCGACCTGATTGCCCTAAGCATCGTAATGGTCAAGCTACATCACAACAACAACAACAAGCACCTCCTCAGAATTAGGGCAACAATAATGGAAACAATAATAGAGGAAGACATGTGGAAAGAAGAGCTGGTAGAGTTTTTGCCTTGGATGGTGAAGAAGTTAATGATGAAGATCAAGGGCAAGTTAACCCATAGTTCCTTAGATTAGTCTTTACAAGTTATGTTTCCTTTTACATGTTGCTTATGTACTGGATGTAAGAAGTATAGTTGAAACTTTTATAACTGAAGTTAAGTTTGATTTTATGAGATGAACCCTTTTAAGGGGTGGTGGATAAGTTTTCATATGGATGTTTTGATTTCGAAGACGAAATCCCTTTAAGGGGTGGTGTGCGGTAACATACAAGAAATAGAATCCTACCATAATAGTTTTACCCTTTTGACTTAGCCAAACAAGGATAAGCTAATACATGTAATTAAGATAATCTAAAATACTTTGTACTTAATAATGACCCATTTGGATGATAATAAGAAATTAAAGAACTTAATTGGATAAATATATCCCATATATTCTTAATATAGGGTTGTATGCACAATACCTCAGTTAGATTTTTAATAATGGGCTTAAAGTGCAAATTATACACTAAGTAATAAAAATACTAAAATATTTCGTCCTAGAACTTTCTAGTTCTTTGTAGAATAGAAAAAGAAGAGAAAACCCAAATTATATATAAAGGAAATGATAAATACAATAATTAGAGGAAATATGAATAAAAGAGGATAATGAGAAATATTTTGCACCAAAAATTTAATTGGAAACCCACAAAGATAATTTGACACTCAAATTCGTTTTCTTGACCAAAAAGTAACTTAAGGGCCAAGTATCATTTAATTTGGAAGATAATTGTATATATTAATGTCCTTATCAAGAGAAAATAGGAATAAGGCCAATAAAGTGATATAAAATAATAAATGCCCTCAAATTGGAAAAATAACTCCAAATTCGTAATCTAAATATGAAAATAAGCCTTTGGGAAAATTAGCAATTAATTTGGATAATGTTTGATTAATAGGTATATATAGGAGAGAGAAAATGCCTAAAAGGTGTAATTAATAAATAAATAAAATTCATGACACCAAAAGTTAGAAATAAATGCAAATTCGTATTCAACACACTTAAGTTAACTTGTGGGTCAAGTTTCATGAAATATGGATAATCCTAAAGCCATAAATGAAGAAGGAAAGAGAAAATGATATTTGATTTATTTAACCCACTAAAGGTTTCCAAAAGGCAAAAATAAGAGTATATTTGGAATCTAAATGTTTAATTTGACGTATGAGAAATTTTTTATTAATTTGGATATTTTTAGAACCCCTAAATGAGGAAAGAGAAAAGGCATGCATAATTGGATTTCACTTTGTTTAATTCGATTTATTTTCCAATTTTCTCGCCTAAGTCACAGTCACGCACCCTTTGAAATTTTCTTAGCAATTTCTGACCGTCGGATGCGTGATCTGACGGTTGTGGGTTGTCTCCTACCTTGGGTAGGAGTCCACCCGTCGATGGACAGTAGCTGTGAAGTTTCCCGTTTCTCGACGAAAGTTTCTGATTTCTTTCCCAAATAATTTATTTCTGCATTCCGATCCCATTGATCCATAATTTGACCCCTAAAACCCTATAAATATGGAATCCCCAATATCTTGTTCTCCAGCAAATTTCGCAGCCATGCTCTTCGTGCCCATCCTACTCGTGCAATCACCCATAAAGGATCTACAAATGTCCACCTCTTCTCCTCTGGCCTCAATTGGACCAGAAAGCGCTTGGTGCAACCGAACCTACTTAGTTTCTCCTCCGACGACCTCGACGTCCCCCCGACCATCTCAACCACTCTCAATTCAATTAGTTCTCCGGTGAGAATTCCTGGACCTCCTTTGACCTTTTCCTTTTTGCACTTTGGTCTGTGGTTCGCCCTACCTCTCTGTCGTCAAGAGTGCCATTAGCTTCACTTTTGTCATCTCCGGTGAGGTACCCTGTTCGCTCTCCTTCTGTTTTTGGTCGAGTTTTTGCTTTTATATCTTCGACCAAGTAAGTTCTTCTTTTTCTTAGCCTCGTTTCACCGCTGTTGCTCCCGATTTCTCTCCCGCTGTTTCTGTGCTTTCAGGCTATGACAGAACCTGGGTTCTGCCTCCTTCGGACGACATTTGGTCCTTGTCAGGGCTCGTTGGGTTCGTCTTGGTCCTAAGAACTCAACGAAACTTCTATTTACTCGAATCGATCTTCAGTGTTCAGGTTTTGATCGAGGCTATGTGCTCCAGTTCATTTGCTTCGGATGGTTCAACGAAGAACAATGTACCATGTGTTCTGTCGTTTCTGCCCTCTCGTTTCCCCTTCTTATTTGTTTTTCATTTGAGGGGTATTTTCATCCTTTCACGGTTTCCGTCTCCTTCCTTTAGTCGTGGTCTTGTGAGGGTTTGACCAGTGACTTGGCCGTATGTGATTGGGCCAAGTCACGCGGGCCCCTCTCCTGTTATCCACTTTCGATGCAAATTTATTATGTGAAATTATCTGATTGGTCAGTAATTAAAAATGTATAACTAATTATTAGATGATCAGAAAAATACGGAAAAATATTCGTTGGAATCATAAAAATAAGATCTAATTAATGGTATAAGTTTTGATAACTGAATCTAAAGATTAATAATAGGTGTTTTTCTTTGGATCTAATAAATGATGAATTAACTTGTAAATATCATAACTAATTATATATAAGTTAGAAAAATATAATAAAATATGTTTTGGACTCCTAATAACATAACCTAAAATATGGAATAGTTTTCATAACCTAATTCACATAATAATATAAAGTTAGTTTCTAGGGTTTGGTTAATGCATATGAAATTGACATGAAATATGTATATGTGTTTCATAGTCCTTTGGTGACCTAGACTTGGATTTAGGAGTGCTTTGCAGTTTAGACTCTTATTTGAGGTATGTTGTATCCCCTATTCATCCATATTGAGCAATTCACCTACTTTATCATTCTTTTGAACTTTGACCTACACAATATGTCTTATCTTTTGATATCATGGTTCGTGTGAACTATCTTGCTTGTTATGGACTTGGATATTTTCTTGATATCATATATGGTGCCATGGTGCATGCTGGTATCTTTTATCATTATGTGCCACTTTGAAGTGGATGTTATGTGTTTGAGTTGTCCATTGTGTGATGGCAACCTTTGTTTCATCTTCTGACTAAACTATTTACTTGCCTCTATATTTACATGAAATGTGATTCAGTAGCACTAGAGTAGTGTAAATTACTTTGGTTTTGGGGCAGTAATCCCCTATTGTTTATTAAGGAGGGTGGCAGTATACATTTTCTCTATACCCGAGTGTGGCAGTAATCCATACTCAACTTTATATATTTGGGAGATTGGCAATATTCCTTTCTCAATCAGGTTCAAGTTTGAGCTTGGCCACCTTTGTATTTTATATTGTTCTAGGGCTATGTTTATCTCACATGCATGTAGGTTGATGATGTTATGGGGTGTGTGCCCTACTACCTTCTTATGTGTCAGTATTGCACAATCTTATTTGTTTTGTTTATGACAAGTATCCTATTTTATCAAGTTATGATGTTTCTTCTCTTTTATGCCCATGTGGGTAGTCCTTACTTCTTGTATGGGAAGCATTTTACAATTGATGTCCTTATTGCTTAAGTTGCTCAAAGTTTCCTTTAGCATACACATACAAGCTTTTTGTTGATGTATTTCTTTTGTTCTTCTCTTTTGTGGGGTATGCTTCCAACCCTAGGTTTGACTAAGGAAGGGCGAACTTCAACATCAACCTTATAGCTGATCTTTGGGAGACTTGAAGAGGTGGTTAGATGACCCTCAGCTTGGTCTTTGGCTTTTATGTTTAATTTTCCCTTAGATACCTATATGTAGTGAAGTGTTGTATCATGTTATCAAGCTTTATAAATGGTTAGATAATGATATTTTCTGCTGCTACTCATTGTGTAATGATACATACATGTTGAATGAATTGGTCTCCATCCCTTTGGCAAAAAAAATATGTGGTGTTCGGTTCAAGGGATGTGATCTTTTATTTCGAGTAGAGGAGTGGTTTCACTTCTTTCTAGCATGGTATCAGAGCCACTAGTAGTCAGTTATCTAACTATTTTAAACTCATCTCCCTTAGGATGTTTACCTTTATCTTAGGTTGCTTATACCTAGTGTCCTTGCCTTGTGCAGGCAAAACCCTAATGGCTGGAGATAATTCAACAGTTGACAACCAGTATGGTTATGAGACGCCTCAAAATGCTAGGTTTGGTCAGGGAACCTCTGATATTGTTGGTTCGGGAGGAGCTATGACTCTAGAGCAAGAGTTGGCCATGTTTCGACAACTCTTAACGTCTTCCATGGTGGGGAAGATGAAAGACCCGTCTGTACCTGAAAAGACTTAGGAGTTCTCGATCATGGAGTTCATGAAGATGCAACCACCTTCCTTCAAGGGTGAAGGTGAGATAGAGATGGTCGACAAAGAAGATGATTGAGTGTTAGCCTTCGAGAGAACTTTTGATGGTATGGCCTGTCCTCCACACCAAATGGTTAGGTTTGCTTCATATGTCTTGGATGGACCTGCAAGAGTTTGGTGGAATGGAATTGCAAGGACCGGAGATATCTCAACCATGTCTTGGGCAAAGTTTTTGACTCTCTTCCGTGGTAAGTATATTTCTACTGCTGCTTTGAAGAAGAAAGAAGCCGAGTTCTACAGCTTGAAGCAAGGCTTCTTATCCGTTTCTGCTTACGTGCAAAGGTTTCTGCTGTTGGAGCGTTATGCTATTGGTTTGGGTGAGGAACGTAGGGCTGACCTTTTCCTCTAAGGGCTCAACTACAATGTGGGACGTGCTCTTATTCCACAGTTGCCCTTGACCTTTCAGCAGATGGTTGATAAAGCTTTGGTTGTGGAGTCTTACCCAGGGTTTCAGCATAGGGAGTTTGACAAGAAAAGGAAGTCCTTAGGTGATGAGCAGAAAAGAGACAGTTGTGCAAAGTGCAATAGACCCCATCCTCCAGGGAAGTGCCCTCATGTTAGAAATCAAGGCGCACCAGTGGTATGTCACTTTTGCAATGAACCTGGACACATCCGACCTGATTTCCCTAAGTGTCGTAATGGTCAAGCTCCAACACAACAACAACAACAAGCACTTCCTCAGAATCAGGGCAACAATAATGGAAACAATAATAGAGGAAGACATGTGGAAAGAAGAGCTGGTAGAGTTTTTGCCTTGGATGGTGAAGAAGTTAATGATGAAGATCAAGGGCAAGTTAACCCATAGTTCCTTAGATTAGTCTTTACAAGTTATGTTTCCTTTTGCATGTTGCTTATGTAGTGGATGTAAGAAGTATAGTTGAAACTTTTATAACTGAAGTTAAGTTTGATTTTATGAGATGAACCCTTTTAAGGGGTGATGGATAAGTTTTCTTATGGATGTTTTGATTTCGAGGACGAAATCCCTTTAAGGGGTGGTGTGCGGTAACATACAAGAAATAGAATCCTACCCTAATAGTATTACCCTTTTGACTTAGCCAAACAAGGATAAGCTAATACATGTAATTAAGAGAATCTAAAATACTTTGTACTTAATAATGACACATTTGGATAATAATAAGAAATTAATGAACTTAATTGGATAAATATTTCCCATATATTCTTAATATAGGGTTGTATGCACAATACCTCAGTTAGATTTTTAATAATGGGCTTAAAGTGCAAATTATACACTAAGTAATAAAAATAATAAAATATTTCGTCCTAGAACTTTCTAGTTCTTTGTAAAATAGAAAAAGAAGAGAAAATCCAAATTATATATATATAAAGGAAATGATAAATACAATAATTAGAGGAAATATGAATAAAAGAGGATAATGAGAAATATTTTGCACAAAAAAATTTAATTGGAAACCCACAAAAATAATTTGACACTCAAATTCGTTTTCTTGACCAAAAAGTAACTTAAGGGCCAAGTATCATTTAATTTGGAAGATTTTTTTTTTGAGGCTATCTTAAGCAGCTTTCCATGAAGAATTCCTTCAACCTGAGCGTTGAGTAGTGGTAGAGGGGCTGAAACAAGATGATATTCTGCTCGTATATCAACTCAAACGAAGCCGTACAACTGAGTAATAAGATCAATCCAAAGCAAATATGAGATCTAGCCGTAGCAAGATATCTCATCGCTCTCATGAAGAGAGGTTGCAGCAAAGCGCGACAGATAAACGCCGACTAGCAGCGACAAAACAGGAAGATCAACTGCCAAAAGCCACTGGCTAAACAAGCCAAGACAGAACGAAAAAAGGGAAACAACGTAGACTGAAAAATGCACAAAGGAATGGAAAACTTGGGTTACGCGGTCCCAGAAAGCTGGCAAGCTGTGGTAGAAAGCGATCACAGCAGCAAAGGGGGAGTCGAGGTGTGCCTCAGCGCCCCTTGCACCGCACCCACCACCCCCACCGTGAGTACCGTCGAGAACCAGACCCTAGGGTCCAGAAGCCGGTGCCGCTCGGAGCAGAAGAGGAGGAAGTCGATCCCGCCACAACTGACCACCAGGATCTGGATCCGCCCTACCCAAGCAAAGAGAGAGCCGGGGGGGGGGGGCAGGTCGGCGCACACCGGCAGCCGGAACCCCTCCCCCAAGCCAGCCGCCGTGCACAGGAGCGTCGGCCCTAGTCGCTTCTTCTGTCTCCAGACGCGAGACGCGAGAGACAGGGAGGAGAATAGCAAGTGCTACCTTTATTTAATTTGGAAGATAATTGTATATATTAATGTCCTTATCAAGAGAAAATAGGAATAAGGCCAATAAAGTGATATAAAATACTTAATGCCCTCAAATTGGAAAAATAACTCCAAATTCGTAATCTAAATATAAAAATAAGCCTTTGGGAAAATTTGCAACTAATTTGGATAATGTTTGATTAATATGTATATATAGGAGAGAGAAAATGCCTAAAAGGTGTAATTAATAAATAAATAAAATTCATGACACTAAAAGTTGTAAATAAATGTAAATTCGTATTCAACACACTTAAGTTAACTTGTGGGTCAAGTTTCATCAAATTTGGATAATCCTAAAGCCATAAATGAAGAAGGAAAGAGAAAATGATATTTGATTTATTTAACCCATTAAAGGTTTCCAAAAGGCAAAACTAAGAGTATATTTGGAATCTAAATGTTTAATTTGACTTATGAGAAAAATTTGGTTTAATTTGGATATTTTTAGAACCCCTAAATGAGGAAAGAGAAAAGGCATGCATAATTGGATTTCACTTTGTTTAATTCGATTTATTTTCCAATTTTCTCGCCTAAGTCACAGTCACGCGCCCTTTGAAATTTTCTTGGTGATTCCTGACCATCGGATGCATGATCTGACGGTTGTGAGTTGTCTCCTACCTTGGGTAGGAGTCCGCCCGTCGATGGACAGTAGCTGTGAAGTTTCCCGTTCCGTTTTCTCCCGTTTCTCGATGAAAGTTTCTGATTTCTTTCCCAAACGATTTATTTCTCCATTCTGATCCCATTGATCCATAATTTGACCCCTAAAACCCTATAAATATGGAATCCCCAATTCCTTGTTCTCCAGCAAATTTTGCAACCGTGCTCTTCATGCCCATCCTACTCGTGCAATCACCCATAAAGGATCTACAACTGTCCACCTCTTCTCCTCTGGACTCAATTGGACCAAAAATCACTTGGTGCAACCGAACCTACTTAGTTTCTCCTCTGACGACCTCGACGTTGCCCCGACCATCTCAGCCACTCTCAATTCAATTAGATCTCTGGTGAGCATCCCTGAACCTCCTTCGACCTTTTCCTTTTTACACTTTGGTCTGTGGTTCGCCCTACCTCTCTGTCGTCAAGAGTGCCATTAGCTTCACTTCTGTCATCTCCGGCGAGGTTCCCTGTTCGCTCTCCTTCTATTTTTGGTCGAGTTTTTGCTTTTATAGCTTTGACCAAGCGAGCTCTTCTTTTTCTTAGCCTCGTTTCACCGATGTTGCTCCCGATTTCTCTCACGCTGTTTCTGTGCTTTCAGGCTATGACGGAACCTGGGTTCTGCCTCCTTCAGACGACATTTGGTCCTTTTCAGGGCTCGTTGGGTTCGTCTTGGTCCTAAGAACTCAACGAAACTACTATTTACTCGAATAGATCTTCAATGTTCAAGTTTTGATCGAGGCTATGTGCTCCAGTTCATCTTCTTTGGATTGTTCAATGAAGAACAATGTACCATGTGTTCTGTCGTTTCTGCCCTCTCGTTTCCCCTTCTTATTTGTTTTTCGTTTGAGGGGTATTTTCATCCTTTCACGGGTTCCGTCTCCTTCCTTTAGTCGTGGTCTTATGAGGGTTTGACTAGTGACTTGGCCGGCTGTGATTGGGCCAAGTCACACATGCCCCTCTCCTGTTATCCACTTTCGATGCAAATTTATTATGTGAAATTATCTGATTGGTCAGTAATTAAAAATGTATAACTAATTATCAAATGATCAGAAAAATACGGAAAAATATTCATTGGAATCATAAAAATAAGATCTAATTAATGGTATAAGTTTTGATTACAGAATCTAAAGATTAATAATAGGTGTTTTCTTTGGATCTAATAAATGATGAATTAACTTGTAAATATCATAACTAATTATATATAAGTCAGAAAAATATAATAAAATATGTTTTGGACTCCTAATAACATAACCTAAAATATGGAATAGTTTTCGTAACCTAATTCACATAATAATAAAAAGTTAGTTTTTAGGGTTTGGTTAATGCGTATGAAATTGACATGAAATATGTATATGTGTTTCATAGTCCTTTGGTGACCTAGACTTGGATTTAGGAGTGCTTTGCAGTTTAGACTCTTATTTGAGGTATGTTGTATCCCCTATTCATCCATATTGAGCAATTCACCTACTTTATCATTCTTTTGAACTTTGACCTACACAATATGTCTTACCTTTTGATATCATGGTTCGTGTGAACTATCTTGCTTGTTATGGACTTGGATATTTTCTTGATATCATATATGGTGCCATGGTGCATGCTGGTCTCTTTTATCATCATGTGCCACTTTGAAGTGGATGTTATATGTTTGAGGTTTCCATTGTGTGATGGCAACCTTTGTTTCATCTTCTGACTAAACTATTTACTTACGTATATATTTACATGCAACGTGATTTAGTAGAACTAGAGTAGTGTAAATTACTTTGGTTTTGGGGCAGTAATCCCCTATTGTTTATTAAAGAGGGTGGCAGTATACCACTTCTCTATACCTGAGTGTGGCAGTAATCCATACTCAACTTTATATATTTGGGAGATTGGCAGTATTCCTTTCTCTATCTGGTTCCAGTTTGAGCTTGGCTGCCTTTGTATTTTATATTGTTCTAGGGCTATGTTTATCTCACATGCATGTAGGTTGATGATGTTGTGGGGTGGGTGCCCTACTACCTTCTTATGTGCCAGTATTGCACAATCTTATTTGTTTTGTTATGGCAAGTATCCTCTTTTATCAAGTTATGATGTTTCTTCTCTTTTATGCCCATGTGGGTAGTCCTTATCTCTTGTATGGGAAGCATTTTACAATTGATTTCCTTATTGCTTAAGTTGCTCAAAGTTTCCTTTAGCATACACATACAAGCTTTTTGCTGATGTATTTCTTTTCTTCTTCTCTTTTGTGGGGTATGCTTCCAACCCCAAGTTTGACTAAGGAAGGGAAAACTTCAACATCAACCTTGTAGCTGATCTTTGGGAGACTTGTAGAGGTAGTTAGATGACCCTCAACTTGGTCTTTGGCTTTTATTTTTAGTTTTCCCTTAGATACCTATATATAGTGAAGTGTTGTATCATGTTATCAAGATTTGTAAATTGTTAGATAATGATATTTTCCGCTGCTACTCATTGTGTAATGATACATACATGTTGAATGAATTGGTCTTGACGTGGTATTTTGTACGCACTAACAAACTCACTCGGGGTTGAAATCCCCGAGCTTTTTATCAAAACCAAGGTGCAATAATATCACCCGCATGCGGACGAGTCTTATCACAGTATAGTTAAGGATCGAACCCAAAGGACAACATTTTAAAGAATCCTTGTCAGTTGAATCTAGCTCAAGTAAAACTAATATTTAGAACGATTGGTTGATTTGAGGTTACATAAACTAATTGCAGGAAAGTAAAAGTTGAATTAAAGTTGGGGTTTAGATCAATGATATGGAATCGGTGGGATGGTACCGGGTTTCACCACCGATACACACGCAAACGTATTCAATCCTGAACAATCCAGGAAAGTTATAACAATCCAAGCAGAGCTGCTGCAAAACCCCCCATACAGGCGTCAGGTTCACGTAAGCATCACCTTAGGCATCAGATGTCTCGTCACCATCCGGATCACTTTACTTACGATTCAGAAGATACAAAAATCCACGGAGGTTGTGGGCCCCCTATACAGGCGTCAGGCACACAGAAGCGTCACCGAAGGAAAGATGGTTCATCCCCTCGCGGATCATACACTTACGACCTCGATGGATTCCCATCGTATTTCTAGTTGGGAGTCAGCCGCATTAATCGATAAGCAAGCAGACGGTTAATATACAAGCAAACATCGAAGATTAACAAGAAGATACAAAATCCAACTAAGGTTGTGAACCCCCTATATAGGCGTCAGGTGCACAGAAGCGTCACCGAAGGCTAGATGGCTCGTCCCCTCGCGGATCATACACTTACGACCTCAAGGAATCCTTTCAGAAGTTCTCGTCAAGGAGTCTAACTTGTTAAACGACATTCAAACCTATATATAGATGTTATCACGACATAGGAAGAACAAAGATGAAAGCAAGAAATTAACCAAACTACGAACATAATGGTTAACGACGAAATGAAGAGTTATATACATTGCCATGGAGAGTTTAACAAAAGAACATGGTTTGTATGGGCAGCGAGGCTAGTCCCCGCACCCCAGCGAAAAGGTACTACTCGCTCATGATGCGAGAAACAAGAAGGATGAGAAAGAAAGAGAGATCCACCATGAGCTTGGTGTAGAAGGTGGTCGCAGCTCGGTGAAGAAGATACGACCTACTATGTTGTGTCGGAGCAGATCTGGATGCGCACAGGAGTTGCCAAGATAGACCGGGCAGTCCCCTTTGCTCCATCTTCCTTCTCTTCTCACCCTCCTTGGTTGTAACACAGGTAGTAGGTGGAATGCAACTGGCGTAGACTGGACTCGATTTTGATCAGAACTGTATCGGGCAGCCTGGCGGCATCTGGATCTGATGCCCCAAATGAGGACCCTCGGGGTCCTATTTATAGGCTCAGATCTGTCCCCAAACGGTCTTGTGTAAGTTGCTGAAATATCTCCTCCAAACGGTCTGGAGACCGTTTGCTTCCAATCGGTCTGGAGACCGTGTGCTTCCAAACAGTCTGGAGACCGTTTTCTTCCAAACGGTCTTCGCGTGAATATGCAGCAAATGGTCCTGAGTGCGCGACATTCGATCTTCATTCGGTCTTCACAATCACAGCAGACGGTCTTTGAGACCGCATGGACCCAAACGGTCTTGAGACCGCATGGTCCCAAACGGTTTTGAGACCGCATGGACCCGAACGGTCTTTGAGACCGCATCGACCCAAATGGTTTTGAGACCGCATGGACCCAAACGGTTTTGAGACCGCATGGACCCAAACGGTTTTGAGACTGTAGTCGGTCATGCGACTTACTTTAGCAAACGATTTTGTCATTCAGTCTTCGTGCATTCCAGCAAACGGTCTTGAGACCGCATGGACCCAAATGGTCTTGGGACCGCATGGGCTCAAACGGTCTTGGGACCGCATGGTGTCAAACAGTCTTGGGACCGCAGGGGCTCAAACGGTCTTGGGACCGAAGGGGCTCAAACGGTCCTGGGACCGTATACGTGGAATTGCTTGGTTGCCTGCATTAAATGAACAATATTTAGTTAAAACCTTGATAATCGAATTAGCTAAGTAGTTTTGCATATTATGATTCATATTGAGTGAAAAGGTATGAATAGAGTTGAATTTGTTCCAAAGAGATGATTGAATTCCATGATGAGTATGCACTCATCAAAACACCCGGAACTTAAACGTTACTCGTCCTCGAGTAACACAAAATCTGAAACAGTGTCACCAAATGAATACTTTCAATTCGTGTAATTACTTCATTTTCACATCACGAATGTTTTCTTTCTGCTCAATCTGACTCAGTATCTCAACCTCCTTGGACCACTAAACACATCTTACCATATCTTCGTTCCTGAGTTCATTTTCCAATATCACTTCCTCCTCACTTTTTCCAACAACAAGCGTGTCAAAGAGTTTTGTAAGAGTCCAGAGATACCCGCAGAATCAACAAGTGTGCATCCGATCTGACACTGGTGTTTTTCAAGATAGTGGGGGCATGCATTGTGCCATTAGGTAGAAAAAGGAGTGAAAGGAGGTATGGAAAGAAGGAGTAAATCTCTCCTCTATTCGACTCGAGATTTTTATTTTGCTTTGAAATTTCATTTATTGCATTTTTGTGTGCAAATCTCTCCTCTATTCGACTCGAGATTGCATTTCTTTTAGTGTGCATTTTGGCATCTTTTGTTTGCAAATCTCTCCTCTATTCGACTCGAGATTGCATTTTTGGTGGTACACCCCTATTTATTTGCGAGGGGTATGGAAGAAGCAGATAAGGAGGGAAGTGGCATGCCACCTCGAACTTAGGGTTTGGCACATATTCAGCTATTTTTGTTTCTTTTATTTAATGGAGGGGTACGAAGATGATGGAAGAAGTGTAGAAGAGAGTTCAGATCAGAATGCAACTTGATTTATAATTCATTGTACCGGGTTGTTCTCTTTGTCGTACTCTTCTCAAATAACGACTTGATGAGTATCCAGTGGAGGTTCCATGTTATTGTTCCACTAGTCAGTTAGGAAGCATGACATGTTTGATCCCTATCGGTTTGACATATACTTATCATTTTTGTAAAAAAGTATCATGAGGTTAGGAATCATAAGCTTCACAAGATGATTTCAAGTAAAAGGCTTGTTTCAAAGATTGGTCCTTTTGAGGATTTACTTCGAATAAGGAGGGTATAATGATTGAAAATGCATAGCAAATCTTGTTCAATCTTTTTGAAAAAAAACATTAAAAAATTTTGAAAATTTTGAATTTTTTTATCAAGAATGTGATAGTGAAAACTTAAGTATGAAGAGAGGGTGTAGGTGGAAAGTGAGGTACGTACCACCCACCCTCCACCCCGAACTTAGAGATTTTCTCATCCCGAGTAAACCCTAAATTCAAGATGGAGGGGAAAGATCATGCCAAAATGACCACCGGGTGTGGTTGCGTTCCGATCAGCGTGCATCCTCTTATTTGAAAATCTCAAAGGTAAAGGGCAGTTAGATCTTAAAAATAGCATTTTGCAAAGCGAAATTTATTTATGGAAAAGTTAACTAGAAGGTAAAAACAAAATTTTGAAAAGAAAAGTAAAACAAATTTATTGATCGGGTTGCCTCCCGACAAGCGCCTTTGTTTTACGTCAATGGCTCGACTAAATTCTTCATCTTCACAGTGGATCCTTTGGATTGGTGAGTTCCAACATTGTGTCAGTGCTTATGTCGATCGAGGTGAAATATCTCTTCAAGCGGTGACCATTTGCTATAAATTCGCCTGCCTTTTCACTCCATAAAGAGAAAGCACCATGTGGGGAGATGCTTTTGACAATGTAAGGTCCAGACCAGCGGGAACGGAGTTTTCCTGGGAATAACTTCAATCTTGAGTTGAGTACTAGAACTTGGTCTCCCACTTGTATGTCTTTCCTTTTCAGGTGTCCATCGTGCCAAAGTTTTGTACGTTCTTTGTAGATTTGTGCATTCTCATAGGCTGTCATCCTGAGTTCATCCAGCTCTTGGAGTTGCAGAATCCTGGCCTGGCCTGTTTCTTTCATGTCAAAGTTCAATTATTTAATTGCCCACCATGCCTTGTGTTCCAGTTCGACTGGCAGGTGGCAAGCCTTTCCATATATAAATTGAAAAGGTGTAGTCCCAAGGGGAGTTTTATAAGCAGTACGATAGGCCCATAAGGCGTCGTTGATTTTTGTTGACCAGTCCTTTCGATTGCGTCCAATAATTTTTTCTAGAATAGCCTTTAGTTGACGGTTAGAGACCTCTACCTGTCCACTTGTTTGTGGATGGTAAGGTGAGGCTACCTTATGTGTTACACTGTATTTTCTTAGTAAAGCTTCAAAGCTTCTTTCAAGGAAGTGGGACCCACCGTCATATATCACAGTTCGTGGTATTCCAAAACGGGGGAAAATAATATCTTTGAATAATTTGATGACAGGTTTGGAATCACTACTGACGGTTGGTATAGATTCAACCCATTTTGAGACGTAGTCCACCGCCACTAGGATGTATGAAAATCCATGAGAAGATGGGAATGGACCCATGTAGTCCACCCCCCAAACATCGAATATCTCTACTTCTTGCCATAGATTCAGTGGCATCTCATCTCTCTTTGTTATATTACCTGTTCATTGACATTTGTCACATGATAGGACAAAATCGTAAGAGTCTTTCGATATGGTTGGCCAAAAGAATCCGCATTGCAAAACCTTTAAAGCAGTCTTTTTAGAGCTCATATGTCCTCCCACAGGTCCTGAGTGACATTGTTCCAGAATAGATTGAGCTTCTTCTTCAGCGATACAACATCTATACAAACCATCAACACATAGTTTAAAAAGATATGGTTCATCCCAGTGATATTGCTTCACATCATGCATGAACTTCTTCAGTGCATTCCCGGTGCATTGGGGATGGATGACTCCAACAGCAAGGTAGTTTACAAAATCTGAATAGCATGGTACAACTTCTGAGACCCTCATTAGCTGATCATCTGGTAGGGAATCATTGATCGGATTCTTCTCAGTATCCAAAGTGTGGATGCGACTGAGGTGATCTGCTACAACATTTTCTGTACCCTTTTTATCTCTTATCTCTAAATCAAATTCTTGTAATAAGGGGATCCATCTAATCAACCTGGGTTTCACATCTTTCTTTGCCAGAAGGTAGCGAATGGCAGCGTGGTCTGTGAGGACAATGACCTTTAAACCAATCAGGTAGGATCTGAATTTGTCAAAGGCATACACGACTGCAAGAAGTTCTTTCTCGGTAGTTGCATAATTCCTCTGGGCTTCATCGATAGTTTTTGATGCATAATGGATCACATAATGTTTCTTTTCTATACATTGCCCTAAAACAACACCCACAACATAATCGTTGGCATCACACATGATTTCAAAAGGATGGTCCCAGTCGGGAGCTCTAATGATGGGGGTTGTTGTAAGGGCCTGCTTTAGTGTGTTGAAGCTTTTGACACATTCTTCGTCGAAATTGAAATCAATATCCTTTAGTAGCAGGTTCGTCATTGGCTTAGTTATCTTGGAAAAATCCTTTATGAATCTTCTATAAAATCCTGCATGACCTAGAAAAGCACGAACTTCTTTTACATTTGTGGGAATAGCCAATTTAGAAATCACTTCAATCTTGGCTTTATCTACTTCAATTCCTCTATTGCTAACCCTATGGCCGAGGACAATGCCTTCTTTTACCATGAAATGACATTTTCCCCAATTTAGCACGAGATGCGCTTCTTCACAACGTTTGAGGACCAGGGAGAGGTGCTTTAGACATGAATCGAATGAGTCTCCGTATACAGAGAAATCATCCATGAAATCCTCCATAATAGTTTAAGTAAGACCCGTGAAAATAGCGACCATGCAACGTTGAAAAGTTGCTGGTGCATTACAGAGACCAAACGTCATTCTTTTAAACGCATATGTTTCGAATGGGAAGGTGAAAGTCATTTTCTCTTGATCATCTAGATGTATGGATATTTGATAGAATCCGGAGTAACCGTCAAGATAACAGAAATATTCTTGGTGGGCCAACCTTTCCAGGACTTGATCAAGGAAAGGCATAGGAAAATGATCTTTTCGAGTTGCCTTGTTTAATTTCCTATAATCTATGCACATCCTCCACCCTGTGACTGTTCGAGTGGGGATGAGCTCGTTGTTTTCATTCCGTATAACAATTGTTCCACCTTTCTTTGGGACTACATGTACTGGGCTCACCCATGGCAAATCTGATATCGGATAGATTATTCCAGCTGTGATAAGTTTAATGACCTCACGACGGACAACTTCCTTCATATTAGGATTCAGTTTCCATTGATGTTCAATAGTCAGCTTGTGATCTTCCATCATAGGGATCTTATGCATACACAAAGCTTGACTGACCCCAGTGAGGTCACTCATTTTATATCCGATGGCTTTCTTTCTTTCCCTTAATTTCTTCAGGAGTTTATTTTCTTGTTCAACAGTAAGATCGGAATTTATGATAACTGGGCAAATCTTAAGATCATCTAAAAACATGTACTTCAGTCCTTCGGGTTGGGCTTCATTTCGGGAGCCTCGGGTTATTCGCTTGTTTCTTTTGTGGTCTCCATAGCTTTGAGTCCTTCACTAGTGGCTTCAACGTCTTCTTTAGCAGAGTTGAGGGAATCAATGTAATCCTTTGCTTGTTCTTCGATTGGTTCATCAACTGATTGGTCTGATAGAACAATTTCCAAGGGATCGTACGGTTCATGATGCTCTTGGGTCAGAAGTGACATTTTCTCAATGCAATCAATCAAATATACTTCTTCTTGCATACTTGGTCTTCTCATACTTTCAAAAACTTTGAATTCGAGAGTTTCTTTGCCTAGTCTGAGATGAAGGGTACCGGCTTCGACATCAATCAGGGATCTTGCAGTGGCCAGGAATGGACGACTGAAGATGAGAGAATATCTGGTATCTTCTTTTATATCCATGATGATGAAATTGCATGGAACATATGTGTCCTTGCCTACCTTGATTGGGACATCTTCGAGGATTCCTAACAGACGTTTTATCAAATTGTCTGTGAGCTGTATGGTTATGCCAGTAGGAAGCAATTCTGCAAACCCAAGTCTTTTACACAGGCTTAGTGGCATAAAAGAGATACTTGCACCGAGATCTACCAAACCTTTCTTGCATGATGAGTCGCCAATGTGACATGAAATTCCAAAGGATCCGGGGTCTTTATGTTTCTTGGGCATCCTGCTCAATATGATATTCGATGTAGTTGTTGCTGGTTTTACTGTCTCATACTCCTCAGTTATATACTTCCTAGTTAGGAGTGACTTTACGTACTTAGTCCAAGCTGGTATCTTAGCCAGAGCATCTAAGAAGGGTATATCAACATGAAGTTTCTTCATAGCCTCTTTAAACTTATTGAATCTAGTATCGAGCTTGGTTTGCCTTAGACAGGATGGGAATGGTATACGAGGCTTATATGCAGGAACATCAGGTTCTGGTGTTTCAGTTTCTTCCTCAGTAGATTTCTCAGGACTTCTTTTATCTGTCTTATCTTCTTTTGATTGAGACTCAAGTGTTGTTGAATTTTGGACAATCACAGGTTCGTCTTCATCTGTAATAACCACAGGTGTCTCTACTGGGGGATCCGAATAGTCTTTTCCTGACCTGGTGGTTACTGCCTTCAACTGTTCAGGATGCTTGGGATTGTTCTCGGGTTGGCCAGCAAAGACTCCAGCTGGCGGCTTTATGCTAGCTGCAAGTTGAGCTAGTTGAGATACAATAGCCTTCTACTGGGCTTGTTGGTTGGCTATCATAGTTTGCTGAGTTTGCAACATTTTTTCAATGGCTGATAGCTTGTCATTAGAAGAGATAGGTCCTGCTTATTGTCCTTGCTGTTGGTTGAGATTCTGATAATGAGAGTTGTTTTGATAGTTATTGTAGTTCTTATTCTGAAAGTTCCCCTTGAAATTTCCTTGATTCCCAAAATTCTATTGTTGATTGTACTGGAATCTTGGTGGGCCTCTTGATTGATTGTTTGAACCAAATTGATGCGAGTTTACTGCTCCAGAGGGGTTTCCATATTGAAAACCTGGGTGATTCCTATTCTGATTCGGATTGTAATAACTTTGTCCAGGAATTGTGTTGATAGCATTAAGATTTTCCATCTGACCATTATCTCCTTGTCCACATGCATTGCTCAGTACAACGTCATAGAGAACATTGCATGATAACGTGGAATGATCGGTGCTCTTACATGCTTCACAGAATAGGGAAGTGGACTTGACCTGTTCCGGTTGCCGAGTGGGTGAATGTCCTCTTCCAATAGCAGCTAGAGATGATTCAATATGGTCTTTCTTGGCAACTAAGACCTTCAAGGTTTCAGCGATAGACTTGTACTCGGGAATAGCTTCAGCCATGGATACCTTCAAGACTCCCTTTCCTACAGATCTACCCCAATTGGCTTGATTTTCTGCTCCTAGGGTGACGACTCTCCATGCGCTGTCATAACTTTGACGCATGAAGTTTCCTCTAGATGAGGAATCTAGAAACATCTTGATATCATCATCCACACCCCTATAGAAAATTTCTATGAGTTGATTCTTAGGAATTCCGTGGTGTGGACATTTGCGTAGAAGCTCCTTGTACATATTCCACGCTTCAGCGAGAGTTTCTCTAGGGACTTGAGTGAAATTTGTTATCCGGCCCCTAATTTCATATGTAAGAGATGGGGGATAGAACTTTTCCAGAAACACATTTTGGAGTTGTTCCCAGGTGGTGATGGGTATTTCACTTTGCAATGAATTTTACCAACTTATGGCTCTATCAGCAAGGGAATACTTGAAGAGACGGAGTCGAATGGCATCATCAGTGACTCCATTTTGTTTGGTCATAGCACATAGGTCAATGAATCTCAGTAGATGTCCTTGGCTCTATCAGCAAGGGAATACTTAAAGAGACGGAGTCGAATGGCATCATCAGTGACTCCATTTTGTTTGGTCATAGCACATAGGTCAATGAATCTCAGTAGATGTCCTTGTCTGTCCTCTGCTTGTTTGCCATAGAAAGGGTTGTTTTGTAGCAATGTGATCCAATGTAGCCTAATCTCAAAGTTGACAACATTGATGGGAGGAGGCTGTACAAGATGATAAACATTCACAACTTTTGGGATTGAGAACTCTCTAAGATCCTTTTATAGTTCAGCTGCTTGCATTGCTGCTTGTGCTGCTAGGATTTCCTACTGAACTGCAGCCCTGGATTCTTGCATGAGCCTCTCTCTTTGTGCATTTATGGCTTGAGCCACCCTTCGGGCTACCTCTTCTTCTTGTGCCATCCTTGCTTGATTCTCTCTGATCTGACGATGGAAAGTTCTGTCTATTTCGGGATCAAAACTCATTGTGAGTCTGGGGCTATCCGAATGGTGCATACACTATGCGTTGGGTTGTACCTAAAACTTAGAAAAATGAGATCCACAAAGTAGAGTCAAATTCAAGAAGATGATTGATTGTTTCAAAAGAAAAACAAAATCCTAGATTAGTCTTGAAAGAACTAGATTAGCTGACTGATTCCGTTGTCCCTGACAACAGCGCCAAAATTTGACGTGGTATTTTGTATGCACTAACAAACTCACTCGGGGTTGAAATCCCCGAGCTTTTACCAAAACTAAGGTGTAATAATACCACCCACAAGCGGATGAGTCTTATCACAGTATAGTTAAGGATCGAACCTAAAGGACAACATTTTTAAGAATCCTTGTCAGTTGAATCTAGCTCAAGTAAAACTAATATTTAGAATGATTGGTTGATTTGAGATTACATAAACTAATTGCAGGAAAGTAAAAGATGAATTAAAGTTGTGGTTTAGATCAATGATATGGAATCACTGGGATGGTACCGGGTTTCACCACCGCTACACACACAAACGTATTCAATCGTGAACAATCCAGGAAAGTTATAACAATCCAAGCAGAGCTGCTACAAAACCCCCCATACGGGCGTCAGGTTCACGTAAGCATCACCTTAGGCATCAGATGTCTCGTCACCATTCGGATCACTTTACATACGACTCAGAAGATACAGAAATCCACGAAGGTTGTGGGCCCCCTATACAGGCGTCAGGCACACAGAAGCGTCACCGAAGGCTAGATGGCTTGTCCCCTCGCGGATCATACACTTACGACATCGATGGAATCCCATCCTATTTCTAGTTTGGGAGTCATCCGCATTAACTGATAAGCAAGCAGGCTGTTAATATACAAGCAAACATCGATGATTAACAAGAAGATACAAAATCCAACTAAGGCTATGAACCCCCTATACAGGCATCAGGCGCATAGAAGTGTCACCGAAGGCTAGATGGCTCGTCCCTTCACAGATCATACACTTACGACCTCAAGGAATCCTTTCAGAAGTTCTCGTCAAGGAGTCTAACTTGTTAAACGACATTCAAACCTATATATAGATGTTATCACAACATAGGAAGAACAAAGATGAAAGCAAGCAATTAACCAAACTACGAACATAACAGTTAACAACGAAATGAAGAGTTATATACATTGCCATGGAGAGTTTAACAAAAGAACATGGTTTGTATGGGCAGCGGGGCTAGTCCCCGCACCCCAACGAAAAGGTACTACTCGCTCATGATGCGAGAAACAAGAAGGATGAGAAAGAAAGAGAGATCCGCCATGAGCTCGGTGCAGAAGATGGTCGCAGCTTGGTAAAGAAGATACAACCTTCTACGTCATGTTGGAGCAGATCTGGATGCGCACGGGAGTTGCCAAGACAGACCGGGTAGTCCCCTTTGCTCCGTCTTCCTTCTCTTCTCACCCTCCTTGGTTGCAACACGTGCAGTAGGTGGAATGGAACTGGCATAGACTGGACTGGATTTTGATCGGAACTGTGTCGGGCAGCCTGGCGGCGTCCGGATCCAATGCCCCAAATGAGGACCCTCGGGATCCTATTTATAGGCCCAGATCTGTCCCCAAACGGTCTTGTGTAAGTTGATGAAATATCTCCTCCAAACGGTCTGGAGACCGTTTGGTGCTAAACAGTTTGGAGACCGTTTGCTTCGAAACGGTGTGGAGACCGTTTGCTTCCAAACGGTCTTCGCGTGAATATGCATCAAACGGTCCTGAGTGCGTGACATTTGATCTTCATTCGGTCTTCACAATCGCATCAGACGGTCTTTGAGACCGCATGGACCCAAACGGTCTTGAGACCGCATGGTCCCAAACGGTTTTGAGACCGCATGGACCCAAACGGTTTTGAGACCACATAGACCCAAACGGTTTTGAGACCGCATGGACCCAAACGGTTTTGAGACTGGAGTCGGTCATGCGGCTTACTTTAGCAAACGATTTTGTCATTCAATCTTCGTGTATTCCAACAAACGATCTTAAGACCGCATGGACCCAAACGGTCTTGGGACCACAGGGGCTCAAATGGTTTTGGGACCACATGGGCTCAAACGGTCATGGGACTGTATATGTGGAATTGCTTGGTTGCCTGCATTAAATGAAAAATATTTAGTTAAAACCTTGATAATCGAATCATCTAAGTAGTTTTGCACATTATGATCCATATTGAGTGAAAAGGTATGAATAGAGTTGAATTTGTTCCAAAGAGATGATTGAATTCCATGATGAGTATGCACTCATCAGGTCTCCATCCCTTTGGCAAAAAAAATTTATGTGGTGTTTGGTTCAAGGGATGTGATCTTTTCTTTTTAGTAGAGGAGTGGTTTCACTTCTTTACATCTAGGGTCAGTGAAATGGTAAGAACTGACCCTAAAGGTGCTTATACATGCACAAAGGCAAACTGGATCCAAAATTCTATTCGGTCGACAATTTTGTGGACCGAAGAGACCTGTAGGGTCAGTTAAAAGGAAAAAACTGACCCTAAAGGTGCTCATACATGCCCGAAGGCAAACTGGATCCAAAATTCTATTCGGTCGACAATTTTGTTGCCCGAGGGGACCTCTAGGGCCAGTTAAAATGAAAAAACCTACCCTAGAGGCGGTTATACATGCAGGAAGGCAAACTGGTTCCCAAATTCAACTCGGTCGAGAATTGTTTCGACAGAGAATCCTTACAAGGTTGGTTATAAGGAAAAAACCAACCCTATAGATCAAGAAAGTACTCTCAGAGGTCTTGTAAAGTCGGTTTTTTAAGAAAACTGACTTTAGAGGTCTTAAATGGTGCCCACGTTTTTTGAAGACATATAAGGTCGGTTATTTAGAAAAATTGACCCTATAGATTGAGGCGCGAAGCCAAATTTGAGAAAATTTTTGCGGCGGAAAACTGTAATGGGATTTCTAATCCCATTGCTTATAAGGTATCTTATTTTATGAAAATCGATCATATAGAGATACACTACAAGGTTGGTTATTTTAAGAAAACCGACCCACGTGCTCTTAAGTGGTGCCCGTATTTTTTACAAACATATAAGGTCAGTTATGTGGAAAACTGACCCTATAGAGTTACACTACAAGGTCAGTTATTTTAAGAAAACTGACCCAAGAGGTCTTAAGTAGTGCCCACATTTTTTTAGACATATAAGGTTGGTTATTTAAAAAAACTGACCCTACTTGGCCAAAAATGTAGTAGTGAGCTGAAACTAAGATACGATTCAAAGGGGATACAATGTCGATACTTTTATTTTATCTAGATTTTTTTTCCATTGTAGATGTATGCTAGAAGGATTACCTTGTGGGTGACTATAGTGACTGACAAGATCCACTTATTTGATCATTTTTATTCCCAATAACATATCCAACTATGAGGTGATATCTCAAATACATGGTCTTGTTATTGGCAATAGGCTAAGTGCCCCCATAAATAGAGGTACAACTTAAGTCTAACTACTAGAAGATCCCCAATAAACAGACACTCGATTTAGAAAATGTTAACACGCGAGAAAAATTGACACAACAACATGTCAATTTATCCATAACCCCCGCCATGTATGTCCATATTACCTATATGTACTCATACTAAAATTAAGCAATAATTTTCCCCTATGAGACTTCCAACTTCCATTCCTATGCATGAGTCTTTTCTGAGCACAGACATCAACACTAAAAAAAGGAAAAGTCACACTTAGTGAATTCATGCTCCCTCTTCTAATCTCTCACTCTCACCTTTCCATCACCACCACCTCACCTCCTCCTTCATTGTTCCCTTATTTATCTAATCTCACAATGACGAGTGAGTAGTGCCTTCAATAGGGTGTGGGGAGTAACCTCATGACCTTTTTTGTTCTTTTGTATGATCCTAGATACATTTGAGTTAATTATTTTATGCTTAAAATCTTATCTTATTAGTAATTTTGCATGTTAATTAGATCTTGGATGTAGAGAACATTAAAAAAAAGATCTAAGATATCTATTTTTTTTG
Source organism: Alisma plantago-aquatica (assembly GCA_963693085.1). Lineage (NCBI taxonomy): Eukaryota > Viridiplantae > Streptophyta > Magnoliopsida > Alismatales > Alismataceae > Alisma > Alisma plantago-aquatica. The sequence goes on from OY856411.1 coordinate 697,536,962, forward strand.
TTACACCTTGTATGATACTTAGGACGTGCTTTATGAGGTGATGGTATATGATCTATATGTATTGTGACAATAATCGGAGGCTGAGATATGTCCCATAATAATCCATATTTTGAATATATTAGATTTACCCAGTCCAAATGGATGCATGTTCTGATTGTGTATGATATCGCGAGAGTGCAAATATTGGTAGTGGTGGTATAACCCACTCAAACTATTGTTCCCTCCATTTCATAATCTAAGCTTTAGTCTAGCCTTTTTATTATCACAACTTCAGGAATCAAGCAAATCATCTCTTGTAATAATACTCTTTCAAATTTGGTTAAATTGATCAATACATTATTGTAAACATTATCCTTTGGGATCAATCCTAAACTATATTGAAATAAGATCCATACACTTGTGGGTGATATATCATACCATTAGTTGAGGTAAAAACTAGAGTTTCTACCATAGCGAATTTGTGGGTATGAAAATATCACATCACTGATATCATGTTCTTCTGGTTCAAAAAGTTATACACACCATGAAGACCCACTATGTGGGGAATATTGGTGATGAAAGTCAATCTAGCCAAGGCGTTTGAATATATGGGTTGGTCTTTCATAGCCTTATGAGGACTGGAATCCCTACCAATATCCCCAACATATATATGCAAGTTACATAGATATGCATATAAAATAGGTGTATATTTAAGAAAATTAAAAACTAATTTAAACTCTAATGTGTCTTAACCAGTATGAATATGAATTAGAATTGACATAAATTTATAAAGACAAAATTTTACAATCAAATATTTACAAAACTATACTAAAAAAAATCTATTTACAATCATGCTTCACATCAGAGTCGTGAAATCTTATACATAGAATTACAAAATTAAAAATATACATGAATCATATCTGCTCTTCAACATGTGACAACTCTTACACATCTCTTCTAAGTATTCATTCTACCATAAGTCCATTAATTCCTAGAGGGAATAAAACCACACATGGACCCCAGAAGGGAAATGTAAGTCAACAAGTTTGGTAGCAAATCCAATTATTAAGCTATTTAAAATAAGGATTTATGAAATCAGATATAGGTAAGATTTCTTGATGGGCTATGGCAATAGAAAGAGAATGATCTAGTTACTATGCTAGTTTTAAATGAGTACAATAATTCAAAGTTGTATCTAGAAATAATAAAGAGTTTCTCAAAACTAATATAAATATATCAAATTATTCAGAATGAAATGATTTATCTATTGGTACAAACAATATAATATTTTGTTTTTTCCAGGGCTAGGTGCCTAGTGTCCCTCCCATGAGAGAATGACTCTTTATCCTGTGGGGGTAACTAGTATCGGGGGACTACTATGTCCATTATCCATTGCACAATGTTGTGTGATATGACCCACTTAATATAGTGAGTCAAATATCTTAGCAAGTATTCAATGTTTTGTGCCAATATCAAAACCAACCAATATTTCAATTATTCAACAATGTTAAACATTCAATTTAGTTGTGGTGACCTTCATTAAGAAGGAAAGGCTAATAACAAATTGGTTCACCACTTCTACAGAATTACATGAATGAAATTCAACAGGGAGATTGATGATGGAGTTTATGCAACACCACTAAAAATCCTAGAGATGATGAGTCTCTAAGTTTAGCCTTGCTAGTACTATGGTAAGAACTCCACCCACATGTGCTAAGACATGTGGAAGTCTTATCGTAGTATAGTTAAGGGTCGAATCCTCGGGACAACGGTCTTGACGAAGTCAAGATGGAAAACGTTTAGCCTTTACTTAACAACTTAAAGATTGATATTTAGATCGAAAGCTTGATTTGGTTGTTTTAAACTAAGTACAAAGATAGCAAGGCAAGAAAGTAAATAGAGCAAGTAAATCTTAAGAGTTAACAAATGATGATGAATCACTGGGGTTAAGCAGGTATTTACCACCGCTACACATGCATTGTATATGTACTAAGCAAGACTTATAAGCTAGATGCATGGATGTTTCCACAAGACCGATGCCTTATAAGACAAGAGCGATGCGTTGCATCCAAGGGTGTTCCACAAGACCGATGCCCACATAAGACAAGAGCGATGCATTGCACCCTTCGATGTTCCACAAGACCAATGCCCATATAAGAAAAGGGCAATGCATCTCATCCTTCAAGGGTTAAGTAACTCTCATGCGGTACATCACTACGTGTCACTGAAGGATGTAGTCTCCGAAGAGAGAATCTTACTCAACCTCAAGAAACGTGCATCTAAAACTAACAAGCGAGCGATAATTACCAAATCGAATAGCGTCCTTGTAGGCCTAGTCTCCTATTCGGATAACCTAGCTACGAGAAGTGCGGGAATGATGCAACGCCAGCCATTCCCGAACAAATGGTCACATGCTTTACATCATTCCCCTCGCAAAGTGTGTTCCTCGACTTACCAAAGGTCTCTTCCATACAGATGGGAGTGTGCCAAATGATAGTGAGTTTACTCCACTCTTTGAGATACACTTCTAGACACCGAAACGGATGCGTGGTGGATACACACACCAGAAACCAACACTAAATCGGTATTCAAGCCTCGATAGCGGTCGTAGACAAACCACAACGAAAGACAATAAATGCATACAAGAACGTGGCCATCATTCAAGCATGTGTGAAACGATTTAGTATTAAAACAAAATGATAACATGAACTCCATGCGGTCTTGGGACCGTTTGGCTTCATGCGGTCTCGGGACCGTTTGAACTCCATGCGGTCTTGGGACCGTTTGGCTTCATGCGGTCTCGGGACCGTTTGAACTCCATGCGGTCTTGGGACCGTTTGGCTTCATGCGGTCTCGGGACCGTTTGAACTCCATGCGGTCTTGGGACCGTTTGGCTTCATGCGGTCTCGGGACCGTTTGAACTCCATGCGGTCTTGGGACCGTTTGGCTTCATGCGGTCTCGGGACCGTTTGAACTCCATGCAGTCTTGGGACCGTTTGGATCTACTCGACCCTTGGGCTGGTTTATTCTTTTGTTAATTTTTTGTGCTTTTTCTGCAATTATAAAAGGAAAAGTTAGTTTGATGATGTATTTACAAAAAGGGGTAAAATTAGGTTTAAGTACAATATAAATGTAGAAAGAGTATGGAAAACTAAAGAAAAAGACTAAGATAAACTACTAAAATAGGAGGTTATCACCCCCCCTAACTTAGAGTCTAGCTTGTCCTCAAGTTAGATAGAGCTGAGACATGAAATGGCGCGGCGATCTTAATTAAAATTTCCATACTCCTGCTTCAATTCTTGACCTGAGTTCCCCAGGGGTCGTATCGAGGCTTATTGCATGCCTTGATCCTTTTGGATTTCGAGAGTTGCTTGGATTTCAGGTTTTTCCGTATCTCAAAGTTTGCCTTGGGACCACATTTATTTTGTGCATGCTGTTGACTCTAATCAACTTTATACCTCTCTGGAAACCTATTGGAAGCTAGAGAGGGTATGAGGGTTGGCTAAAGGCTTTGAAGTGTAACTCCCCTTCGAGTGGGGGAGGGGCTGTCTATGCTTTTTAGGATCTCACTACCGGACACGACACATCTGCCTTTATGAGGGCAGCTGAATGTACCGGCCGGGCAAGTCCTTTATTAGCCTTTTCATATACTTGGAACTTTTAGGGTTTCACTACCGGACGCGACGCATCTGCCTTTGTGAGGGCAGCAGAATGTGCCGGCCGGGTGAGCCCTTTATCAGTTCTTTATATAGGTCCTTATTCGTGGCACAACTCTCATGATTTTATTCGTCTCTCTGGCTTTTATTTAAAAACTCACAGGCTTGGGTTTTGGGATGAGGATTTATTTTGGGTGGCCAAGCCTCTTTTATTTTGAAGAGAGGAAAGTTGTTCTTAAAGTTTTTTGGCATGCACTTATTTGGTTTGTGGTCCACTTGCAGAGCTTTTTGACTTGGAAGTTGCCTGATTTCCCTCTCATCCTTGAGATCTCGGCTTATTTCTGCCCTGATTTTGACCTATGGAGAGTCAGATAAAGAAATGGAGCAAAAATATAGGCTCCATAGTGGATGGGGGTCGATAAATCGCCATTTGATGTCTAAGTGCTAAATACTTGTAGAGACTAACATGATTCTAGAGTTAGTTGAGGTGACTTATTTTAAGGAAAAGGGTGTATGGAGATTGATACCTAGCCCTTGTCTGATGACCCCCCCCCTAACTCATCACACACTCTGTCCTCAGAGTGGGAAAGTGATAGGTTGAGAAGTCATTTGAACAAGGGCTGCGAGTGAAGCCAAAATTGCGGTAACCCCTGGAGATTGGAGTAGAGAGGATGCGAATTGGGGTGCCTTGTAGCGCTGACTCAGGAGCTTTATTGATGTCGCAGTGCATTCCTTTGCAATTGTGTCTTGATATTGTAGACGAAATCTGCAATTCTAGCAACGAATCTGCTAGACAATATCAAGACAAAATTGCAAAGGAGTGCACTGCGATATGTGCTGCTTGATTACACAAAAGTTCCCAAACGGTGTCTAAACCGTTTGGTTCCAAACGGTTTGAGGACCGTTTGGTTCCAAACGGTTTGAAGACCGTTTGGTCCCAAATGGTTTGAGGACCGTTTGGTTCCAAACGGTTTGAGGACCGTTTGGTTCCAAACGGTTTGAGGACCGTTTGGTCCCAAACGGTTTGAGGATCGTTTGGTCCCAAACGGTTTGACGACCGTTTGGTCTCAAACGGTTGGAGGACCGCTTGGAAAGCGAGGAGCCGCAGGTCGCCGGCGCGGGGGGGAGGTGGAACGGGGCGAAGGTGGAACGGGGCGAGGGTTTGAAGGTGGGTGGAGGAAACGGCGACTGGCGCGATGGTGGCGACAGAACGGCACGGCAACGAAGAACATCATTTGACGACGACTGCGAAGGTGGCGCGGAGTGAGCAGCGTGTTTGGAGTCGCCGGACAATCTTGTGGGAGGTGGATTGAGAAGCTTGCGCGGAAGCACAGAAGCAAAAAGGTGAAGTTCTGCTCACGAAAAGACTGTAGAGTGCGAAGATTCGAAGAGAGGAAGATGGAGATGCAGGGTCGGTATTTATAGCGGTGACTTATCGTATTCCAAACGGTTTCAAGACCGTTTGGTTCCAAACGGTTTGAGGACCGTTTGGTCCCAAACGGTTTCAAGACCGTTTGGTCCCAAACGGTTTGAGGACCGTTTGGTCCCAAACGGTTTGAGGACCGTTTGGTCCCAAACGGTTTCAGGACCATTTGGTCCCAAACGGTTTCAAGACCATTTGGTCCCAAACGGTTTGAGGACCGTTCGGTCCCAAACGGTTTCAAGACCGTTTGGTCCCAAACGGTTTGAGGACCGTTTGGTTCCAAACGGTTTTAAGACCGTTTGGAGGTGACAAAAGGGGTTATATATGTTTAAGACCGTTTGGAGTATATATATATTTGTATATATTTTTTGTATTTTTAGATTTAGAAAAGAAAGAACTTAAAGAAAGCAAAACAAAATTAAGAGAGAATAAAACTAGAAAATTGGAGAAATTGATACTCAGGTCTTGGGTTGCCTCCCAAGAAGCGCCTTGGTTTTACGTCACTGGTTCGACGAAATTGTGGGCGTAGCGTTTCTGACATCGAGGGTTTGTTGATGTGTTTTGTCTTCCTGAGTGTAGTATCTTTTTAAACGGTGTCCGTTGACCGTTCGTTCTCCTCCGTTGTTGTTGATGATAACGGCAGCTCCAGTTGGGTAGATATGTTTTATAGTGAAGGGTCCGGACCATCTTGTTCGAAGCTTTCCGGGGAATAATTTGAGCTTGGAATTGAATAAGAGCACTTTGTCACCAACGGTGATATCTTTTCTCCTAAGATGTCCATCGTGCCACATTTTCGTTTGCTCTTTATAGATTCTGGCACTGTGATATGCTGTCATGCGGAGTTCTTCTAGCTCCTGTAGCTGAAGTTGTCTGTTCTCTCCTGCACTTTTAAGGTCGAAGTTTAGTTGCTTGATGGCCCACCAGGCTTTATGTTCCAGTTCTACTGGAAGATGACATGATTTACCGTACACCAAGCGGAACGGAGTTGTTCCAATTGGTGTTTTGTAAGCCGTACGATATGCCCAGAGGGCGTCAGGAAGTTTGGTGGACTAATCAGTGCGATTTTTGTTCACTATTTTTTCAAGAATCGCTTTTATCTGTCTATTGGATACTTCCACTTGGCCACTAGTTTGCGGGTGGTAAGGTGTGGCAACTTTGTGATGGACTCCATATCTTCTTAGTAATGCTTCGAAACTTCGTTCCAGAAAATGGGTCCCGCCATCAGATATGACCGTTCTTGGGACTCCAAATCTTGGAAAGATGGTATCTTTGAACAATTTGACAACAGGTTTGGAGTCATTAGATGCAGTGGGTACAGCTTCGACCCACTTCGAGACGTAATCCACAACGACCAAAATGTACGAGAAACCATATGATGAGGGGAAAGGTCCCATGTAGTCTACCCCCCATACATCAAACAGCTCAATTTCCTGCCACATGGTAAGAGGCATTTCATCTCTTTTTGATATGTTGCCCGAAAATTGGCATTTATCACAGGATTTGACAAAATTATGTGAGTCTTTTGATATGGTGGGCCAAAAGAAACCAGATTGTAGAACTTTTATGGCAGTTTTCTTGGCGCCCATGTGCCCCCCCGTGGGTCCGGAGTGGCAGTGTTCCAAAACCGATGTTATTTCTTCTTCTGGAAGGCATCGACGAAAAAGTCTGTCGGCACAGAGGTAGAACAAGTAGGGTTCATCCCAATGATAACGTTTTACGTCATGAAGGAATTTCCTTTTATCTTGATAAGAAGCAGACGGGTGAATGATCCCTGTGGCCAGATAATTGACGATATCTGCAAACCAAGGGAAATTATGAGTGGCTTTCATAAGTTGATCATCAGGAAGAGAGTCCTTGATAGGGATTTTATCTTTGTCTTCAACCTCGATTCTACTGAGGTGATCGGCGACAACATTCTCTACGCCACTTTTATCTTTGATTTCTAAATCGAATTCTTGAAGCATCAATACTTAGCGGATGAGCCTGGGTTTGGCATCCTGTTTCTGAATCAAATGTCTGATAGCAGAATGGTCAGTGTAGACAATTACCTTAGAGCCGATCAGGTAAGAGCGGAATTTTTCGAAGGCGTAGATGATAGCTAGGAACTCTTTTTCCGTGGTCGTGTAGTTTCTTTGTGCTTCATCAAGCGTTTTGGAAGCATAGTAGATGACATAGGGTTTCTTGTCGATGCGTTGTCCTAAAACGGCCCCTATGGCATAGTCACTTGCGTCACACATGATTTCAAAGGGTTGCGACCAGTCTGGAGCCCTTAGAATAGGTGCGGAAATTAGTGCTTCTTTAAGGGTGGAGAAACTTTGCATACATTCTTGGTCAAAAATAAACTCGACATCTTTTGTCAGGAGTTGGGTCATGGGTTTAGCTATTTTTGAGAAATCTTTGATGAACCTTCTGTAAAACCCGGCATGACCTAGGAAAGCTCGAACTCCTCTTATGTCCTTCGGAGGTGACAACTTCGAGATGACATCAATCTTTGCTTTGTCGACCTCGATCCCTCTATCACTTACTCTATGTCCGAGGACGATACCCTCTGTTACCATGAAATGGCATTTTTCCCAGTTCAGGATAAGGTTTGTTTCCTTGCAACGTTGCAGGACTTGTTCGAGATTATTTAGACAGTTATCGAAAGACTCTCCATAAACAGAGAAATCATCCATAAAGACTTCCATAATAGATTCAGTTAATCCGGCGAAAATGGCGGACATGCAGCGTTGGAAAGTGGCAGGAGCGTTACATAGCCCGAATGGCATTCTTCTAAAAGCATATGTCCCGAAGGGACAAGTGAAGGTGGTTTTTTCTTGGTCCTCTGGATGTATGGGTATTTGGTAGAACCCAGAATAACCATCGAGATAACAAAAATATTTTTGGTGGGCCAAGCGCTCCAGGACTTCGTCTAGAAAGGGTAGAGGGTAGTGGTCTTTCCTTGTAGCTTTATTCAACTTCCTATAATCGATGCACATTCTCCACCCCGTTACAGTCCTAGTAGGTACGAGCTCATTTTTATCATTGATCACTACAGTAGTGCCCCCTTTCTTTGGGACAACTTGAACTGGACTAACCCACTGAGAGTCGGAGATAGGGTAGATCATACCAGCTTTAAGCAGTTTGAGGACTTCCAAACGGACTACCTCTTTTAAATTTGGGTTCAGTTTTCTTTGATGTTCGCGAGTGGGTTTAAATTCTTCAACCATAGGAAGCTTGTGCATACACAGAGCCGGATTTATGCCTGTGAGGTCGGTTATTTTATAACCGATGATCTTTTTGTGTTTCCTTAGTTTGTCTAGAAGTCTGACTTCTTGGTCTTCGGTGAGGGTGGAGCTGATAATAACTGGGCATAGCTCTTCCTTATCCAGGAAAACATATTTGAGCCCTATGGGTAAGGTCTTCAATTCAGGGGTTTTTGGTGGTTCTGCTGCTTCAATAGTCGTTATGGCTTTAAGCTCTTCAAAGGTAGCCTTTGGTGCTTCTTCTACCTTTTCTAGATATTGGATGCATTGCTGGACTAGTTCATTTGCAGAGAACTCGACTTCGGGATTGATAAGAGCATTTTCAAGTTCGTCGATTGGCTCGGAGATTTCTAGTTGCGACATTTGTTGGATTGCGTCTAAAAGAAAGACTTCTTCTTGAATGTTAGGGCCTTTCATGCTGTCAAGGACACGGAATTGAATGGCTTCCTTTCCGAGCCTAAGGATGATGGTTCCGGCTTCGACATCGATTAGCGCTCTGGCTGTAGCTAGGAAAGGCCTGCCGAAAATGATCGGATATCTCAAGTCCTCTTTAATATCCATGATGACAAAATCACATGGAACGTAAGCATCCTTGCCTATTCTTACTGGAACGTCTTCAATGATTCCCAAAGGTGCGGTTATGGTGGAGTCAGCAAGTTGAATAGTCATTGCTGTAGGTAGCAGATCTGTGAAACCGAGGCGTTGGCACATTGAGAAAGGCATAATGGATATACTAGCCCCGAGGTCAGCTAATCCTTTCTTTGTGGATGCGTTTCCAATGCAACATTGGATTCCGAAAGAACCTGGGTCCTTCTTCTTTTTGGGCAGTTTGTTCAAGATGATGTCAGAGGTGGTTTGGGCAAGCTTGACGGTTTCCTGCTCTTTGGTGATATACTTACGTGATAGCAAAGTTTTTAGATACCTTGCCCATGCTGGTACTTCGGATAGAGCGTCGAGGAGTGGGATGTCGATATAAAGTTTCTTCATTGCTTCCTTGAATTTCTGAAACCTGGCATCCATTTTTGTTTCTTGCAGTCTGCCTGGATATGGAATCCTTGGTTTGAATTGCGGGACCTTGGGTTCTGCGGGTACATACTCTTTGTTTTTGTCCTCGGTGTCTTCGGGAGATTTCCCAATCTCTTGTTGTGAGATCTCTTTCGTCAAAAGAATGGGCACATCATCATCATCTAGAGTGATCTTGATGGGTTCAGGCAGAATGCGTCCCGACCTTGTGGTGATGGCGTTCAGCTGTTCGTGTTCATTTTGCCCATTTGGTTCAGGCTGCCCATCAGAAACGCCAGCCGAAGACTTCAACTGTGCAGCAATCTGAGCTAGCTGGGTTTCAACTGCCCTTTGTTGGGCTTGCTGGTTAGCTAGCATAGTTTGCTGAGACTGAAGCATTTGCTTTATCAAAGATAGTTCGTCTTCTGGTTGTTGCAGAGGTGCGGTTAACTGTGGCTGCAGGGGCTGCTGCAACTGGGGTTGCTGTGGCTGCTTCAACTGGGGTTGGTGCAACTGAGGGTGCAGTCCTGAATGAGTGTATTGGTAAAAAGGATTCCTGGGATAGTTAGGTCTTTGAAAACCTTGTCTGTAATTCCCTTGACTGAAATTATTCTGAAATCCCGGTGGTTGTCTGTTGAAAGATCCACCTTGTGCATGCTGCTGTGGGTTGGCAGTCCCTGCAGGATTCCCGTATTGGAAACCAGGATGGTTCCTTGGTTTATCTGGGTTGTAATACATTTGGCCAGGTATTGAATGTATGGAGTTGACTTGCTCTGGCATTTGGTCTTCGGGATGCTCGATGATGGGTTCATATTGCGGCATAGGTGGTTGTAAATCCATCATGACATTGTACAACAATCCACATGATAATGTGGGATGATCGGATGCATGACAGGCTTCACAAGTTCCAGTAGCTGCCTTAACTTGTTGAACCTGGGAGCTTTTCTTCTTATCATATTCCCCGAAAGAAGTTTCGAGGGCTTGTTGCTTGCTAGCAATAGTCTTCAAAGCCTCAGCAATGGCTTTGAGTTCCATAGATTCTTCCGCTTTGTAAACCTTGAGAACGCCTTTGGGTTGGTTAGATGACCTTCCCCAATTGGATTGGTTCTCGGCCCCCAACGTAACTATATTCCAGGCGTCTTCGTAGTTCTTTCTCATAAAGTTTCCTCCAGATGAGGAATCTAGGAATTGCTTGATATCATCACTTACTCCTCTGTAGAATGTTTCTATTAGTTGATTTTGAGAAATGCCATGGTGAGGACACTTTCTCAGGAGTTCTTTGAATCTTTCCCAAGCTTCAGAAAGTGTTTCTCCAGGTAATTGGGAAAAGTGATTAATCTGTCCCCTGATCTCATAGGTTAGGGAAGGTGGGAAGAATTTCTCAAGAAACTTCTCTTCTAAGGGAGTCCAGGTAGTGATGATAGGGTGTCTATCCAAAGCGTTGTACCAGCTTAGTGCTCTTCCAGATAGGGTGAAGTGGAAAAGGTGTAACATGATTGCTTCCATTGCAATGCCTGCTTGGGGTACAAGTCGGCAGAGTGACTTGAACCTCTTAAGGTGATCCATGCAATCATCTCCGTGTGCTCCGGAGAAAGAGATGCCTTGCATGATCTGGATCCATTGCGTCCGAATTTCAAAGTGTGGTATGTTGATAATCGGTGGTCGGACAGGATGATCATCTTCATAATTCTTTGGGACTGCATAGTCCCGAAGTTGCTTGTTTCTTAACGCAAGTTGAGCAGCAGCCTGCTCTGCTTGGATGCGGGCTTGTTCCTCAGCTCGGATCTCAGCTTGCACCTGAGCACGAGTGTCAGCAATGAGTTGTGCTCGTTGTGCTGCTATGGCGGCGTTGACTCTTTCTGCAACAAGGCGTTGCTCTTCGGCCATCTGTCTGGCTCTTTGGCGGTTAAGTCTATTCCTTCGGTGAAAACTTCTTTCTACCTCAGAATCGTATTCTGGTTCAGGGGAGAATCCGATGCTATGCAGGGGTTGCATACACGTTTTCTACCTGAGTAGAAGGAAAATCTCAAGTTAGGAAAAATGGAAGGAAATGAAAAAGATCAAGAAATATTGGATTGGTTATTAAGAAAAAGTGTAAAATCCTAATCAACCAAGAAATTGGTAAGTAAAAACTAAAAAGTTCCGTTGTCCCCGGCAACAGCGCCAATTTTTGATGGAGTTTATGCAACACCACTAAAAATCCTAGAGATGATGAGTCTCTAAGTTTAGCCTTACTAGTACTATGGTAAGAACTCCACCCACATGTGCTAAGACATGTGGAAGTCTTATCGTAGTATAGTTAAGGGTCGAATCCTCGGGACAACGGTCTTGACGAAGTCAAGATGGAAAACGTTTAGCCTTTACTTAACAACTTAAAGATTGCTATTTAGATCGAAAGCTTGATTTGGTTGTTTTAAACTAAGTACAAAGATAGCAAGGCAAGAAAGTAAATAGAGCAAGTAAATCTTAAGAGTTAACAAATGATGATGAATCACTGGGGTTAAGCAGGTATATACCACCGCTACACATGCATTGTATATGTACTAAGCAAGACTTATAAGCTAGATGCATGGATGTTTCCACAAGACCGATGCCTTATAAGACAAGAGCGATGCGTTGCATCCAAGGGTGTTCCACAAGACCGATGCCCACATAAGACAAGAGCGATGCATTGCACCCTTCGATGTTCCACAAGACCAATGCCCATATAAGAAAAGGGCAATGCATCTCATCCTTCAAGGGTTAAGTAACTCTCATGCGGTACATCACTACGCGTCACTGAAGGATGTAGTCTCTGAAGAGAGAATCTTACTCAACCTCAAGAAACGTGCATCTAAAACTAACAAGCGAGCGATAATTACCAAATCGAATAGCGTCCTTGTAGGCCTAGTCTCCTATTCGGATAACCTAGCTACGAGAAGTGCGGGAATGATGCAACGCCAGCCATTCCCGAACAAATGGTCACATGCTTTACATCATTCCCCTCGCAAAGTGTGTTCCTCGACTTACCAAAGGTCTCTTCCATACAGATGGGAGTGTGCCAAATGATAGTGAGTTTACTCCACTCTTTGAGATACACTTCTAGACACCGAAACGGATGCGTGGTGGATACACACACCAGAAACCAACACTAAATCGGTATTCAAGCCTCGATAGCGGTCGTAGACAAACCACAACGAAAGACAATAAATGCATACAAGAACGTGGCCATCATTCAAGCATGTGTGAAACGATTTAGTATTAAAACGAAATGATAACATCCTTTTTTACAGTACAAAATACAAAACATGGGCAGCGGGGCTAGTCCCCGCGCCCCAGTGGATGGAACTACTCGCTCCTCATAGAGGGAGCAACAAAGAAGGAGGCAAGAAGAGATAGAAAGAACATCATCTCCACTGAGGAGAGAAGGTTGAACCCTTGGTGGAGAGAGCAACGATCTCCACCCCTTGTAGCTTGCTTGATGACGGATCTTCTCCTTTCACCTTCCTTGTTGATGAGAGAGAAAGTAGCTTGCAATGGATGTGAGTCTCAGACCGGCAGCCTCGAGTGATGGATGGAGTTGTTCTGGTAGTGGAGAGACAGCCTCTGGACGTCTGGACTCCCCTTTTCATGGACGGCCCTGAGGTCTTATTTATAGCTTGCAATGGATGTGAGTCTCAGACCGGCAGCCTCGAGTGATGGATGGAGTTGTTCTGGTAGTGGAGAGACAGCCTCGGGACCGTTTGAACTCCATGCGGTCTTGGGACCGTTTGGCTTCATGCGGTCTCGGGACCGTTTGAACTCCATGCGGTCTTGGGACCGTTTGGCTTCATGCGGTCTCGGGACCGTTTGAACTCCATGCGGTCTTGGGACCGTTTGGCTTCATGCGGTCTCGGGACCGTTTGAACTCCATGCGGTCTTGGGACCGTTTGGCTTCATGCGGTCTCGGGACCGTTTGAACTCCATGCGGTCTTGGGACCGTTTGGCTTCATGCGGTCTCGGGACCGTTTGAACTCCATGCGGTCTTGGGACCGTTTGGCTTCATGCGGTCTCGGGACCGTTTGAACTCCATGCAGTCTTGGGACCGTTTGGATCTACTCGACCCTTGGGCTGGTTTATTCTTTTATTATTTTTTTGTGCTTTTTCTGCAATTATAAAAGGAAAAGTTAGTTTGATGATGTATTTACAAAAAGGGGTAAAATTAGGTTTAAGTACAATATAAATGTAGAAAGAGTATGGAAAACTAAAGAAAAAGACTAAGATAAACTACTAAAATAGGAGGTTATCAATTGATAGTTCAATAATAGAATCAAGAAGTCAATCCCTATTCTGAACAAGATTTTCCAATCAAGATGTCCACAAAAATTAAAGAGGCCAATTTCTCACAAATCTAGTAGGAGAGAATATACTAGGGTTATTTGTTGTTTCTTGGCTTAGAATCATATGTTATTTGGGATTTAGGGTTTTCCAATTAGGGTTATTATTTCACATTTTGCCACAGATATTCCATATAGATTTCATACTCAAGTATATAATAATTTTATATGTTTTAGGTATCGAAATGTTATTTTCTCTTGAATATAAATTCATTTGGTCACTATGGTAACGAATTCTCATTATATGGGATATGAATTATTAAAATACTCTTGCTGAATCTACTAAGAATATAGTGTTTAAGTTGTACATAGTCCATATTAGTGGTACACTGATACCCATGTCTCAAGTTGAATATGAAAATAATTATAATAATATATGGATGAAGTAATCCTCATATATTTTAATCAAGAAGTGACATCTTAGATTTTAGAGATATGATTTTATCTAATATCAAATAATTTCTCCTCCAACTTTTCATTAAGATATGTTGACCTAGATTGAAGTGGTTCATAAGTCAAAATCTTCTAAACAACTACATTCACACATGTATATTTCTAGGATTACACTATAATAAGTGTATTGTTTATATAAGAATCAAAACTACTTGTTTATAACTCATTTGATTTTTAACACATATATACACTTATGTGACAAAGATTTGATGAGTGGATTATGTAGACTAGGTTATCATAATAACTAAGTTTGTATGCAACATGTGGTGATAACTATATAATCTTTGGTATATTATAGTTGTCCATGTGAATTACTTTATCACCATTACCTGTTTCTTAATATTTATTATCAATACTTATTTTCTAATATATGAAAAAGTAGTACCTTAACTATTTTGCAGGTGTCAGAAGTGCACTACTGATCTTACTTTCTCAGTTCATGGACTATATCAGATGAATGGTTTTGGTTTAAGTCTCATTGTCAGGTCTCCTCTGACCTGGCCAGAGATGATTCCTTGGCACGTGAGTTTATGGGTCCCATGCAGCTTATCTGGACTTTCCATTACTGTAATGATTTCAGACAAAATATCTTTTATATACCTCCGAACCAAGATCAGTTGGTAGGGGTTAAACTTTTTTGTCATACCTTATTCACGAGTCAGGTCCAACATGATCAGATGGCTCAAGACTAGAGAGGTTTCCGGAATATCCAAGGCAAGGGGGAAGGTGTGGTTGAAATAGAAAATTGTTGGGAAGTCTATTAGGTGGAAAGTCAAGAAGAGAGGAATTTGGGGTTGTACTCAACAATCTTGAGGGTTAAAGGTTTTGAGGAAAGTGGGGATGGAGGCATGTAAGGAAGAGAAGAAGAAGATCATCGGTCTTTAATTTTCTCACAACTAGGGTATGCAATGTCATATTTGTCGTAGCATGTGTGGCTGTCAGATTATCCATGCAGCTGATAGAAGATGTGGTGTTCCTGTAGATGACTTGTAGGCAGATTGTACTCTACCGTCCATAGATATGGGGTTATAAGGTATGCTGAGTATCTCTAGGGTTTTTGAAAGGATTTTTTGAAGAAGGGGGGTGCAAGGCAGATATTTACCAACCATATTAATTAGCATTAGAATGACTACAAGATGGGGAGTGGCCTCATTTTTAGTTACCATCTGTTCGGATGGCTATAATGGAGGTCTACAATTTAAGGTTTGGGAGTTTGTGAAATGTTGGAATCCAAATAGTGAGTCGAATGGTGACTTCAACTCACTTTAAATCATTGAAAATAGTGAAGATGGGAGAGTGTCCAGTTGTCGTTGCTCGACGCTGGGGCAAGAGACGCCGGGTCATCCAGAGAAGATGGCATGCACATTACTAGGGTTGCATGATTTTTTTGATTGAATGACTTTTCAATTAGTCAATTGATGCCATTATTTGATTAATTTCTATGGGATTTATTGAAGTCTTAATTAATTTGAAACTTTAACCATGGGTCTATATTAATGTAGTTTCATTTCTAAAAATATTACACTTCAGACCGTGTATTTATTTATCCTCATAATAACTTTAAATATTAATAATTTTTGTGGGATCCCATTGCCATGGTTCATATTTGGGTTCAGCTATGCACTTGTGGGTCTCAAATGGTCGACTTGATCAAGTCAGGAAACATTGCATTTTGGTACTCAAAATTGAAGATAATGAAATGAAGTGCAAATATGAATGGAAGTTAGCAATAGAGGTTTTCAATTTAAAGAAGTTATGTATAATAGCTCACAATGAAATTTTGTACCAAAATTTGGTATGTTAAAAAATTATAGAACAATACATAAATAATTAAATTTTATACCAAATAAAAAGGAATTTATGTTTTTTTAAATTACATTCAAATATCTAAATGAGCAATGAAATTAGGGGAAACATAATGTCAAGCTAGCAGCTAAAAGAATTAGTCGAAAATGAGATTTGAGATTCACCAAAATAGTAAATACAAATGTATCACAATAATATATTTAGAAAAAAAGTTTGATGTATAATTTGATGATTTTTGTTAAAATGAGATATCGAGAGAGAAACAATTAACTATAGCAACTCTGAGTAATATCTATATGAAGATGTGTATAATTATAACAGAAGTGAAGAAACCTAATGCTGAATTCTAATATATAATCTAATATTAATCCTTGGCTAGTATTAATGTGTAAGACTTTATTCATCTAATATGGGCACATGCCTTAAGACGCAACTAAGATACACTCAGCTCACTGCTCATGCCTTGAGAACACAAAGAAAAGTTTTTCTAAACCATTATTTCACATGATGTAAGATCTCTATCGAATAATTTAATTTGACATTTTAGGAAATATATTGTAATTTTTAAGATGTTATTATCCTTATGACATTTGTTAATAATATAAACTAGACTTTAATGTAGGAAAAATGGATCTATTTAGTGATATTAGGATATATCCAACTTTTGAATGTAATTTATAGACTACCATGGCCTTTTAAAAATGGGTGACTCGACTTCGAGGAAGCACATAAACTTCTCAAAGGATATTGTGTCCATGTCGGGATGTGTCTCCAAGACAAACATGTCATGTGCACTATCAAAATAGGGGCATACATGGATCTGGCATGTTTGGCTTAATTTTTTAATTTATATACTAGACTCGTCCTTGATATTTGATGGCCCAACTCACATAAGACCCAACTTAAGATAAAAGATATAGTAGAAAATAACTTCCCACGATTCTCACCTAAACCCTAGTTCCTCTAAAAAACCCTATCCCTATCCCAGTGACATGACCCACAAGCTTTCCCTTCTAACTGTTTCGTCTATTGAAGATAAATAATAAACCACCTCTTGCAACCGTTGTTGCAAGTAGTAGCTACATGTTAAAGAAACTACAAGAAACCTCCACTAGGAAATTTGATACTATGAAACTTACAACTATGATTAGGAATTAAAGCTTCCAAAAGCAGCAACTACTTGCAACAGAAGTTACCAACACAAAGAATATCCGAAAGCAACAACTTCCTTCCCCTCCATAAAATGCCTTACCTATTCTTCCTCTATTTTTTATCTTATTCTTTTTCTCCCTCCTCTTATTCCTACTTCTTTTTTCATTGAATATGTTAAGTTCTCTACCCACCTCTTCTTTAGACCATGTCAAAAACTATCCTCTCTTCTTTTTCCTCCTCTACCAACATGCACTCCTCCTATATTACTTTTCTCCTCTTCCCTTTACCTTCCACCCCAACATGACTACTAAAAATGTTAATCTCCTATTACTTCACCATAACAATCACTATAAAATACACCCCTAGACTTCATCACTCTATATCTTCCCCTCCTCTTCCCTATACACCACTTCTCCACTAGTACAATAACTATTAAATCACTGAGATTTTATATTTATTATAGTATTTCTTTTTAATTTATTTTTAAATAAATTTCTACAGTTTATCATTGTGAGATATTGTAATATATTAATATGTATAATAAATTTCATTCCCACTAGAATAGAAGGCTTGCATACATATGTTAATAAAATGTGGAAATCACAATTATCTTTACGTGATTTTGATAAAATTTATCGATCTTGTTGTGTTTTACAAATAAATTATATAATATATAAATGTGCATATATATATATATGTATACATTGTATCCAACATCATGTTTGTGTTATATGTTAAAATATACAATGTTCTATATTTGAGTCAATGTCCAAATCAATGTCTATATTTGTGACCATGCTTCTATGTTCAACTTTATGATTCTAAATATTTATTCCACAACATGTTTTTTGGCATGCTTTTGACTTCTGGTTTGACAATTTGATTATTATTTTATAATATTTCTTTCTTATATGTATTTTAGGAAGTCATAAATGTCATTTTCTTGATCTTGTCTTGTCAAATTATAATATGTGTTGAAACTTTTTAGGAAGAAACTAATACATTTTGTATGGAAACTATATGTTATCAAGTGGTTTTCTTTGCACTTTCAAGGGCCTTGTGAATGTCATTTCATACACGGGATGGTCCAAACTATAAGTGCATAGTTTAGGAAGATAATATTAATAAGTTTATGAGTGAAAAATTTATTGTTTGTATTTGTATTTGATTGCTTAAACAATGGGCTCTTTTATTAGACATATGAGAACAACAACTTGGTTAACTCTTAAAAAACACAAGTATTGAGATCATAATGACAACACACTTGGTCATGACGTTCCAGGTATGCCTATTTTATTTTATGCATATTCTCAGTTCATCTCTGATGATTTTATAGTGATATATACATGGTTGGATGTCATAGTGATTTTTATCATGTAAGTAATGATTCCCACAACTTTCATTAAAGAGAAAAAAAATTATATTTATCACATGTCATCGATCAATCACAACATGGATTATTCATAGGCTCTGATCATGGTTTATTGTCAATAGTGGTAATATTTGTTTAATTTTTCTTTTCTAAAGTACACATAAATCTAACGAACTATATTGTGATTTCATAAAATTAGGTATAGCATTGATTTCAATGAAACCACATTCAAACATGTCCATTGGTGGTTTCTGAAGGGTGATATACATGCTAATATCATGACATGTTACTTGTCGGTACAATTTAGTCAATCACAAGTAACTTCCACTTTGTTCCTTGTTTTTCCTGTTCTTGTGTCCTTTTCTATCGTCACTTCCCTACAATTGTCTTGCAATAACCATCACTAAATGCCTTCATTGCTGTCATATATATTTACACTTACTCATTAGTATCTTGCTAGGACAATGTCTTATTGAGGATGAATACCAATTAGAAATAACTCAATATATAAACATTTACATACATGTTTTTTAGATAGTCCACAACCGCATGAATAAGAGAAAATAAGTACCAAACAAGTACTTTGAATGTGAACATCACTTTATATTATGAACCTAAAAAATATTGATAAAGAATGAAAATTGTGATCCATATAAATTAGTGCAATGTAGCTAAATGCACAGAAAGCTTTAGCTGAAGTCTACAAATATATGAGACTTGTTTGGTGTGGGAGAGAGGGAACCTGTGGTGAGGATGATGGGGTAGGGAGAAAGTAAGTAGAATGGGAAGTACTAACTTCTTTTATATTTTAGCACTTTCTATTTGGGAAAATATTCTCCATATATGTTTTGTAGAAGATTGTAGATTTGATCTTATCCCTATTAACTCATGTTTCCTGATGTCTAGGGTATAATCATGAACTAATGGTTTTGTCTTTTGATAAGCTTGACATCTTAGCTATACAATTCCCCCTTTTTGACAAGTTTTTAGATCCTCTCTACAATTCACTACGACAAAGGTGTGATTTTGGGAGTAACTTACTCATTGATTTTATTATATATATTTACTCAATAGCTCAAAAAATTGTAATATGATTAATCTTATATATACCCAACCTCTTTCCATTTTTTTTTCTTCTAATAATTACAAGATGGATGGGTCATTGCATTGAGTTGATTTGGATGATAAAACTACACCCATATTCTTTTTGTACAAATTCCATGGGGTGTTAGAACTACCAAAATTAAAGGTAAGGTATAGTAAGTTTTTGTATTAATAGATAGTATTATCCAAAGTTGCACTATGAGTGCCACTTATCTAACTAGGTGATCTTCTCAGGAGTGAGCATAACCCCATCCTCAATTTTGAAAGCTAGAAATTCTTAAATATGAGAAGAAATGCCCAATCTAGTTATGTTAGTCTTATCTATAAAAGATCATCAACTTTTATTCTTACATAATGTCTATTTATGTAGAAAAATATAATGGTGTCATCCTAATTCAAGAGGGTCTTGGAAACTATTACATTACTATTACTGTTATATGTACATCTATTTTTTATAATAGGAATGCACATAATTGTAACGAGACAATTGAAATTGAAATCATATGGCTAAAATTTGTAATAGAAAAACTCATTTTATAATACAACATAAAATTTTACAATTTTGTCATTGTGTCATTTTTAATAATTTACGCGGGGATAAAAATCCACTATTTATTTACAAAATAAGTCTTTCTGTTATAATTTTCATAGTCTCGACAATTCTTTGCCTTTTCGTTGCAAAATAGATCCACATGCACCTAAAGTCAGTTACCACACAAGCAACAAACATATTTTCTATATATAAATATACATACATACATAAATCTCTCTTCTCTCTCTCTCTATATATATATATATATACATATATAGACATACATACATATATAACTATATATACTTATGTATACATATATATATAAATGTACATATATATATGTTTATAGAGTAGCGATCTAGTGGGAAACATCCTATGGTGAAAGCATGAGAGGCATTTGAATAACAACATATTAGGAGATGTTTTTAAAAATCCAACCGTATAGATGAAAAAAGCATCATTTCATTTACCTTCTCACAAAAAATCATTGCAACAAGAAATTGTTTACATGTCCATATGTACAATATACATTTTTTACATCCAATGGTCAGTTTGAAATTCAATATAGAGTGTTGAAAAGTATTTTGTTGTTGTGAATGAACTACAAATCAGATGGTGATGAAATTTTATAGGAATGTAAATATTAATTTATAATTATAATCTATACTGTTGGATTATGAAAAATTGATATACACAGAGAGTTATTCAAATACCTCTCATGCTCTCACCAAGATATGTTTCTCACTAGACCGCTGTCCTATGTGTGTGTGTGTCTATTATATATATATATATATATATATATATATATATATATATATATATATATATATAGTAGACACACACATACAATATATACATATACAGAGTGTACACTCGAGTGTACCGAAGGCACCGTACACCTTAGTTACTTTTAAAGATGCAATAAAGTTTTGAAAAATCTAAACCATTGATCTTCTTAATTATCATAAGAACATACTATATAATAAATTTTAGCTCATTTGGACACTTATAGGTCGTGCATCTAAAGGAGGCAAAAATCATGTATTTCAAATTAGTTTTGTGCGTCGATTTTGTTGTCCTTGGATGAGTGACTTACACTCATCCAAATGAGTTCAAATTTTGTATGTGACCGATTATTATTGTAACCATGAAGATCAATTAATTATATTTTGGATAAACATGGTCTAGATAAGCAAACACCATTGGGGTGTACGACGTGATCTGTACACTTGAGTGTATTCCAGCCTGACTCTCTCTCTCTCTCTCTATATATATATATATATATAAATATATATATAAATATATATATATATATATATATATATATATATATATGCAACGATCTAGTGAGAAACATATATGGTGAGAGCATGAGAGACATTTGAATAACTCTCCACATAGATCAATTTTTCATAATCCAACCGTACAAATTACAAGTATATCTTAATATTTACCTTCCTATAAAATTTTATCACCGTCCAATTTGTAGATCATTCACAACAAACAAATATTTTTTGACGCTCGATATTGAATTTTAGGCTGACCTTTGGATGTAAAAATTATATATTATACATATGGACATGTAAACAATGTCTGATTGCAGTGATTTTTGCAACAAGGTAAATGAAATATGCTTTTTCCATCTATATGGTCGGATTTTAAAAAATAGTTACTAATTTGTGGTCATTCAAATGCCTCTCATGCTCTCACCATAGGATGTTTCTCACTGGATCGCTACCCTATATATATATATATATATATATATATATATATATATATAGAGAGAGAGAGAGAGAGAGAGAGAGCCATGCTAGAATATACTCAAGTGTACAGATCGTACGAATACACTCAAGTGTGTTTGCATATCAAGACTAGTTTTTGCAAAATGTAAACCATTGATCTTCACCGTCATACTATAACTAGGCTACATACAAATTTTGAGTCTATTTGGATGAGTGTAAGTCACTCATCCAAGGGCAACAAAATCGACGCGCGAAACTAATTTGAAATGCATAATTTTTGCGATCTTTATAACATGACCTATAAATATCCAAATATACTCAAATTTTGTGTATGAGCTATTCACAAGATGTTTAAGAAGATCAACGGATTAAATTTTTGAAAAGAATATTGCATCATGAAAAAATACTTGAGCGTATTCAGCTCTGAATACACTCGAGTGTATTCTAGCCTGGCTCTCTCTCTCTCTGATTGAGAAAATACATTAAATTACCTTTCCTGATAATAACTAAAAATATTGGACGTATGCTATTATTTCAATTCCCCGAGTGGTATCAGGATTTGAGGGATTGGAATAAAGAAATGCATATTAAATGTACTTATAACGGTGTTCCATTATCAGAAAATGAATTTCCAAAAGATTGGTTAACATATGGTATTCAGATAAAAATTCTATTTCCTTTTCGTCTGAAACCTTGGCAAGGATCTAAGGTACGAGACTCTCGTTGGGATAAAAAAGAAGAAAAGGACAATTTTTGTTTTTTTAACAATTTGGGGAATGGAAGCTGAAATCCCCTTTGGTTCTCCACGAAAACAACCCTCTTTTTTTGAACCTATTTTTAATGAATTAAAAAAAAACTATATAAAAGTGAAAAAAAGTTTTCTAGTTCTAAAAGTTTTAAAAAGAAAAAGAAAACGGTTTATAAGAACTTTCAAAGAAAAAACAAAGGGTGCTCTAAAAATAATTCTAGTTATAAAAGGAATGATAAACAATTTGGATATATATATATATATATATATATATATATATATATATATATATATATATATATATATATATAGTCAGGCTAGAATACACTCAAGTGTACATATCGCACGAATACACTCAAGTGTGTTTGCATATCTAGACTATTTTTTGCAAAATGTTAACCATTGATCTTCACCTTCATACTATAATTGGGCTACATACAAATTTTGAGACCATGTGGATGAGTCTAAGTCACTCATCCAAGGGCAACAAAATCGATGTGCGAAACTAATTTGAAATGCATAATTTTTGCGGTCTTTATAACATGACATATAAATGTCCAAATGTGCTCAAATTTTGCGTATGAGCTATTCACAAGATGTTTAAGAAGATCACTAGATTATATTTTTGAAAAAAATATTACATTATTATAATTTTGAAAAAAATATTACATCATGAAAAACTACTTGAGTGTATTCTGCTCCGAATACACTCGAGTGTATTCCAGCCTGACTCTATACACACACACACAGATATATATATGTATATATATGTATGTATATATATACATACATACATACACACACATATATATATATATATACATATATATATATATATATATATATACATATATATACATATATATATACATACATAAATATATATATATATATATATATATATATATATATATATATATATATATATATATATATATATATATACTAGAACACACTCGAGTGTATAGATCACGATATACACCCAAATATTTTTCCATCATGTAAAATGTGTTATGAATATTTGAATGTTGATATTCTTAAACTTCTTATGAACTTCCTGTATAGAAAATTTGAGCTCATTAAACACTTATTGGCCATATATTTAGTGAGAAAGAAAACCATACATTTCAAACCAGTTATGTGCATCGATTCTGTTGTTCATGGATGAGTGACTAACATTCATCCAAGTGGTCTCAAGTTTTACATGCAATTTATTTTTGTCATAACAATGAAGATCAGTGATTTGAATTTTGTGAAAAAATAATCTAGATTAACAAACACCATTATGGTGTACGGTGCGATATATACATTCTAATATATATATATATATATATATATATATATATATATATATATATATATATATATATATATATATATATATATATATATATATATATATATATATATATATATATATATATATATATATATATATATATATATATATATAAGCCTGACTTTGTTATAGGTCATGTTATAAAGATTGCAAAAATTATGCATTTCAAATTAGTTTCACGCGTCATTTTGTTTCCCTTGGATGAGTGACTTACACTCATCCAAATGGGCTCAAAATGTATATGTAGCCTATTTATAGTATGACGGTGAAGATCAATGGTTTACATTTTGCAAAAAATATTTTTGATATACAAACACACTAGAGTGTATTCGTGCGATCTGTACACTCGAGTGTATTCTAGCCCGACTCTCTCTCTCTCTCTCTCTCTCTCTATATATATATATATATATATATATATATATATATATATATACATACTTCTGTGTGTGTGTGCGTACATGTGTTCTTATGTTTAGATTGAGTTGAAGAAGCTCTTGTCTGACTAGATTGAAAATTAACCTAATAAGAGAACAATATGCAAAGAGTTTTAGTCTCAATATATTTTGGTTAGTAGATTATCTTCTACCTTACAAAATGAGAATTCCTTTCTTTGTAATTGTATCAGAAAAAGAGATAATATAGAGGAAGGAAGTTTAGTGCAAAATATTACCTTTTTGTCTACCATTGCTCACGATTTCTTATTCTAGAACTTTGATTATGACTATGCCTACGTGAGTCCACTATGCACATCTTCTTTATTCCTCAAATATGATTGTTAATGATAAACTTTCTTTCTGTAGGTACTTCAACATAATTTGTTATCAAACTTTCGTTGCAGGCTTCAATGGATACACGAAAACTATGACAAATTCAAACACTATGTGAATAAGGGGCATAATGGTGCTGCTCCTATTAGGGTATGATCATATGTTTAATTCATACAACTATGTGCCTCAAGCTCCCCGATGACTATGCACTTTGGCATTATCAACCAATATCCCTGGTTAGGTTATGATGTTAATGAGCGATGGTCATATAATCCACATGTTAATGACTAGTAATCTACATGTTAATGACTAGTTAAAATATGAATGCACATATTTTATATGAAAGTGGCATCATTGATTATGTGAGGCGCTACACATGTATATAATTTTACTGTTGATTAAATTATATGTTTCTCAAATCATGATGTTTCATTTTTATTTCGTAGAAAACTAAAACAATTAAATTAAGGAACTCACATGTATTAGTGGTGTGTGTGCCATTCATTTTCCTATTTGTCGAGGATTAATATTTCTCTTCGCCAAGTATATTCAAATTCATGATTTGTTCAAGGGAAAACTAGACATATTCTCCCCTATGTACACTGACAACTTTATCAAATATACAAGAGCATGAATTCTCTATCTTGATAAAACACTTTGCATATCTTGATGGCATTAATTGAATGTATAGTTTCTTAATTGTAATATTTATGTTTTGTTTACAAATACATGGGGGTTTTAGTTATGACAATTTTATTTGGTGTCAACTGTGGCCTCTACCTAAATTGACGAAGAAATGTGTCTGGAAATAGGCATTAAAAATTATACTCGGCCTAATTTAATACGAGAAGCTATTGGTCTCATTTGGTGTGTTATATTTGTATGTACTTTGACTCTAATTTGGAGGACACTAGATGGACACTATTGTAAACACCACACCAGTGTGTTTCCAACGTAAGATCAGCCTGTGTCAATTTCTTCTAGACTACTAATGGAAGGTGGGAAGAGAAACAAGGGCATCAATGTATCCCCAAAAACATGGCCTAATACATTTAATTGGACAAAACCTAGATCTACATAATGATGTTCTTCTATTCAGTTTGACGTTGCGTAAATGGGAATTCTAGTAATCCCAATGCTTGGGCTTAAGGCCACGTTTGGTTTGTAGGATACAAGGTATGACATGACCGGAGTCCCACAAATAATTCTGATCCTATGTTTGTTTGCATAAATATCAACTCAAGATGGTACTTCCATGGTAGAGCAAGCCCCAACCACATGGACTTTCAAATTCCGCACTCCCCCTAGTATTCGGACGGTATACGCTTGACAAGCCCTCGACACCACCCGACTCATGATTCTCCACTCTGCTGTGGTCTGTCACTCTCATAACTCACGTTCATCTCCAACCTTTTATATCGCCCGCTTCCAAACTGCAACCATTGATTTTCCCTCTTTCTATTTTCCTATTTGTCGTCTCCAACAGGTCGAGGCCCTTCCATCCACACTGTTGCTGCTACAATAGAGGATGACGACTATCAGGAGTTTGATTTATTAGAAAATTTATAAAAGATTTCCACACTAGGAATCGTCTTCAAGAAAATCGAAGGAATGCTCCAGAAAAACTACGACATCATGAGTCTTGTATATGCAAGTTTCAAAATATTATCGAGCAAATTATTATCTAGAAAAAGGAACAAATTTGTTAAACAACGATTGATAATGTGTGGATAATGAATTAGAGATTTATTTGGGAAGCACGAATCAACTAAGACATTCTTTTATTGCTTCTGGTGCAAGTCGCACCATAACTTTCGGATTTTCTGTGCTAATCTAAAAGCAACTTCAGATCAATGTATCGAGATTTAGATTACCGATACTATGGAGGAGGTCTGAGATAAAGAAGCACATTGCCAATCAAATGAAGTGTGAGTTGCAGGCGGTGAAGAAAATAAAGATGTCAAAGAATACAAGAATCAGCAGTAATCCTTTCATGTGTTTTTACAAACGTAGGATGGGAAATCAAGTGTCCTTTCTGCCACATGTTGTTAGAGATTTTAACACATACTTGAAGACTGCGGAGTCTCTATGGTATATCCCGATGAAGTTGACACTACGTGAGCAGCTCCGACAGTGTCAGAAACAGTGTTCCACGACAACGTTGCACAGCGGCGTCGCACAGTGGAAGCGAGAGAGACGAGCGGAAGCCTTACGGAACAAGCGTTCAGTTTCTCCCTCATGTAGACTCTCCAATGATAGAAGTCAGTTACAGATATATTTCCTCGAGAGAGGACCAAAACACCCCATATATATATATATATATATATATATATATCCTGTGTCTCTCTTTCCATCATGAAGAGACACGACAGTTATGAAGATTTGCCCAATCCAACAGATGCATCCTTTAAGGAAACACTTAATAAATAAATAACTTTTATTTTGGGCCACACCAACGGGGATATTTTAACATTTTTCCACTTGGCCCAAAATGCCATGACACTTATATTTATTCATTTTCTGTTGATGCATCAATATAAGCACGTCTACATAAAGGTCAGATATAAGTCATAGTGATTGATAATCATCAAATGAGTACTTCCTTCTATGCACCACAATATCTAAACATTTTATGTGTAGTGAAACAAAATTTATGAATAGGTTGACCTCAAAACCTATTTCTTGGTCCAACTTGATGTCAAAATCGACATTCTGTTTTGACTAGTGTTAAAATAGAAATAGCGAGTTAAATACGTAAACACACAATAAATATTAACTATTGTCAAATCACATTATTCATTTACATCAAATGACCTTCTCAGACTCATATTCTTTACATGAGATGTATACAATCCTAGAGCTAGCCCTTTAGTAAGAGGATCTGAAATTATTGTGTACCAATATGATCAATCTGTATCATCTTGTTGTCAACTCGTTCATTGACAACATAGAACTTTATGTCTAGATGTCTGCAAGCCGTGGTGCTTTTATCATTATTAATAAAAGTGACTGCATTTTCAATTATCACAATATATCTGTATTGACTTATGAATTGAATCAACAACTTTAAGATCTTATATCATATTCTTAAGCCATATTGCATGAGATGATGTTTTATGGCAAGCTATAAGTTTAGCTTCCATGGTGGATGAAGCTGTAGTCCTTTATTTAATGCTCCTCCATGATACTGCACCATCGGCTAGTAAGAAAACATAACATATTATAGACTTCCTACTATCTAGACATCTTGTAAAATCTGCATCCGAATATCCCATAACCTCAAGGTGGTTTGTCCTTCTTTATGTAAGCATGTAATCCTTTGTTCCTTGCAGGAGCACATCACCTTCTTCACAGCTCTCCAATGGTCCATGCCTGGGTTACTTTGATAACGACCAAGCATTCCAGTAGAAAAAGCAATGTCTGGCCAGGTGCATATCTGGAGATATTATAAGCTCCCAACTGCAGATGCATATTTTATTTTCCTCATTTCATTCCTTTCAATATCATCACTAGGACACTGCTTGGAGTTGAACTTATCTTCTTTAACTATAGGTGCAAGTCTATGTGAACAATTTTTCATTCCATACTTATCTAAAACTTGAGATATGTAAGCTTTCTGGGATATACCAAGTATGCCCTTAGTTCGGTCTCGATGAATCTCCATACTGAGTACATATACAACTTCTCCCATATCTTTCATCTCAAAGTTAGAGGAAAGAAATTCTTTAGTTTCATTTAATATAGCAAGGTTATTACTTGCTAGTAGAATGTCATCCACATAAAGAATCAATATTATGAACTTATTCCCACTGATCTTGAGGTACGTACACGATCAAAAATATTTGGTTTAAACCTAAAAGTTAATATAATAGTGTTAAACTTTATATACCATTGTCGGGATGCTTGTTTAAGTCCATAAATTGATTTCTTTAACTTGCAAACCATATGACTTCTATTATTATCAATGAAACCTTCTGGTTGTTCCATATAGACTTCTTTAGATAAATCCCCATTCAAAAATGTTGTTTTCACATCCATTTGATGTAGCTCAAAATCAAGATGAGCTACTAAGGCCATGATTATCCTAAAGAAGTCCTTTGATGAGACTGGAGCAAAGGTCTCTTTATAATCAATGCCTTCCTTTTGTGTGAAATCCTTCACAACTAATCTAACCTTGTACTTCTCAATTTCACCATTTGAGTTCCTTTTAGTCTTAAAGACCCATTTGCAACCAATAGGTTTAATATTCTCTGGTAAAGGTACAAGGTCCCATACTTGATTTTTATCCATTGATGCTAGTTCCTCCTTTATGACATCAAACCACTTAGAGAAATTTTTATAATCCATTACTTGTGAAAAAGATAAGGGATCAATATCTTCAAAGTCCATATTTGGTTCTTGAAGGTATACAACGTAATCAGATGAAATGGCAGACCTCCTTGATCTTATGGATCTTCTTAATTCAGCATTGGGTTCTACATTTTCTGTAGGCTCTTTGGGTTTTCCTTCATCATGAACATTATCAACTTGTTCATTTACAACCTGACTAGGAGCATGATCTACTTCTATTGGCTCATCCATTTGACAATTGTTCATGGGAATAATAATTGGATAGCTTATACAAGTTTGACTAGGTGCATGTGCGACTGAATTATCCTGCACTTCATCAAAAGATATATTTTGAAGTATATCATTTCTACTGATTTGATGATCCTCCAAAAATCTATCCTTACCACTCTCGAATATCTTTCGTGGGTGAGATGGACAATAAAATCTACATCCCTTTGACCTTTCTGGATAACCAATAAAGAAACCACTAGTGGTTCTTGGGTTAAAGGCCTTCTCATGTGGATTGTAAATTCTAGCTTCTGCACGACATCTCCATATGTGCATATAGTTCAAGGACAGTTTCCTTCCTATCCATAATTCGTATGGGGTTTTCTGGACAGACTTACTAGGAACCTTGTTTAATACATGCACTTCCGTTTTTAAAGCCTCACTCTACATTGAAGAAGGAAGGGATGAATTACAAAGCATTGCACGAACCATTTCCTTTAATGTTGGATTCTATCTTTCAGCTACACCATTTTGACTTGGCATGCCTGACATTGTATATTGAGGTACAATACCCTCTTCTTAAAGGAAATGTGCAAATAGTCTCTTTCTTTGTCCCATCTCATTGAACCTTCCATAATATTCATCTCCTCTATCTGATCTGACTATCTTAATCACCTTACCTAATTATTTCTCTGCTTCAACTTTAAAGTCCTTAAAGGCTTGAAGAACCTCACTTTTGTCATTTAATAGGTAGAGAAACATATATCATGAATAGTCATCAATAAAGGTTGTAAACTATTTTCCCCTGTAAAACAAGGTGGGAATGGTCTGCTAATATCTGTGTGAATTATTTGTAAAGTTCCATTACTTCTCTTTGCACCATTTTTAGAAGTGTTGGTTTGCTTAGCCTTTACGCATTCAACACATGTTCCAAAATTAGTAAAGTCCAAGGGTCCTAAAATTCCCTCCTTTACTAATCTTTGAATTCTTTCTTTGGAAATATAAACCAACCTTTGGTGCCAAAGTAGTGATGACTTTTCATCTAGTAATGTGTGCTTATTTCCAATAACATTATGCTGGACTATAAATGATTGCTCAAAATGAGGGCTTAATTGAACTTGATAGAGATCATTTATGAAAAGACAAGTACCAATAATGCTAGAGTTTTTATATAAGGAGAGTCGTCCACTTTGAAGAATGAAAGCATAGTTTAATTTGTCTAATCTAGAAACAGAGATTAAATTTCTACTATAGTTTGGTACATAAAAAGTATTTTCTAAATCCAACAAGCTGCCATTGTCAAGGACTAATATGCATGTGCCAACAACCTTTACGCGCGAGCCCAATTTATTTCCAGAATAAAGGACTTTTTCACGCTCAGTTGGTTTCCTTTGATTTAGAAATCCCTGCAATGTATTGGAAATATGCATAGTTACGCCAGAGTCAAGCCACCAACTATATAAAGGAACATTTGAAAGATGACATTCATATGAAACAAGAGACATTATACCTTTCTTTTTCAACCATTTCTTGTACTTTAAGCACTCCTTTTTGGCATGTCCTTTCTTATGGCAGAAGAACCATTTCATATTACCCTTGCTTCCCCTAGCCTTGCCATCACATGGCTTGGACACTCCACCTGAGATAGGAGCAGTTCCCTTTATTTTTCCCTTACCCTTGCGACTATGCTTGTCATGGGTACTTAAATGTATAGTAGGAAATCCTTCATTCTTAAGTCTATCTTCTTCTTGAACACACATGGCTAATAAATCATTTATTGACCATTTTTCCTTTTGTGTGTTGTAAGAGACCTTGAATGATCCATACTAACTAGGTAAGGAAGTTAAAATGAAGTGAACTAAAAATGCATCAGAGATGGATAACTCCATCTCATTAAGTTGGGAAACAATGTCTCTCATCTCCATGATGTGTTCACGGATCACACAAGAACCATTATACTTCATAGAGCACATCTTGGCCATTAAGGTGTTGGCCCTAGACTTACTAGAAGAAACATATTGTTCCACCATTGACTTTAAAAAGTCTTTTTCCAATTCAAAAGTGGGAGTTGATCTTCTAATATGTTTTCCTACATGTGCTTGCATAAACAACAAACTAAGCCTATCAGAGCATTCCCACGTATCATAATTGGCCTTTTTAGTAGCAATACTTTCCTCCATAAGTGGTTGCAGTTTTTCCACTCGAAAAGCTAAGTCTAGATCCATACACCCTAACGTAAACATGACATTTTCTTTCCATTCATTAAAATTTGAACCATTGAGAGTAGGAATATTATTATTTTCACCATAAAAGGATGAGAAAATAACTGCAATAATTAAAAATTCACATTAAAACCACAACTAAAATATAAAAGTTTATAATACTAATCACAAGTAGTCATTACAAATTATCTTTGGATAAACATGTAACACTAACTTAGACTAATTTCTTTATGTGAGTCAACCTCACTTAACAAAATAACTTGACATATGATTGTGAGTGACATAATATTTTTCCTTTGGGATAAACATTATATCAAGGACATACATATGCTAACTATCTTGGCTTGTATAATGCCAACAATAATGATAAATTTTAACCGAAATCATTGTTGTCAAGTTAAGTTGAATGTAATGTTACTTAACCTTTATCTGAATATTTTTCATCATTGTATAAATAGACTTACTTTGGTAAGACTATACACAATCTTAAATGTAATAGATATATTCACAATTAGTAACATTAACATTCATCTAATAAAAAAAATTGTGTTCAACATGTCGTATTTCAATTAACGCATGTGTTAACATTACTGTTTGCATATTTGTAAACATGTCAATTAACATCATTATGTCTATGTGTTGTTTATTAACTTGCTCAGTTGGTTAAGTCTGCTGCTTGTGAAGTGCAGGTTGCGGATTCAAATCTCAGCGAACTCGTTGGGGCACTACAGGAAGAGATTATAGCCCTCGGTGTAGCTGATGGTGTTCTCTCTCTCCTACTACTTTGGATAGGGGTGAAATTCTCCACTTCTAAAAAAAAGTATACCAAGTACTTTAAAATGCACAGCCAAACACAATTGATAAAAGGCCACGCATGCCTTTAGTAAACTCACTGAATAACATTGCGTCGATGATTGGGGATACTATATTCAATGTCAATTAACAAGTGGGTAGATAAATGGTACAAATCCATGTGTGTTTGATAAACATTAGTGTATTTATACTTTGCTGGCGCTTTCAAAAAGAAAATCTTTAGGCGGTAGTCTCACATCCTCCGGGCGGCGTTTACTCAAGGAATCATGATATTACTATAACATGATATCGATAAACTCATACTATTTTTTGTCAGATCAGCCATTGAAAGGTCTAATGCAAGAACATCTTATTAGTGGATAGTTTCTTTACGGAGAAACAAAATTTCAGTCAGTAATAACGAAGAAGAAGACTGTATTTTATAAACACCTGTCCGACACATCGGCCTAGCAATGTGAAGCAGTGCCGCCTACCGAAAATCTTGGAATGTTTTCTGAATTTGATAATTGGATGAACGAACAAGACATCAGGTCCACAAAATTATGGATGGAAAGACCAGCAACACATACACCATTTCATTATTTGAGCTGAGCGAAAAACCGCCGAGCGTCCATGTCACAGAAAACAACTCATGAAGGCAGATAGGCGTGCAATCCAGAGCAACATTAGTAGTGATCGAACCTCTCTCTGATACCATTGTTAGAAATTTTAACTCATATTTGAAGATTGTGGAGTCTCCATGGTGTATCCCAGTGAAGATGACACTGCGTGAGTGGCTCCGATAGTGTCAGAAACAGTGTTCCACAGTAGCGTTGTACAACAGAAGCGAGAGAGATGAGAGGAAGCCTTACGAAACAGGTGTTTAATTTCTCCCTCCTATCGACTCTCCAATGATGGAAGTCGGTTACGCATAGATTCCCTAGAGAGAGGACCAAAACATCCCATATATATATATATATATATATATATATATATATATATATATATATATATATATATATATATATATATATAGTCAGGCTAGAATACACTCGAGTGTATGGATCACACGAATACACTCAAGTGTGTTTGCATATCAAGACTATTTTTTACAAAATGTACACCGTTGATCTTCACCGTCATACTATAACTAGGCTACATACAAATTTTGAGCCCATTTGGATGAATGTAAGTCACTCATCCAAGGGCAACAAAATTGACGCACAAAACTAATTTGAATTGCATAATTTTTGCGGTCTTCATAGCATGAGCTATACATATCCAAATACACTCAAATTTTGCGTATGAATTATTCACAAGATATTTAAGAAGATCAACAGATTATATTTTCAAAAAAAATATTGCATCATGGAAAACTACTTGAGTGTATTCTGCTCCGGATACACTCGAGTGTATTCCGCTCCGGATACACTCGAGTGTATTCTAGCCTGACTATATATATATATATATATATATATATATATATATATATATATATATATATATATATATATAACAATATATCATTCGACGGTTCCTACAATTTCAGCCACTTATTGTTGATGAGAAATAATACATTTTCTTTAACTAGATGATCTATTAATGCAAGATTGACATGAAATTGTATACACATGTCATCTAAGGGGTATGCAACACATCCGTAAGGTTAGATTATTCTAAAGAGTTGTGCAATCATCATAAATGAAGATGAGTACACATAAGATACATGTACTCAAGTACACAATTATTTTAGCATATATATATATATATGTATATATATATATATATCCTTTGTCTCTCTTTCCATCATAAAGAGACACGACAGTTATGGGGATCTGTCCAATCCAACAGATGCATCCCTTCAGAAAACACTTGATAAATAAATACCTTTTATTTTAGACCACACCAACGGTGATATTTTAACACATGTACCATCATATATTTTTTCGAGATATGTCCCATCATTATCCTTTCCTACAAACCAATTTGGGCATTTGAGGACATACCAACAAGGATGCGACTACTAGGATATAACCACATTTAGTTATCTACCATGATGCCCCTGCATATGTGTGTACATATACATAAATGTGTACCAACATGAGATTTGTCATCTACGTACAATAACAAAAATAAATAAAGAATTTACTTTCCTCATGTGTAACACGACATGACACACATTTGACGTGTGGGGGAATACCACCCCACCCTGCCACTTGCCACCGACCATCCCTATTTTTTTTACTTTTTTATTTTGTTTATAACTTTTAAACCATAATGAATTTTTTGATGAAATAAAATGTATTAGAATCCTTATAAAAGTATATTCCAACAAGACCAATATTGACATATTTATAAAGAAAAAAGAAGAAGAGTGAAATAAGGAGGGAAGTAAAAAAGTAATAAAATGATGAAGGAAGTAAGGAAGGAGAGGAGGGAAACAAGGAGAAAGTAATTGTAGAAGAGGAGGGAAGTAATGCGTGCGCTCACTATTGCCCTGAGTGTACACACTTTTGATTGAATGCACCCACTATTTCCCTCAATGTGTCTACTTTTACTTATATGCGCCCACCACAACCCTCAATGTACCCATTTTTGCTTGAATGCGCTCACTATTGCTCTCATTGCACCTAATTTTGATTTAATGTGTTTACTTTTACTTGAATGCACCCACTACAGCTATTAGTGTGCCCACTTTTACTTGAATATGCCTACTATTTTGTCATTGTGTGCCCACTTTTTCTTAAATGCGTCCACGATTGTCTCATTGCGCTCAATTTTGATTTAATGCACCCACTTTTTCTTGGATGAACCCACTAAAACCCTCAATGCACCCACTTTTGCTTGAATGTGCCTATTATTTCTTTAATGCACCCACTTTTGCTTGAATACGCCCAATATTGTCATCGTTGCACCCACTTTTGATTGAATATGCCTGCTAATTCCCTCAATGGGTCCATTTTTGATTGAATGTACCTACTATTGTCCTGAATGCACCCACTAGTGCCCTCAATGCGCCCACTAGTGCCTTGCGTCCACTATGGCCCTTAATGCGTCAACTTTTGATTGAATGTTCCCATTATGGTCCTCAATGCAACCACTTTTGTTTAATGCGCCAACTACATCCCTCAATGTGCTCATTTTTTCTTGAATGTACCCACTTCTACACTTATTGCATCCATTATTTTTCTTAATGTGCCTTTTACTTCCCTCCTTACTTCTTTCCTCTCCTCTATTCACTTCTCTCCTATTTTTACTTCTCACATGTCTTTTTCTCATTTGTTTTCTCTCTTCTCCTGCTTTCCTCCTTATACCGATGTGTATTATTTTCTCAAAAATATAATAATATTGGTCTTATTGAAATGAAACTTTATATCAAATTCTACAATTTTTATTTCATTAAAAAATTCATTATAGGTCAAAAGTTATACATAAATAAATTTTTCTTGTTATTTCCTCCTAGTATACATGTGTATTATTTTCTCAAAAATACGTTAATATTGGTCCTGTTGGAATGTAGTTTTTATATAAAATGCAACAATTTTTGTTTCATCAAAAAAATCATTACGGATCAAGAGTTATACAAAAAAATAAAATTTCTTTTCTATTTCTCTCTTAATCTCTCTCTACGGACTTATCAAATTAGTCCACTTGTTCCCCATACCTACCCTATGCTAGCTCACCCCCAAAACCACCCGCTCCCTCACAAATATCTCTCTAGGGTGGGTGTGGTCTGATCAAGTCTAGTCTAACCCTAAATTCATAGACCAGACAACGTATAATGGGCTGAAAATTTTCCAGACCAAATTTAACTTCTAAAAGAGTATACACTAAACTTAACTTGACCACGAAAATGTGGTCAAGTTTGGTTAAGTTCATTCTAAAACCACTACTATATGATATTTACTAACTGTACACTTAAATGAAAATAAAAATGTTCAGTAATAATATGACTAAGTTTTTGATGTCAAGTTATTGAATATTTTCAATAAAAACCATAATTTTAATAAAAAGAACTAAATATTACATTCAAAGTATTATATGGAATGTTTTGCATATTACATGCAACTAATAAATGTTAAATTCTTTACAAAAGTTATATATATATATATATATATATATATATATATATATATAAATATAAACAACATTAATATAAAAGTCATTCTCAACACTAATAAAAAGAAAATGCTAGATACTTTGAAATATTGTCTACACACCAAATAAATGATGGTTAGAATAATTTACTTATGCATACATACATACACATATGTAGAGTTGGTCGAGTTCGGTCTGACCAGTTAACCAGCCATCCAAAATGTGACCAGGCTAGTAAAGAATGGTCTGAACACTTTTCAAACTAAACTTGTCCACAATACTCATCTAGACCAGACTCAATCAGGTGGTTTGATCAAGTTCGATTTGTTTGATGGTCATGTTTGGTTTCCTGTCCAGCCTTACTGAAAACCACCCACCCCCAGGTCCGAGCTAGAAAACCAACCACATGGGATGGGAGTCCCAGACTATCAAACACACTTTACCCCTGTTGCGCGTCACAGACACATTTTCAAATAAATAAGGAGCAAGTAGGGTTCCGACTTAATAGGATGGGACTGACATGCAGCTGCACGTACAGTTTCAGAACCCCCATTCCTACAAATTCATTCAGTAAGAGTTAAACTTTTGTCACACTGCGTGTAACGTGCCCATCACACACAACTAAATCCAGCCCCCAAACCAGCTCCCAAACCGCATCCACGTGGTAGATGGTGATTGGGTGTTTTTTAAATTATGCAATAGGCAAATAAAATTTGTTTCGCTTATAACTTTTGAACCGTAATGATTTTTTGATAAAATAAAAACCATTAGATTTATGATGAAAAATGCAATCTAACAAGACTAATGTTGATATATTTTTGAGAAAAATACAAAAATGATATATATAGGTTAATTGACACCAAAGATGGTTCATTGACGCCTAGAAATAGTTCATTGACACTCAATGTATAAAAATGACACCCAAGTAAATATTATATGTGCTAAATCACCATCTAAGGTAATTGAAAACTAAACACTTAAGGTAATTCACAATCAAAAAAATATAAGGGCGATCATAAATGACTATTGACACCCAAAGATGGTTAATTGATACCCAAAATAGTTCATTGACACCCAGAAGTATAAAGATGACACCCAAATAAGGTATTGACAACCAAAAATAATGTAACGATGCCCAAATATGTTTGTATGATACTTAAGAATTTTAGCAATTTTTGGGCTCTATTTAGCCATTTTTGGATGTTATGACACCTATAAATGATTATTGACACCAAAAAATAATTAATTGACGGCCAAAATGGTTCATTGACACCCAGAAGTATAAAGATGACACCCAAATAAGGTATTGACAATCAAAACAACATAACGACGTCCAAATAGGTATGTTTGACACCTAAGAACCACTTAATGGCGCTCAAAATGGTTCATTGACATCCAAAAGTATAAAGACGCCCTTAGATGACTATTGATACCTAAAAATAGTTAATTGACACCCAAAATAGTTAATTGACACCCAAAAGTATAAAAATAGTACCCAAATAAGGTTAGGGGTGTAAACGGTGCAGGTACGGTGCGGGTCTGGCCATACCCATACCCATACCCATCTAATTTAGCGGGTTCGGTTCCGGTTCTAGACCCGCATAATACAAAACCTGGACCCGCACCATACCCGTACCCGTAATAATAGCGGGTATGCGGGTAAGTGGTTCTATAAAACATCATATTTTTATGTAAGAGAAATGACTATGATATATATATATATTTAACACAACAAGATATTGTTATCATATAGTATATTAACATGTAATAGTTATATTAGACAATGATGTATTCTACAAAATAACATTAATTGAGTAATTGTTTACATATTTGTAGTCATGATCATAATATTTAATTTATGTAGAAAGTAATGTAAATTAGTAGACATTTTGATTTAAGTTTACATATGATGTTCATTATTGTAACTAGAATAGTTAATTCTTAATTATATGACTAGTCTCAACCTTATTGTGGTTAGAGTAGGATATAATCTCAATAATTATATTAGTTAGACTAGTAAAGTATGATATATATAACACATTATTTTAGTAGTTAGTTATGTATAGCGGGTACACGGGTCTAGCGGGTTTGGGTCCAACCATACCCATTATTGGACCCGCTTATATGCGGGTCCAAGGGTATACGGGTCCAAGGGTATGCGGGTATAAAAAATTAGACCCATGACGGGTTTTTTAAGGGTCCAGATTTGCGGGTCTGCGGGTCTACCCGTACCCATTTACAGCCCTAAATAAGGTATTGACAACTAAAAACAATGTAAGAGCGCCCAAATAGGTTTGTTTGACACCTAAGAACAACTTAATGGTGCCCAAATATGATTATAAATATTAAATATGGTATAAGGATATTTCACGGCCAATAATAACTTACATAAATGGCTAATTGACATCAAAGATGGTTAACTGACGCCCAAAATAGTTCATTGGCACCTAGAATCACCTATTCATATCATTTTTGTATTTTTTTGTTAAATATATATACTATTAGTCTTGTTGGAATTCATTTTTATAACCAATCCAATAATTTTTATTTTGTCAAAAAATTCTTCACGGTTCAAAAGTAATAAGAAAAACAAATGTATTTATCCATTACACAACATCCACCAACCCATTCAATTAAATCTCGTCAGGTCATACACCCCAAATCAGCTTCTCCCCCAACAAAATCATCCAACAAAAGGCAAAACTGTTAGATAATTTAGGTGTAAACGTCGTTACATGCAACAACAAACAGTTGCAAAAAATTAACAATTGCAGATAGATCAAGATAAGATATACAAGAATAAAACATTGTAGGAGAACATAAATAAAAGAGTAAGAAACTCCTGACCGGATCGTCTCGTTGAGAAACAAGACATGTATATTGGTATATACATATGTATACTTAAAGAAATCATTGCCTTGCAATTCTTCGGATAAGCGATGTTCTTCCAGTCCATCCAGTCATTAAGAATACAACAAGTCTATATCCTTGGCTCGTCTCGCTAACGCTTGACGCCAAGTCACTCCGCATGTCTGCTTGCGTTTAACGTCGCTCTTCCGGCACGTTAAATTGACGCCGAAATATTTACACCACCAGTGCAGCCCAGCGATCGCAGGTACCACCACCCGGACAGATCGTGTCAAAGGGATAGAAGGACGACATTGTTCGTCTCATTCAGGAGAAAGATCTCCATGAGACAACTTTTCTGAATACTCACTTTGTTCCAAAGACAAGTCTCCACAAAGTAGCAATTCAGATGGGCGAAGAGAAAGAAGAGAAAAACTCTGTCAAAGGGACACATCTCTCGTCTCTTGCAAACGGCGGCTGACGGTTGTGCGTTATGCAGAGAGAGACTAAATTCGTTGTGTGCTCAACCCTATTGACATGTTTTCCTATTTATAACCCTTTCACGCCCCACGTCCTAATCCTAGACGAACACGATCACTCGATCACTCTTGTACACGAAACGTACATGCCTTTACCGTTAAGGAAAGGAGACCATTAATTATATATATAAATAATTAACTTCATCTCTTATTCACATAATGGAAAGTTATTGAACCGTTTCAGAATTGTACACGAAACGTACATATCTTAATCGTTAAAAAAAGGAGACCATTAATTATATAAATAATTAACTTCATCTCTTATTCACATAACCAAAAGATGCTAAAACGTTTCGGAAAGATACAATTAATTAAATCAATAATTAATAATGTGATTATCCTTTTATACAAAAGGGGTAACTTACGTTCCTTTCCATTATGTACTGGCTGCGCAACATTGGGCTTAACCCATGCTAAATAATAGCTGTAAAAGCTATATATCTAACAATCCCCCACAAAGTCCAATGTGTAGTGCTCTGCCAAACAGTCCTCCATACTATGCTTTCAGTAGATACCTTTCGGTTTGAATCTACCTGAGTTATCCAACGTAGACTCCCACAGGAACTAAGTGAACTAAAGTCTTGAACTTGAACCTTGGTTGTAAGAGTATCGGTTGGTAACAATATAATAAAGACATGGCAGTAAAGAAGTAAAACGATGCATTAAAGGCCATGCATCCTAATCAGGGAATCATGATTGACATAGGAAACAACCATTTTCCTTGTTGCGGCCCACACAACATCAATCACTTAGTTGAAGTCTCCAAGGATGTACTGCTAGCATCCTGTCCTAGGACTTGACTCCATTCAGAGACTAATCTCTTACTAACTTGCAGCTTATGACACTAAACAGGTTTTCAGAGGAGAGACACACAAATGCATGAATCATCAAAGATAAATTTACATAGTGTCATCAATTCACCCGACAACTTGTTATTACCACATTGAACCCAATTCGTGGGATCTCCACTCTTTTGGGTTGGGTTGCTACTGCCTATGAATAAGAAGGGGTTTCAGTCCCATCCCCAACCTGAATTTCTCAACTAATGCCATATTAAGACATATAGTCAAAGGATTGGCTTTATAAGAAACAAGGTACCTTCGTAGTCAAGCCTTGACCTCACAAGACACTAACTCCCTTACAGACATAAGTCTGACTTGGATGTGTCAAAGTTGTTTTAATTATACTTGTCAATCTTTATATCTTTTATAGTTGTATTGTTATTAATATGAAATGAAATTGCAGGAATCATATTTATTTTCAATAGCTAACTTAGATTAAAAATATATGCAACCATTCAACTTCCAATTCAATTTCATATATAAAACACCCAACTAAGATTCAGAAGAAGACCAAGACAATCCATAAAACAACACATTTTCTTATTAGGAAAATATATCACAAGACACCATAACTCCTAGAGTTCATGACAAACTGGCATGCATTATTATATCCTTTTACTACCAAAGGATATTTGTCATAATGAAGTCAAGGTAACGCGTTCCCTTTACAAACCTCAATACTCTATCAAGAGATTTCTAAATGTGTCTTAGCAGGATCATTGGTGTATCTACTCAACTTGCACATAACAAACATAATGTATGTACATGTGTGGTTCTTAAGATACATCAAACTTCCAATATCCAAAAAGTATCATAATTAATTCATTAGAAATTTAGTCACATTCTTATACAAGACATTTTGATGAGTTCATATAGAGTCTTAACATGGTTGCATGATATGTACTCAAACTTCTCTAGTATCCTCTCAACATAATGAGACTTTTAGAGAGTTATATCATCAGTAAATCTCATGATTACAATCATGTAAATGACTCTCATCTATATTTCATCTAAAACTTGTTACATAAGAATGATAGTCTAATTTATTACTTTTATATTGGAAACAAAACATCATCTATGTATAACAACATGAATCAAGCATTGACGATTTTTACAGTAGATACATATATCAAAATTATTAGAAATGAAGCATTTCATTGATATTACTCTATCAAACATCTCATATCATTTCTTAGGAGCTTGTTTCAAGCCATGCAATAGCTTTAATAAATTTACACACTTTTATGCTCATTCCTACAATGCACAAATCCATCAGGTTGTTCCACACATATATATCTTCTCGTGAATATTACCGTGTAAGAATACGGAATTCTCATTCATTTATTGAATATGAGATTATATGTGACAACCAATGCCTTAAGCATTTAGATTGTGTTCATGTAGAAAACATAGAATATGTATCAAAATACATTATTCCTTCAGGGTGTAAAATCCTTAGCAACTAGCCTAGCAAAGTACATGATTGATTATCCATTCTGAATTTATTTTCATCTTAAGGATCCATTTACTAACAACTTTAGAACAACTAGAAGACAAATCTATAAATTCCTACAATAAATTTGAGAGAATTCATAAGATTTCTTTGTTAACAAATTCTTTCAAAACTAAGCTTCTAGAGAATCCATAGCATGTTTTGAAAGGAACAAGATCATCTTTGATATTATAAGTGAGAAACTCACTTCTATCATCCTTGAAAATCTTAGTACGTTAACTTCTCCTTTGTTCAGCCATTTCATCAGAATCAATAAATTCAGAAATAGCAAATTATAAGTTGCCCGCACATTTCTCATCCTTTCTTCGTTCTCGAGAAAAGACCATGTGTATAATGAATCATTATGAGACATTTATTTAGATACACCCGTTTTTTCATGAGAAACACATTATCATAGAATGTCGTACGTAATATCACAATTGTATAAACCTTATAGCCTAAGATTTCAGATTTTACAATCATAAATCTAAAGGCGTAACTTGTTTTTACATGACCCAAAAAAATGGCGTCAACCGTTTTTCTAATTTCTTTTCTTTTGTGTTCAGAGACATATACCTTAGTAAAAATGCCCCCACATTTGAAGATATTAGATAAACAAATCTTTCTCAATCAATAACTCAATCAGTTTACTCTTATTATGTCTACGGAAAACTTTATTCAAAAAATGGCAAGCCATAGTCAAAGTTTCTTCCACATATGTATGAGTAAACTTGAGGTCTGGAGAAAGTTATTAGCCATTTAAATAAGGAATTAGATTTTACGTTCTACAATCCCAATAAATCATGGTGTATAAGGAGAAACAACCTTCATGAACTACACAGTGGAGTTGTTAAAAATTCCAACAAATAAGTTCACGGTATGTTCTTCTCCCCATCAGACCTTAATCATTTAAGTACCTTACTAGCTTGAGTTTTAGCTTCCATCAAAAAAATTTTGAATTTTCTAATGTCTCAATTTTACTTTTAAGTAAAATGACATAACAATATCTACACAAATCATCTAGATATATTATTAAATAACAATTTCCAGTAACTTCATTAAATTCACAGATGTAATGGTGAACTAAAACTAGAATTTCTGAATTCTTATTATAAAAAGAAATTCTTCTAGACAATTTAGTTTACATGTATATACTTTACATCTTTCAGAATTAATGTCGGATTTTGGAACCAATTCATGATTCAACATTTGTTTCATTGAGCCAACAAAATATGTCTCAAACAATAATGTTATATATTAGATGAAACAAGATTCATGCATACAGAACTATATTCATTCAAATATTGCAATTTGAAATATGTTCAGCAAGAATATTAAACTTGTTCTCCACGTTACACAAATATCACTTGCTAAAGAACATAGTATCACAAAGGTATGTAATAATAACTTATTACATTTTACAGTCTATTACAAAACCATCTCATTTACTAATCGAGATTTCAGGTTTTAAAGACACATACCCATCATTAAGGTTCAAGAAAATAATTATCTAATTATAATCTCCTTAATTTCAGATGTGGCTACCTTCTATCCTTTGTATATAAAGGACATACTTTATTCTTAGCCATAGATATATGTACTATCTTTAATTTCTTATCTTTGGTCTTAGCACTAAAATTAACTGTCGGGTAAGAACTAACATGTAACTTGACATTTGTATCTTTCAGGTGTACGTCTTGTTTATTAATGTCTAACATGAGACCGCTCATTGACATTCTCCTTTATATTTGAGATATATGTCAAACGACTTCCTAAAATATTAGGAATATCTCAACTATAGACATAACAATAAAATTATCAAGTGTACATCTTATTTATTAATGTCTAACATGAGACCGCTCATTGACATTCTCCTTTATATTTGAGATATATGTCAAACGACTTCCTAAAATATTAGGAATATCTCCACTATAGACATAACAATAAAATTATCAAGTGTACATCTTGTTTATTAATGTCTAACATGAGACCGCTCATTGACATTCTCCTTTATATTTGAGATATATGTCAAACGACTTCCTAAAATATTAGGAATATCTCAACTATAGACATAACAACAAAATTTTCAAGCATTTAATGCATGCATCCAAAATTTTGTACACCAAGAATTAAATCAGTAATTACTTGTTCAAGAATAGATTTACCTCTACTAAATAAAAAATTTAGAAATATTATAAACTTTGAAACGTAGCACTAATTAGTACCTTTATTCTCAGTTTTATATTTTATTTCTACCATCCCTATACAATGTAATGGAAATAAGCAATACTTGCTAAGAGTATAAATTATACAGTTTGTATTTTTAACAC
The DNA here is from genome assembly GCA_963693085.1 of Alisma plantago-aquatica. Classification (NCBI taxonomy): domain Eukaryota; kingdom Viridiplantae; phylum Streptophyta; class Magnoliopsida; order Alismatales; family Alismataceae; genus Alisma; species Alisma plantago-aquatica. The sequence continues at coordinate 697,581,359 of OY856411.1, forward strand.
AAACAAAATTAACTCTTGCATCTCGTATCAGCCTTTTTCCAACTAGAAATAATATTCACATTGTTGGGATCAATTTTATTTAATTCTGGTTGTTCCTATTTTTCATACCCATATATTATGCCAATTATATATTCAACATTGCTAATATACAACGTTCAAAATAATAAATTTCAGGCATATATTAATTGTTAATTCTAGCGCACGCACAATGATCTACATTGTTAATTAACGACAAAAAATTGATTTTTTAAGATTGTTAGATAATTTAGGTGTAAACGTCGTTACATGCAACAACAAACAGTTGCAAAAAATTAACAATTGCAGATAGATCAAGATAAGATATACAAGAATAAAACATTGTAGGAGAACATAAATAAAAGAGTAAGAAACTCCTGACCGGATCGTCTCGTTGAGAAACAAGACATGTATATTGGTATATACATATGTATACTTAAAGAAATCATTGCCTTGCAATTCTTCGGATAAGCGATGTTCTTCCAGTCCATCCAGTCATTAAGAATACAACAAGTCTATATCCTTGGCTCGTCTCGCTAACGCTTGACGCCAAGTCACTCCGCATGTCTGCTTGCGTTTAACGTCGCTCTTCCGGCACGTCAAATTGACGCCGAAATATTTACACCACCAGTGCAGCCCAGCGATCGCAGGTACCACCACCCGGACAGATCGTGTCAAAGGAATAGAAGGACGACATTGTTCGTCTCATTCAGGAGAAAGATCTCCATGAGACAACTTTTCTGAATACTCACTTTGTTCCGAAGACAAGTCTCCACAAAGTAGCAATTCAGATGGGCGAAGAGAAAGAAGAGAAAAACTCTGTCAAAGGGACACATCTCTCGTCTCTTGCAAACGGCGGCTGACAGTTGTGCGTTATGCAGAGAGAGACTAAATTCGTTGTGTGCTCAACCCTATTGACATGTTTCCCTATTTATAACCCTTTCACGCCCCACGTCCTAATCCTAGACGGACACGATCACTCGATCACTCTTGTACACGAAACGTACATGCCTTTACCGTTAAGGAAAGGAGACCATTAATTATATATATAAATAATTAACTTCATCTCTTATTCACATAATGGAAAGTTGCTGAACCGTTTCAGAATTGTACACGAAACGTACATATCTTAATCGTTAAAGAAAGGAGACCATTAATTATATAAATAATTAACTTCATCTCTTATTCACATAACCAAAAGATGCTAAAACGTTTCGGAAAGATACAATTAATTAAATCAATAATTAATAACGTGATTATCCTTTTATACAAAAGGGGTAACTTACGTTCCTTTCCATTATGTACTGGCTGCGCAACATTGGGCTTAACCCATGCTAAATAATAGCTGTAAAAGCTATATATCTAACAAAAACTACTCATCCAAAAAGACAAAACCTCTCAACTTTTCCAAAACCAATCATCCTCTACGCTTGACGAGCGCATGACCGCTTTCGCACGTGACGGGATCATTTTCGATTCAGTAATACCATTATTAGTACTGCAGTCTGCAAACCCAATTGTACGCTAGCTGCTAGGTTGTTTGTTTCTGTATCTCTTGACTACTGGCATAGTGTTCGCGAGTGTAGATCTGTATGTATAGTTTGGAAGGGCAGCTCATGTTTCCAACAGAATTTATATTAATTAAATATGTAAGGGCGTGGGCCACTGGCATAACGTAAATAGAAGAAATCTCTAGTTGTGCTTATAATCAATTACTTCTCAAGGGCGTGAGCCTCTTGTCCCACAGTCAGGTCAAGGGTTAACTTCGTTTTTGGTCTATGGTTAACTTAACAGTGTCAATGGTGTACGTCAGATCCACCACTCAAATCAGTTCAGAAGAAGAAGGTAATGTCGACGAAGAAGACAGCAGATGTAGCTGCTTGATGTTCCCAATCGGCTTCAGCTGGTAGGCCCTATGCTTTAAATTATATACTTGCTTGCTGGCAGTAGTAGTGGCCGATGTCCTTGCCGTCCTCGACATCTAACATGCCACAGGGCAGAGAGTCGCGCGAGGAAGACCGATCTGTTTCTTCAGCCGCAATTTAATGCTGGCAAATTAACACGTCTTGTTGCCGTCTTCGTTTGCGTTTTTGGACAGTATGTAGTCGTTCCCGTTCTCAGAAAGAAGCAAAGGACTAAGTACGTACTTTTACTGCTACGGCTTATATATGATTGTGGTTTCGTTTTCCCCTGGCAATGTGGTGTCGTGGAGATCTTGATACTGCTTGCAGATGCAGAATAGGCCTCTCTCTCTCTCTAAACCCCTGAGTTACTATATTCATGCAGCCCTCGTTGGCAGGTGTCAAGTCGATGGAGAGGAAAGTTGAAGCTCGTCTTCATAAATTTTGAGGGCAGGTTCAGGACATACAGGCCACGAGTGAGAGATGATATTGTTTTTTCTGTCCATTTTGCGAGTATGTCTGTAGTTCTGTTGGCTGATCTCTTGGTGTGGATAATGGTTATGTTGTTCTTTAAGGAGAGAAGACGTTGGAGTTCCATGTAGAAAGGTTTGAAACAATGCTGTGTCCAAACTATCTTCGCAATCTAGGTTGTAAAAGTTTGTTGCTCTTTTTATGACAGTGGCAACAGCTGAAGCAGGAAAAGAAATATTTAGATTTTGAGATTTTTTGGAGAATTGGGCATGAATTAGGTTGAGCCAATTATTTTCTATAATAGTCAGAGTGTTATTGACTTGAGCAAGAGCACAATGCATCATGCATGGACAAAACACATTGATGTCAGTCGTGATGTGATTCATAAGAGGTTGGTGACTCTGAAGAAGATCTGTATTGAGAAGAATACTTCTGATATCATGACCAAAGTGGTGACACGAGACAAACTAGAGCTCTACAAAGAGCTCAACAACATACATTTTCAGTGATGATTATGTGAGGACAGTCTCCTCCTTGGATTGCAGGGGGAGATTTTTAGGCCTAGCGGAGTCCATCCATAGAGGAAAAGCCCTCTAGGGCATTGTGTATGTCGCTACCTATATATATCCCAGCCGCCAATAACCAAAAGCCACAACCAACAAACACAAAAAAGGCTACCATCAATTGTCTTTTGGAGAAGCCAAAGATACATGAACAACATAAATTTCTAAAACTAAAAAGGTACCCGTCAAGGCTGAAAAAGGCACTGTGAAATGGGGAAGAAGGCAAAAAAGAAAGAATGTAGAAAAAGAAAAGAAAGAAGAAAGGAAGCGGGACAGGATTTTCAAGGCATCCGGGTGTCTTCTTTGGGCCATCTATTACTGTGTACTTTGTGGAAAAGAGCATCTTCTTATATAGTTCTGAGGTGATAGAATTGTAGAAATCTCTTCCTATGGTGTGTATCTTCTTATTTTTTCCCTTGATATATTATCTCGGGTTTGTGTCAAAACTCGAGAGAAAAAATTGTATCTTTTTTATAGTAGATTTTTTGTGACTGGTTCCATAATTTTTCTCTTGGACACTGTGAGAGTTTTTCACGTAAAAACTTGATCTTTTTCTTTTCTATGTGTTTGTAATTTTTATCTTAGATTTACAACTCATCAGTAACGCTTTCACGTATATTTATTTTTTGTTACATCGTAGTTGCATAACATACGTGTAGATATTCTCATCAACAAATGTATCATTTTCCATCTCATATGTTGCAGAACTAGTACTTCTTTACGCCGTATGAAGGTCAAGGAATGGTTTAATTATATTCTCTTACTTGTATGGGGAGACATGACGTGAATTCTGAAATGTGATTGAACTTGATAAAAAAGCTGTCGATAAAGCTCATAGGAGCATTCAAATTTTTTTCTTCTAACGGTGATCTTTATCATGCGTCTTCATTTCAAGCATTAACTTTCCAACTCTTCTATTTTTGTATTTTCTTATATTTCTGATCTAATATGTGTTGTTGCTTGCAAGTAGTAAATTTGTCTGAAATATTATATGAGATACAAATATAGTTTTTATTGACTACCATGAGGGTCCTTTTTGTTGAGCAGAAACTTCATACGTGACATTTTTTGCATCTTAAGTCATTTTCCTAGTGCGAAATGGAATGAACAAAGTACTTACCAATTTTGAATGCTATCGATAATAGAATCTCCTCTTGGACGAACAAAACTTTATAAATGGGTGGGAGAGTTACCCTTGCCTGATATATAGATCTCCCCTACAAAAATGAAAAATACCTAGGGATAGACTTCCTGTGATTATGTCACACATCATGTAAGCATCAACAAAACCTTTCAAAATTGCTTCAGAACTACAAAACGTCAAATATGTGTTGCTTGTGTCTCATAAGTATCTGAAGATCCACTTAACTGCCTCCCAGTGATCTTTCTCAGGGTTTGAGAGAAACCTGCTCACAACTCTAACTGTATGAACGATATCAGGACGGGTACACACCATTGTGTACATTGAACTCTCCACAATAGAAGAATAAGAAATCTTGGCCTTATCTGGGGATGGACATGACTTATTGCTTATCTTGAAGTGACTTGATAATGGAGTACTTATGGCTTTGGACTTGCTCATGCCGAACCACTTTAGAATCCATTCAACATAGCTCTGTTGTGACAATCACAATCTGTGTTTCTCCCTGTCACATGTGATCTACATACCTCAAATCTACAGTGCTGGTCCCAAATCCTTCATCTCAAAGGCTTTGGAAAGATATGTATTTAGTTTTGAGATCAAATTGACATCACATCTTACTATCAACATGTCATCCACATAAACCAGCAGAATAATGAACTTTTTAATTGGAAACGTCCTAATATGAACACATGGATCTGCACTTGTCTTCTGGTACTCATGAATCTACATGAAAGAATGAAAATTCTTATACTACTACCTGAGAGCTTGTTTCAAACCATACAAACTCTTCTTCAATCTACAGACTAAGTGCTTTCTTCCATTTACCTACAAACCTTCTGGATACTCCATGTAGATATCCTTAGCTATATTGCCATTAGCAACATCGTCTTCACATACATCTTCTCAAAATCTAGATCTAGGCTAGAAATCAAGCCTAGAATTAGTCTAATAGAAGTCATTCACAACATGAGAAAATATCTCAACAAAATCCATCCCTGGTGAGAAAATATCTCATTAAAATGCACCTCTGGTTTTTGACCAAAGTCCTTGACAACTAGTCTGGCGTTGTATCTGATACTCCATAGAACCACTTGTTCTTTAGTGCTCTGCTACCCTTTGGAGGCGCCACAAGCTCATAGGTGTGATTCTTCTGCAAAGAAATCATCTCCTCTTGCATCTCTTGATGCCGATTGTGCTATGTCTATATGAGTTTGTGCCTCTTAAAAAGTCTCTAGCTCCCCCCGGATCAATAAGGAGAACATACTGAGATATGGGATATCTAGATCAAGGATGACAAACTCTGTCTGACCTCCTCAACTACTATTGTGAGGACTCTACATGGTGATGAAATTTCTCCCCTGCCTAGATGTCACTAAATGCGAGTCTAAATCACTCAAATGTGCATCTAAAATGGGAACACTCAATGTGCTATCACTCTGCTACTCAAGGGTGATAATTATGCTCTTCTTCATCATTTGAAGCTTGCACCAGTGGAGAAGCTGAAGCATCATCATACTCATCATCAAAAGAACTATCACCCAATTCTGCAACCTCACATCATCACTCTCAGGCTTTTCCCTCATAATTTCTTCAGCTTTTCCCATAGATCTTTGGCATTGGTCTCCTCTGAGATGTGATAAAACATGGAAATATCGAGCCACTTTTTCACTGTTCCAATTGTCTTACCATTTAGTTTCTTCCAATCAACATTAGATAAATTCCTTGTCTTTTGTCCATCTATCAGATCATACAAAATCCTTGCTATTGACCTACCAGTTATACATTATCCATATGTTGATGATGACTTAACCATTCCATTCATATGTATGTAATATGTCTACTTGATATTGATTTTGGGTATCAGGTACATAAAAAGAATGAATTCAAGCAAGCCCTAACTTGACCAAAAAAACCCAAAATCAACGCGAGTGCACTTTTTTGGAAAATGCCATAAACCACTTAGAAAATTTTGTAAATCACTTGTATCAATGATACAACTTATAACTAAGCTAAGAAAAATATGAAATGCACTTAAACTGAACATTTAAGCACTTAAGAAAAATCTAAAGTGCACTTAAAATGAATATTTAAGCACTTACATGGTACTTACCAAATTCATCACATATACTTTTGTCGGACGAGTTTCCATCTCATGAATCTCAACCAACAACCTATGTGGGTTTTGGTAATTGTTAGGGTCGACCGAGTTTTCCCCAGGAAAAATTTGGTTGACACCCTATACAAGAAAATCAATTTTAAGCCGTCGGCCAAGTTTCATCCAGGATAAACTCAACCCACAACTCAAAATTTCTTTGTCACATAGTGCCATCGATCGAGTTACCTTTATTGAAACTCGACCAACAACTCTATACAGAATGTGTAAAAAAAATATTTCTAACCATTGGCCTGTTGCAAAATCTCAAAAAAATATCCATTGCAACACCCCAAACGGCTAGAATTTGTTCCTATGTGAATATACTAGTTAGTAGACACTCCCAACTATATATATGTGACCTTAGACTTCATTCTAAGATTTATTCTTATGCTCCTAGCTATAGTTGAGTGGTTTTGTCTACTAAGAGCCCTTTTCTCTCTCTAGCTAACTTATGATCAACATTAATCTGAGTGAGATAGGTTAATAGTGAGAGAGACACTTCATTGTACACCTTGTGAAGTTGTCAAATTGCCTTTCCCAATCCCTTTCTCTCAATCTATGATGGTGGACGCTTCTCCTTGGTGAATATGAAGTTGAAGGATGAAGATCTAAGAGAAGATGGGTAATTCTTTAAAGGTGAAGGACTTGTTGCAAGAGCAGATCTCCTTGGTGAAGGTAGCTAGATCGTTGCAAAAGTGGGTAAGCCCTTGTGAAGGTAGAAGACTCTTGCTCACAGATGGGTAAGTTCTTGTAAGGTTATTGTCTCCTTTGATCCTAAAAATGAAAGCTAGGTACCCTTGACCTTAGATAAGGGCGGTCATATTGTATCTCTTGCAATGAAATATAAGAAGTGTATAATGGTTGCATATCATAGAGATTGACCTCCTAGGTAGTATATGTACATCTCCTAGTTTGGAGTTTGGAACCACTATACATAGCTTGTGTTCTTATGCTTGCTCAATCTCTCTCATCCTTGCTATATGCTTAGTTACACTCAAATTCTGTATATGCAACCTTATCTCTTGATATAATTGAAGTTCTAATATATTTATTTTAAGTGTTTTATCTCTATTCAACCCCCTTCTAGAGCCCATTGACCTAACAAGTGATATTAGAGAAAATCTTATCCAACCAAGTGCTCCTACGAGATGAGAAGATGATTGAGAATTTTTTGGGGTCTCTTAACATAGAAGGAGGATTCTCCAGGAATCCCCCCATATTTGACGGCACAAACTTCCTCTATTGGAGGAGAAGGATGCAATTCTACCTTCAAGCTACATACAAAGAACTGGAGGGAGACATGGACAATTAGAATGAAGCTGTCTCAAAGAAGGATCAACTCAATGCCAAGGCAATACACATCATCCATTTAGCCCACACTCCCTTTGAATTCAACACATGTCTCCACTTAGGTTACAACTCATGATATATGGAATAAGCTTTGCGTCACCTATGAAGGAACCAAGAAAGTCAAGGAGTCCAAGCTATACATGTTCAATGGCTTTCTTGAGAATTTCTAGATGGGAAGGAAAGAAAGAATTGTTGTAATGTATGCTAGGCTCAACACCATTGTGAATGGGCTTGATTCTTTGGGACAACCAATGGACCAAGGGAGGGTCAACTCAAATACTCTTAGATCTCTTCCCAAGAGGTGGAAATCCAATATGACCTCCATTTAAGAAATAAGAAGCCTTGTTGATATTACTATCAAAGAACTCATTTGGAATCTCCAAGATTTTGAAGTGAGGCTTGACAAGAAAGAAGAATAAGACAAGCTAGAAGAGAAGGAATCCAAGAAGATAAAGGATGCAACCTTCAAAGATCAAGTGGAGGCCATTGTTCTTCAACAACAAATTGCTTGACTACCTACTCCTCCCTCTAGTGAAGATGAATCCCCTAGTGATCTTGAAGCTCACTACTCGAAAGGGAATCACTTCAAGGGAAATCCCTCATCCTCCTCTACTCCTAGATGATATGAATGTGGTCAAAAGGGACATTACAAGAATGATTGTCCCAAGACAAATAAGTCACACCACAAGAGCAACTTTAAGAAGGAGGACCACAACAAGGAGAGCAGGTTCAGGAAGAGGGATAAGAAGGAAAGAAGAGGCACAGATGCTACCTATGCCGCTTGGGAGGAGTCTTCCTCATGCGATTCCATATCAAATGAAGGAGTGTGTCACCTTGCCCTCATGGCCTTACTAGAAGATGTTTGTGAGGTAAGTGAAGGTAAGTTTGAATGAACTTTCTAAAGATGCGCTCATTGATATGATTAATGTTTCCCGTTCTTTTTACTATAAATGCAATTCTAAAAAGAAGAGATTAAGGAAAATCATAGATGATCTACAAAATAAAAACTCTTGAAATAATTGAAAAAGATCATCTTGATAGCTTACATTCCTTGAAAGGACAATTTCTTGATCTAGAACTTCAATATAATGGAGTAGAAATTGGAAATGGTTTTTATCTAAAGAAAATGAATAATCTTAAAGCTGAAAACCAACTCTATCTTGATGAAGTTATTATGGTAAGAACTAAAAATGCTAGACTTCTTTATAAAGTTAATGATCTTGAATCTAGACCTATCTTTCCAAGAAAAGAAGTATCTAGTATAACTCTTGAAAAGGATTCTTATTTGATTAAAGTTGTAAGGACCCTGACCTTCTTTTTGGGCTTACCCTGTTTGCTTTACCTAAACTTTGTTTTGAGATGCTTGCTAATCACCTGAAGTTGTGATTAGGGTTTGTTTGTGCTTTGTTGAGAGGTTGAGGTGCAACTTGCAAATTACCCAAGTTTTAGGGTTGGTGTGCAAGTTTGTCACCTTGCGAGATGTCATTCTCTCTCCTTGCATCCTCCAGGGTTGAGAGGATGGGTTGGGCTCTTTGTTTGAGTAGCTTTGGGATTTGTTGAGCCTTGTTTGAGTTGTGTTGAGCCTTGTTGGAGCTTGTATCGGGTTGGATCTTGGTGTATCAACCAGTATTGCTGGTTGTGTTGGTCAAGGGGTTGTGTCGGCCATGGTGTGTTGGGTTGCCATGTTGGGTGGCAAACACCCTCCACCCTAGCCTCGTTTGTGTCACCATCTTTGGACAAGTGGCCGTTGTTTTGCTAAGTGGGTGGCAAGTCGTGGACAAGTGGTTTGGGGTGCTAGCATGTGGCATAACCCTTGAACAAGTGTGCTAGGGGCGGGTGCCACCTTGCCTTGCTTTCCCCCTTCACCCCTTAGTATATGAACAAACCCCTCCTTTGCTTGCTTGGCTCTTTGGTTCCTTTAGTTGCTTTCCTACCTTTGGTGGCCGAGCTAGGAGAAGAATGGAGCAAGTGCTAGCCGATACTGCTGGTATCTTGGGCGACACACCTTGCTAGCTTAACCCTTTCCTTCTCTTGTGGTAGGTATCTCTCCCATTCCTTGGCATCTTCATCATCATCTTCTTCTTCATTCTCTTCGGCCATGGTGGTTACAAGTTGTTCTTCTTACTATTGGCCAAAGGTGGTGCCTTGGAGCTTGGAGCTTGGAGCTTTAGAGCTTGAGGCGGGTTACATAACTCCTAACCCTAGCTATACTACTTCTTTTTCATGTTGTATGCTTTATGTGCTATCTTGATCAACCATGTAATCTTTTAGATATGTTTCTTGCTTTAATGGCTATAAGGTTGCTTTCGATGTACCATAGACTTTGTGGAGAAGGTTATCTTGGGTTTCCTTGGGTTGGCCAAACCATGGATGTGGAGGTACTTGGAAAAACCCCTCTCTCACTTAGTTGTTGAGAGGTGAGCTTAGGGTCTCCAAATCCAATGGTGAGTGGAGCTTTGGGTTGGTTGTCCGATATGGTGATGGACCTCCTTGTTGCCCAATAGATGATAGAAGTTGTGCAACACCCTTCTCTCACTTAATTGTCTTGAGAGGTGAGCCAACTCTCTTAAACTCTTAAGGCTTCTTGGTGGCAGTCTTGAGGTTGAAGATGACCAACCCGTCATGGTCTTTGAACCCTTGCATGATACCCCTTTGATGTGTTCTGCCCGATATGAACCTCTACCCAAGATGATGTTGTTGGGCGATATGCCTTTGACCGATATGGACCTTTTCCTTAGAGGGGGCTGTTGGACATTATGCCTTTGGCCGATAGAATGCTTGGTAGACATCCCTTCTTGGTGCCTTAACCGATAGAGGGTCCCAAACCCTAGCTTGAACGATAGGCTACCTTGGGCGCCATGATGTCATTTGACGGATGGAAGTAGTGTGCCTTGGGCGGTATGAGAGTTTCCTTGGGCACCATGTTGTGCTAGACAAGGGGTTGCTTGTTGGGCGGTAGGGTTTTGACCTTGGGCGTTATGGCTGTGGGCGATACGGTCTTGATGGTTGCCCGATATTGAAACCCTAACCCTAGATTGGGCGATAGATTGTCTTGGTCGATAGGGTGAAGGTACTGCCTGATACACTCTTGTACCTAGATGCCACCTATCCTCTTAGTTCTTGGCTGCACGACACACCTTTGGTTCTAGTCTGCCTGATACCCTCCTTGTGCATGGGTGCACATTTTTCTTGTGGTCGATATGTGTGGCTTGGCGCCCTAGGTTTTGTGGTGCCTGATATCCTTGGGTGAGGGATAGTGCTACCCACCACACCTTTAGTGAGGGTAGGCGACACCTTTGGTGAGGGATGCGCCTAGCCCGGGAACCCTAGATAGGTTGTGACCAGTGACATGTTTGTTACCTAAGGTTGATGTAAGTAAGATCATCCTTAGGGGTGGTTGTGTTCATGATGTCATGAGAGATAGGGCATGATGGATGCTCATAGTTTGGTAACTTTACTATGAGTTGATTGGCTTACCATCAACAACTTTATGCTTCATGTGTTCATAGTAATGAATGTTGTTTCAAATCATATGCATCCTAAATATTAATGGCATGATAATCATAACATGTGCTCTAAAGATCTATGTTGGGTGATCAAGTTATCTCTCTTGATATGCATACTAACCATGCATGTGTTATCAAATGAATTCATAGCCAGATAAGAGTTATGAAGGTATATGTGTTTTGTATAACACTGAATAATGATACTTCTTGTTGATGAGATAGCATGTTTTGCCAGTATGATGAGAAAGATCTAGTGACCTGATAAAGGCTGAGTGCCTGATTGAGGTGTTATCCTCTAGTTGTGATATGAGGAATTGATATCCCATGATGATGAAGGCCTTGAGAGTTAGTGGAATTATGTTATGAGGGATTGAGATCCCATGGTAATATGATAATGGCAGTTATAGTATGACACAATGTTGTTTATGTTTTATAACCTGGTTGCCTCAACAATTCACTTAAAATATTCTAATTAATTACAGTGGAAAATTTCATGTAGTTTTGCCCTGGCCATAGATCCATCATCGTCAGTAGCTGGTGATGGTGAAACAGGTTTATCCTATAGGATTACCTGGAGTGCATATTGTTGAATATGCGGGGTTTCTCCTAGCCGAAAATAGGAGGATTAGAGTGCAATTGTGGTTGTGGACTCAATATGTGTATAAGAGCATGGTCAATAGGCCCATGGCTCTGTGTGATGGAGCATGAATGAATTTCTAACTCAGGAGCACGGTGAGCTGGCCTGTGGCTCAAATATACTAGCGCCGTGACCTGTACCAAGGCATGCTAGATAAAAAGGGTAGACTGTGTGAGCTAACCCTGTGGTTGAGGCCACTCAAGCAAGAGACTGTAGTCCTTCTTTGGTTATCGTGCACTGACCACGAAGAGGTGAGGTTGTAGAGTCCGTCTCTTCCATTGACCTTGTATGGCACCGGTTTTGGACTTCGCAGCCGAAGGTTGGATTTGAGCAGTACGACTCACTTCCTCAAGGAATAATAATTCATAATTCAGCTAGATAGTAATAGTGTTTAGGGCAAAACATGGAACATTGGTTGAAGCCTTTCTTGTATAGGTGCTCTAGTTATATCTTGCAGTTATTTGTATGTTCCTCATATCTTGTGATAAGTTCTTATAAAGCTTATCTTGTCAATCATGTTCCATCAAGAATGCCTAGTTATATGCCCCTTGGATATCTTGGTAAGATTGTTAATAAAGTTAGTTCTGCTCTGTATGCTGCTCATTTAATCTGCTTACTTGGGTTATCTTCTTAAGCTTCTTTGAAGTTTTATAGTTTCAGTGGGGAGTTCTGTTTCTCACTGGGACTATGTGTCTCACCCCGTTGGTTTTAAACCTTTTTAGGTGATCGTGCTAGACAAGGTGGTGGTCGTGAGGTTGTGGCCGAGCAGCAAGAAGAACAGTAGGAGGCAAGAGATGGATATGATGTTGTTTTAGTTGTTTTATAGTAGAGTCCTAAAGTCATCCCTATACACTCAGTTCCTTGAAGGTGTTTTGATGACTTTTCACGATGTATAGTTGATGTAGCTTTGTTTATCTTGCTGTTGGCCTGGTATGGCCTATTCTGTACATAAACAAGTGGTGAACTCTTTTTGCCTTTGTGACTGCTGGATCCAATGAACTGTGGACACATATCCAGGTTTATGTATATTTATATAACATGTTTCCTCATAGGATAAGGACCTGGATGTAATAGTTTCTTTATTATATGCTTTCTGCAATCAGTTTTAATTAACCCGTATTTTTGGTAACATGTGGTTTATGGATGTTCCACACGTTTTTGCATGACATTTCGTTGTCTGTGTGATAGTGGGATGTCACAATAAGTTTTTGGTATCAGAGCTCTAGGTTCGCTGAGTCTACAGGGATCTAGGACTAGGATCGTGTCTGTTTTTGTGAGTTTTCTAGATTTTCTTACAATAACCTTCTGCCCCCAGCAGAAGATAAAGCTTAAAGATGTCTAGAAATCATGAAGAACATTCTACCGAGAGCAGTGATGTTGCATTTGTTGATGGAGCACGAGTGCATGCACATGAAGATCGGGTGCCTGAGGTCCCCCAGCTTAACCTGGCCATTCTCGAAAACCCTGCCTATCAACACCTTATGGGGCAGTTAATGGCTATGATGAATCTCATGGTGGAAAGATTGCCAGTGCCTCCACCAAGAGCACATGCTCCCCATGGTGAATCTTTGAGTATTGGGAAGACCTTCGAGCAGCTTCGCTGAGTCAGAGCTTCGAATTATGCTGGAATGGCTGATCCAGCGGATGCAGATCTATGGATGATAGGTCTTGAGAAGGCCTTCCGGATCCTTGACATCCCCAAAGCAGACAAAGTCAAGCACGCTGTCTACCTTTTAAAAGGTAGTGCTGGCCACTGGTGGGCCATCGAGGAGGAGAAGTGGCCCGGTGAGGTGATATTTGGGATGTCTTTCGTCAAGAGTTTGTGAGTCGATACTTCCCAAAGAACTATCTGGACAAGAAGATCAACCCGTTTGAGCATGTGCGCCAAGGATCGATGAGCATCACCAAGTGTGATTCCAAGTTTATGGACCTGCTGAGGTTTTGTCCTCACATGGCGGCAATAGATGATGAGAGGATCAAACATTTTAAGAAAGGTTTGGGTGCTGAGTTGACGACACTTGCTGCTACTTTAGAAAACTAAGAACGGTTTTCCACGTTTGTGGAGTCTTTCCAAAGGATTGAACGGTCAGTCAAGGAGAAGAGAGAAACCATGTCTAAGAAAAAGCATGCTCAGTTCCAGAGGCAGAGGTTTGATGGTTTCAAGAAGCCAAGGTTTTTGGCACCATCTGCGATGCAGAGTTCTAGTGCACTGTCACAGTGGTCTCTGAGTAAAGGAAGAGGGCGTGGATTTTTGCCATCTAGAGCCCACAATACATCTTCAGTGGCAGTGACAGGGCCATCTAGGCCACAGTTTGGAGACAAGATATTCTATCTCTGTGGACAGACTTGGCATTTAAAGTCAAATTGCCCAAAGAGAGATGTCGAAGTGACACATCAATCGAGACAGAATCAACATGGGTCAGATAGATAACAGTTTAGTGGCGCCAGAGGACGAGGATGTGACGAAGCATCGCAAGCAGGATGATCTGCTCAAGGAAGCAAAGGATGTGGACAACAAGCAACGGCTCGATTCTATGCTTTGAGTCAGCCGGATGCGATAGTCAACCTGCGAGTGGTGGCAGGTCAGATGGAGTTATTTCATTCTGATTTGTCTTCTTCTTGCTTTGTATCTATTTTGGTTGACCCGGGTGCTACACACTCTTTTATCACACATAGTATGCTTGATAGCTACCATTTACCTTTTAGTTGTAAGAAAGATAGCTTGTTGTTATAAACCCCTCTTGTTGGTTCCACATTGCTTCGAGAAGTGTGTCCGTCCTGTGTTCTATCTTTTTTGGGACACAAGGTACAAGTGGATCTTATACCACTTGATATGCATGGATTCAATGTGATCCTTGGGATGGATACCCTAGAAAGGTATAAGGTTGTGCCAGACTGTAGTTTCAAGCAAGTAGTGTTTGCTGATTATGGTGAGAAGTGGATCTTCCAAGGAGATAGGAAGATTCTTCCGACGTGTTTGGTATCAGCTATGGTGGCAGAGAAGCTATTGTAGCAAGGATATAAGGCATTCTTTTCTCATGTTGTGAATACCAAAGTGAAGGGTCCTAACCTTGAGGAGGTTCCTATTGTTTGAGAGTTTGCGGATGTGTTTCCCGATGAGTTTCTCGGTGTTCCCCCACCTCGAGAGATTGAATTTAGGATCAATCTAGTGCCAAGAACAAAACCCGTTGCTCAGACACCATACATGATGGATCCAGTCAAGATGGCAGAGCTGAAGAAGTAGTTACATGAGTTGTTGGATAAATGTTTCATCAGACCGATCACATCGCCGTGGGGTGCTCCAGTTCTATTCTTAAAGAAGAAGGATAGATCGATGCGTCTGTACATAGATTACCGACAGTTGAACAAAGCTACGATCAAGAACATGCAACCTTTGCCGAGGATAGATGATCTGTTTGATCAATTGTGTGGTGCTACAGTGTTCTCGAAGATCGATCTACGGTCTGGATACCATCAGTTGAGGATTAGGGATGATGACATACCAAAGTCTACTTTTAGGACGAGGTATGGTCACTATGAGTTTGTGGTTATGCTATTTGAGCTAACCAATGTACCTACTGCTTTCATGGATCTAATGAACACAATGTTCCATCCATTTTTAGACCAGTTTGTCACAGTCTTCATAGACGACATCTTGATCTATACTCGAGACAGTCAACAACATGAACAACACCTTCGACAAGTATTGACTCTCCTTCGCCATCATCAATTGTATGCCAAGTTCAGTAAGTGCAAGTTCTGGTTGAAGGAAGTAACTTTCTTGGGTCATGTGATATCCGTGGAAGGAGTTAGAGTGGACCTCAAGAAGGTGGAGTCAGTTGCAGACTGGGAGCAACTGAAGACGCCGAAAAAAGTTCATAGTTTTCTGGGTTTAGCAGGATACTACCAGAGGTTTATAAGAAGCTTCAGTGTGATCGCGTTGCCATCGATGAAGTTGACCAGGAAAGATGTACCTTTTGTTTGGGATGATCGTTGTCAACAAGCTTTCCAAAGTTTTAAGGAGAAGCTGACTAGTGCTCCAGTGTTGGTACTGCTAGAGCCTGGGAAGGGCTATGTTGTTTTCTGTGATGCTTCCAAGAAAGACTTAGGATGTGTGCTAATGCAGGAGGATCATGTGGTTTCTTTCGCTTTGAAACATCTTAAGAAACATGAGGAGAGTTATCCGACACATGACTTGGAATTGGCAGCGGTGGTCGATGCGTTGAAGATTTAGAGACACTGTCTTTATGGGGAGGTGTGTCAAATCTTTACGGATCATAAGAGCCTGAAGTATATCTTCTCGCATAGTGAGATGAACATGCGACAGCGTCACTGGATGGAGTTCATCAGTGATTATGATTGCACCATCGAGTATCATCCTGGTAAGGCAAACATGGTAGTTGATGTGCTTAGCAGAAAGTCTTCTTCTCTTCCTATACAGAAGGCATAGTTGAGTTCTTTGATATGCCATAGGCGGGATATGTTCGTCTCTTTGCGACAAATGAATGTACAGTTGGAAGTATCCTTGTTGGCAAGACTATTGGTACAAATACAATTAAAACCTACATTGAGGCAGTAGATCAAAGAAGCGCAATAGGCAGATGCTACAGTTCAGTTGATCAGGTCAAAGTTTAGCAACGAGAAGCATGATGGCTTCCATGAGTCCTAGGATGGACTAGTTTGTTATCATAATAGGATGATGGTTACCGATGTTGATGATCTGAGGAAGTTAGTGCTCGAGGAAGCTCACACATCGATGTATGCTATGCATCCAGGTGTCACCAAGATGTATCACAATCTGAAGGACCTGTATTGGTGGCCTATCTTGAAGAGAGACATAGCCGAGTTTGTGGCTAGGTGTGCGGTATGCCAGCAGGTTAAGGCTGAGCATCAGAAGCCGACAGGTACATTGCAATCCATGTTCATACCATAGTTGAAATGAGATCATGTAACCATGGATTTCATAGTTGGTCTGCCAAGGACAGCTAGGAATCATGATTCCATTTGGGTGATAGTGGACATGTTGACGAAGTCTGTTAATTGCATACATGTGAAGATGACATATACAATAGAGAAACTTGCTCAGGTGTATGTGGATGAGATTGTGTGTTTTCATGGTGTGCCCGCAAAAATAGTCTCCGACCGAGGTCCTCAGTTCACTAGTCATTTTTGGGAACAATTGCACAAAGTGTTGAGAACGCAGTTGAGGTTCAGTACCACTTTCCACCCATAGACAGATGGATAGTCTGAAAGGACTATTCAGACTTTGGAGGATCTTCTTCGAGCTTGTGTTTTACAATTCCTAGGTAGTTGGGACATGCATCTCAGTTTGATAGAGTTCGCCTTCAACAATAGTTACCAACAGAGTATCGACATGGCACCTTATGAGGCTTTATGTGGCAGGAAGTGCAGATCTCCTCTATGTTGGTATGAGTCTGGTGAGTATCAGCTTTTGGGTCCTGAGTTGGTGCATCAGACAATAGAAAAGATCCAAGTGATACAACAATAGTTGAAAGCGGCACAGGATAGACAGAAGTCATATGCAGATAATCACCGATGACCTCTAGAGTTCCAGGTGGGAGACAAGGTGTATCTCAAGGTCTCACCATGAAAGGCATGCTGAGGTTTGGTCAGAAAGGCAAGTTGGCACCCAGGTATATGGGGCCATATCCGGTCAGAACACGTGTTAGAAAGGTAGCTTATAAGTTAGAACTACCACCAGGGTTGCACATGTTACATCCGATATTCCATGTCAGTATACTAAAGAAAAGTCATCCGGCCGGGGACAGAGACAGTAATACATCCAATTGAGTTTGAGCTTGATGAAGATGTGACCTACAAAGAAGGTCCACTGATGATCCTCGACAGAAGAGTGTAGAAGCTGAAGAGGAAGAACCTGGTTCTTGTGAAGGTTGTTTGGCATCATTGTGGCATTGAGGAAGCCACATGGGAGCTTGAGGAAGAGGCGAGGAGGAAGTATCCCTCGCTTTTCTCTCCGGATTTCAAGGGCGAAATACTTTTGTAGAGGATTATGGCTTGTAAGGACCTCGACCTTCGTTTTGGGCTTACCCTATTTGCTTTGCCTTAACCTTGTATTGAGATGCTTTCTAATCACCTAAAGTGGTGATTAGGGTTTGTTTGTACTTTGTTGAGAGGTTGAGGTGCAACTTGAAAATTACCCAAGTTTTAGGGTTGGTGTGCAAGTTTGTCACCTTGAGAGATATCTTTCTCTCTCCTTCCATCCTATAGGGTTGAGAGGATGGGTTTGGATCTTTGTTTGAGTAGCTTTGGGCTTTGTTGAGCCTTGTTTGAGTTGTGTTGAGCCTTGTTGGAGCTTGTATCGGGTTGGACCTTGGTGTATCAGCCATTAGTGCTGGTTGTGTCGGGCAAGGGGCTGTGTCAGCCATGGTGTGTCGGGTTTCCCTGTTGGGAAGCACACACCCTCCACCCTAGCCTCTTTTGTGTCACAATCTTTGGACAAGTGGTTGTTGTTTTGCTAAGTGGGTGGCAAGTTGTGGACAAGTGGTTTGGGGTGCTAGCATGTGGCATAACCCTTGGACAAGTGTGTTAGGGGTGTGTGCCACCTTGCTTTGCTTTCCCCCTTCACCACTTAGTATATGAACAAACCCCTCCTTTGCTTTCTTGGCTCTTTGGTTCCTTTAGTTGCTTTCTTACCTTTGGTGGTCGAGCTAGGAGAAGAGTGGAGCAAGTGGTGTCCAATGCTGCTAGCGTCTTGGGCGACACACCTTGCTAGCTTACCCCTTACCTTCTCTTGTGGTAGGTATCTCTCCCTTTCCTTGGCATCTTCATCATCATCATCATCATCATCTTCTTCTTCTTCCTTCTCTTCTACCATGGTGTTTACAAGTTGTTCTTCTTTGTGTTTGTAGAAGCTGGTGCGTTGGAGCTTGGAGCTTTAGAGCTTGAGTGGGGTTACATAACCCCTAACCCTACCTATACTACTTCTTTTTCATGTTGTATTCTTTATGTGCTATCTTGATCGACCATGTCATCTTTTAGCTATGTTTCTTGCTTTAATGGCTATAAGGTTGCTTTATATGTACCCTAGACGTTGTGCAGAAGGTTATCTTGGGTTGCCTTGGGTTGGTCGAACCATGGATGTGGAGTTCCTTGGGAAAAAACCCTCTCTCACTTAGTTGTTGAGAGGTGAGCTTAGGGTCTCCAAATCCAATGGTGAGTGGAGTTTTGGGTTGGTTGGTCGATATGGTGATGGACCTCCTTGTTTCTTGATAGATGATAGAAGTTGTGCAACACCCCTCTCTCACTTAATTGTCTTGAGAGGTGAGCCAACTCTCTTAAACTCTTAGGGATTCTTGGTGGAAGTCTTGAGGTTGAAGATGACCAACCCATCATTGTGGCGATCGAATCGCGAAAACAAGATCAACAGATTAAGAAGCAATTAACTAGCAGCGGAATTATTTAAACTCACGAAAAATTTAGAACTTTTTGTAAAGAGATCTATAAATGCTAAAGCTCTTTCATAAAGAAACATGATAAGTTGTTTACAACATGATTTATAATTACATCTCTGTAAAACCCCATCTCGAGTGATTACCACATCAATTGCTCTGTTATCTATACAAAGTAAGATACAAAAATCTTGAGGCATTAAGCCAAAATCTCAGATCTACTTTAAACATATACTGACTCCTAGGACCTGAGAGTACAGAGACGACACATAGGACATGCTATTTACAAGACTTGATAGACAGTGTCTCCACCTGAGAATCACTGTTGTTCCTGATGTTGCTGCTACTGCTGTTGTTCACCCTCTGATGGATTCCTTCATCCTCGGCGTCTACCTAAAAAGTCAAATCCCACGGGGGTGAGACAATTGAATAATTGTCACAGCGAGAGTTATAAATCTCCGCCAGAAGCTTTGTTATTGCAATAGAGAAATAACAATAAGCAATAGAACTTTAAACATTCAACAACAGGTTTAACATTGTATAAACTAAGTGAAGCGACATTCTCTTAAGCAATCATTTCAATTATAGCCTAATTGGATAACAAGGCATATAACAATAAGGAATATAAAGAACATGTATACTAGTTATTCAACTAGAACATTATAAACAATGTATCATAAATCATTGTTTCTCGTAGTTCAACCTAAGCAGTTATGCTACACGGCTGATTTATGTTTTTCAAACATTGTTACGAAATCGCAATCGGTACCATACATAGGTCATCAGAAGAGCCGAATTCCTATGACCTCATCTTCCTCAGTCAGTATGAGGATCAACATGCAGGACATCTTGTGTCTCTGCTATAATAGCTTTCTAGGGTATTCTAGCAACTTCGCTATTAGAGTTACAGTGGCATTCTGTACTCTCTTCGTCATCGAGGGATTTCTTATTTATCTCACACCGATGCGGTATTAACAACATCATCAGGAGATTAGTGATACATCATCCCGACATAAATATATAATGAAGGATTGATGGATTAAAGGTACATCTTACATCAAATCCTACATTAGGACGTAAGGATATTCGCGTCCATAACCCCCACATACTCAAAAGTATGCTCTCCAGGAGTTCCCTTAGGAAAACCTGTTTCACCATCATTAAACTTCTGACAATGATGGATCTATGGTCAGGGCTCTACATGATATCATTAAACTCGATTATTTAAGTACTTTATGGTATTCTTTTAGCATTAGACATTTTTTTAGACATAAACCATTAAAACAATTGCTATAAAGAAAAGGTACTAATTGTATCAAGCTTATTTCACATCCAGTTATCATTGGGATATCAATCCCTAACCATCTCATCATTATGATTTAGGAACATGGGTGTTTAAATACTTAGATCATCATAACACTTGTTACCAAGTGACATATAGTCATCAAGTCATTTAACAACATGACCTTGATTGTAACAATGTAGATAATTCTCATATGTTACCACTTACCAGGCAACATAGTATATCATTACTCTTAAAGCTTATAAAGTGCTTTCAATGAACACGACATCATAACCCTTACCTGGCTATGATCACCATTTCATAAAAACCTGCATGGTTATTTGATAATTGGCAATTTATCTTATCAACATATTGCAAAACAGAGATAACCTTTCAATTCAATTAAGGTTATTCAACCCCTTTATCTTAATTAGGAATAGTGATTCCTATTTCACACTTCAATCATAGAGTTTCATGCTTAAAAGTATAACCCATAATTAGGGTTTTACTATTCATTCCATTACATCACTCTAGATTAGGGTGTACTATTCACATTACATCATATTACCCTAGATTAGGGTTTACAATTCACATTACAGTGGAATAAGATCATAACAACATTATGTATGAGGATCACTTCCATTAATGCCCTCAAATTAGATTAAGATTCATTAATCATCATAATTAGGGTTTCCATGATCTCACTATGAAGGATCATACCCTAATTAGGTACATTCCTACATATTGGAAACTTGTTATTTGATTCTTTTTTATATGAGGAGTCTTCTCTCTCCTCTTACTATTAGATGATGTTTACATCACTCTTGATTAGGTTAAGTCAAATCAACCTTGACAACATAAATCATGTCATCACCATTATGGTCATTAGGGTTTACTTGATTAATGGGGTATTAATCACACTATCCCATCAAGGGTACTTTTGTAATGTTCACCCTTGGTCATAACATGCATTAATCCACTAATTACTTGGTACCGTTTGGTCCCTTTTACTTTTAAAACCGTTTGATAAAGTACACACTCAAGACCGTTTGTCCAAGGTGGGGTGAAGATTGTTTGGTCTTGTTGACCGTTTGGTCAAGTTTGACCTTGAAACCACATGGGAAATTTGATCTTGAAACCGCATGGTCACCAAATGGTTTTGGGATCGTTTGGTCCCAAACGGTCAAGACCGTTTGGTCCAAACCACCTAAAAACCGCATGGACCAAAAAGTATCTCAACCCCTCCAATTGAGCTAGGGTTTCCAAGGTTGAACCCCTCAATCATTCATGCAATGGTTAGACACTTATCAATTGAGTCAATTAGGTCAACCCTCAACTGATTTGACTCTCAATTGACCCTCAATTGATTACCAATTAGGGTTTGGATTGATTGGATTAGGGGTTGGAATCGATCACCCTTCAACATATATCAACATGAGTCTAATTGATGTTGAACCCATTGAACCATCATTCAATTTGGTCATGACCTGACCCCAAACAGTCTTGGGTTCGTTTGGACATCCTCCAAACAGTCTTGAGACCGTTTGTTCAAGTCAACATCAAAATCCAAGTCATTCTCTTAAGGGTTGAACCCTAGATTTGGTCACCAAATCAGCACTTAATTGCTCAACCACTTGGTATCATTGGACCCTCAATTGGTCAACCCCACTTAACCCTAGACCTCCAAATGGTCGTGGGTGATTACCAAACGGTCTTGAGACCGTTTGGGTGATCCCCAAATGGTTTTGAAACCGTTTGGGTCACTCAACCGAAACTTCAACATGATTGCATTGTTGAAATCAGCAATAAGCTCGATTAGGGTTTAGGTGACTAATGGGACTTCAATTGGTGATTTAGTTGGAATTAGATGATGATTTTTGGTGGGTGATTAGTCCATATTATGTAAAACAGTCTTACAAACGGTCAATGCATGGTCAATGCATCCAAACGGTCTTGAGACCATTTACTCCCATGCGTTCTTGGTTGAAACTGTTTGCTTTCAAACAGTTTTGAAACCATTTGCTCCCAAACGGTTTGGGAAACCGTTTGAGCAAGAGGTGGGAAACCGTTTTCTAAAGCAAGATTAGGATAAACTTTGGAAATAACATCATCATCTTCTACCTCAAGAACAGGGGCTGTTCTTCACGGATTTGCTAGCAAGAACACTTAGAAGTGTCTAAAGGAAGAAGAACAAGCAACGTTTTCATGAAAGGAAGATGCATAAGCAAAACTTAAGGTTAGAGTTATAAAACCCGCCTCTAGGACTGATCCCGAGCTCCAAGCTTCGTAGATTTAATGGTGGCTTGAGCTCGAAAGGTCATCCAAGGTCCGTTCCTCAAGATTTGGATGGAGAAGATGGCTAGAAAGAAGAGTTGTGTAAGGAAAACTAACAAACCAACCTTGTAGTAGGATTTCCTCCAAGAATTCGAGCTAGGTGATGGTCAAAACTTACCCAAACCAGCTTGGTCGTCCTCCTTTGCTCCTGAGCTACTCCTTAGTCAGCCAAAGCAAAAGATGTGAAAAGGAAATAAGGGAAACATTCCCTTGCTTTGTGGAAAAAGAGTTGCTTATATATTTTTGGGTATTTTCAAGGCAAGGAAGATTATTTCCTTTATTTCTCAACTATATCCACCAAGTCCTTCTCCACTTCTTGGCCACGTCTCTCCATTATTTACTTAAGCAAAACTCCTTCCTTATCCAAGGTTAACGGAAAAGAAGCCAATTACCTTAATAAGTTATATATATAAAAGGACCATTTTGCATAAAACTTGGTTATTTAGATATTAAGGTTATCTTTCTTATTTGATCATTCAAATGAGGTGCCCTCCTCATTTTCTTTGCTCTACGTGATGGCAAGAGTCATGAAAGATACTTTAGATGGTATATTTTACATGTTGCACCCTAAGTTTTGGGTAAATTGCACTTTACACCAAAACTAGGTTTTAAAGCACAAGGATTGCTCTGCAAGCTATATATTGGTGCCCAAGCTTGTGGAATCCATTCCACCAAATCATATTCATTATTATGATGTCTCAACATCAGAGGAATATCTTAAAATGTGCAATTTGCAAGTTAACCCCTCTAATTGGGTAATTTGCACTTTAGTCCATTTTTAATCAAAACAATATTACAACATTGTTCAAAAGGGACTGAAAAAGAAATATAAGTTCCTCAGAAGCTTTAATTACATAATCAAAAGATAACCACAAGCATTTAATTACATATTTAAGCAAAACACCTAGGATTAATTCATAACCTAGGTCAGGGATGTTACAAATTATCCACCCCTTCTAAGGATTTCATCCTCGAAATCAACAAAACATATTAAGAGAAAATGACAGTGTATTTCCTTCTCATATCTTCCTCTAGTTCCCATGTGGCTTCTTCAACACCACGGTGATTCCAGAGGACTTTCACAAGACTTACGTCTTTCTTTTTCAGCTTTTTAATTGTTTTATCAAGGATTGACACTGGTCCTTCCTCATAAGACACATCATCATTCAGTTCTACTTCCATAGGTTGCAGAACTGATTCTGTATCAGGGTGACATTTCCTCAGCATGGAAATGTGGAACACAGGGTGTAACTTCTGTAACTCTGATGGTAACTCTAGCTTATAGGCTACTCTGCCAATCCGTTCAAAGATTGGATAAGGCCCCATAAACCTAGGAGCTAACTTCCCTTTCCTTCCAAATCTCAGAATTCCTTTCCAGGGTGAGACTTTGCGATACACTATGTCTCCAACCTGGAATTCTAAATGTCTACGACGCTTATCATCATATGATTTCTTCCTATCCTGTGCAATCTTTATCTGTTGTTGTATTACTTTAATCTTCTCTGTGGTTTGCTGCATAAAATCAGGACCTAATAGTTGGTATTCACCAGTTTCATACCAACATAGGGGTGATCTACAATGTCTACCATACAAAGCTTCATAAGGTTCCATGTCAATGCTATGTTGATAGCTATTGTTGTAGGCAAACTCTATCAATCTTAGGTGCATATCCCAACTCCCCGTAAACTGAAGAACACATGCTCTAAGCAAGTCTTCTAAAGTCTGTATAGTCCTTTTTGGCTGTCCATCAGTCTGAGGATGAAAGGCTGTACTAAACCTTAACTGTGTGCCTAAAGCTGTATGAAGTCGCTCCCAAAAATGACTCATAAACTGGGGACCTCTATCAGAAACAATGGTAACTGGGACTCCGTGCAGTCGCACTATCTCATCAGCATATAACTGTGCCAGCTTCTCAGCAGAATAGGTTGTTTTGACAGGCAAGAAATGTGCTGTCTTAGTTAACCTATCAACTATTACCCAAATGGAATCATGTCCTTTGTTTGTCCTGGGTAGGCCAACAACAAAGTCCATGGTTACATGATCCCACTTCTACTATGGTATGGGCAAGGGTTGCATTGTTCCTGCAGACTTCTGGTGTTCAACTTTAACTTGCTGACACACAGAACACCGCATAACAAACTTAGCAACGTCCTTCTTCATTCCAGGCCACCAATACATATCTTTTAAATTTCAATACATCTTTGTGCTTCATGGATGCATATCACACATCGAAGAATGAGCTTCTTCCAGGACTAACTTCCTCAAGTTATCCACATCTGACACTATTATCCTACCATGATAACAGGCTACTTGGTCATCAGAGTCATAGAAACCATCTCGTTTCTCACTACCATACTCCGATCTGATCTGTTGAACTGCAGCATCAACATTCTGTGCCTCCTTGATCTGCTTTCTCAGAGTAGGTTTTATATGCATCTCTGCTAATAACCCGACTAACAATGATACTTTCAACTGTACATTGTCTTGCCTTAAGGAGATAAGCATATCTCTCCTAGAGCATACCAAGGAATTCAGTTGTGCTCTATCTAAGGCTGGTGTTGCTGATTTCCTACTCAAAGCATCGGAAACCACATTGGCCTTCCCTGGATGGTAATCAATTGTACAATCGTAGTCCTTAATTAACTCCATCCAGTGGCGTTGCCTCATGTTAAGCTCATGCTGAGAAAAGATATACTTAAGGTTCTTATGATCAGTGAAAATCTAGAATGTCTCTCCATAGAGAAGTGTCTCCAGATCTTCAAGGCATGAACCACAACATCTAGTTCTAGATCGTGTGTCGGATAATTCTCCTCGTGTTTCTTAAGCTGTCGGGAAGAAAAAGAAATCACTTGTTTATCCTGCATCAACACACATCCTAGCCCATTTTTAGAGGCATCACAGAAAACTATATATCATTTTCCTTGTTCAGGTAACACAAGCACATGTGCACTTGTCAACCTCTCCTTCAACAACTGAAAAGATTGCCGAAACTTATCACTCCAAACAAAAGGAACATCCTTCCTGGTCAACTTGGTCAAGGGTAAGGCTATGGAACTGAAGTTCTTAATGAACCTCCAGTAATAGCCTGCCAACCCTAAGAAACTATGGAGCTCTGTCGCTGTCGTCGACTACTCCCATTATAGAATAGATTCTACCTTTTTAGGGTCAACACGAATACCTGAGGTAGATATCACGTGTGCAAGGAAAGATACTTCCGGCAACCATAACTCACACTTGCTAAACTTAGCATATAACTTGTGTTCTCTTAGCAAGGTTAGAGCTTGACGAAGATGCTATTCATGCTGCTGAGCATCTCTACTATAGATCAGAATGTCATCTATGAAG
This sequence comes from Alisma plantago-aquatica, assembly GCA_963693085.1. Classification (NCBI taxonomy): domain Eukaryota; kingdom Viridiplantae; phylum Streptophyta; class Magnoliopsida; order Alismatales; family Alismataceae; genus Alisma; species Alisma plantago-aquatica. The sequence goes on from OY856411.1 coordinate 697,607,492, forward strand.
ACAACAACACACTGATCGAGAAAAGGTCGGAAGATTCTATTCATGAGTTCCATAAATGCAGATGGTGCATTTGTTAGTCCAAATGACATAACTGTGAACTCATAGTGACCATACCTTGTCCTGAAGGAAGACGTGGGTATGTCACTATCCTTAATACAGAGTTGATGATATCTCGATCTCAAATATATCTTTGAGAAGACGGTTGCACCACGCAACTGGTCAAAAAGATCATCAATCCTCGGCAGAGGATACTTATTCTTTATTGTTACTTTATTTAACTATCTATAGTCAATGCACAACTCCATTGACCTGTCTTTCTTCTTAACAAAGAGGATTGGAGCACCCCAGTGTGAAATACTCTCGGATGAAACCCTTTTCAAGCAACTCTTGCAGTTGTTTGTTGAGTTCTGCCATCTCAGCAGGCGCCGTCTTATATGGTGTTTGTGCTATAGGTTGCGTGCCTAGAATTAGATTGATTTCAAAATCAATTTCCCGAGGCGGTGGCACACCTGGAAGTTCTTCAGGAAATACATCTTCAAATTCCCTGACTACAGGAACTTCGACAGGGTTAGGACTATCCATGTTAGTATCTACCACATGGGCCAAGAATGCATAACATCCTTGCCTCATCAGCTTCTCAGTAACCATAGCTGACACAAGACAGGTGGGTAGAATCTTTCTCTCTCCTTAAAAGATCCATGTGTCACTATCATCAACAAACACAGCTTGCTTGGATTCACAATCCAAGACAACCCTATACCTTTCTAAGGTATCCATCCCAAGGATTATATCAAATCCATGCATCTCAAGTGGTATAAGATCCACTTGAATGCGATGTTCAGAAAAGAAGAGGATGCAGGGAGAACATACCTCCTGCAACACAGTAGATCCCCTTAACGGAGTTTCTAGCAACAAACTATCTGCTCTATGACTTATAGTCAAGTTGTAGTTAAAAATCACTCTTTGAGTGATAAAGGAGTGCATAGCATCCGGTTCAATTAAAACAAATACAGCGCAAGATGTATATATATCAGAGTATAACAATTCCATCTGACGTGCCACAACCCGAGGGTTGATCACTGCATCAGGTGGATTCATCGTGTAAAATCTTACTGTTGCTTGTGGTTGATTCGGTGCTCGCTGACTAGGTGTCAATGATCCAGCTTGGGACGCTTGTCCACGTTCTCTAGCATTACCTGGAAGCTATCGCCTTTGGGATCCTTGCTGACTCTGCCTCTGAGGTTGAGTTACACTCACTTCTCTAGCTCTATAGTCTTTCATCAGATGTCCCATCTTTCCACATATATAACAACTTCTATTCAGTTGTTGTGGTCTGGGTGGTCCGGTAACCGACATAGATGTTGAACTGTGAGCTCCTTCTAGTGGTAGGCTTCGTCCCCTACCCCTATTCGACGTCCACTGTGTCTGGGTACTGAATCTAGGTGGCGGTGCAGGCGCAGAAAACCTAGGTTTCTTAAATTCTTTAGATGAATATCCTTGGAACTAAGGATACATCCTCTTGTTCTAGGTCTGTCTCTTCTCTGCTATAGACCTCTCTACCCTTTTGACAGACTCCACGAAAGTAGCAAACCTTTCTCTGTTCTCTAGGGTAGACACATGAGTAGTCAACTCAACGTTCAACCCTTTCTCAAAACGCCTAATCCTTTCTTCATCTATAGCTTCCATGTGCGGACAGAACCACAACAGCTCCATGAACTTAGCCTCGTACTCGCTAATGTTCATTGGACCTTGTCTTAATCTCTCAAACTGAGAGATTTTCTCATCCAGAAACGTCTTAGGGAAATATCTATTGATAAATTCCCATTGGAAAACTTCCCATGCAACCTCTACACCAGGCCTTTTCTGTTCTTCCATGGTCCACCAATGACCAGCACTCCCTTTGAGAAGATATACAACATGTTTAACCTTATCGACTTCTGGGATGTTCAGGATTCTAAAGGCCTTCTGTAGTTTAGTTAACCACAAGTCGGCATGTGCTGGGTCAGCTGTTCCAAAATACTCCGTGGCTCCAACTCGGCGAAGTCGTTCAAACGTCTTGTCGATTCATTGTCCGTCAGGATGGGTAGGTGCCCGAGGTGTAGGTATAGGCATCCTATCAGTCATGTGTGTCATAGCAGTCATAAACTGCCCAAACATGGCTTGAACGGTTGGGTTCCCCATGTCAGTTGGATTGAACTGGGGTGGTTCAGGCACATGTTCTTCTCTATCTGGGTCTCTTGCACCTCTTCTCGGTGCAACAACACTACTCTCTGCAACATGTTCTTCGTGAGGTCCAGACATATTTAGTTTTATCTTCTTTTCCTGAGGAGAAGAAGACACTATCAGATATACTGGAAGACACTAGAACAAACTCGACATCCTAAGTCCTATGTCTCTGTAGACTCAGCAAACCTAGAGCTCTGATACCACTTAATTGTGGCAATCGAATCGTGAAAACAAGATCAACGTATGCGGAAGCGATTAACTAGCAGCGGAATTATTAAAAATCACTAAAAATTTAAAATTGTTTGTAAAGAGATCTATAAACGATAAAACTCTTTCATAAGGAAACATGACAAGTTGTTTACAACATGATTCATCATTACATATCTGTAAAATCCCATCTCGAGTGATTACCACATCAATTTCTCTGTTATCTGTACAAAGAAAGATACAAAAATCTCGAGGCATTAAGCCAAAATCTCAGATCTACTTTAAACATCTACTGACTCCTAGGACGTGAGAGTACAGAGACGACACATAGGACATGTTATCTACAAGACTTGACAGACAGTGTCTCCACCTGAGAATCACTGCTGACCCTGATGTTGTTGCTGCTGCTGTTGTTCACCCTCTGATGGATTACTTCATCCTCGACGTCTACCTAAAAAGTTGAATCCCACAGGGGTGAGACAATTGAATAATTGTCCCAGCAAGAGTTATAACTCTCTGCCAGAAGCTTTGTTATTGCAACAGAGAAATAACAATAAGCAATAGAACTTTAAACATTCAACAACATGTTTAACATTGTATAAACTAAGTGAAGCAACATTCTCTTAAGCAATCATTTCAATTATAGCCTAATTGTATAACAAGGCATATATCAATAAGGAATATAAAGAACATGTATACTAGTTATTCAACTAGAACATTATAAACAATGTATCAGTAATCATTGTTTCTCGTAGTTCAACCTAAGCAATTATGCTACAAGGTTGATTTATGTTTTTCAAACATTGCTATGCCATGAGGAGATGAGATACACCTCTCATACTCCAACCGACCATTATGAAATCACAATCGGTACCATACATAGGTCATCAGAAGAGTCGAGTTCCTATGAACTCATCTTCCTCAGTCAGTGTGAGGATCAACATGTAGGACATCTTGTGTCTCTGCTATAATATCTTTCCAGGGTATTCTGGCAACTTCACTATTAGAGTTACAATGGCATTCTGTACTCTCTTCGTCAACGAGGGATTTCTTGTTTATCTCACACCGATGCGGCATTAACAACATCATCGGGAGATTAGTGATACATCATCCCAGTATAAATATATAATGAAGGATTGATGGATTAAAGGTACATCTTACATCAAATCCTACATTAGGACGTAAGGATATTCTCATCCATAACCCCCACATACTCAAAAGTATGCTCTCCAGGAGTTCCCTTAGGAAAACCTGTTTCACCATCATTAAACTTCTGACAATGATGGATCTATGGTCAGGGCTCTACATGATATCATTAAACTCGATTATTTAAGTACTTTATGGTATTCTTTTAGCATCAGACATGTTTTCAGACATAAACCATTAAAACAATTGCTATAAAGAAAAGGTACTAATTGTATCAAGTTTATTTCACATCCAGTTATCATTGGGATATCAATCCCTAACCATCTCATCATTATGATCCAGGAACATGGGTGTTTAAACCCTTAGATCATCATAACACTTGTTACCAAGTGACATATAATCATCAAGTCATTTAACAACATGCCTTTGACTGTAACAATGTAGATAATTCTCATATGTTACCACTTACCAGGCAACATAGTATATCATTACTCTTAAAGCTTATAAAGTGCTTTCAATGAACATGACATCATAACCCTTACCTGGCTATGATCACCATTTCATAAAAACCTGCATGGTTATTTGATAATAGGCAATTTATCTCTATATCAGCATATTGCAAAACAGAGATAACCTTTCAATTCAATTAAGGTTAATCAACCCCTTTATCTTAATTAGGAATAGTGATTCCTTATTTCACACTTCAATCATAGAGTTTCATGCTTAAAAGCATAACCCAGAATTAGGGTTTTACTATTCATTCCATCACATCACTCTAGATTAGGGTTTACTATTCACATTACATCATATTACCCTAGATTAGGGTTTACTATTCACATAACAGTGAATTAAGATCATAATAACATTATGTATGAGGATCACTTCCATTAATGCCCTCAAATTAGATTAAGATTCATTAATCATCATAATTAGGGTTTCCATGATCTCACTATGAAGGATCATACCCTAATTAGGCACATTCATACATATTGGAAACTTGTTACTTGATTCTTATTTATACGAGGAGTCTTCTCTCTCCTCTTACTATTAGATGATGTTTACATCACTCTTGATTAGGTTAAGTCAAATCAACCTTGACAACATAAGTCATGTCATCACCATTATGGTCATTAGGGTTTACTAGATTAAGGGGGTATTATTCACACTATCCCATCAAGGGTACTTTTGTAATGTTCACCCTTGGTCATAACATGCATTAATCCACTAATTACTTTGTACCTTAATCACTTTAAGTATCTATAAGGTTTAGGTTAATCAAATACTAAACCATCTTGACCATTAAGGCATCAAACGTTCTTTCCCTTTTTAGACCCCAAACGGTCTTGCACTTCAAACCCCCAAACGGTCTTAGATGGACCTTGAAACCATTTGGTGGTGTTGACGTTTGGTCCCTTTGACTTTTAAAACCATTTGATAAAGTACACACTCAAGACCGTTTGCCCAAGGTGGGGTGAAGACCGTTTGGTGTTGTTGATCGTTTGGTCTTGTTGACCGTTTGGTCAAGTTTGACCTTGAAACTGCATGGGCAATTTGATCTTGAAACTGCATGGTCACCAAACGGTTTTGGGATCGTTTGGTCCCAAACTATCTTGAGACCGTTTGGACTCAAACGGTCTTGAGACCGTTTGGTCCAAACCACCTCAAAACCGCATTGACCAAAAAGTATATCAACCCCTCCAATTGAGCTAGGGTTTCCAAGGTTGAACCCCTCAATCGTTCATGCAATGGTTAGCCACTTATCAATTGAGTCAATTAGGTCAACCCTCAACTGATTTGACCCTCAATTGACCCTCAATTGATCACCAATTAGAGTTTGGATAGATTGGATTAGGGTTTGGAATCGATCACCCTTCAACATATATCAACATGAGTCTAATTGATGTTGAACCCATTGAACCATCATTCAATTTTGTCATGACCTGACCCCAAATGGTCTTGGGATCGTTTGTACATTCTCCAAACGGTCTTGAGACCATTTTCTCAAGTCAACATCAAAAGCCAAGTCATTCTCTTAAGGGTTGAACCCTATATTTGGTTACCAAATCAGCACTTAATTGCTCAACCACTTGGTATCATTGGACCCTCAATTGGTCAACCCCACTTAACCCTAGACCTCCAAATGGTCTTGGGTGATCACCAAATGGTCTTGAGACCGTTTGGGTGATCCCCAAATGGTTTTGAAACCGTTTGGGTCACTCAACCCAAACTTCAACATGATTGCATTTTTGAAATCAGCAATAAACCCGATTAGGGTTTAGGTGACTAATGGGCCTTCAATTGGTGATTTACTTGGAATTAGATGATGATTTTTGGTGGGTGATTGGTACATATTATTTAAAACAATCCTTCAAACGGTCAAAACCTGGTCAACACATCCAAATGGTCTTGAGACCGTTTAATCCCATGCGTTCTTGGTTGAAACCGTTTGCTTTCAAACAGTTTTGAAACCGTTTGCTCCCAAATGGTTTGGGAAACCGTTTGAGCAAGAGGTGGGAAACCGTTTGCTAAAGCAAGATTAGGATAATCTTTGGAAATAATATCATCATCTTCTACCTCAAGGACAGGGGCTGTTCTTCACGGATTTGCTAGCAAGAACACTTAGAAGTGTCTAAAGGAAGAAGAACAAGCAACATTTTCATGAAAGGAAGATGCATAAGCAAAACTTAAGGGTTAGAGTTATAAAACCCGCCTCTAGGACTGATCCAGAGCTCCAAGCTTCATAGATTTAATGGTGGCTTGAGCTCCAAAGGTCGTCTAAGGTCCGTTCCTCAAGATTTGGATGGAGAAGATGGCTAGAAAGAAGAGTTGTGTAAGGAAAACTAACAAACCAACCTTGTAGTAGGATTTCCTCCAAGAATTCGAGCTAGGTGATGGTCAAAACTTACAAAACCAGATTGGTCTTCCTCCTCTGCTCCTGAGATTCTCCTTAGATGGCCAAATAAAAAGATGAGAAAAGGAAATAAGGGAAACGTTCCCTTGCTTTGTGGAAAAAGAGTTGCTTATATATTTTTGGGTATTTTCAAGGCAAGGAAGATTATTTCCTTTATTTCTCAACTATATCCACCAAGTCCTTCTCCACTTATTAGCCACGTTTCTCCCTTCTTTCCTTAAGAAAAACTCCTTCCTTATCCAAGGTTAAAGGAAACGAAGCCAATTACCTTAATAAGTTATATATATGAAAGGACCATTTTGCATAAAACTCAGTTATTTAGATATTAAGGTTATCTTTCTTATTTGATCATTCAAATGAGGCGCCCTCCTCATTTTATTTGCTTTACTTGATTCCAAGAGTCATGAAAGATACTCTAGATGGTATATTTTACATGTTGCACCCTAAGTTTTGGGTAAATTGCACTTTACACCAAAACTAGGTTTTAAAGCACAAGGATTGCTCTACAAGCTATATATTGGTGCCCAAGCTTCTGGAATCCATTCCACCACATCATATTCATTCTTATGATGTATAAACATCAGAGGAATATCTTAACATGTGCAATTTGCAAGTTAACCCCTTTAATTGGGTAATTTGCACTTTAGTCCATTTTAATCAAAAGAATATTACAACATTGTTCAAAAGGGACTGAAAAAGAAATATAAGTTCCTCAGAAGCTTTAATTACACAATCAAAAGATAACCACAAGCATTTAATTACATATTTAAGAAAAACACCTAGGGTGAATTCATAACCCAGGTCAGGGATGTTACAATCATGGTCTTTGAACCCTTGCACGATACCCATTTGATGTGTTTTGCCCGATATGAACCTCTACCCAAGATGATGTTGTTGGGCGATATGCCTTTGACTGATATGGACCTTTGCCTTAGAGGGAGTTGTTGGACGTTATGCCTTTGGCCGATAGAATGCTTGGTAGACATCCCTTCTTGGTGCCTTAACCAATAGAGGGTCCCAAACCCTAGCTTGAATGATAGGCTACCTTGGGTGCCATGGTGTTGTTTGATGGATGGCAGCAGTGTGCCTTGGGCGGTATGAGAGTTTCCTTGGGAACCATGTTGTGCTATCCAAGGGGTTGCTTGTTGGGCGGCAGGGTTTTGACCTTGGGCATTATGGTTGTAGGCGACATAATCTTGATGGTTGCCCGATATGGAAATTCTAACCCTAGCTTGGGTGATATAGTGTCTTGGACGATAGGGTGAAGGTGCTTCCCGACACACTCTTGTACCAGGATGCCCGATATCCTCTTGGTTCTTGGCTGCATGACACACCTTTGGTTCTAGTCTGCTTGATAGCCTCCTTGTGCATGGGTGCACATTTTGCTTGTGGCCGGTATGTGTGGCTTGGCGCCCTAGGTTTTGTGGTGCCCTATATCCTTTGGGCAAGGGATAGTGATACCTACCACACCTTTGGTGAGGGTAGGCGACACCTTTGGTGAGGGATATACCTAGCCCGAGATCCCTAGATAGGTTGTGAGCAGTGACATGTTTGTTACCTAAGGTTGATGTAAGTAAGATCATCCTTAGGGGAGGTTGTGTTCATGATGTCAGGAGAGATAGGGCATGATGGATGCTCACAGTTTGGTAACTTTAATATGAGTTGATTGGCTTACCATCTATAACTTTATGCTTCATGTTTCGTAATAATGAATGTTGTTTCAAATCATATGCATCCCAAATCTTAATGGAATGATAATCATAACATGTGCTCTAAAGATCTATGTTGGGTGATCAAGTTATCTCTCTTGATATGCATACTAACAATGCATGTGTTATCAAAGAATTCATAGCCAGGTAAGAGTTATGGAGGTATATGTGTTTTGTAGAACATTGAATAGTGATACTCCTTGTTGATGAGATAACATGTTTTTCCAGTATGATGAGAAAGGTTTGGTGACTTGATAAAGGCTGAGTGCCTGATTGAGGTGTTATCCTCTAGTTGTGATATGAGGGATTGATATCCCATGATGATGAAGGCCTTGAGAGGCAGTGGCATTATGTGATGAGGGATTGAGGTCCCATGGTTGCAACATCCCTGACCTGGGTTACACCTTAACCATAGGAGTTTTACTTAAGTAAGTCATTTATATTCTTGTCTTTATCTTTTGAAAAGTAATTAAGATTAAAGGATAGTTTATGTTTCAATTTTGGTCCTATGTGAATAATGTTGAAGCAATATTTGCTTGTTTTGGACTAAAGTGCAATTTACCCAATATAAGGGGTTACCTTGTGAAATGTTACATGATAAATGTTCCTCAAGTACTTTAGCATCATAATAATGAGAAGGATGCTAAGGGATGGTTTGTGGAAGCCTAAATTCCAAGAAGGGGTTTGGTTGAATAATACTTGTACATTGAATACTAGTTTTGGTGTGATTTGCATTTACCCAAAACCTAGGGTTGAATATGTAAAATACCACCTCAAGAGTGTCCCTAATATCTCTTGGTATCATTTATAGAAAATAAAAAGAAATGGGAATCTTGTTTGAACCATATTTGAGAAATGATACTCTTGATAATAAAATAATCAAGAAATAAGCATAATTGAAATCCTAAGTTATTTTGCAGCAAAAATATATAAATTAAATGAAGTGCCCATCAACTAAAAAGATATGGGTGAAATCCTATAATGGAATGGAAGCCAAAATACCTTTATAGGCGCCGAAATTCCTAAGTAGGTGAAAATATCTACCTACATTTTTTATTGAAAAGTAATGTCCACTAAAATAAAGGTGCTAATGGATAATAGTATTATATTCATTAAGGAGCTTAATGGCCAACTATAATTCAAGGGTAATTCAAAGGAATTTGAAGATAAGAAGGATAGATTCGAAGACAAGAAAGTGGAGGGGGCATATGGCAAGGAAAGTTGATGACTTCCCTCTGACTTTCTCTCTCCTAAGAATTCAATTATATACACTCAATTATCCACTACTTGAAAGGCTATTTTCACAATACACATTCACTCCCCAACTTAGGCGAACGACCAAGGAAGAAAGGGAGAAGGAGGAGAGCGTTCCCCAAGCTTGGGGTAAGATCCATGGTCATCTTCAACCTTGGGTTGAAGGCTAAAATCGAGTTAGAACTCTTCTTTTCTTCTCTCTTCCATCTAATGCTCAACTTTGGCAATATTTTACATCAAAAGGGTTGAGAACGTGCCTTGGATAATTGGAGGATCTATCTTCACCATTAAATATGAAAATCTTGGAGCTTTGAAGTTGCTTTGAAGGCAGGTTATATAACTTGAACCCATTGATATTAGTATATGATTTCAATCTTGCAATATATGTTGATCTTTCCTTCTTCTCGAATTTTTCTTGAGTAATTGATGAATCAATGAATCCATTAGTTGTATGGACAGTAGAAATGGAGGTCTGAAGCTTGATGATGATGACATCATCTTAGCGCACACCTCTAGATCAACGATATCAAACGGTTTCAACTATGTATGGCCAAATGGTTTCAAACTGTTTAAAGTTCAAACAGTTTGAACACAACCTAAGCCAAACGGTTTCAAACCATTTCGTGTTCAAACGGTTTCAACCTAATCTAGTTCAAACAATATCAAACCATTTAGTGATCAAATGGTTTCAAACCGTTTCGTGTTCAAATGGTTTCAACCTAATCTAGGTCAAACGGTTTCAAACCGTTTAGTGATCAAACGATTTCAACCAAATCTAGTTTAAACAGTTTCAAACTGTTTAGAGGTTCCAAACCATTTGGAGACCAAAGAGATCCAAACCGTTTGAAGGTTAAAGGATCTCAAAGTGTTGAGAGACCAAATAGTCTCAAAACCATGCAAGGTCTAACAACCCTAATTTCAGGTAATGGTTTGAGAAACCCTAATTGATAAAGAATGGGAAACCCTAACCTTAATGAGGGAATAGTGGTGTTACCCTTGTATTGCATGGTGTTGATATGTAATTGATATGGTTGTTATCAAGTATACTAACTATGCAGGTATTATGAGATGATGAGTATTGCCAGGTATGAGCTATGATGTTTATTTGATAAAAATGCTTAATGGGCCTTGTGAGCCATTATATTATTTGTTGCCTAGTGAGAGGTGACAAGATGTTAATGGACCTTCTGAGCTATGTGAGATGCTTGTGTAACAAGTATCATGTATACCTTGGTCAGATGACCTGGAGGTAATAGTAACCTGATAAGTGATAACAATGTTCAATGATGAACTAAGGGTTTGAATACCCAGATCAAGTAAACATGATGATGATATTGTTGAGAATTCTTGGTAATGAGATAAGGGATTGAGATCTCAATCTTTTATAAAGTTTTAAAAAGTACATGATAGATGCATTACACTTTTCTTTGTAGCATTTGTCATAATAATACATGTTTGAAAACTTGGATGATGCTAAAAGAATATGGTAATGCACTTAATTAATCAAGTGAAATATTATCATGTAGAGCCCTAGCCATAGATCCATCATTGTCAGTAGCTGGTTATAGTGAAAAATGTTTTCCCACAGGATCTCCTGGAGGGCATATTTTTGAATATGTGGGGGTAATGGGCGTGAATATCCTTACACCCTAATGTGGGATTGACGTGAGATAAACACGAGATCTCTCAATCCTTCATTATATGTGCTGGGATGGATGTATCACAAATCTCCCGATGATGATTAATGCCAGATCGATGTGAGATAAACATGTAATCTCTCGATTGTGAAGAGAGTGCAGCCATCGCTGTAGCTTTATAGCGAAGTTTCCAGTATACCCTGGAAATCTATTTAGCCGTGACACTATATGTCCTACCTGTGGCCTCGCACTGACCGAGACGGATGAGGTCATGGAGTCCGGATCTTCCATTGACCTAGGTATGGAACCGATGCCTTACACCACCGTGGTCGATTGGAGTATGAGCGGTATACCTCATTTCCTCAGGGCATAAGTGTGATTGTAAAATGTAATCAACCCTGTAGCATATTTTCTTAAGGATGAAATACAGAAATCATTGATTGATGTTACATTTCTTAATGTATCCTAAAATGTATAAATGTTATACATGTTCTTCATATTCCTTGTTAAATAGATGATTTAATGCTTTATCATATATAGATGTAATGTTTTAAAGAATGATATTGCTCTATTCTGCTTAAGCAATGATTTATCATGCTTATTAATAATAAAAAAAATCCTCTACTCAATTTATTACTGCTTATCTGTAATGATAATATTATTGGCGGAGAGTTATATCTCTCACTGGGACATGGGTCTCACCCCATTGGTCACCAACATTTTTAGGTGGATGCAGATGAGTAGGAAGGGACCATACAGTAGGGGAAGGACAACGACATCAGGGACCACAGTAACATCTCAGGTGGAGATACTGATTGTCGTGTCTTGTAGATATGAGTCCTATGTGTCGTCTCTGTACTCTCAGGTCCTTGGAGTCAGTACTCAGTGTTTTCATGATCGGTCTGAAATGTTGGCTTGAATGCCTCGAGGTTTTATGTTGCTTATGTATAGTTTTGGCAAAGAAACTATTGTAAATATATTCCTCGAGAAGAGATGGCACATGGTATGTACAATGTGAACTATAATGTATGCAGTACTTTGGTTATCTTTATAAGAGTTTCTTGGAATTGAATCTCTTTGCAAAAGGTTTTAATTTGTAGTGATTTTTGTTATTCTGTTGATTATGGTTAATTCTGCAATTAATTACATAGTGACAGTCTAATTTGTTTTCGAATCATCACAAAGTTTTAGTATCAGAGCTTAAGGTTCGCTGAGTCTACAAAGACATAGGATTAAGGTTGTTGAGTCTGTTCTAGTGTCTTCCGGTTTATCTGATAGTGACTTCTGCTCTCAGGAGGAGGAGAAGAACTTAAAGATGGCTGGATCACACGAGGAACATGCTACTAAAAGTAGTATTGCTGCACCAGGAGGAGGTGCAAGGGGTTAGGCTAGAAAGGAACTAGTACTTGAGAATCCCCATCTTGACCAAGCTTCAATAGAAAACCCAACTTTCCATGCCCTCTTTGGGCAGTTCATGACAACAATGACACATATGGCAGATAGGATGCCACCACCTGCACCTAGGGCACCAGTCCCCTATGAGAGACATGGAGATGGAAAGACTTTTGAATGGCTTTGACGGGTAGGAGCCACTGATTATACTGGTACAACTAACCCAACAGACACAGACTTGTGGCTGAGTGAGCTGGAGAAGGCCTTCAGAATTCTTAATATCCCAGAAGATGAGAAGGTTAGGCATGCGATGTACCTTTTGAAAGGGAGTGCTGACCACTGGTGGGCCATTGAGGAAGAGAAACGACCAGGAGTTGAAGCCGAATGGAGAGAGTTCCAACGAGAGTTTGTTAGTAGATATTTTCCCAAGACTTACCTGAATGAGAAAATCTCTCAGTTTGAGCAGATAAGGCAAGGACCAATGAACATTAGTGAGTATGAAGCTAAGTTCATGGAGCTTCTATGGTTTTTTCCACACATGGCTACTACAGATGAGGAGAGGATTCAACATTTTGAGAAGGGTTTGAATGCTGATTTGACTACACTTGCATCTACTCTAGAGAATAGAGAGAGGTTTGCCACCTTTGTGGAGTCAGTTAGGCGAATAAAAGGTCCATGACTGAGAAACGTCAAACCAATAGTAAGAAAGAGTATACACAGTTCCAAGGACAGAGGTCTGAAAGTTTTAAGAAACCAAGGTTTTCTGCACCAACAGTACCACCAAGGTTCAATACTCAGATGCAGTGGACATCCAACAAGGGTAGAGGCCATAGTTTACCACCAGAAGGAGCCCACGACTCAGCATGAATGTCAGTAACATGACCATCTAGGTCACAGTGGGAGAACGTAAGATGTTATAAATGTGGGAAGATGGGACATCTGATGAAAGATTGTCTAGCTAGAGACGTGAGTGTAACCAAACCACTGAGATAGAGTCAACAAGGCTCTCAGAAGCGATAGTTTAGTAGTGGCACATGAGGACGTGGACAGGCATCCCAAGCTAGTTCATCTACACCCAACAATAGGGTGAGTGGTCGACAACCAACAACAGCAAGATTCTATGCTATGAATCAATCGGAAGCAGTGGTCAACCCACAAGTCGTGACAGGTCAGATGGAATTATTTCATTCTGATATGTCTTCATCCTACTTTGTATATGTTTTGATTGATCCAAGTGCTACACATTCCTTTATCACTCGAGAAGTGATTCATGACTGCAATATGACTGTCAGTCATAGAGCAGATAACTTGTTATTAGAAACTCCGTTAATTGGATCTACAGTGTTGCAGGAGGTATGATCTTCCTGTTTTCTTTCTTTTTCAGAATATAGCATTCAGGTGGATCTTATATCACTTGAGATGCATGGGTTCAACATAATCCTTGGGATGGACACCCTAGAAAAGTAAAAGGTTATCTTGGATTGCAGTTCCAAGCAGGTTATGTTCTCAGACAATGGTGATACATGTGTCTTTCAGGGGGACAAAAAGATTCTTTCAACATGTCTAGTGTCAGCAATGATAGCTGAGAAACTGTTGTGACAAGGATGTGAAGTATTCTTGGCACATGTGGTAGATACCAGAGCAGAGAGTCCTAGTCTTTCTGAAGTTCCGATTGTTAGGGAGTTTGAGGATGTGTTTCCTGAGGAACTTCCAGGTGTTCCTTCACCCCGAGAGATTGATTTTGAGATTAATATAATCCTGGGTACACAACCTATATCTCAAACACCATATAGAATGGCACCTGTTGAGATGGAAGAACTCAAGAAATAGTTACAAGAGTTGCTTGAAAAGGGTTTTATTCGACTGAGTACTTCACCTTCGGGTGCTCCGATTCTTTTTGTTAAAAAGTAAGATGGGTCTATCGATTATGCATCGACTATAGACAGCTAAACAAAGTAACCATAAAGAACAAATATCCTCTGCCAAGGATAGATGACTTGTTTGACCAGTTGCGTGGTGCAACTATATTCTCTAAAATAGATCTGAGGTCAGGATACCGTCAATTACACATCAAGGAGAGTGACATACCTAAATCAGACTTCAGAACAAGGTATGGTCACTATGAGTTCATAGTTATGTCGTTTGGACCAACTACTGCACCAGCTGCATTCATGGAACTCATGAACAGAATGTTTCGGCCATTCCTTGATCAATTCATAGTAGTCTTTATAGATGACATCCTGATTTACAGTAAAGATGATCAACAACATGAGCAACACCTCTGTCAGGCCCTGACTTTACTGAGAGAGAACAAGCTATACGCCAAGTTTAGCAAGTGTGAATTCTGGTTATCATAAGTGTCTTTACTAGAACACGTAATATCTGCCCCAGGTATCCGTGTTGATCCTAAAAAGGTAGAATCTGTCTTGGAGTGGGAACAACCAAATACACCAACGGAGATACACAGTTTTTTAGGACTGGCAGGCTACTATAGGAGGTTCATTAAGAACTTCAGTTCTGTAGCATTACCCCTAACTAGGTTAACCAAGAATTAGGTTCCTTTTGTCTGGAATGACAAGTGTCAACATTCTTTCCAGTTGTTGAAAGAAAGGTTAACAAGTGCGCCTGTGTTAGTGTTACCTGAGTAGGGAAAGGGGTATATTGTATTCTGTGATTCTTCTAAGAACGGTCTAGGATGTGTGTTGATGCAGGATAAACAAGTGATTTCTTTTACTTCTCGACATCATAAGAAATACAAGGAAATTATCCGACACATGATCTAGAATTGGATGTAGTGGTTCATGCGTTGAAGATCTGGAGACATTATCTCTATGGAGAGATTCCAGATTTTCACGGACCATAAGAACCTAAAATACATCTTTTCACAACACGAGTTGAATATGAGACAACGCCGCTGGATGGAGTTAATCAAGGACTACAATTGTACAATTGATTATCATCCGGGAAAGGCTAATGTAGTGGATGATGCACTAAGTAGAAAATCATCATCGCCAACCATAAACAAAGCATAGTTGAACTCTTTAATGTGCTTTAAATGAGACATGCTTGTCTCTTTGAGGCAAAACAATGTACAGCTTAAAGTATCCTTGTTAGCTGGACTGTTAGCTGAAATGCAAGTAAAACCTACTCTGAAACAACAGATCAAAGAAGCACAACAGACTGATGTTGTGATTCAGCAGATAAGATCAGAGTATGGTAATGAGAAACAAGATGGTTTTCATGAGTCAGATGATGAGGTAGTCTATTACCATGGTAGGATGGTAGTACCTGATGCCAATGACTTAAGGAAGTTAGTCATGGAGGAAGCTCATTCATCCATGTATGCAATGCATCCAGGGAGCACCAAAATGTATCATAACTTGAAAGATATGTATTGGTGGCCTGGTTTGAAGAAAGATGTAGTGGAGTTTGTTATGCAGTGTCCAGTGTGTCAGTAGGTTAAAGCTGAACATCAAAAGCCCGCATGAACAATGCAACCTTTACCTATACCACAGTGGAAATGGGATCATGTGACCATGAACTTTGTGGTTGGTTTACCCATAACAGCCAAAAGTCATGATTCTGTTAAGTGATAGTTGATAGGTTGACTAAGTTAACACATTTTCTTCCTTTCAAAACAACCTATACTGCTGAGAAACTAGCATAGATCTATATAGATGAGATAGTGTGATTACACAGCTGCCAGCTACAATTGTTTCTGATAGAGGTCCCCAGTTTACTAGTCATTTTTGGGAACGACTACATAAAACATTGAGTACGCAGTTAAGTTTTAGTACAACCTTTCACCCACAAATGGATGGACAACCTGAGAGGACTATTGATGCGCGTCGTTGTACACGCAACAATCACTAGAAAAAGTCCTAGAGTTTAACCTTCTAACCCGGTTGTCAACTTGTTGCGAACAAAAAGTCAACTTAGTATAGATAGGTATCGATCCAAGGGACGGAATAAAAGAAAAGTCGAAATCCAAATCCGATCGCAAGTACAAAAATTAAATCCCGATTTGAGAGAGTTGTTAATACTAAGAAAAAAAATAAAAGTGCTGAAATAAAGTTTAACTAATCAAGATCTAGTATAGATAGGTATCGATCCAAGGGACGGCGGAAGAGAAAAGTCGAAATCCAAATCCGATTGCAAGTACAATAATTAAATCCCGATTTGAGAGAGTTGTTAATACTAAGAAAAAAAATAAAAGTGCTGAAATAAAGTTTAACTAATCAAGAAATAAAGATCTGGGGTCCGGAAGATCACCACCAAAACCACGTTCATATTCAACTAATCAAATTCTAAACTCCAAGGATCAAATCAGGACCTTGTGTTTACATGTCCTTACGGACAAACTCACAAGGGTCAGACTTCCCGTGAACCCGTTGGTCCCGACATTCACGGATCATTGCCCAACCGTCCAACATGTCATTATCCACGGTCATATTAAAAAGCATGTGAATTCAAACCGGCATTCAAACCCAAGGCTCAGGTGGTCGCGTCACCAAGGATTATAACAAGAATAAGATTAAATAGACGAAAAGATGATAATCGCAATTAAGGGACTATTGTTTCATTCTTACAGAGATCCACAGTCATATCACTCCATAAGAATATATCTGATCATCCCAATAACCACGCATAAACAGAGAGAAGACATTTGTTCGATGGAGGAAAATAATTGATTATATTGAATAGAACTGGGCTAAGGGGCTACTTACATTCCCCAGAGAGATTTACTCAGACATAACAAGACCAGAAGAATTGCAAACTAAAATGAGATCCAACATTATATAAGATGTGGTCTATAACTAAAAAATAGATGAAATAGAATGAAGAATGGAATGCTTTTACAAGTGAAGAGTCTCTCCTTTTATAGGAGGGAGAGGGGGTAGGTTTCCCTCAAAAGAGGGGGAAAAAAGAGAGGGAGACCAATTTTTGAATTTTCTGGATCTGGTCAAATCTAAAGTTTGTTGTCTTTAATTATCTTGACCATGTAACTCCCTTTAATGCAGATTCTCGCAACAGTGATTTCGAATGTATTTCTCTCCCATTAAAAGCACAAAAGCGGTCCAAATAATAGGATTTTATTTTAGGAAATTAAATTCTCTTTCCAATGAATACTTTTGCACTTAATTTGGAGTTCGAATGCAAGAGTTATGTCACTTTTGGTGGAGGGTATATGTGAATTTCAGGACTGCTGCAAATTGTGTAATTTTCCTACAAAACCAAAGAAAATAGAATTAAAACTCCAATTAAAGAGAAAAATTCAAAATAACACAATTAATTATGAAACTAAGAGAATAAATAACAAAATAATCCTAAACAAATATCAAAAAATAAAAAATAAAAGGGATAAATATACATTTATCAACTATACAAACCTTGGAGGATTTGCTTAGGCAATGCGTCCTTCAGTTTGTAGGAAGTTGGGATCTACACTTGAGCTTAATAGAATTCACTTACAACAATAGTTACCAGCACAATATTGATATGGCACCATATGAAGCATTATATGGTAGACGTTGTAGATCTCCATTGTGCTGGTATGAAATAGGAGAATACCAACTTTTGGGTCTTGAATTAGTGCAATAGACAACTTAGAAGATTAAAGTAATACAACAACAGTTAAAGGCTGCACAGGATAGACAGAAGTCATACACTGATAAACGGTGAAGACCTATAGAATTCCAAGTTGGAGACATAGTATATCTCAAAGTCTCACCTTGGAAAGGTGTTCTTAGATTTGGGAAAAGGGTAAGTTAGCTCCTAGATTTATGGGGCCTTATCCAATCACGAAACGGATAGGAAAGGTAGCCTATAAGTTGGATTTGCCACCTAAACTACATAGATTGCATCCAGTATTCCATATATCCATGCTGAGAAAATGTCACCCTGATACAGAGTTAGTATTGCAACCTGTAGAGGTAGAATGAAATGAAGATATATCCTATGAAGAAGGACAAATGATGATTCTTGACAGGAGAATCAAAAAGTTGAAAAAGAAGGACATTATTCTTATGAAAGTTCTCTGGCATCATCGTGGCGTTGAGGAGGCTATGTGGGAACTGGAGGAAGAGATGAGGAAGAAGTACCCTTCTCTTTTCTTTTGATGATTTCGGGGACGAAATCCTTGTTAGGGGTAGATAATTGTAACATACCTAACCAGGGTTACACCTTAACCATAGGAGTTTTGCTTAAGTAAGTCATTTATATTCTTGTCTTTATCTTTTGAAAAGTAATTAAGATTAAAGGAGAGTTTATGTTTCAATTTTGGTCCTATGTGAATAATGTTGAAGCAATATTTGCTTGTTTTGGACTACAGTGCAATTTACCCAATATAAGGAGTTACCTTGCAAAATGTTACATGATAAATGCTCCTCAAGTACTTTAGCATCAAAAGAATGAGAAGGATTCTAAGGAATGGTTTGTGGAAGCCTAAATTCCAAGAAGGGGCTTGTTTGAATAATACTTGTACATTGAATACTAGTTTTGGTGTGATTTGCAATTTACCCAAAACCTAGGGTTGAATATGTAAAATGCCACCTCAAGAGTGTCCCTACTATCTCTTGGTATCATTTAAAGAAAAGAAAAAGAAAGGGGCATCTTGTTTGAACCATATTTGAGAAATGATACTCTTGATAATAAAATAATCAAGAAATAAGCATAATTGAAATCCTAAGTTATTTTGTAGCAAAAAAATATAAATTAAATGATGTGTCCATCAACTAAAAAGATATGGGTGAAATCCAATAATGTAATGGAATCCAAAATACCTTGAGAGGCGCTGATATTCCTAAGTAGGTGAAAATATCTACCTACATTTTTTTATTGAAAAGTAATGTCCACTAAAATAAAGGTGCTAATGGATAATAGTATTATATTCATTAAGGAGCTTCATGTCTGACTATAATTCAAGGATAATTCAAAGCAATTTGAAGATACGAAGGATAGCTTTGGAGACAAGGAATTGGAGGGGGCATGTGGCAAGGAAAGTTGATGACTTCCCTCCTACTTTCTCTCTCCTAAGAATTCAATTATATACACTCAATTATCCACTACATGAAAGGCTATTTTCGCAATACACATTCACTCCCCACTTAGGATGACAACCAAGGAAGCAAGTGAGAAGGAGGAGAGCGTTCCCCAAGCTTGAGGTAAGATCCATGGTCATCTTCAACCTTGGGTTGAAGGCTAACATTGAGTTATAACTCTTCTTTTCTTCTCTCTTCCATCCAATGCTCAACTTTGGCAATCTTTTACATCAAAAGGGTTGAGAACGTGCCTTCAATAATTGGAGGAGCTATCTTCACCATTAAAGATGAAAAGCTTAGAGCTTTGAAGTTGCTTTGAAGGCGGGTTATATAACTTGAACCCATTGATATTATTATTTGATTTCAATCTTGCAATATATGTTGATCTTTCCTTCTTCTCGAATTTTTCTTGAGTAATTGATGAATCAATGAATCCATCAATTGTATAGATAGTAGAAATGGAGGTCTTAAGCTTGATGATGATGACATCATCTTAGTGCACACCTCTAGATCAACGATATCAAACGGTTTCAACTATGTATGGCCAAACGGTTTCAAACCGTTTGAAGTTCAAACAGTTTGAACACAACCTAGGCCAAACGGTCTCAAACCATTTCATGTTCAAACAGTTTCAACCTAATCTAGGTCAAACCGTTTCAAACCATTTAGTGATCAAATGGTTTCAAACCATTTCATGTTCAAATTGTTTCAACCTAATCTTGGTCAAACAGTTTCAAACCGTTTAGTGATCAAACAGTTTCAACCAAATCTAGTTTAAACAGTTTCAAACCATTTAGAGGTTCCAAACTATTTGGAGATCAAAGAGATCCAAACCGTTTGAAGATTAAAGGATCTCAAACCATTTAAAGTCCAAATAGTCTCAAAACCATGCAAGGTCAAACAACCCTAATTTCAGGTAATGGTATGAGAAACCCTAATTGATAAAGAAAATGGGAAACCCTAACCTTAATGAGGGAATAGTGGTGTTACCCTTGTATTGCATGGTGTTGATATGTAAATTATATGGTTGTTATCAAGTATACTAACTATGTAGGTATTATGAGATGATGAGTATTTCAAGGTATGAGCTATGATGTTTATTTGATAAAAATGCGTAATGGGCCTTGTGAGCCATTATATTATTTGTTGCCTAGTGAGAGGTGACAAGATGTTAATGGACCTTCTGATCTATGTGAGATGCTTGTGTAACAAGTATCATGTATACCTTGGTCAGATGACCTGGAGGTAATAGTAACCTGATAAGTGATAACAATGTTCAGTGATGAACTAAGGGTTTGAATACCCAGATCTAGTAAACATGATGATGATATTGTTGAGGGATGAGAATTCTCGGTAATGAGATAAGGGATTGAGATCTCAATGTTTTATAAAGTTTTGAAAAGTACATGATAGATGTATTACACTTTTCTTTGTAGCATTTGTCATAATAATACATGTTTGAAAACTTGGCTGATGCTAAAAGAATATGGTAATGCACTTAATTAATCAAGTGAAATCTTATCATGTAGAGCCCTAGCCATAGATCTATCATTGTCAGTAGCTGGTGATAGTGAAAAAGATTTTCCGACAGGATCTCCCAGAGGGCATATTTTTGAATTTGTGGGGGTAATGGGCCACTATATACAAATTATATATTCAATTTTATTGGCTATTTTGATTTAAAGGCCTCTATATAAAAATTTTATTCATCACAAGATGAACTCACAGGTACTAGCATTTATAAAATAGTAGCTTCGACAATTTGTAAATGCCGATCTCAAATTTTTTAACAATCAAATTTTTTCATCTCGTTAAAACTGAATTAGGCATTTATTTTCCAAAACAGCCTAGTTGCATCACGATGGTTTGAGAAAGATAACCCTCATTCCTAAAAAATTATCCCACGCCGCCAAACCTCAGGCAATTCTTCATCACGCATCTAGCCCTCTCCATCCAGATCTGCCCCGACCACCTTCTCTGACGTGATGGTATGAATAGCGACCCATCTTGTGAATCTCCTACTGCAATGTGAATGAAATAATACAAGGAGACCTTGAAGACCTAGAGCAGACGGGGGATCACATCATCTCCGTCAAAGAGGTCAGAACCTACAAAGATTTTTTTTGTCTATGCCTGTTCATGACCAAAAGAACAAAGGTTTGTAAATTGTAGCTGATATCGTGGATAATGCATAAGATCGTTCTAATGATTTTGCACGTGTGCAACGATCTGGTTAAGGGATCACACAAGATAGAATTTTTTTTGGCACTGGATTCTTATAGTCAGAACTGTTGTATTGGTGTTACTAAGTATAGGTTAAATATTTCAATACAACCAATAAACTAACCTTCATTACTTTAAACATACACAACAAAATCGCTAATCAAATGGCATACATAGTTAAGCGCTCGTATCCCATTGACAAGTGATTCAATAAATACTTGGCGCATAGAAATTCCAACTGCATATCGATACAAATTAGTTCATCGAACTTGAAAACTTACATAAAATCAATCTGAAAATAGATCATCCCTATGCACATGAACACCCATACGAGGAATAAAGATTTGGAGATTCCACACCCACATATTTTTCTACTAACTAGTCAATTTGTAACACATTCAAACTATATTGGATTAGAATCTAAAGACACTACATGCCACCTTTACTCAGAAAACACTACAGACCTCCCTACTGATTGATTATTTTGTGCCACTAATCAATGGCATATTGGAAACAACATCATGTCTACTGGTTCATTGGATTGGAGGTATACTCATCGCAGAGACATTCCAAACCAACAACTCATCCAATGTTTTAAGAAAAAACAAACCTTATAATGAATATGAATATAAGAAGATTTTGTTAAACACATTAGTAAAGGTGGCACATAAACACTTCACTCTTTCCCCAGAAGGAGACATAGAAATCTAGTTTGGAGTGATTCTTTTGCTGCTACATAAGTTAAGAAAACTTATTTTAATATACATGATTGCTAATCGATATACTATAAGAGATTAGTTATCTATTCAGACTAGACAATTGGCAAATTTCATGTAATTATTCTTTTATTTTTTCTTAATGAGTCAATACATATTTGTCATTTACTGTTTATGAAACAATATCATGATGTCTTTTTTTATGTCATCTAGATTTCAAATGTATAGTAGAATGTAAGTTAAAATAAAACATGCTCTGACTTGTTTACTTTTGTTGAAACGGTAGCAAGATCTCTTTATTCAATGTTATTTGTATTTCTAATAGAACAAGCATTTTAGGATGGTGATAAGCAAACACGTTGTCATTTTCACGCATGTCTAAACAAGGTATGTGGACATAAGTTGGTTGAAAAATATGGCCAATCATATATCCACAATGCTTTTCATATCATATATAAACAATCATTGTTGTATGTGTTTTTTAGGAGGTGGCAACATGCTAGAATTGCCGTAGGATGGAACTGTCATGGTGAGTGCTTAGTATAGTGAAGGGATGCTGAGAGGATTTTGGATTTGTGGTACATAAATTGAGACTTTTATTGGGTTTTGGACAGTTGTTGACCGTCAAAAATCCAAATGACCAACTTGGTTATGTTGTTTCTTTATTGGCATGCTAACCAAATATTGAACGCCTCTCTAATCATTCTAATATACCCCCTTCTTTGCTTTTTGGATCACAGGCAAGTGATTTACAAACTAGTAACCATGCACTTATATAGGATACTATCACACTTAAATATAGTTTAACTTTTTCCCATAGTAACTAGAATTATTTATCTTTCCAACAAAAATGATATCTAATGATTCTACTTTACCTATATCTATCTCTTGTATAGTTGAACTGGGGCCTGGTATTAGTATGGGATAATTGATGGTTCGTAATTTTAGTGACATGTCTTGTGAAATGCTTGTTTATGCCCATGATACAAAACATGAGAAGGTTATTAGGTGACTATACCCTTTTCAATATTTTATTTTCCTTATCATTTCTACTTTCACAAGATTAATGATCTATTCTTTGACTTTGTAATTTCTTTGATTGGAAATGCAAGGGCTTATCACTTGGAATCACTCTAACTACCTCAGGAAAGGAAGAAGGGGCAGATACTCTAATTGAACATTTGACCAGAGATCAAGATCCAATCCTACATTATGGGGGCACGTATGTTGTGACATTTGCTCATTGTCAGACATTCAATAATAAAGCTATCCATCTTATTGTCAGACATTCAATAATAAAGCTATCCATCAATTGCTCCATTTTTCTATATGTGATGTTAGCGATAATGCGACGAGGATGATTGTTTAAGTCTTGGGGTTTGTCTCATACCCTCAACATAAACAGGTTAGGCATTTCAGTATATCCCTATAATTTGTGGTAATAAAATATTACTTATAATAGTTGTTAACATCATGAAATGTCATTATTGGAGCTTCTTATGGACACATACATTTTCTTATAATGCTAATGAGATAACTATTGATATCCTTTTATGTTACCTCCTCTAATTGTTAAAATTTCAACAACAGATGTTGTACCTATGACCATCATATATAGAAATATACAGACCATCACAATTTCTTTTCTAACTCTATAATGTCACCTAGACCACAATTTTAGTGCACATATTGTCTTACTATCGATATATTATTATTGGAAACTATTATGAGTCATGATTTCATTATCTTTCCCTTGAAATTGACATCTATCTCCATTAAAACAATTCAATTTTTTTGACTCCCAAGTGTAGGTGATGCCTTCCCCACATAATCAATATGGCATATTATTGGATAAACAAGTATTTATATGTTAGTACATCAATCTAGTATATTTTTTACGGGATTCAAGAATTTCTCAAGATGACAGATCATAAGATGAGTTCCTTCATTGAACTGAAAGTTTGAAATATACTTTCCACTTGGGGGTATTGCATGTCTGTTCTAGTTAGGAGGAAATGTTCTAGTTGTGAGGGTGACTAAACATGACATTCACAGAGGAAGCTCTAAGGTTTGGTCGAAAGTTGATGCCCAAAGTGAGGTCGGACTCCTTCGGAAGCCATGAGGTTAGTTAGTTTCTGATCAGCATTGGTCCAATTACATCAAGTGATATTTGTATATTTGTTTCTCTTTTTTTGTTGCAGATACATTATATTTATTCTTCATTCCTACAAGATGTTTCCAACTCGATGTAAGTAGTTAAAAGGCATGAACTTCATACATTGACATGTTCCATCGGCAAATTCTTAGAAATGAATTTGCTTGTGAGCTGAGAACAAAAACACATTCAAATGTCATTAACTTCAACTATATTGATGTTCCAATTGTACTTACACTCTGGTTTCATAATCAAAGGGACCACATATTAATATGAATTTGGAATTAAATTTTTCTTCTTCTTATTCTTGTAATTGGTTGTGGGGTACATATATAGTATTGAATATATATACATATATATATGTATATATTTATATACATCTTTATATTTTCCTTCTATTTATCATTCCACTTCTGATATATACTTGAATATACATATTTGATAGAAAGTGTTTGTTTTGGTTGAAGGTGTTGTGAGAACATGAGCATGATCTCTATGACTGACTGTGGGGAGAATGATTTGTGGTTGGAAGTGTTGGTGCTGGTCGAAGGGTTGGGCACTACAATTCCCTAATATTTTCTTGGAGTTTAGATAAATTTGGAAGAGACTATGATTCAATATAAGCCACACATAACGAAGTTGGAAGTGATAGTGAGAAAGACGGATATTGATAAATTAACTCCTCTTAAAATCAATCACATGAAATATCTTAAGGAAGATTAGGTTGAGAAAAACCAGGTAAATTTTCTATTTTATGTTGTCTTAATGGTACACCTTAATCCCAATTTCTAGTTAATTGTAACGTTTTAAACCTACCTTTGTCTGTTTTTATAGGGATATATGTCATTTACTTATTTTGCTACTAACTTTTATTTGTATGTATTGTTGTGATTTTCTATTTCTGACTTCACTATGTCCATCTGTATTTGTTTGTACATGTAATTTATTCACACTTGATTTAAGTGGTGCAATTTTTAGAAGAACAAGCACCATGAACTCATTACATCTATTTCCTTAAATAATATTTCACATGCCTACAAATGTGCAATGATATTGGAAGAACTGATAGGTGGTTGCAATTGTGTTGAAAACATGGGAAAACACTGGTTAATGATTAGTGACTGTGGTGTATTATTTTTTCCATTGTGATAGTATGAAATTCTTTTTTAGTTTCAATGAATTTAAAAGTCATGGATGACAAAGAGTACCTAGTATAAATGATTTAATTATTCAATTTTCTTTCAATATAGAAAAAATATTCATTAGTGGCATTTATTCTAGTGGCTTTTCTAAAAAAAACCACTATCTATCTAATGTATAGGCATTTTTAATTAAAATGCCTCTAAACCACCTATTATAGAGTTACTAAAAAGGACTTAACATTAACGGCATTTTTATATTTTATTAGTGGCAATCTAAAATTGCCAAAGAAAATAAGGAAGTAGCTAATTAATTGGTATTTTTACTTCCCGCTTTCCGTTCACACTCCCACACTGTAATCATAAACGCCAGATTCTCCGCTAATGTCTCCCCAATTCCTCACTTTCATGAGACCAACACGTCCAGGAGATTGAGCCTACTGGATCGTCGCCCTAACCAGTGTCTTGGAGGATCGCTTCGATTGGAAGACTGGTGGCGGCGCGTGGAGTGCTACATTGCCGGCGGCAGAGTGCCACTTTTCTGATGGTTGGAGAGCCTTTCGACTGCTGGCGAAGGAGTCCCACATTGTCGGCGGTTGGAGGAGCCCCATGTACGACACCGAGGAAGCCAGGAGTACTGCATTGCCGCCAGGTGAGCCCCGCCCCATCATCTCTCAGTACTAGATACACTCCTCACTCCATTAGGGTTGATTAGGCGCTTTTATCATTCAGTTATCGGCTGAGGAGGTGCTATTATCATTCAGTTATCGGCTGGGGTGTTATCATTCAGTTAGGCGCTATATATTGATGAAGAGGATATGGATCGATTCCTTATTTTTCTATTATGGAAAGACTGATGCACACAACAGGGTGTACACGTCTGGATTATTCTTATCTATATATCATTGTGAGAAGAACCATGTATAAACTTGAAAATGGTCATTGTTAATCATTCAAGTGAAAGTGCATTTTCTGATTTAATATTGGTGGTTTTTGAGGTTTACGAATTCTCCTTTGATACTAGCGGATAGGACCTAGGCTCCTGTCTATTTTTTGATTCAATTCAAAATGATTAGAATGTACAGAGATAAAGTTGCTACATGAATTCTTATAATTGTTTACATATGATTTCTGGTAAAAGAAGTATGATGATAAAGAAAAGAATTTATGTTGTAGTTCATAAAATTCAAGCACTTGTCCATAATGATGGTAGTAGCAGATGTTCCATCAATAGAAATAGAAGAAATTAGAGACCAGAAGTAGGGGGAAGATCACATGAGGTAAGGGTGATATTGGGATCGATTAGGTGTTAGAGTTTTGTAGGGGGGAGATGTGTGAGTGGGTAATTGAGAGGATGACCAGATGCAACACACATAATAAGGTTAGGATTTTTGGGTGTTATACCTAGGTGGTACACCTTTAAGGTAGAAGAGGGATCATTATGCCAATTGAAAATAATGACAGGAGAGGGCATACTCATCGTGCCATACCTTTTTTCTTTTATCAGTAGCCATGGGATACCTTTCCTTAAAGATATGGACATTTTGTGCAATCCAAAGTTGATAGCAAGAAACAATGAATATATGAGTACTATTTTTCTTAGAAAGAACTCAGGAGTAACCTATTGAGAGATAAAATTAAATAAATTAGATATGTTTGTTTGTAACTATGGTTTATGCGATAGGTCAACAACCAAAATCAAATTCCACAAGATGTGAATAATGGATTAATCAACATCAGCATAAAAAGAGCAAGTTGCATCCGATGTGGGTAAATATTGAACCCAAATTAGTAAGGTCAGAGTTCAAGAGGAAATTCTAGAACACAGTAGCTTTAGGAAAATTGAAGTGAGGACTACCAAATTTATCTCCATGAAAAAACATAGTATTATAGTTTCGAGAATGGCCCATAGGCTAGAGATTTTGGTGCCTAGGTAGACATGATACTTCCATAAAAGTTGCTTGACTTGTGGGGAGGATGGTGTCACGGAATCGGAATCCCAGTCCCATCATGTCCCGCGAAGGTGCCGCCCTAGCTCCTCGAGACCGACCGGGGTCAACGCAGGCCTACGTTGCGATGGTGGGCGACAAAACCCCCAAAGCCGAAGGGGATAGTCGTGGTGGCGCCTCCCCAACCTAGAGAAGAAGGAGGGAAAAGAAGGACAAAGTAAGAAGGGAAAGGGAGAAAAATAGTAGGGGAACATATGTGCGAGGGGTTTTATAGGGTTTTAGGGCTAGTTTTAGGGTTCATTTAGGCCAAGCTTGGCCGTGGCGGCGACCGCCATAAGGGGAAGAGAAGGTTCCGGAAAACCCCTTGATTTGGTGTGAGATCATCTGTATATAATGTGGATTTCAAAAACGGACACATAGGCACTCGAATCGTGCAAAAAGGTCAACAATCAGGCGAGATCCGTTGGCTCAGGCTCCCCTACCCGGCGGCCACGGTTGCAGGCCGATCCGAGGTAGAGGACGACCCCGCAACCATCAGATCAAGATCTGAGGGCGCGCAGACCAGTACCTTACCCCGGGTCAGCATCCACACGGCCCATTTAGGGCGGAAAAATCGGCCCAATAAGGGGAAAAAGAAGGAAAGAAAGGGCTAAAAAGGGTTGATCTTAGGAAAATCATAACAAATCGTAGAAAGGTCCAAATGGTCTAAAATTTGGACCATAGCTTCATAACAGGGTCTAGAACAAGTGTGAAAAATTATAAATCAAAATGAGCATGTAAGATAAAGATTTTAATCAAAGGATTCAAGGGTATACCAACACTATGATTTCATGCATATATGTGTATCATATTGACTCAAAATGGGGAATCTTTGACTTTGGTGGACATTATAGAGTTATGAAGTGAAAGGAGACATAAATAGTTAGGACTTAAAGTAACAAGAGTAATTATGCACAAAGAGGAGAAAATCCACTTTGTCACATCCTTCCCTCCTTACAAGAAATTTCATCCCCGAAATTTGTCCAAGATCATAGTTAAGAGCCCAAGTCAAAGACACCAGGTCTAGGTATTGAACCATGGTTATCATGACATCATCATCATATTAGGGTTTGTGTTCATATCTTTGTAAGAGACCAAGGTGTATCATCAACATCTACGTTTATCAATTCTCAAGTGAACATGTGCATGATCATGACCAAAAGAGACCATCATCGAGTGTGTAACTCATCTTTACTCTAGATTCCAAGCATTTTTTTTTCTCAAAATTTCTACCAACTCTAAACAATTATGTTCATTATTATTCATTTCAAATTTAAAATTATACAATTTATTCAGCATGTTTTTTCTAGTTATGACTCCAAGAGTATTGTCATATCGAGTTGATCATTTGGGTATGAGATTAGGCATATTAACCCTGATTATTCAAGCTGAGATTTCATGACATCATCATATTTAATTTCATGATTTGAAGGTTACATATTTTATGTATGGTATGATTTCGTACTAGGTCTAGCTTATGAGAGTGGCTTATTGTGCATATTCAAGTTTTTTAAACATAAGTGATATATTTCATGTATCAAGCATCATTCCAGGAACAACATTATCATCAATGTCAATATTTTTGAATTCTCTCACTTATATCTAGAAAAAGCTCCACAAGCTCAAGCCACCCAAGCTAAGACATATGCTTCCAACAAGACATGTTAACAACCTTATACGTGTAACAAAATTTCTACCCATCTTTCGAAAAACAAGGATAACCTCTAGATTCCTTTATATACAACTACTAACCTGAGTATGAGGCTCATCATGGATATCACACATCGTATACATCATCTAAGGGTCTTGGGACATCTCCCTCACCTATATATATATCAAGCATCAAATTTTCAATTGCCTCTTTCTCTAGGGTTAGATATTTTCATAGAAAATCTAGGGTTCAACACTTTCAAGGAAACCACACGCTAGGTAACTCAACTCATATACTTAGAAGTATTCTAGCTGGGGACTCATCATCAAGTATTTCATCATTCATATTACTCAACATTTCAAATTTTTTGGAGTTTAGGTACTCTAACCTTTCCCCGATACGGGTCAACTCATATCAACATGTCACCCTATTCATATGTCCCATGCTAGAGGTCTTACTTTGTAAAGAGATTGAGGCCCGTGTTGGTCTCGAACCATATATCATATCTTCACACATAGAAGACTAGGCACAAGAAGGCATGTCCACTTGCTAGCTATGTTTAGCACATCAACCAAGTGGTATGTATCATACAAGGTGCTAGGTCTAGCTACGGTTGCATGGTCAAACTCATCTCATATCGTCAAACATACTTAACCTTCCTCAAACATCTTGGGTCCTATAAAACATCAACATCATCATCAATATCATAATCATCATCTTAGGTTTCTAGGTTTTTTTACTTGTCTAACCTATATCATGGCTCTTGACAACTCTAGATATTATCACTATTATCTAAACTCTCTCATCTAGACTTGATGTTACATCTCTTTCTCCTAGGTTGCATGGAAACTCACTACCTTTCTGTGTGTGGTAACATTTTTCATATGTACATATAATAATACTTGAAATATGTTTTCTCCAACGTTTAAACAGGCGATGAAAACCACCATACTCCATTTCGAATAAAACCAAAACCAAAACGAGTTACCACACTCATTAGGCAGTCTAGTATCAAGACACCTAGAGAACTAGCAAGAACATGGTGCACACTTGTGTAGACATCCTAAGCACATGTCATGAATCATGTCTAGGGAGGTAACTTACACAAGTCTACACCTAGTTCTAGAACATCTAGGTTCTAACCTAGGGGCTACGTCAACCTAATCTACAAGGATATTTCATTAAGTTTCTAGGGTTGAGATGTAGGGTGAGTTTAGTTTGTGTTTCATGTGAGCAATGTTTGGTGTAGTTATTGCTCATGCTCTGATACCATCTGTCACGGAACCAAAATCCCAGTCCCATCATGTCCCGCGAAGGTGCCGCCCTAGCTCCTCGAGACCGACCGGGGTCAACGCAGGCCTACGTTGCGATGGTGGGCGATAGAACCCCCAAAGACGAAGGGGATGGTTGTGGTTGTGCCGCCCCAACCTGGAGAAGGAGGGAAAAGAAGGACAAAGTAAGAAGGGAAAGGGAGCAAAATAGTAGGGGAACATGTGTGTGAGGAGTTTTATAGGGTTTGGAGGCTAGTTTTAGGCTTCATTTAGGCCAAGATTGGCCATGGCTGCGGCTGCCACAAAGGGAAAAGAAGGTTCTAGAAAACCCCTTGATTCGGTGTGAGATCATATGTATATAATTTGGATTTCAAAAATGGACACATAGGCACTCGAATCGTGCAAAAAGGCCAACAATCGGGCGAGATCCGGTGGCTCGGGCTCCCCTACCCGTCGGCCACGGTTGCAGGCCGATCCGAGGTAGAGGATGACCCCGCAACCATCGGATCAAGATCTGAGGGCACGCAGACCAGTACCTCACCCCGGGTCAGTGTCCACACGGCCCATTTAGGGCGGAAAAATCGGCCCAATAAGGGGAACAAGAAGGAAAGAAAGGGCTAAAAAGGGTAGATTTAGAAAAATCATAACAAATCGTAGAAAGGTACAAATGGTCTCA
This sequence comes from Alisma plantago-aquatica, assembly GCA_963693085.1. Lineage (NCBI taxonomy): Eukaryota > Viridiplantae > Streptophyta > Magnoliopsida > Alismatales > Alismataceae > Alisma > Alisma plantago-aquatica. The sequence goes on from OY856411.1 coordinate 697,638,833, forward strand.
AATTTGGACCATAGCTTCATAACAGGGTCTAGAACAAGTGTGCAAAATTATAAATCAAAATGAGCATGTATGATCAAGATTTTAATCAAAGGATTCAAGGGTATAACAACACTATGATTTCATGCATATATGTTTATCATATTGACTCAAAATGGGGAATCTTTGACTTTGGTGGACATTATAGAGTGATGAAGTCAAAGGAGACATAAATAGTTAGGACTTAAAGTAACAAGAGTAATTATGCACAAAGAGGAGAAAATCCACTTTGTCACAGATGGACATAAACTATTGCAAGATGCAATGACTGTTTTACCTAACAATGTAGAAATTGATAATGGCTAGCTGAAACAATAACCATGGTGCAATGAACCTTCTACATAAGACATATGACACCAGATAAAGCCCTTTCCTTAAAGCTGTGAGAGAATGCAAACTCAAGTTTCCAAATAACTTCATCCATAGTGGTTTACAAAATCAATGGCTCATGGACCAGAACCTACTTGGTTTGTACAATCGCACCAAATCAAGAAGATGGACTTGGGTGATCGAATTTCCCAAACCCCAAAAGATCCTACATAGGATATCAACCATCATTTAAGAGGAGAAAGGGTCCTTCTGCACCCCTGAGCCTAAGTTCTTCAAATTCTTACAAGTCTATGATCTCGTATGATAAATTCCAACTTCATTTTGCCATTGCTCCCCCACATTTCCCATACAACTTTATCAGAGTAACTTTTGGTAGAAACAAGGGGAAAATCCATGACTTGATCATCAATCTGAGTGTCACCTAGAGTTAAATTATCTTCATCCAGTGCATTCACAACGGGATAAACAAAATGGATATTGACCTCATCTATGTCTAGGTCAACTACTAATTGTGGGCCATTACCATTTATAGTAATCATGGAAACCTATGGTGGATATATAATAGAAACAAACACTTCCTCTTTAGAATCATACATGTTAATTGTGGTTCCTTGATAATCATCAGTAATGGGAGTCTTAAAATTTCTCTATCCTGGGGAACTTTGTCTCCTATTGTGTCCTCGGCAAGAAACATTTGAGTAGAGGTGGATAACGCTCTTGCATTGTCACTATAATTTTGGTCATTTGATGGTTCGTCCTCATTTTCAATGAATGTTGCCAATTTGTTAGTGTCAGTCGCTTCCTAGGCTATTTTTTAGGCCGCCTCAAATAATTAGGACGTGTTGTTGTCTTTTTGGTCTCCTTGAGTGAATGTTGCACCTACAGAAGACTTTGCACCTTTCTTTTTAGTGAGTCCAATTCATATCAGCCTCTTGATTAGCAAGAGGCATTAACTGGGTTAAGGATCTTCAGGCAACCTCATTGTATAGTCATGCTATGGATAACCTAATCGCCCACAAACATGTCATAGAAGAGGTAGGGATTCATATTTGATTTTCTACACCTTTACTTCAATAGAAATAGCGGATAACACATGTTCTGTATCTAATTAAATTTATAAATATTGCAAATTGGCTCCAAGTACAGTCAACATTATGCTTATATTGAAAAAAATGTCCCGAAACTTCCCAAATTTAGTCAAACATGAGAGTGGATCATGTTGCCTTTGTGAACTATTAGTAATATTGAATAATATTCTTACTAACAAATTCTTATACATCAAACTATAATTGCAATGACAACTTGTACATTTGGTGATTATAAAATTTAATAGAAATCATATAGGAATAAGTATGTGAAACTTATGAGCATTCTAGACCTAATACACTATTATATTCCTTTAGGACCTATCAAATATATTTCGAAATTATATTTGATGCCTTTCACTAAATTTACTTTTTATACTTACATGAAAAATGCAAGTTCAAACAAAATGTTGGTCAGTTGAAATTAACATTGTATGAGATATAAATGCTACAACTTCTTTTTTGTAGGTTGTAATTTGTTTGTGATCTATTTTGAATGAGAGAGTGTAATAATGCAAATGAAGTTCCTGTAAGCCTATCTGCCAAGGCGGGAGCCCAGGCATTTTTGAAATACTTATAATAGTGATAAAAGAACATACTAATAATAGATCTTTTTAGACCAAATTAAAGAAAGTGTCTTGTAGACATTACATGTTAGACATAGTGGTCGAACATGTGAAGAAAATCTAGTTCTAGCTAAAAGTTTGGAAATGGAATCAGTGTCAAAATTAAGATTTCATGGGATATGTTGATGTTGGTCAACTCATTTCTGCCCCACATAGCCAAAAACTAGTGATGATAAGGGAGGAAATGGCCCGTCGTAGGGGTTTTTTTTTGTAATAAGGTGCAAGCCTGCTTTGATTCTGGAAAAATAGTTAAACTTATCCATTGTCTATAGAGTAAAATCAAGAATAAAATATTTAACTAAATGGTTTGAAGTTGGTAAATCAACCAAAGTATAATTCAATTGGGTATTGTATAGTCTTTTTTGATATGACATACTTACTCATATATGTTATATGTTTTACTATTTTTATAGAATGGTTAAATCTTGGATAGCAGAGGATGACCGAATGAGTAGTAAATACTTATGTGGAGTATCAAAATTTTTGGATTTTGCTTTTGAACATTCAGCGATTGGATACAAGATTGTATGTCCTTTTAGAAAGTGTGCTAATGTTTACCAGGTCACCAGAAAGACTGCATTGAGTCATCTATTATGGCATGGCTTCTTACCAAGCAATATTTCTTGGGCTTTTCATGGTGAAGATGCCGATGTTCAAATCGATGCTCCAACTGATCTGGGTGATTGCCTAAATGCTAAACATTTACAAGATATGTTGCATGATGCTTTTTCGAGTTTCAATGAAGACGAAAATATGGAAGGAGTAGAGTTGGCTAGTGATCAACATTTCAATACTGACAAATATTATATCTTGTTAAAGGATTGTGAGACAGAATTATATCCAGGGTGTAAGAAATTTAGCAAACTTACTTGTATCCTAGAATTCTATCACCTGGTTTGTCTTAATGGCTTGAGTAAGAAAACATCATCTATGTTTCTTATGTTCTTTGAAAAAATTCCACTAGAAGGAGAACAATTACCTAATTCCTTTTATGAGCTAAAGAAGACGATTAAGGAGTTGGGCTTACATTATGTGAAGATTCTTATTTGTCCAAATGGTTGCATGCTATTTTTGAAGGATTCTGGTGATAAAGACGTCTGTGATACATGTGGAGAATCAAGATGGAAAATGATTACAATCCCAGATGATGATGACGAGCTTGCAAAAAAACCCAAGAGAATACTTGTCAAAGTGCTCAGACACTTTCCACTTATACCACGCCTAATGCGGTTGTTCATGTCATCAAAAACATCTTCCTTAATGAGTTGGAATGCAGAAGAATATGAAAAAGATGACAAGTTAAGACACCTGATAGATTCACCTGTATGGAAAAAATTTGATGTGATGCATCCAGAATTTGCTGCAGGCGCTAGAAATATTCGATTGGGACTTGCAACTGACGGATTTAATCCTTTTGGGACAATGAGTACTTCTTACAGCACATGGCCTGTTGTGATAATTCCATATAATTTACCTCCTTGGTTGTGCATGAAGCAACCATATTTTATATTGTCCCTACTCATTCTTGGACCAACTTCACCAGAAAATATGGATGTGTACTTGCATCCATTGATTTATGAGTTGAAAGAACAATGGGATACTGGTGTACAAACATATGACGCTGGAACCAAGGAATTCTTTCTGATGTGTTCTTCTTTATTATGGACTATTAGTGATTTTTCAGGATATGCACATCTATATGGTTGGAGTACTAAAGGCTACAAAGCATGTCCTTATTGTAATAAAGATACTGTCTCACATTGGTTGCCACATAACTATAAAGTTTTCTACAGAGGACACCGCATGTTTTTTCCAGCTAGCCATAGATTCTGAAAAGAAGCAAAGGCATTTGATGGTGAGCAAGAATTTAGGTGTCCACCTAAACCTCCTTCTGGAGCTCAAATCTTGTCACAATTGGAGGACGGAAGAACTATAATTGGTAAGAAAAGGCCAAGTGGTAAAGATTCAACACACAATTGGGACAGGAAAAGCATATTTTTGAGCTACCATATTGGAAATCTAACATTGTAAGGCACAATCTTGATGTCTTACACATTGAGAAGAATATATGTGAGAGTATTGTTGGAACATTGCTAGGTTTGAAGGATAAAAGTAAGGACAACTTGAATGCAAGGAAGGATTTAGAGGATACGAGAATCAGATTTCCTCTATCCAAAAACTGTTGGTAAATATACCATCCTACCTCCAACTTGCTATACAATGAGAAAAGATGAAAAAAATATTATTTTGCACCCTCCTAAAATCTATCAAAGTTCCAGACAAGTATGCGTCTAATATATCTAGATGTGTACGACCAAAGGATCAGAAGATGCTACCAATGAAAAGTCATGATTATCACAGGTTGATGCAACAACTTCTTCCATTAGCTGTCACTGCGTCTTTGCCCAGTAAGAATGCTAAGTCATGTATTATTAATCTTTGTAGCTATTTTTAAAGGTTGTGAACTAAAGTCATAGATCCAAATGATTTTGTTGCATTGGAAAATGCAATAGCCGTGACACTTTGTGAGATGGAGAAGATATTCCCTCCATATTTTTTTGACATAATGGTGCATCTATCAGTCCATCTCGCTTATGAAGCTAAGATAGTCGACCCTGTTTGGTATCGTTGGATGTATCCAATTGAAAGGTAACTTTTCATACGTCGTGATGACTTTACCTATTGGAATGTAATTTGTCATAATATTTTCCTCAACTTTATTATCAGGTATCTGATGACCCTAAAAGGATATGTTCGTAATAAAAGATATCCAGAAGGCTCAATAGTAGAAGGATATATAGCCAAAGAGTATCTAACTTTTTGTTCAAGATACTTGGATGGAGTTGAAACAAAATTAAATCAGCCAAAAAGAAACGATACTGACGAAGCAAATTTGGAAAATGAGCCAACACATGACCGTGACGATTGGTCTATTTTCTCGATAGTAGGTCGTGGTGTTGGTAAAATGGTAGCATGTGTCTTGGACAAACATACATTTCAACAATCCCATAAGCATGCACTATTCAATTATGAAGCAATTGAACCCTACATTAAGTAAGTTAGTGACAATCGTCTTCTATTAATAAAATGCTATAACATATTCCAATGACATATTGTACATATTTTGTATTCAGGAAGCACTATGATATCATTAGGCAAAAACATCCTCAAAAGTCCTTAAAGGAGGTTCAGAGAATACATAGTAACTCATTTGATGGATAGGTTAAGGAACATGTAAGTTTAGTTATGCTAATTAAATTTGTTATGCTTCATGAATAAAGTCTAACAAACGTTTCTTTTATTAGATTGAGACACTCCTAAGAACAGAGATGGTGGATGATAAAATCAAGTTTCTTTCTCAAGGTCCACATCAACTGGCCATTAAGTACAATGGCTATGTTGTCAATGGTCACAGATTTCATACCAAAGCAAAAGATGCAAATCAAACAACACAAAATAGTGGAGTCTTTCTGGTAGCTAAGACTGATTGTTATTCTGAAACCACTGACCGCAATCCAATTACTAGAAATGTTACCTACTATGGTGTTTTAAAGAATGTTTTTGTGCTCACTTATTATGAACAATTTAAGGTGACATTATTTAAGTGTGATTGGGTGGGCATCTACTCAAAGAGGGGAATCAAACATGATGAACATGGATTGAATCTTGTTAATTTGAGATTACTTGAAACGATAGGAGAACAGTTTGTAGTGGCATCTCAAGTTGGACAAGTATTTTATCTAGAAGATGTCACTGCAAAAGGGTGGCATTTTGCTGTACAGATTGCCCCAAGAGATATGTTCAACATGGAAGAACAATCTTGTATTGAGAATGTCAAAGCTTATGTGCAAGGTGAAACTAGAGATGGGCCATCAATGACATCAGAGGATGAAGATATTGATTGTGACATAGTTAGATTGGATATGGAAGGAATTACTGTTGATAATTCAACAACTGAAAAAGACCAATCCCAAATTTAGCAAGATGATGAAAGTGTATCTCAAAGTTATGATGATGATAGTTTTGATTTAGAAGATTACAAAATAGCAGCCAATGTTTCTTTTAGTTTGTCATTATTATTTGATTTATATAAGCCTTTTTTGGCTCAATGTATCTCTTTAATTTTCTGTCTCACATTGTGCTCTAGCTAGGTGTATGCATTTTGCATGTCTGACATTCTTCTCAATAAAATTTATCCTTGTCTCTATTGTTGCTTATAATTATATTTGATTAAATATCTATGTTTTGTTTTTAAATATTAATTATAAAATTGTTATTATGTTGTTCAATATTTTTTTAAATGTCTTCATGTATATGTGACTTGATATACTCATGATGAGAGAATAGTACAGTGACAACTGCCATAACAAGACAACCACAAGGTATGATAAAAACAACAACAATGACTCTTGTACATCGACTCATTTATCTAGCATTACTCGACATGGTTGTTAGCTATCTTTGAACCTGTCATCCTCAAATCGCTCCAAAATGTTTTTAGCTTCCCTTCCAGCTGAAATTCAAAATGACAGAGCAAAGAAATTCAATAAAACTGTTGTTAGCTCTGCAAAAAATACCCAATCAACCACGTCTCCCCAAGACTCTAATATGGTTGGTGGTTCGAAATCCTCTCAAACATGCACAACTAAAAAGGAGATGGGAACAAGGTTCCAAAATCAGCACAACAAAGAAAGTGGTGATAAAGTTACAAGATTAAAAAATTAACAGCTATCACGTGTGCCTAATGTCAATGCTTCCGTGTCTATTCATTCAAAAAGTGTAGAGAATAAAGCTTCCAATAACCAAAATAGCAATGCATTTCCTGATAACTTGTACTAAAATGACATCTCCGATCACCATGTTGAGTCATTGAATGTTACAACAACACCTTCTGATGGGCTAGGTAATCATTTTATTCACATCATTGCAATTATAGTGTTGCATTTAATGATATATAATTTACATATATATTTTATCCTTTATGAATGAATTCTTAGGTCAAAAACATCGAGCACATAGCCAAACACAATGTTTGAAAGTCTGGAAAAGAAAGCTCGACGATCCAATTCCCATTGAGAAAAATCAATTTGGGCAACCAATAGGTGAAAACTAATGTCACTTATCAAGTTTTCTGACAGCCATTGTAAGAGATCCCAATCTTTGTCCACTAAACTATGACGAATGGAGACAATTTCCATAAAATAAAAAATATTCTATATGGAATTTTGTGATGGTATATTATTAAATTTTATTTTTGAATGGTTAAATGAAGCTTCTAATTGATATCCTTTATGTCGGTAGAGTAAATTCACAATGGATTTAGATCTAAAGGAGTGGAAAATGAAGAGACTAGGAAATATATGGAAGGACCACACGTGGGATTTAAGGAGACTATACTTCCTAGAAGATAGTGCATGTGAATAATAACTTGAACAAGTTGTTCCCCGCGTGGACAAGTCTCATTGGAAATTTCTTGTGGATTATTGGAGGAGTAATAAAGGAAAGTTCATATATTTTATTCTATTCATTGATACTTAATTTACCTCATACATAATTACTATGCACAATACCGTAATATTTTTCACTGAGGAAGTCCATAACTAACAAGACAAGTAGAAAATTTCAAAAGGTTAGCCACACAACATGAACCAAGTCACATTTGCATGTCTGAAATATGATGTAAGTTAGTAATTTTTGTGATCCATTTGGACAATTTGATGACAACCGTTTATTTCATGTTTACAATAACCTTGTTTGAATGATAAAGATGGAGAAGGAAACAGGTGGAGAAGGAAACAGGTGGAGAAGTGGACCCCATAGTGTTTTTTGAGAAAACTCATCGTAAAAAAGATGGGAGCATAGTTGATGTTGAATCCGCCAAAATTTTGGTACAACACATCCTATCATATAGTATTATGTTACATATACTAATTTGAAAGAGGTATATATTTGGTATAAAATTCATCTCCTATGATTTATTGAATGTAGGAAAAATTTTCTGAGGAAGGAGAAGAGTTGCAAAGAAAACAACTTGATGTTACTTTAGATGAAATTTATAGGCATGTTATGGGAGAAGAGAGACCAGGATATATTTGTGGTTATGGACTTGAACCATCACCTTTTGATATATGGGGAAAGAATCGTAAATCTCAAGAAGCTGAAGAAGTGCAAAGGAAGCATTTTTAGGATAATCTTAAAGAACAACGATTGGAATTTGATGCAAAACTTCAAGAACAAAAGGATGAATTCAACCAAAAATTTGAGGAGCACTACTACAAAAATGGTTTTAACAATAGTTCATTTTTCCATTTTACAAATAATGTTGTATTAGATCGCATGGTCTAATGGGGGGGTTCTTTATACAACAGGTGTTGCGCATGTTGTACTATATGTATTTTATACAACAGTTAATACATGTTGTAGTTCATTGAACACGCCTGTTGTAATAGGGGTGTTGTATATAACATGTTGAGACAAAAGGAAAATACATCTAGACACAAGGTTTCAAACTTGAGACCACTTGAAAGTAAGGCACATCTCAAACCGCTGAACCAATTTCATTTTATGCAACACATATATTCTTTGTTGTACATATACAACAAATGACGTGCAAACGTGTTGTGTGATTATAGTCTTTTACAACGGGTAACTATTACAATAGGTGAAAGCATGTTGTGTAATTATAGTATACTACAATGGGCTATAGTATGTTTTGTAATGATGGTCTATTAAAATAGGTTAACATATGTGACTATTACAACGGGTAGAGCATGTTGTGTAATTATGATCTTTTACAACGAGTTAGAGTATGTTGTGTAATGATGATCTATTATAACGGGTTAACATACATGACTATTACAACGAGTTAGAGCATGTTGTCTAATTATGATCTTTTACAGTGGTTTAGAGTATGTTGTGTAATGATGACCTATTACAACAAGTTAGCATACATGACTATTACAATGAGTTAGAGCATGTTGTGTAATTATAGTCTTTTATAACGGGTTTGAGTATGTTGTGATATTACATTCTATTACAACAATTTAGCACCTATTGTAGTATCACATATACTACAACGAGTTTGGCCCATTGTAACTTGAGTTGTATAAAATATATAATTCACAACACACAAATAGACTTGTTGTAAAAGATATGCTAACTACAACACAACCAACAACACTGTTGTGTTTTTCCCGTTGTAAAAAGCATTTTCTGTAGTAGTGGAGTTACTTTCCTTAACTAGAGCAGGAAACAATCAAGCACAACATGTTGGCACTGGCCAAGTATGAATACATTTTCTACAAGATGTGTACTATCAATTATTTTCCATGTTGACTTTTTTGGACTTATGTCAAAAATAAAATAATTGTGCAGACAAACTTATCAATGCAAACTTCACTCCATATAAGACATTCATAATTTAAGAAGGGATAATTATGTTTGTATTTGTGTACATTGCACTTCATTTTACATTTATATATATTTGTTATGTAAACTATATTTTATTTCTAGGATGTGAATCTACTGGGTTTCATAGATCCAGATGCTAGAATTGCATTCGGTCGAGTATCTGAGGTTGACCCCATGATAAAGGTGGGAGGTGCAATTTTAGGCTCATCATTTGTTGGTGTTTTTGTAGATGTTGCTTTTTTGGATAATGATCCTCTAGTGCGACCTTATGATCAATATCAATCTATTGATGATGTTGTTGGCAAAGTCATAGAATGGCCGAAAACACATATATTGCCAAGGTGAACATAAAGTATTGCTTATAATATTACATAATTGAAAACAAAAGTAGTATCTAAAGTCGTTTCCATTTACTGCAGGACATGAAGTTTAAAGATAATTGCATTCTTGGATACTATCTAAAGAGATGACATATATAGTTTTTTTTTTCTTTAATCCAATTTTTTTATTAGTACATGACAATCCAAATAATGGTGTTTCATGTCCATTGTTATAGGCAGTGTTGCCAAATGACAATCCTATTTTGTTTTGACCTACTTTTGATTTTGTTATGGAGAATCTTAGTATTATGGGCAATACATGCACTATGATTAGTTTATGGTTTTTAGATATGAACAGTGTTTGAGCTTCTTGTTTGTGAGATTTACATATGAGCAATGTTTGAGCTTCTGGGTTAGGTTCTCAAAACCTATATCTATAGTGAAAGTGTGTTATTTCTCTATTATATGGTTAAGTGTGATATTTGCAGGGCATTCTATGCTAACAATAGTCTTCATATGCTAGGTAGTCTAGTTCATGAGCTATGGGGATTGCTTGTTCAATCTTGCGCTCTATCTTATGGGGATTTTTAGTCCCACACTATAATTGAGTTTTTGCATTTAGATAAGCACGAGATAGTCATCTGATAGAACTAATTGGAATTGAAAACAAGAGATAATGTCCTGTAAGAGAGAATGTGAGTGTCCAAAATCCATGTGTGATGGATCATCTACGCATTTGTTGTTTTTTTTGCTTCAAAATCTAGTTCCACATCAAAATTACTCTTACGGTAGTTATAGTTGTGTGATGGGGTCCGTTCTTGAGAGAGATGCCTTCACAATTTGCTTCTTTGAGCCTCTTCCTGAAATCTACTGCCTTTAGTTAGCAGAGTGTGCTTGAAGAGGGCGGGGTTTCTTGGCGGAGAGAGACCACACCTTTCTCGTTGTTTTTGTTGGGATGGTCTTGATTCAGAAAGGAAAAGAAAACATTTATTTGTTTAATCAATAATTTAATAGCTGCTCTTGTATTTCGTGAATGGCAACATGCCTTCTTGAATTTGTTCAACATTGCTTTGTTTTGTTCAATCCTCGGTCATACCAGCCATTCCATTACTTGTTATTTTTATTCTGTCTTCTTTTTATCTAGATTATGGTGTTTCACTCCCTCTTCTTCTCCATTTATTTGTCCACCTACTACATGATGTCTTATCCCTCTTCAGTCATGATCGCCCACCTGCTACAGGCTGTCTTATCCCTCTTCAGTCATGATCAGCAATGTTTAGGGATTAGAGACTATCAAGGTGTCTTTGAAATGCCATGAGTGGTGCTTTAGGATGAAACCATGGTGGCAGAAAACTGGCTGGGCAGACCTGCAACACGACCACCCTATGCAGTCGTGCTACTGCTTCCACAGCCAGCTAGGGTGAAGGGACGCTCACCGAGGCACCTTAGGCCGTTGTTGAAGCGAAAACACTCCCTCACAACTTCCTCTAGTAACCTCGTGGCTTCGAAAATACCTAGCTTCTCTTTAGTTAGGGTTTTTGGATGAAACTATGGAAGAAGAGGAGAAGATGATGTGGGGGATCTTCTTGACTCGGCCCCAGGTCTTACGCCTTATATAGGGGAGTGTAGCAATGCCCTGGGATGCTTGCCCTCGAAGCAATCAATCCCTCTTTCAATAGGAATTCAATTCCTTCATAAAGCAAGTTTCCCTCTCCTTACTATCCCTTTGATATTTCTTATTTATTGGATAATTAGGAATTCAAAATTCCTCTTACTTATTCCCTTTATTCTTGCTTTTTAATCCATTGGTATGAATTTCTATTTTCTTTTAATAGAAATTACTTCCTTTTAACAATACCCCAAAAACATTCATTATGTATCATATTATCTTCTTGTTTGACATTATTGGTATTTTCTCTTTCCTCTTTCTTCATTGGGACTCCTTGGATCCCAAGAAACTCAAATATTTCGAAATTCCTTTTTAAGGATACTTATTATCCTTCTAGATGCATCTATATTCATTATTTCACATTATCTTGTTTATTGCTTATTAAAATATATCTTTTTGAGGATTTCTCTTTATCTTTCTTTTTATTTTCCTCATTGGCATTCCATTTAATATTAAAAACCTCATGGATACGAAAATCCACCAAGGATAACTCAATTATACCTCTTTTCACTTATTTACCATATTTTATCATTGTTTTCAATTTCTTTCTTAATAAAGAAATATTTAATTGATCTTTTCTTTTCTAATTGCTTTTTATTTACAACTTTGAACTCCTTGGAACCCAAGAGGCATGAAATCCACCTTTGGATATATATATTTCTTCCTTCTAGAGGTTTCTACATTTTATTTTCTCCATTTCTTTTTAATAATGGAGTTCCTTTTGTCTCTCCCTTGTTATTGGGCCCAATAGCCAATAAAGCTCACAAAACAATCATCATGGCTATTGTAAACGAAATCCATTTATTCAACATAAATCATATCTTTATTTGTTCAAATATCTTTAATATAAGAAATCACATTTACCACCAAATGAACCCAAAACTGGGGTTGTAACATCCTTCCCCTCTTATAGAAATTTTGTCCTCAAAATTCCATCAAGCAAACAAACAATTCAGGATAAGAGTTTTACATGTCCATCATTGGCCCCTATGTGGCTTTTCCCTATCCATGGTGCTTCCAAAGAACCTTTATCATCACATGTTCCTTTCTCTGAGTTCTTTCACCTTGGCATCTATAAACCTCATAGGTGACTCAGGTCATTACAACCTCCCTTGGGGCTCACTAGGTTCATTGCTCCGCACATGGCCTGGGTACCTCACATAGTGCTTTAAATTGGACTCATGAAACTCATCACACATCACATTATCCTGAGGGGTAAGGGCGAACTTAACCTTCTCCACCAAACCATGTCAAAATAACCCATGCATCAGGGACTTAGCTCTCTTAGATATAACTTAGAGGGGTTAGAATTTCATGTCAGATATTCCCCCACAGTGAACTGTATGTCAGTATACTTTGCATCAACTTACAACTCATGTCATCTCTGGGCTCCTTTCAGCCATTGCATGATCAAAGTGACTTCTTATGTACACACTGTGGTCCTTTCTTGACCTTCACGAGGTCCCTTCACCAACATCATCTTAATGAAGTGGTGACCGACGCAACCTCCCTTGTAGAGCTTCTTTACATCCTGATACTGGCTATGGTGGTTATCATCACATCTACCAAAGACAAGAACTGTCTCCATGTATCACCTTGAATGAGCACACATGCTCTCATCAAACCTTCTAGTATGGATCATACTAACCATTAGTTAGGGGATGATAAACGGTACTAACATCGAGTTCTTCATGTACCTACTTCCACCTTATGGAAGTGAACCTTTAGGTCATACTCAAGAACTTTTGAACTTGCATAATGGTGTAGTTGAACAATCTCTTTCATATGTAGTTCAACCTGATCTGTCCCTTGAAAATACTCTTTCTTTCTCATGTCATATAGGTAAGGTGATCTACCATAACCCATATTGCATCTCGACCTTCCTTGTTTTAGGGGAGACTTACAACATCCATAATGATGACCTCCCATTCCTTCTCAGTGATTCTTTATCCTCTATGTTAAAACACTGGGTTACCGATGTTCATCCTTCACCTTCTGGCTTGCATGGCAACACACTACATGCAACTTTATCTTAAGCATCCAAAGTACTATTTATCACTTACTATCCTTGTAGTACACGATGTATGGTGATCTTAAAATCATGATTTCCTATATGTCATGATTCCTCAAGATCGATTCCTCGGAAACCCTAAACCACTCTCATCAGGGTTTTATCACCTTCCTTTCCAAAGAAGTGCATTTGAGGTTCTTCAACCATCCTTTTATTTCATTAAGGGTTGGCTAACCAAACAACCACTGACTTGTTCAACCAGTATCATTGCATCTGAGGGTTAGACAAAGCTAACTTCTTTCCAAACTTAGGGTTAGCCTAACAACCTCTTCTAGTCTCTAGCCAAACTAGGTAGCTATATCTCAACCAGAGCATCCATTACCACTTCACATCCTTAGGCATTAGGTAATTTTGAAGACATACACTTCCATGTATTTCACTTATCATCTCGTCTCAAACTCTAAGTCTATCTTCATCAGAACACTCTGAGCTCATCCTCTTGGTTATCAAACTCAACCGTGTATCACTTGCAAATTCCACATAGCTCATGATAAAACATTTTCACAAGATGATTACCTTAATACTCTTATCATTTGTACCTATCCATGTATCATCCACTCCACAAGGCACATTATCATTTCTGTCCTCATTCCTCATGGCAACGTTCCAACTCACGTCATCTTTATCCTTGGTGTAAGGCATGCGTACTGTCCTATCTCTCACTCCCATAATAAGAGGAAATAAGCATTTGGCGGCCGTCCAAATACAGAGTTCTTCCTATTCCAAGAGTAGAGATGGTACATCCCACCTTGCCAGTACACCTTCAAATCTAAGTTGAAACGTGCAACTTATGTCTCTATATCACAATTTTCTTGATATCAAAGTTACTTTCATGGGAAAACTAGTCTCGAACCTACTCATGTCCACACATATTCCTCGGTCATCTCCTCTAGGTCTATAGGGTGTCAGCACTTTTGGGGTCATCCCTCTTCCCTTATGCATCCAGAGAGTGCCCTACTCATCTGCCCTTTGGGTCCCATGAGTTTATGGAGGTGATCAATCTCCTAACCCATGGCCCTCAGACAATGGTAGTTGTTACCTCCCGACCCTATGGTCATGTGCATCTAGGGAATTAGGCAACTCCTACTTCCATTGGTCTTATCCCTAACTGATCCTAGGATAGACTTATGATTCTATTATAGTACATATCCAGCTTAGAACCTTACCCAAGCCTTCATCATCTCTCTATCTACATTCATGGGTAGACTTCCATCTTTTCATAGAGTCATGGCAACCTGCTTACCTTGGTCAGGCCCCATGTAACACATCCACATGCACATAGAGATGGTTATCTATGGGTCTACAGGTTCATTCTCATACCATGTACTTTTCACTTAGCTTCTCAAGATCCTATGAGACCTCCTTAGGTTACTTCAAAACCAACAGAAACTGGTGTACACCTTACAAAAGGGTCCCTCACCCGGGATGGGAGGAAACTATATCTTGACAACAAGGTCACAAACATCCTTAGGGTTTACATCCATATGAGTATGCTTAACCCAGAAACTACTAAGGCACAAGCAGACCACCTACTAAACCATGCTAGGTCATACTTGTTCTCATTCCTCAGTATTAGATCAAGATTATACCTTCCCTTGTCATCCACTTAATTGTGAGGGGTTCATCAAACTTACCTTAAACTTAAGGGGTTTCCCTTTCATCTAGCCATAAAGATTACTATGCTTGAATCTATAGAAACTCAAATCTCATGATGAGCATCAGGTACATTACTTCCCCTCTTAGGCCTAGGAACCCTAGGTTCACTTTTGAGTGTCCATCTGCATGCTCAATCTCCTAACCACAAATCAAGCATGTATAAGGCATGACATGCACTCCTTGTCATCCTTCTACTCGAGCAACACTTCCAGAGTTGAGTCCTCCTCCAGGACAACCAACAAGGTATAAGCCTTACAACCTGTTATTAAACTTCTTCATGGTTTGAGGAACTCTTCTTCTTATCTATACCATAGGTACAGAGGTACCAGCAAACTCATCTTCTCTCTAGGGTTTGGTTCCTCTCATGGCAACCAAGATATCAATAGCCTCCAGGGATCAAGCATGAGGCAACCACTAACATCCACTTAGGTCACACTGTTCCTCATATCTCTAAGTCTAGGCTTCCAACCTTCTTGCTTGGGGTCCTGCTTTCTCTCTCTAGAGCTAACCCTACAAACAACCTAACTACTAGAGGTCCTCTCTTCATGAAGATGGATCAAGCTCATAAGCACACCCCTACATGGTGAAGCCTATGTTCAAACTTATGCTCGCTCATGATTATCTTTATGCTTATATCATAAGTTGTCCCTCATACTCCCTTGGCCAAGGTTTTAGACTACGGACATACTATGGGTGTCTACTATATGCCATGCTCATATGAGCTCATGGGGTTTCCATATGTTCT
This sequence comes from Alisma plantago-aquatica, assembly GCA_963693085.1. Classification (NCBI taxonomy): domain Eukaryota; kingdom Viridiplantae; phylum Streptophyta; class Magnoliopsida; order Alismatales; family Alismataceae; genus Alisma; species Alisma plantago-aquatica. The sequence goes on from OY856411.1 coordinate 697,654,781, forward strand.
TCTCTAACCTCATCAAATAAGGAGCTATCCTTCACTCTAACATGCACAACCCTTCCCAGGGTTGTGTCGCCAACGACACTAGGTCATCCAACCTCTCATGGCTCTTATGGCATCCAAGGCATGTCCATCTAACTCATCATGTCATCTTTCTCTCTAACCATTACATAGGGTTAGGGTTAACATCATCCTCAAAGGATGTGCCTGGTCTCTACTTGTAATGTAGATCTCTACCTCCATGACTAACTTTCTTTACTTATCCTCCTAACAAGAAGGTCTACCTCAGGTCTCTCCTGAGGGCATGACAACTTATGTCATAAGACCTAAGCATGTTATTGTTCTTTTACGCTTAATCTATTAAGCTTATGTCCATGACATCGTATTTACATGCTTTTTATTAATTTGAAGGAGGATTCCTTAAACCTTATCAACCTTACCCATACCTCAAGAGGGTGAGGAAAAGAGAGAAAACCCTAATCCTTAAGGTCCTTAACAACATTTGAGTTGAGAAAGAATGAACAAGATGAGAGAGTCGTAAAGGTATCTTATTTCGAGTCAAATCCTGAGACTTTGTCCAGTCAGTCACACAAATCCGAGAGTCCTCGTATTCTGACTAGCGGTGTGGAGGAAAATCTTTCCAGCCCCCAGATGTGATCCTTTTCTAGACACCCCAATCTTTCGGAAAATCCTCTAATAACTCCCTTGGGTTCTACAGAGTTTGTAAAATTTAATAATGATTAAAGATTAAATGAGGAACCTACGCTCTGATACCAAATGTAACGACCCCGCCTCCTGGTAACCCCCAATTAAGGGAGACCAGAAGGTCAGAGCCATTATCCCAATTTTTTGATCAAAGGTTAAAAAAATAATCAATAATAATTATCAAATTCTACTAACTAAACTGAAAAGTTGTAATAAAATAAAACTTTGCATACCTTTTGAAAAAAATTAGATTTCTAAACTTCTATCCATGTATGGATTCTATTCCAACTATTCCTCCTCCCTCTTTAATTCATATTAAATTACACATGTGCCACTTTACTATTTGTTCTTTTCAATGTACCTAAAACGCCGACAAACAAAACATCGGTCAACATAAAGCTGGTATGTGGGGGAAACAATAATCATGCAATTAATAACAACATATTGTAGTCAATTACAATCTAACAACCAACTTTATGTTTTCAATATAATTGCACGATCCACACATATCCTATCCTCTGTGCTGTCCCTACAGTGGACCTGGATGCTACCTTCCTTATGGTAGATCCCCATTAAACCCCTCATGATCCCACCTAACAGGTGAATTAGTTTCTAGGGTTGATTCACATGGCACTACCCGTAGGTAGGCCACTCCTTAACTCATGGCGTGCTATAGAGTATCATGGCACTACACGTGGGTAGCCCAATTTCTAACTCATGATAGCCTAGACCTTACTCTAGGTTACCCTTTTTAGCATTTGCAAAGCCACAGAGGAGGATCCAGATCTAAGCCAGTTATATATATATTTATAGTGGTAATCATAGTCACTTTATAGTTGCATGAAATAAAACTCATCCAACAATTATCTTCAAGCAACCGATAAAACATTCGGAAATCATCGTGAATCTAAAGTGATTATTCATAAGCGTAACCACATACCTGTCAGGATGATTTGAGACAAAATAATCCATGCAAGTAAGAAATCCAAGCAAGCAATCACACATATCAAGATCCTAAAATAATTATACAATTTCCTTTTATTACTCATGTCATCAAGATCTAGCTCACTTCCTAGGGTTTCTAACCCAGTTTTAGGGTTTTCATTGCAATTAGGGTTTCTCTTCACTTATACTATTTTAAACCCTAATTATATACAATTATTCACAAGCCCTAATTACTCATCTATTCATCATGAAAGATACTAAGGTTACCTTTTAACAACATATAACCTTATTTCCGGATTAAAGACATCATTATCCATTAATCAAGTCCATTAAGCCTCTTTTACATTAAATCTACCATTTTTATCCTTTTAATCCATGCCAAGATCATTATGCTCATTTATCATCAATTCATAGTTCATTAGGATCTAATTCACATATGAACTCTATTTGTCATTAATTCTACCTTTATCCATTAGAAAAAGCCTAATTATCATATTAAGGATATTTATCCACAATTAGGAACTTCTATACTCGAAATAGCTTAGAATCATCATATCTTAACTTTATTCATGATTTTGAATAATTGAAGCCATTAAGAAACACATTTACCAACATTAGGGTTTCAAGGCCCATTAAGGCATATTTACGCACAAGAAACTCCAAATTAAACTAATTACGTGCAAAGTTCATCCTTTTTATTCTTAATGCACCTTTTTACAGTTAACAGGTTAATATCAACTTTAATCATCTATTAAACCCTATTAAACACATTAATCATCTCAAAATAGGGTTTCTTATTCTTTAATTCATCAAAGTTGATAAGTTACACTACTTTTCGAACAGAAAGAGGAATTAGCCTCCAAAACTATTTTTAATGAATTCCTCTCATTTTTCTGAGCAAAATACATATATTATCTGCTACTATCGGAGTTACCAATATGGAGATATGATTTTTGTAATAAATCCTTACTTGGGCCAATCAGCAAGTGCCACGTCGCCTCCTTCTCATGCAACTCGCTCGGCTGGTTGAAAATATGACAAAAAGTCGATATTGCCCTTGACTTAAGGTTCAACATTTTGGCATGCAGAAGGGTAGAACCGTCCAACGACCCAAAGGGTCGTCTTCTACCTTGCGAAGACCTAACCAGCCGCTGCAGCCTTGGTTGGCGCGGCTCCCCTTCCACCTTCCTGACCTCGACGACGACCGGAACTTGTTCCACTCTCTCAGACACCCTCCGCCGCACCCACATGTGCTTTAGGCTGCAACCATGGTGGCGGAAAACTGGCTGGGCAGACCTGCAACACGGCCACCCTATGCAGCCATGCTGCTGCTGCCACGACCAGCTAGGGTGAAGGGACGCTCACCCAGGCACCTCACTCCATTGTTGAAGCGACAAGGCTCCCTCGCAACTTCCTCTTGTAAGCTTGTGGCTTCGAAAACACCCAACTTCTCTTTCGTTAGGGTTTTTGGATGAAACTATCAAAGAAGAGGAGAAGATGATGTGGGGGATCTTCTGGACTCGGCCCCAGGTCTTACCCCTTATATAGGGGAGTGTAGCAACTCCCTGGGATGCTTGCCCTCAAAGCAATCAATCCCTCTTTCAATAGGAATTCAATTCCTTCATGAAGAAGCAAGTTTCTCTCTCCTTACTATCCCTTTGATATTTCTTATTTCTTGGATAATTAGGAATTCGAAATTCCTCTCACTTATTCCCTTTATTCTTGCTTTTTAATCCATTGGCACGAATTTCTATTTTCTTTTAATAGAAATTACTTCCTTTTAACAATACCCCAAAAACATTCATTATGTATCATATTATCTTCTTGTTTGACATTATTGGTATTTTCTCTTTCCTCTTTCTTCATTGGGACTCCTTGGATCCCAAGAAACTCAAATATTTCGAAATTCCTTTTTAAGGATACTTATTATCCTTCTAGATGCATCTATATTTATTATATCACATTATCTTGTTTATTTCTTATTAAAATATCTCTTTTTGAGGATTTCTCTTTATCTTTCTTTTTATTTTCCTCATTGGCATTCCTTTTAATATTAGAAACCTCATGGATACGAAAATCCACCAAAGATAACTCAATTATACCTCTTTTCACTTATTTTCCACATTTTATCATTGTTTTCAATTTCTTTCTTAGTAAAGAAATATTTAATTGATCTTTTCTTTTCTAATTGCTTTCTTTTTTGCAACTTTGGACTACTTGGAACCCAAGGAACCCAAGAGGCACGAAATCCACCTTTGGATTATATATTTCTGCCTTCTAGAGGTTTCTACATTTTTATTTTCTCCATTTCTTATTAATAATGTAGTTCCTTTTGTCTCTCCCTTGTTATTGGGCCCAATAACCAATAAAACCCACAAAACAATCATCAAGGCTATTGTAAATGAAATTTATTTATTCACAACAAATCATATCTTTATTTGTTCAAATATCTTTAATATAAGAAATCACATTTCCCTCCAAATGAACCCAAAACTGGGGTTGTAACACAATGCTTCAACAAAGATATGCTTTCTAATGAACCAAAGTCTCCATATTATAAATTCTACAGATGGGGCTACTTACCAGTAGGTCTGAGATGATCTAAGATGACTGACATGCATGTCAAGACATAATGAACCAATGTACATAAGCCGGACAACCTAGGAGGCATCTCTTCACCACTGGATGGAGTCTCTTTGTGAGCTCAAAAAAATTGGTAGTTGGAGACTATCTTGAGGTTGACTCTGGCTGGGGACTATCTCATTCAACTTTGATAAGAGGTTCATAAAGAATGTAAAAAGTCACATAAATCACATCCATGTACATGTATATAAGGCTCGTTTTAATTGTTATCATGTTTTATATCAAGTGGTTCCCTAGTATTAATAAAATAGAGTTACAAGAGTGATCCCCCATCCAGTAAGAAGAGAGATAAAAGAAGATATATCTTCAGTTGGATACTAGTACATAGAGGCATTCCTTGAGGGACAGATACACAATCATGTTTGGTGTAGGAGGATATCATGTTCAGATCCTATTAAATAGTAGATTTTTTTTATCAGCTCACTTGTAAGAATTAGGACAGACCTCAAACAAATTAAGTATGGTGCCCAAAAGTCATCCTCTCAAGTATTACTGCAATTTTGTGAAGCTTTCATATATAATTGACATGTGATGTGCAATAACAACATCTACTCCTCCTTTATTTTAGACATCAACCATCGAATTAGGAACATCAGATATGAAATATCCAAGAGGAATACCTAGCAAATTCTTTTGTGTTTCCTTATTTATTTCCATTAAATTATATTATTTCTAGTCTGAAATGATTAGAAAATTCTTTTGTGTTTCCTTATTTTTTCCCGAGCAAATAACAAGCTATATATCCCTTTATGGAGGCATGTAACTCCAATTGCGAACGGACCAAATCAATCAAGCATTGAATATTCTTTAATCATTATTAAGAAGTTTTTATCATCAGTTAGTTCTCCATTGAGTTGTACCAGGTTCAGGGCAGAATTCATTCTCGTCATCTTTTGGTAGGCATTAACTCCTTCAATGCATCAACCAGTCGCCCACATTTTTCACGATCCATTATATGGTTTTATCCATTTTAATACAGGACTACGAGGTCTATGAATTCGCAATATCTGCTGCGGGCAGGTTATCTAGAAAAAACCCTGCCTATGTTCTTCCAGCTCTTCGGCACCATCTTATGCAACTTCTTACATATCTAGAACAAAGGTGAGATATCGCATCCTTGATCTATTGTCTGTTATCGCAATGATCCGTAACGTCTTACACTGGGTTGATTTTATTGTCTAATTATATGTAAGAGCTCTTGTTTGAAAAGCAACTACTGCACTATGAAAACGCATTTGATGTATGCATTTATTAAGATATACTTCAAATATATTATAGACACAATTTTTTTATATTTTTATTTTTCTTCGTACATCTGTTTGGTTTTATTCTTTGGTTCATTCTTGAAAATTATAAATATGAAATTTAGACTAAATCTAGTAACAACAAAAGTCGTACAAGGTTTTTAAAACTGAGTCACGTAAGACCAAACAAACCCATTGTACAAGTGCCACTGGCTTTACATTAATTGTTTCAAAATGTATTACACCCTATAATACTATGACTTTTTAAGCTGCACACCTAGGCAGTGAGCGCCCCAAGAAGATGTGCCCTGAACCCCGCCTTGACCAAACTGCCGCCTTAAGGTTTTATATGAACCCCTCATCCTATATATATGTAGTTAATTGATATACACATGTTCTCATATTCTGGTTACGTATATATATCTGTGTTTGTTATAGGATATCATTATTATCCGGGATCAATACTCTTGATATATGTTTTACTGTCTATCTTGGTAGTTGTTTGAATCTGATTTGAATTGAGGTATTTCCTTCCCCTGAATAGCTATTCAATTACAATATAAATATCATGTTACTTATACTAAATCCCTTCTTGCTTATCATAGGAACTTCAAGCAGCCATATTAGCTACAAACTAGATGTATATAAGCTGAAAATAAGAAGATTATCTACTGAAATGAAAACTATCTACTGATGGTATGTAAAGAAAAATCTATCATTAATCCCTTAAGCCTAAAACTGATATGTACAAAACAAGAAAATATGTTCTCTTCCCATAAAACATATTTATAATCGTAGATTAATCATAACCTACACATATGTAAAATATAACACATGTATGAAGGGGGAATGTTATAAAACAACATGTGTATAGATATAGGTAAAATATAATATATATAGAGGGGGTTTCTTTAAAAATAATAACACATGTATACATATAGGTAAATTGTACATGAATTTAATTGTACATGTGGGGAAAAATGTGTGTGTTATATGTATTGTATTTGTCTCAAAATGTATACATATATGACTAAGTACACACACTTAATTTTTGTGTACTGGCTTGAGTGGTAATTCTAGGATTAAGAGAGAGATTTCTGCCCCCTACACTATTTGAGTGGTAATTCTGAACAATTGTTATGGTGTCAGTGTTATTTCTTTCTATTTGAAGATTTGTTATGGAGTTTGTGGTGAGCCGACCTAGCAGTCATTCTGTTGCAGACTTTCACAATAATAATAACTTCCATCATTTTGAAAAAAAATAACTTTCAGACTTGTTCTTGAGCTTTGCATTTATAGTAATTTTGGTATAGATAAATCTCCTACTATATTGATTTTTTCTTCTTCAACATTTTCTGTTCTTCGAAAATAGTGCAGATAGCAAATGCCGAGAAGAAAGTTCCAAACTTTTAGACTGCACAATTCAGAATTGTGGGAAGCTCATCATTCCCTATATCACTCCTATCCACAAGGTTGGGGATCCAACTGTTTAGGATCTTTTACTGACTACAAACCAACAAAATAATTGCTTGTATAACATGTGCTTGTGAAAAAATTACATGAGGGCACTGGGTTAACAACAAATAATGGAGTAATCACTAGAGTCTTGGCAACTATTGTGGAACTTGCACGAGTGGTTTGTTATTCATTCTCATATTTAATGAAGGCATTTTATCTGTTAATTTTCATGCAACAATATCTAACATTATTTATATAATATAAAGATCATGGCTGATATATTGGCATGTTATTTTACTTTTGGTGTAGGGTGGCTTTGCAATGTGGAATCACCTTCCTAAGCTAATGTCATTAATTGTTGAAGCTCTTTTAGATGGACCTGCAATTTACAAATGTGAGGTAGTTGTTTCTACTCTTGGTCAGGTTGTTCAGAGTACATGGTATGATATGCTCTAACTTTCCTGAATTAGTCTGCTTTGTTTGCTTCTTTTAATGATTCGTGCAGTTGCTATTGTCATTTGTTGTCACACACTATTTTGTGATTTTGTCTTGATATATAAACCGAATGGTAATCTTTAGAAAGCTTTAAATTATTTACCACCTTTTTGTGAGTTGATATAATAGAAGAAAACAAAAATAAATATGTTATAGATCTTACAACCATTAAATACATACTCATGGCACAAAACAAACTACAGACTTATCAAAATGTCAACTATCACTAGAGAATTATTTGATATTATATTGAATTCTATAACCAACATATCATACCTTTTTTAAGATAGGCTAGTGAGTAAGATGCATTTTTGATAATGAGGCTTGCCGAACAGCACAAAGAAATGAATTAGGGTCTCTATATGACCTTAATTTTTTTTATAGAGCTTATTGATCCATCACAATCTTTAGATTTAGGTCAGCATCTGGCCCAACGTCCCCCATTAGAGTCTAATTGGTCGATTAATCACGTCTAGTCAATTTTGGGTAAATGGCAGGGATTCATTAGTTATATCTTGAAACATAGTTGTAAATTTCAAGTCAAATATATCATTTAAGTTTGTTATTTGATTAGGTTATTAATTAGGAAATTTGCACAAGTGTCAAGTCTATTAGGGTTCAGCTAGTTTGTGTTAAAATTTTACCCGTTGTGTATTCGTTGGGACATACTTGATTTAGAATTTAATTACTTATTGGAATAGGTCCACCATCTATTCATATCAGAGCCCAAAACTAAAATCTTAGGTCTAGGATACATCCAACGTTTTATCTCCTAAACCTAGGTCTTATCCCACCACATACATTTTGGTCAACTATAAGCGACAATTGTGCCTTGAGCAGCCTAACTTGGAAAAAAAATGCAAACTCAGTTGAGTAGTACACACAAGTATTACAACTTGATTTACAACATTTAGGTCACTTAGGACCCTGGTTTGAAAATGCAATTCTGACGTTGTGTCTGAATGGGTCAGAAACAGAAATTTACAAAAAAAAAATTACAGGAATTTCAGCATTTACATTCATGTCGACACAAGATTTTTACCAGAAGATTTTGGCTACCAAATAAATGGATTCATGAAATTTTTCTAGGATGATTTACATACATGAACACACATAATTATGTAATAATATTAAATGTTGGTATTGGGTGGGGGGACTCCTATATGTATGAGTGAAATGATACAAAACTATTTATATGGGATTTTAATGACAATCTCAATAACATAATGAAGGAACTAGTTTATGGAACTTTTGAAGAAAAATATACATTACAACTTTGACTCTAGCATCATTGTCGAAGGCTATCTTTGTACCTAGAAAGGTAGATTGACTCTCCTTCCACAGCTATGTGCATTGTTCCGATCAATGACCCAATCACATGATGATTGTAGCACCCGAAACGGAAACAAATGATGCCAATGAGTATGAGGATGTGCACCCAACTAGCGAACTGAATAACGACGAGGATGACAAAAACAACTAAATGTCATATGTCTTAGCTTTGTAGGTACTTTTGGCTTCCCTTGAAATAAATATATAGATTATTTCAGAAAACATCTTTCATGTGAGTCTCAAATTACTATTGGAGGTGAAGAAATCCAGCTACCTTACAATTTTAGGTATGTCAAATATGGTGGTTCAGTGTTGCAGATGGGAGTGACTATATGTTTAATCACTGAAAGATTTATATACAATATAACAATCTCCTTTAGTAACTTTTTACACTTGTGATATAAATGATCATCCTTCTAAAATGGTATGCCTCACTCAGAGAGATTATCGGTGAGACTTTAAAATAATAGAAAATGGTTTATCTCATTTCCCCTTACATGAGTTTATGAATATGTATGATAGATCAAGTTATATAATAATGATGCCTAATTTGATGCTAACATTTGAGTATCTATAACAAAGATGCATATGGCCTAGATGATAAGCCCTATGGAAGCTTCAAGTGAGAACAGCGAGGATGGAAGGAATGTGGCATATTGATAATGAATAAAATGAAATTTATATGAAGATGAGAACCCATTTCAATCATTTGTGGATCTCTCTATGACATATTCATAGTCTATCCTTTTTAGTCTCGATCAACTTCTCATATTCTCTCAATGAAATAATGGTAGGATGAATATTTATAGTTAAGTTGGACTGAGGAAAATAACATCCCTCATTATGATAAAGTCGAAAAAGATAAGTAAAGGTTAAGTAATGAGTGGAATGTTAATTACTTATTGTATCCATTATGATCAAAATAACTTCCGCAATGTCAGAAAGTTGGGGAAGGGAAATGTATTCATGTAGGCATCTACATATTGTGAGGGGGTACTAAGATTAGTACATTATTGAATATACAAGGTGGTACTAAGTTCTCAATGATATCATTAGGAAAATTCACATAATTATAAACCCCATTTATGTTATTAGGGTGAACCTTAGATAGAGTATTAGCCACCCTATTTCTTTCTCTGCAAGCATGCCACACCTTCCTTGTAGGCCTTATCATCATCTTGATCCTAAGGGCCTAATGAAAAAAGTTACCTTAAACATTTATAAATGTCAACATGGAGTCTGCTTCCACAACATCTACTCTAAAATTCTTCCTATCAGCAAGGCCAGGTCAAATAGATCCCTGCAAGTTCAGCTTCAGTAACGCTTAATGTGACAAGCTTTATTGCATTGCCCCCACCCATTCACCTGTGTTGGGTCATGCTACAACAATGACCTCGGCTTCTTTTTCCATATGGCAACCTCAGAGTTTATCTTGATCAATTTATGGTTAAGATCTTCCCAGTTTTTGAAACTACAAGCCTTCTATCCCAACATTTCCTTCTTTAATGACAACTCATTGATGTCCACAACTTACTTTATATAAAAAATATGATGTGTGATTGACTTATTCTCCTTATCAAATATGTAGAGGTTCCTACACCTCAAATGTAGTGATAGATGATCAGGAATTCTTAGACATTACTGCTCTTGGTTGGATATGCCCTTATTTAACCATTTATTCATATCTACTATCCCAAAGAAGATTGAAATCAAATTGTTATGGGAATATACATTTACTGTTATATTTTCATTGAAGTTTCATTTTTCTTACATGTTGTGTTATTGTTATAGTTTATGTGTATGACATCATAATACACATAGGTATAGGTAAATCTATGAACTTATTGAATATCAAGCTACATTTCGTAACCATGGGTTCTGATTTACTATTTTTGACTCTCTTGTTAATGAACTCTTTAAATCAGATGTATCTACAGATGATGACTAACCTCTAAGATGACAACTATGTTTGCATGACTGTTGTTATTTGGTGACTTGGATGAATCAAGTCTAGGATGAGTTGGAGTTATATCCAATATGGTTGTTGCAATATGTATCTTGGATCCATGAGAATCCACAAGAAGTTGGTCATGGGTGATGTACGCTTGAATCTTTGCTAACTACATGTTTTGTCAAGATTTTGAGTCAAATGTTGTGCTTCTAGAAGTTTGCTAGAATAAAAAAAGTGCATTGTAGATCATCAAATGGAGTTTTGTAGATAAGGTGGAGGTCATGGATGATAGTGACAAGCTTGAGGTGAGGTTTATCTAGTTCAAATCATTTGGTGGTAATGGTGCTAGTGTGCAGGTTGTTGATGAGCAACTAGGAAACAAAGTTGTTGGTATTTTTTTGGTTGTGTAGTAGCTACGTTCTCATTGGTGTATGATGTAGATCATCTTTTAGTTTGTGGATCGAATAAGAAGAAGGTTGGGAGAGTATATGGTAGATGGATAACCTCAAAGTGGTGGTGGCAGATTGAGTAGTGAAGAGGGACGGAGCACAAGTGGGCATAGTCCCTACATGATGCTAGTCTACTAGCGCAAGGAAGAAGGAGGAGTATGGTTTGTAGGGTGGAAACCACCATGGTTTGAAGTTGTCGAGCTGAATATAAGGTTGTATTGCAGGTCTATGTTGGTGGAAGGATAGAGAGCATCATTTTTGCAAGTTCCACATCAAAGGAGGAGGAGGTACCATGGCCTGTTGGTGGAACTGGAGCTAGTGGCACCCACCTCTGGACTCATGGTGACACCCTATGGAGAACTTTGTAGATGGAAACTGTAGTCTTGTTGCTATCACGGATGCATACACAAGGTGATGGAAGTTTTGAAGGGTATGTTTAGGGTATGGAAGAGGAGAGTAGGGGAAGATGAGGGGGCAATAGTAGAATTTACAGTGAATGAGGAGATGCTATGGAGGATTCTTTTCTTCAATTGGAGGCTAAGAATGCATAAGGCGAGAAAACGTGTAGTTTTACCACTGAAATTGATTGACACAATGCACTCTCGAGTTCCCTAAAACATTCTAGAACAATCTCAATTTGATCATGATTGTCTTGAGCAAATAGGCCATAACTATGTTGATATATGGAATTTCTGCCCCATGATTAATTTGATATGGTTAAATGAAAGAAATGTCAATGTGATAGGACATGTGACATGATCTGTATGCAAATGATAGAGCTTATGTTTATGAAGAATGCATCCTGATGATCCTCTACTTCTGATACATGCACCAACTAGGAGTGGAAGAATTTTAGTGAAATTTAATACTATTGAGTTTCTCTGTGTTGGACTTAGGTACTTAACAGTCAATATCTTCTGATTGTGACAGGGCACTCCAAGTTAACTAGGAAAAAGTTAACAGGGAGTGAAATTGTCCCTTTGTAAGCAGTTATATGTAACAAGGATCATCATATTTCATTGTAATTTGTTTGGAGTGCACCACGTGATAAAAATAGCTTGTGGCCAGGCTTACAAGCAATTCTTTGAAACTAACTCTTGATTAAGCAGTGAGTTACACACCTATTTTAGACTCTCTTTGTTTGACTCTAGATTTGAAGATGTGATACACTTTGCTGCTCTGAAAGCAGTAGGAGAAAGTGTGCAGAAGCCACTGCTCAGAAAGCAGTAGGAGAAAGTGTGCAGAAGCCACTGCTATACTAAGAAAGTATGTAGAATCCACTGCTATACTACATATGGATGTAAGAAGGTAAATAGTTGTTTACTCACTTGAACTTCTAGTTTGGAATGAAAGACATGAATTGCATATCCAACTGGCATGGTCCAACAATAATGTATCTGACTATAGTGAATTGGGATTGATATATAAAGAAAGTAGTTGTAGTATTTTCTCGTCTTCCATACTCCACAAGAAACATGATTTCATAATAGCCACTTACGACATAGGTAATGCCACCAATAGCCCACTAACTTGTAGCTTGTTCTAACAATCAGTTAAAACAAGAATGGTAAACATGTGACTAGTGGCACTATTATCTCTGCTAACCCAAGAACGGATTGTTCATCCTGCTACATTGATGATGCCCCAACGCCAGCCTTTGAGCCCAAGAAAAGAATTTTGGCCATTACTTAGAGTAATATTTGGCAATAACCTCAAAGTCATGATGAATTAGTTTCTCTTTAATATTTGGCCAAAAGGATTTTTTTCCTATGTCTGTTTATATGATATAAAACAAAAACATCAAAATCTTAGACCCTGCTTTGTTTTGTCTTAAGAATTTATATTTATCTTGCAACCAAATGCACCTATATGCTGAATATATTCATGGATATGTAGTATTTTGTTAATTTAGTGATTCTCCCTTGAGTTTCCTTGATTATCCATTCACATCCCTTAAAGTTTACATTAGCATGACAAGTCTGCTTCTATGGTTAGTTTGATGCCTTCTTGAATAACTTAACCATTGTTTTTAAGCAAAACATAGCAGTGTATTAATATACTTGGATCCTGATTCATCCTGTGCTATAGTTAGATGGGTTGCAAATACATTCTCAACTACAATTTTTTTTATGAGCAAGCTCTGTCCTCTGTAATTTTTTGATTGTCTTTTATTCTGCATGCTTTCAATCACTCATTTACAGTTGTCTATACTAATTTGTGTATTTCACTATGATATAGATTCGTCCTAGCGGTGCTTTTGGAGAACAAATGATTAGAAACCTTGAGGTAAGAGTAGCATTCCATTATGCTTGAAATTTACACAACAGAAACATATTTCACTGTATATGTACTGAACTATGCAAAGTAGACGACAACCCTTCAGACACAATTGGCTTGGAAGAATGTAACATGGTGCCTAAACCGAGAAGCTGGCTTGCAGGTGGAGGCTGGGTGGTTGAGGGGAAACCACTGGAAAGAGACATTTGAAGATTGGGAAGATGTCCTATAGGCTGCAAGTGTGGTGGTATATTCTGTTGGTTCTGTTGATGACACGTTCCTTCAATCAGAACCCATGCAAGTTGCTATCTATTATTGTTTCCACAATGGTCTTGAATCTATTGTTCATGCTAGTCTTCAGGTACAACTATTTGTTAATATTACTCATTTTATTGCATACATGCTAAAATCTAGACAATAAACACCAACTTTTCCCTATTACTCATTTTATTGCATACATGCTAAAATTCAGGTGCACCTAACACAAGTTTGAATCATTTCAAGTGATGTAGGTTTTTAATAGCTGAAACAACACATAATATTCTAGAAACTTCAGTTCCAATTCTATCATGGTTACTGATTACTTCAGAATACAGAATACTCCGGCTACATCAATGCATCACCTATTATCCAGTGGTTATGGGAGGTGACTCTGGCTACATCAATGCATCACATGTTATCTAGTGGTTCTGGGAGGTGATTCAGGGATTCCAACAGAACGTAAAGCTATTTCCTAAAGGAGCTCTGAAGTCGGCATGCTGAAAAGTAGATAGTCATATTAGGGAAGAGACAGATCCAATGATGTAGAAGTTATTGTACTAAATAGAAAAATGTTGTATGAAAGTATATCGTTGGTGTTGTATTCAATCTAAGGGGCAAGGTAAAATTTCCTCCCCATGTAATTGTCATTTGATTATAAATAAAAATATTCATACTTATGGAAAATTGAGTTTGGTTGCAATTGACATTCAATTAGAAAACTTGATAATGAACTGAAAATTGAATGATGAAAAACCATGAAAATGTAGTAATATATAACTAGTATGCCATTAGTGGCATTTTTTATATGCCATTACACTCAATAAGAACTGTTTCATACAACAACATTATTGGCATTTGTATAAAAGCCAATCGATGGATAGTGGCTTTTTTATAAATGCCAAATGAAGTTTTAGTGGCCTTTATTTGGCATTTAATGGAAGCCACTAAAGACACATGTTTAGTGGCATTTACAACTTACGCCACTATCTTTGTAGTGGCATTGATACTAGAGGCATTTTTTTAAGTTTCAAGAATTGCCACTAAAAATGTTTAGTGACATTTTTTGTGGCATTTCTAAAAGGTCACTAATGAGCATTTTTGCTGTAGTGAATTTGTCTTTAGAAGCATCAACTCAATGTTGTAGGTATTCAATGAACTTCAAAATGTTTTATTTTTATGTTGTGAATAGAGAGGATGGATACAAAAAAGGTAGCAAATAGTACAAGTTTATGAGGATAGAAAAAAAGCAACCATGGTTGATACTTTTAACTCACCATGTTCTTGGATATTCTTTTGACTTATATTATGCAGCTGAGGTCTCATTTAGGGAGATGATGGGAAGGGATAGCGTTGCAAATATCTGGCAAAAGTATAAAGTAGAAATGCCTTATTATGGCCGTGTTCACAACTATTATAAAATGTGTCCAATTTATCAGGTATAGTGATGGTTGTGTCTCATTGTTTTACCCAACATTAGCCATTGTACGTGACTAATATCAAGTTTACACTAGTCTTAATTTGTTTTTTCCTTTTGTCTCAAAGCGAGGGATGGTTGTTACATCAATCTGTATGGTCTGACCACTAAAGTTAAGTCAATTGAGATGCATCATGAGTCCCTCTTAGTGTCCCATCCTAGTGACAATGTGGGCTAGACTGTGAAGAATGTTGCTGTCAAGGATCTCAAGTATGGATATATTATGCTCCAAACTCCAAGGATGACCCAATGAAGGAAGATTCCAACCTCACTATCCATGTTAATAGACCTCCAAGATACATCGAAAATAGATACACACTAGTCCTTATCACTATCACTGTCAAGTTAGCTGAGATCCTCAACCAAGATGCTAGGTTATGCATGCTTTGTGAAGATGATTCTCACCAAGTGAACACTTAATAAAATCATACAAATGTAAGAACGTCTAGTTCACATATATTCCTTTTCATTATACCAAGGAAGAGATGGCCAAAGGACATACTATTGTACTCATTAGAAAAATATTTTATGCAAGAGTGTCTCATGTGTATTGTATTTAGTAAAAGGGGCAAGGTATAATATCATCCCCATGTAATTTTCTTTTGATTATGTATAAAAGAAATTGAAATCAATATTCTATACATGTGAAAATGTGAGTATATAGTGCAATTGGCATTCATTTAGAAATCATACACAATAAGTATGACATTATAGTGACATTGTTTATATGCCATTATACTCAACAATGTTGTAAAACATCCTATAAACAATAGTGGCATTTGTATAAAAGCCAATTGATGTAATAGTGGCATTTGTATAAAAGCCAAATGATGTTATAGTGGCATTTATTTGGCATTTACTTAAAGCCATTAAAACTGAATGTTTAGTGGCATTTGCAACTTATGCCACTATCTCTCTAGTGGCATTGGTACTAGAGGCATTTTTTTAAGTGTCAATAAATGCCACTAAATACCTTTAGTGTCATTTATATTCTTTTACTGATGTTTTTCAAATGCCACTAATGGATATATTTGTTGCAGAGTGGGTGGAATGAGTACGTACCACCCACCTCAACCCCAGACTTAAAATGGTTCTCATATCAAGCAAAACTTAAATCCAGGATGGAGGGAAGAGAAGGGAAAGGATCACCAAGGGGACCTGGCAGCTCGAAGAATGTCCAATTAAATGGAATATGTATGAGGGTTGGGACCTTGATCCCTAGAGCTTCATAGTGTACCCAACGATTGAGTGGTTTTGGAAGCTAGATGGGGAATTCATATTTCCTTTCACCACATAGTCCCTCCAATAGGATCCAAAAATCTTCCTTTAACAACAAAAGAAGTGTTGGACGTAGATGTGGATTGGGGGAGATTGGAGGTTGTCCGTCGCTTAACATGTGTAGTGCCAGATGTGTAAAATTGGGTGGTGGAGTTGTCACTGATTTCCCTCCGTCATATTGAACTGCACAAGGGAGAACTAATTCTGATATGAGAAGGACAAAATGATTTAATTCAACGTTATAAGTATTTCTTCTTTCCTCAAAATCCATGCAATCAACATTGGGATAAGTAGGTTTCATTGTTGATATAGCATGTAGCTCTAGTTTGTTTATGCAAGATGTTCCCAAGGGTTCAAGAGGGATAATATAATGACCCCGCCTCCCGGTAACCCCCAATTAAGGGAGACCAGAAGGTTCAAGATGTTATCCCAATTTCCGGATCAAAGGTTCGACAAATAATCAATAATAATTATCAAATTATACCAGACTATATTGAAAAGTTGTGATAAAATAAAAACTTTGCATACCTTTTGAAATCTTGGATCTCTAAACTTCTATCCACTTATGAATGCTACTCTAACTAATCCTCCTTGTAGTTTAATTCATGTATTTCACAATATGACGATTTACTATTCCCTTTTGGCTTTGTACCTAAAATGCCGAAAAACAAAACATCGGTCAGCATAAAGCTGGTATGTGGGGGAAACATTAATCATGCAATTTTCCATAACAACGTATTGCAGTTAATTACAGTTTAACAAACAACTTTACATTTTAAATTTAACTGCGTGATCCATTCATACCCTATCGTCTGCGCTGTCCGTGCAGTGGACCTGGATGCTACCTTCCTTATGGTAGATCCCCATTTAACCCCTCATGATCCCACCTAACAGGTGAATCAGTTTCTAGGGTTGAGTCACATGACACTACCCGTAGGTAGCCCACTCCTTAAATCATGGCGTGCTAAAGAGTCTCATGGCACTACACGTGGGTATCCCAATTTCTAACTCATGATAGCTTAGACCTTTCACTAGGTTACCCTTTTTAGCCTTTTCAAAGCCACAGAGGAGGACCCAGATCTAATCCAGTTATATATATGTTTATAGTGATAATTATAGTCACTTTATAGTTGCATGAAATAAATAGGCATCCAATAGTTATTTTCAAGCAATCGATAAAATGTTCCGGAATCTCAGTGAAACTAAAGCGATTATTCATAAGTGTAACCACATACCTGTCAGGCTGATTTGAGACAGAATAATCCATGCAAGTAAGAAATCCAAGCAAGCAAGCACACATATCAAGCTCCTAAAATAATTATATAATTTCCTTTTATTACTCATGTCATCAAGATCTATTAAATCTAGCTCGCTTCCTAGGGTTTCTAGTCCACTTTTAGGGTTTCCATTACAATTAGGGTTTCCCTTCATCTTTTACATTTTAAACTCTAATTTAATGCACTTGATCACAAACCCTAATTATCTCAACATCTAATCCTCAATTTCAGAATAAAGGCATAACTAACCATTAAATTAGTCCATTAAGCCTCACTTACATTAAAGCTACCATTTTTATCCTTTTTGTCCATGACAAGATCATTATGCCCAATTATCATCAATTCACAGTTCATTATGGTCTAATTCTCATATGAACTCTACTTGTCATTAATTCTACCTTTGTCCATTAGAAAACCCTAATTACTACGTTAAGGGTATTTATCCACAATTAGAAACTTTTATACTCAAAATAGCTTAGAATTATCATATCTCAACTTTATTCACGATTTTGAGTAATTAAAACCATTATGAGTCACTTTGCTAATATTAGGGTTTCAAGGCCCATCAAAACATATTTATGCACACGAACTCTTAATTAAACTAATTACATGCAAAGATCATCATTTTTTATCCTAATGTATCTTTTCATGATTAATGGGCTAATATCAACTTTACTCATCCAATAAACCCTACTAATTTCATTAATCATCTCAAAATAGGGTTTCTTAATCTTCAATTCATTAAAGTTGATAACTTACATTATTTTTTGAATAGAAAGAGGAATTAGCCTTCAAAAATAATTTTAATGAATTCATCTCATTTTTCTGAGCAAAATGCATATATTATTTGCTATCATCAGAGTTACCGACATTTAGTTACGAATTTTGCAAAGTTTACCTTTTTGGACCAATCAGAGAACGCCACGTCGCCTCTATCTCCATGCAATGCAGCAATTTGGAAACATAACCAATTTATGAGTTTTCCCCTGTGTAAGTCAGTTGTTTCTTCAGCCCGCAGAGGGCATAACGGTCCAACGACCGAGGGGTCATCTTCAAGCTCGAGATGCCCTACCTAGCTGCCGCTTATAGCCCTGCACGGGACTATCTTCTCCTCCCTAGACCATGATTGTTGCCAGAACTTGCTACCCTAGGTCTGCTGCCCCCTTGTGCACATGGAGCACCACCTGGTCATGGCCCAGATGGCCATTCCCAAGCAAGCTAAGCCCGCGATCGCTGCCGCAAATTACTATAGATTTGCAGATCTCCGGCAAGGTCTGTGTGTGGACGAAAGCGCGAATAAGGTAGTCGGCCCTTCTAGGTTTGTCGTGGGAGAACACTGTCTCCAACAAGATCACAAAAAAAACCCCTTTTTGCCCTAGGATAGCGCAATACCCTCTTGGTTAGTGTCTGCATGAAAACAGAGAAGAAGAAATGAGAAGAGTGCTCATGATTCTCCTGGACTTGGCCAAGACTCTACCCTTATATAGGGGAGGGTTATTGAAGCCCTAAGACGTCTATCCATGGATTAACAAGTCACTTTCTCAAAAGGAAAACAAGTTCCTTAGTTAAGAAGCATTCTCTTTCCTTTTAAAAATTCCTTGGTAACCCATATGCTTTGGTTATTAGGAAATTTGATAATTATCTCTTTTTATCTTCCTTGTGCTTGGCTTTAAACCCTTTGTCACGAAATTATATTTTCTTTTAATAAAAAATACCACCTCTTTATCAAAACCACAAAATTCATTCATTAGGCATCATATTATCCTCTTATTTTCTATTATTGAGATTTTCTCTTTCTTCCTTCTCTGTTGGGGCTCCTTGGACCCCAAGGAACTCCAAGATGTCGAAATTCCTTTATAAGGATACTTATTATCCTTCTATATGCAACTATATTCATTATTTCCCTTTATCTTGTTTATTTCTTATTAAAATATCTCTTTTTGAGGATTTCTCTTTATCTTTCTTTTTATTTTCCTCATTCGCTTTCCATTTAACATTAGGAATCCTTTGGATACGAAAATCCACTAAGCATAACTCAAATATACCTCTTTCTACTTATTTTCCACATTTTATCATTGTTTTCAATTTCTTTCTTAATAAAGAAATACTTATTTGCTCTTTTCTTTTCTTATTGCCTTATATTTGCAACTTTGGACTCCTGAGGACCCAAGGAACCCAAGAGGCATGAAATCCAACTTTGGATTACATACTTTTTCCTTCTAGAGGTTTCTACATCTTTCTTTTCTCCATTTCATATTAGCAATGGAATTCCTTTTGTCTATTCCTTGATATTGGGCCCAATAGCCAATAAAGCCCACAAAACAATCATCAAGGCTATTGTAAACAAAATCCATTTATTCAAAACAAATTATATCTTTATTTGTTCAAATATATTTAATATGAGAAATCACATTTCTCACCAAATGAACCCAAAAGTTGGGGTTGTAACATCCTTCCCCTCTTATAGGAATTTTGTCCTCAAAATTCCATCAAGCAAACAAACAATTCAGGATAAGATTTTTCCATGTCCATCATTGGCCCATATGTGGATTTACCCTATCCATGGTGCTTCCAAAGAACCTTTATCATCACATATTCTTTTCTTTGAGTTCTTTCACCTTGGCATCTATAAACCTCAAGGTGACTCAGGTCATTTCGGCCTCCCTTGGGGCTCACTAGGTTCATTGCTCCGCACATGATCCGGGTACCTCACTTAGTGCTCTAAATTGGGCACATGGAACTCATCACACATTACTTTATCCTGAGGGGTAAGGTCAACTATAACCTTCTCCACCAATCCATCTCAAATGGACCCATGTATTGGGGACTCAACTTTCTTAACTATAGCTGAGAGGGTTAGATTTTCATGTCACATATTCTCCCACAGTGAGCTGTACGTCATACTACTTTGCATCAGCTCACGACTCATGTCGTCTCTAGGCTCCTTTCATTCATTGCCCGATCAAAGTGACTTCATCTACATACATTGTGGTCCTTTTCTGACCTTCGTGAGGTCCATTCACCAACATCTTCTTAATGAAGTGGTGACCGACTCAACCTCCCTTACCGAGCTTCTTTACATCACAATACTGGCTATGGTGGTTATCATCACATATAGGACAAAAACTATCTCTATGCATCACCCTAAACGAGCACATATTCCCTCATCAGACCTTCTAGTCTGGATCATACTAACCATTAGTTAGGGGTGATAAACTATACTAACATCAAGTTCTTCATGTACCTACTTCCACCTTATGGAAGTGAACCTTAAGATCATACTCAAGAACTTTTGAACTCGCATCATGGTGTAGTTGAACCATGTGTAGTTGAACTCCATGTGTAGTTCAACCCGATCTGTCCCTTGATACTCTGTCTTTCTCATGTCATATAGGTAAGGAGATCTACCATTACCCATATTGCATCTCGACCTTCCCTGGTCTAGGGGAGACTTACAACATCCATAGTGATGAATTCCCATTCCCTCTTAGGAACTCTTTATACTTTATATCCATGCACTGGGTTACTGGTGTTCGTCCTTCACCTCCTAGCTTACATGGCCACATGCTACATGCAACTTTGTCTTAAGCATCCAAAGTACTATTGTCACTTACTACCTTCATAGTATTGTGTATGGTGATCTTAAAATCATGATCTTCTGTATGTCATGATTCCTCAAGATTGATTCCTCAGAAACCCTAAACCACTCTAATCAGGGTTTCCTCACCTTCTTTTCCAATGAAGTGCATATGAGGTTCTGCAATCATCCTTTTATTGCATCAAGGCCTAGGTTAGCTAACCAAACAACCACTAACTTGTTCAACAGATTTCATTACATCTGATTGTTAGCCAAACATATCTCCTTTCTCAAACTTAAGGTTAGCCTAACAACCTCTGCTAGCCTTTTGCTATACTAGGCAGCTGCATTTCAACCACTTCACATCCTTAGGTATTAGGTAATGTTGAAGACATACACCTCCATGTGTTCCACTTATCATCTCAAACTCTAAGTCTATCATTATCAAGATAATTCTGAGCTTATTCTCTTGGTTTTCAAACTCAACCTTGTATAACTGGAAAAAACCACATAGCTCATGCTAAAAGCATCCTTATAAGATGACTACCTTATTTCTCTTTAGTATTTATAAACCATCCATGTATCGTTTACTCAACTAGGGTATATTATTATCTTTGTCCTCATACCTCGTAGCAACGTTCCAACTCACATCATCTTTATCTTTGGTGTATGGCATGTGCACTGTCCTATCTCTCACTCCTATAACAAGAGGAAATAAGCATTTGGCTGCAGTCCAAATACAGAGTTCTTCCTGTTCCAAGAGTAGAGATGGTATATCCCACCTCGCCAGTACGCCTTTAAATCTAAATTGAAATGTGCCACATATATCTCTACATCACAATCATCTCGATCTCAAGGTTACTTCCATGGAAAACTGGTTTCGAACCTACTTGGGTCACCACACAATCCTTAGTCATCTCCTCTAGGTCTATAGGGTGCCGACACTTTTGGGGCCATCCCTCTTCCCTTATGCATCCAGAGAGTGCCCTACTGTTCTGTCCTTTGGGTTCCATGAGTTCATGAGGTGATCAATCTCCTAACCCATGGCCCTCAGACAATGATAGTCGTTACCTCCCGACCCTATGGTCACGTGCAACTAGGGAATTAGGCAACTCCCACTTCCATCGATCTTATCCCTACTTGACCCTAGGATAGACTTAGGATTCTATTATAGTACATGTCCAACTTAGAACCTTACCCCAGCTTTCATCATCTCCCTCTCTATACATGGGCTGACTTTCATCCTTTCATAGGGGTCATGGAGACCTACCTACCTTGGCCAGGCCCCATACCGATTACCATCATGGTAACACATCCACATGTACTTTGAGATGGTTATCTATGGGTCTATAGGTTCATTCTCATACCATGTACTTAGTTTCTCAAGATTCTATGAGACCCCTTTAGGTTTCCTCTAAACCCACAAAACTAGTACACATCCTACAAAAAGGGTCCCTCTCCCAGGATGGGAGGAAACTACACCTTGATAACAAAGGTCACAAACGTCCCTAGGTCTAGCATGCTTAACCCTAGAAAGCTACTAAGGCATAAGAAAACCACCTACTACACCATGTTAGGTAAGGATGTAATGCCCGGGCCCACTGCCCTAGGCTATAGTAGAGTTTCAAGAATGACGACTGGCCCCACAGACCACCACTAGCCTTAACTGCGCACTTTGTCCTCACTGATGCGCAAGCTAGGATCAACTTCCCGACTGGTCACCCATCCTAGTACTACTCTAAGATGAGCACGCTTAACTATGGAATTCTTTGGTAATGGGCTCCCGGAAAAGGAGGTGCACCTTGGTGATATGGGTAGTCCAATCATTCCTTTTAAGATCATGTTATCCGAGGCCTCAAATCATGGGATGTTACAATCTCCCCCACTTAAACTCTTGACGTCCTCATCAAGGATCAACTATATGGCCTCATAATCTGATCCCGTTTCAGTGCAGACCCACAATGGCCCATGGACACCCAGCTCCCGATCACGGAATACCAGCGGAAGGGTGGCTACGTCAACCATGGACAACCCTTTCCTACATGCTTGGACCGCACGGCTCAAGACTGGCATACCACATGCCCATGCAGGCCCACCTACTAGAGGGGTTATGGCTCTGATACCATTTGTAATGCTCGGGCCCACTGCCCTAGGCTATAGTAGAGTTTCAAGAATGACGACTGGCCCCACAGACCACCACTAGCCTTAACTGCGCACTTTGTCCTCAATGACGCGTAAGCCAGGATCAACTTCCCGACTGGTCACCCATCCTAGTACTACTCTAAGATGAGCACGCTTAACTATGGAGTTCTTTGGTAATGGGCTCCCGGAAAAAGAGGTGCACCTTGGTGATATGGGTAGTCCAATCATTCCTTTTAAGATCATGTTATCTGAGGCCTCAAATCCTGGGATGTTACAAAGGCATAAGAAGACCACCTACTACACCATGTTAGGTAAGCCATACGCAGACCACCTACTACACCATGTTAGGTCATACTTGTTCTCATTCCTCAACATTGGACCAAGATCATACCTTCCCATGTCACCAAATTAGCTAGGAGGGGTTCATCAAACATACCTTAAACTTAAGGGGTTTACCTTTCCTCTAACCATGTGTAGTACCATGCTCGAATCTCTAGATACTCAAATCTCGTCATGAGCGTCAGGTACACCACTTCCCTCTTAGGCCTAGGAACCCTAAGTTCACTTTTGGGTGTCCAACTGCATGCTCAATCTCTTAGCCACGAATCA
Organism: Alisma plantago-aquatica; assembly: GCA_963693085.1. Classification (NCBI taxonomy): domain Eukaryota; kingdom Viridiplantae; phylum Streptophyta; class Magnoliopsida; order Alismatales; family Alismataceae; genus Alisma; species Alisma plantago-aquatica. Next base: position 697,678,892 of record OY856411.1, read on the forward strand.
ATCATGTATAAGGTATGACATGCACTTCTTGACATCCTTTTACTCGAGCAACACTTTAGAGTTGAGTCCTCCTCAAGGACAATCAACAAGGTACAAGGCCTCACAACCTATTACTAAACCTCTCCAGGTCTAAGGAACTCTTCTTCTCATATATACCATAGGTACAGATATACCAGCAGACTCATCCTCTCTCTAGGGTTTGGTTCCTCTCATGGAAACCAAGACATCATCATCCTTCAGGGATCATTCATGAGGCAACCACATACGTCCACTTAGGTCGCATCATCCTCAACTCCCCACTTACCCTCATATCTTAGAGTCTAGGCTCCCAACCTTCTTGCTTGGGTCCTTCTCTCTCTCCCTAGAGCTAACTCTACAACCAACCTTATACTAATGGTCTTATCTCCATGAATATGGATCAAGCTCACAAGCTTATCCTTACATGGTGAATCCTATGCTCCAACCTATGTTTGCTCAAGGTTATCCCTAGCCCTTTATGCTTATCTCATCAGCTTTCCAACATACGCCCTTTGCTAGGGTTTTAGCATGACTGACATACTATGGGTGCTCATATAAGCTCATGGGGTTTCCATACATTCTTCTCTAACCTCATCAATGAAGGAGCTATCCTTCACTCTAACATGCACGACCCTTCCCAGGGTTGGGTCGCCAAAGGTACTAGGTCATCCAACCTATAATGGCTCATATGGCATCCCAAAGACATGTCCATCCAAACATTTAGTCTACCATGACATCTAACTTATCATGCCATCTCTCTCTCTAACCTTCACTTAAGGTTAGGGTTAACATCATCCTTAGAGAATGTGTCAGGTCTCTACTTTTAATGGAGGTCTCTACCTCTAAGACTAACTCTCTTTACTTATCCTCCTGACCAGAAGGTCTAGCCTCAGGTCTCTCCTGAGGGCATGACAACTTATGTCATACGACCTAAGCATGTATCTATTCTTTTACGCTTAATATATTAAGCTTATGTCCATGACATCTTATTTACATACTTTTTATTAATTTGGCGGAGGATTCCTTAAACCTTATCAACCTTACCCATACCGCAAGAAGGTGAGGAAAAGAGAGAGAACCCTAATCCTTATAATCCTTAACAACATTTGAGTTGAGAAGGGATGAACAAGATGAGAGAGTCCTAAAGGTATCTTATTTCGAGTCAAATCCTGAGACTTTGGCCAGGCAGTCACAGGGATCTAGGAGTCCTCGTATTCTGACTAGCGGTGCGGAGGAAAATCTTGCCAGACCTCGGGCGTGATCCTTTTCTAGACACCTCTGTCTTTTGGAGAATCCTCTAATAATTCCCTTGGGTTCTACAGAGTTTGTAAAAAATTAATACTTATTAAAGATTAAATGAGGAACCTATGCTCTGATACCGAATGTAACGACCCTGCCTCCCGGTAACCCCCAATTAAGGGAGACCAGAAGGTCAGAGTTGTGATCCCAATTTCTGGATCAAAGGTTCGACAAATAATCAATAATAATTATCAATTTCTACCAGACTATATTGAAAAGCTGTGATAAAATAAAAACTTTGCATACCTTTTAAAATCTTGGATCTCAAAACTTCTATCCACTTATGAATTCTACTCTAACTAATACTCCTTATAGTTTAATTCATGTATTTCACAATATGACGATTTACTGTTTGTCCCTTTTGTCTTTGTACCTAAAACACCAACAAACAAAACATCGGTCAGCATAAAGCTGGTATGTGGGGGAACATTAATCATGCAATTATCCATAACAATGTATTGCAGTCAATTATAATTTAAAAAACAACTTTACATTTTATATTTAACTGCGCGATCCATTCATACCATATCCTCTGCACTGTCCCTGCAGTGGACCTGGATGCTACCTTCCTTATGATAGATCCCCATTAAACCCCTCATGATCCCACCTAACAGGTGAATTAGTTTCTAGGGTTGAGTCACATGGCACTACTCGTAGGGAGCCCACTCCTTAACTGATCGTGTGCTAAAGAGTCTCATGGCAGTAATCGTGGGTAGCCCAATTTCTAACTCATGATAGCCTAGACCTTTCTCTAGGTTACCCTTTTTAGCCTTTTCAAAGCCACGGAGGAGGACCTAGATCTAAGCCAGTTATATATACATTTATAGTAATAATCATAGTCACTTTATAGTTGCATGAAATAAATAGGCATCCAACAGTTATTTTCAAGCAATCGATAAAACATTCGGGAATCGTCGTGAAACTAAAGCGATTATTCATAAGCGTAACCACATACCTGTCAGGCTGATTTGAGATAGAATAATCCATGCAAGTAAGAAATCCAAGCAAGCAAGCACACATATCAAGATCCTAAAATATTTATACAATTTCCTTTTGTTACTCATGTCATCAAGATCTATTAAATCTAGCTCTCTTCCTAGGGTTTCTAGTCCACTTTTAGGGTTTTCATTGCAGTTAGGCTTTCCCTTCATCTTTTATTATTTTAAACCCTAATTTAATGCAATTGATCACAAACCCTAATTATCTCAACATCTAATCCTCAATTTCGGATTTAAGGCATAATTAACCATTAAATAAGTCCATTAAGCCTCTTTTACATTAAAGCTACCATTTTTATCCTTTTTTTCCATGACAAGATTATTATGTTCATTTATCATCAATTCACAGTTCATTATGGTCTAATTCTCATATGAACTCTATTTGTCATTAATTCTACCTTTATCCATTAGAAAACCCTAATTACTACAGGGTATTTATCCACAATTAGAAACTTTTATACTCAAAATAGCTTAGAATTATCATATCTCAACTTTATTCACGATTTTGAGTAATTAAAACCATTATGAGTCACTTTTACTAATATTAGGATTTCAAGGCCCATCAAAGCATATTTATGCATACGAACTCTTAATTAAACTAATTACATACAAAGTTCATCATTTTTTATCTTAATGCATCTTTTCATGATTAACAAGCTAATATCAACTTTAATCATCCATTAAAACCTACTAATTTCATTAATCATCTCAAAATAGGGTTTCTTAATCTTTAATTCATTAAAGTTGATAACTTACACTATTTTTTTAATAGCAAGAGGAATTAGCCTTCAAATATATTTTTAATGAATTCCTCTCATTTTTTGAGAGAAATGCATATATTATTTGCTATCATCAGAGTTACCAACATTTAGTTATGAATTTTGCAAAGTTTACCTTTTTGGACCAATCAGAGGACGCCACGTCGCCTCTATCTCCATGCAATGCAGCGATTTGGAAACATAACCAATTTATGAATTTGCCCCCGCATAAGTCGGTAGTTTCTTCAGCCCACGGAGGGCATAACGGTCCAACGACTGAGGGGTCATCTTCAAGCTCGAGATGCCCTACCTGGACACCGCTTACAACCCTGCACGGGATATCTTTTCCTCCCTGGACCACGATTATCGCTGAAACTTGCTACCCTAGGCTTCCCACTTGCGCACATGGAGCACCACCTAGTCGTGGACCAGATGGCCATTCCCATGCGAGCTAAGCCCGCGACCGATACCACAAATTACTGTAGATTTGCATATCTCCGGCAAGGGCTATGCGCGGACGAAAGCGTGAATAAGGTAGCCGGCCCTTCTGGGTTTGTTGTGGGAGATCCCTACCTCCAACAGGACCACTGCAAAACCCCTTGTTGCCCTAGGATAGCGCTATACCCTCTTGGTTAGGGTTTGTATGAAAATGGAGAAGGAGAAAGGAGAAGAGTGCTCGAGATTCTCCTGGACTTGGCCAAGTCTCTACCCTTATAAAGGGGAGGGTTATTGAAGCCCTAAGACATCTATCCACGGATTAACAAGTCACTTTCTCAAAAGAAAAACAAGTTCCTTAGTTAGGAAGCATTCTCTTTCCTTTTAAAAATTCCTTGGTAACCCATATGCTTTGGTTATTAGGAAATTTGAGAATTATCTCTTTATATCTTCCTTGTGCTTGGATTTAAACCCTTTGTCACGAAATTATATTTTCTTTTAATAGGAAATTCCACCTCTTTATCAAAACCACAAAATTCATTCATTAGGCATCATATTATCCTCTTATTTTCTATTATTGATATTTTCTCTTTCTTCCTTATCCATTGGGGCTCCTTGGACCCCAAGAAACTCCAAGATTTCAAAATTCCTTTATAAGGATACTTATTATCCTTCTAGATGCAACTATATTCATTATGTCCCATTATCTTGTTTATTTCTTATTAAAATATCTCTTTTTGAGGATTTTTCTCTTTATCTTTCTTTTTATTTTCCTCATTGGCTTTCCATTTAACATTAGGAATCCTTTGGATACAAAAATACACTAAGGATAACTCAAATATACCTCTTTTCACTTATTTTCCACATTTTATCATTGTTTTCAATTTCTTTCTTAATAAAGAAATACTTATTTGCTCTTTTCTTTTCTTATTGCATTATCTTTGCAATTTTGGACTCCTTGGGACCCAAGGAACCCAAGAGGCACGAAATTCAACTTTGTAATACATATTTTTGCCTTCTAGAGGTTTCTACATCTTTCTTTTCTCCATTTCATATTAGCAATGGAATTCCTTTTGTCTATTCCTTGATATTGGTCTCAATAACCAATAAAGCCCACAAAACAGTCATCAAGGCTATTGTAAACGAAATCCATTTATTTAAAACAAATTATATCTTTATTTGTTCAAATATCTTTAATATGAGAAATCACATTTCTCACCAAATGAACCCAAAAGTTGGGGTTGTAACAGATACGAACATGGATATCTGTGACAACCTCAATTTTCTCTCTCTATTATTATCTCATATCACTCAACATGAGTTTAATTCCATGAAGACTTGACTTGTCAAGGACCCATTTTGATTTCTATATGCTTGATTTTCACCTTTGTAACATAATTTGCTCATGGACCTAAGTTTTTTAATCTCTTAACATATCACCCTTTTGTAAGAAATTGTTGAACCTATTTAATGTGATATACTTGCTCTCTATTATATTCCAAGTGGTATACCTTTCGAATAAGAATCTCTCGGCTCAAGAATCACATCGATTGGACCTTCGGAGTCCAAGTTATGACCAATTGAAATTTAGCTAGTTATACCTTGTTTTAGCTCTTTTCTATGCCTTTATCTCTGTTGGGCCGACCACATAGGCCCAATACAGCACTGTAGCCCAAGCGCTTGTCCTCTCCTCCCCTTCCTCTTTAGGAAACTCGTGAGGTGGCTGGGAAAAAGCTTCCCCGGATCCACCCAGATTGGGTAACGGAAGGGGGACATGACCCCAAACCCTAACTTGCCAAATATAAACTACTTTCAACCCTAGCCTCCTTTCCTTGTTCCCTCCTCTCGCGACATCCCTTTTCTTCATGGCCTCTTCCTCCTTGCCTTGTATGGTGGCAAGGGTGATAGCTACAGGCTGGATCACTGCAGGCAGTGACGGATACCACTACAGGCAGCTTGCTCCTCCCAAACCGTGCTCCGGAGGCCAGCACCAGGGTGTTTTTCCACGGCCGACATGGTCAAATTCATAGCCCCCGCCTCGAGCATCTTGCGGCTACAGAAGGTGCTGAGGAGGCGAGGCCAGCACTGGGGCTGTCGACCTGCCAAGCTCATGCCCCCCTGACGCCAGCACCAGGGAGACCTACGGCGGCCGAAGATGGCACCACCAAGGCCCTAGCTACCTCGTCTCCACTTCATTCGGGTTGTTGCAACCATCAAGGCCGCTGGAGATTGAGAGGCGCAAGTCCTCTGTTCATCCTCTGCTCCAACGCTGGAATAGGGGAATCCTGTAGGGGAGTTCGCGAGGGTGGGCAAGACAGCCGCCGACCGTCAGATTGAGGACCCAACAAGCAACAACCCAGACCGGCCAATAAATGATCATGGTATGCCACCCAATATCTCTATAATTCTTGGACATAGTTTGTAAAATACATAACTCTCAAACCCCTTGGCCAAATGATACAAACCAATATATCAAATCGATCAACTCGATGAGAACTACACATTGGGCCTAGTCCCAGACCCTAAGTCAAATGTTTGTTCTATGATTTCTTGATTCATGGTTGTCCCTAATGCATGTTGTAGTTTGTTCATGGACTTTACTTGCATGATCATGATGAAGTTTGAATCTTTGATACACTTATAGCCTCCTAAGCATCAAATCAGTAGTTCTTCTGGTCTTGTGACCCTAATGAGGGCCCTAATCGACCCGTTGTTCCTGAATGACCTCCATTGCACATCTGTGCCTACTTTGGACTATAATGTTGAACTTTGCCTAGATTGCTAATCTTGCTTCTAATGGACATACACCTATTTTGGAATATGTTTCTTATGACCTAATGTTGATATAAACCATGTCTGATGATGGGTTCTCCTATCTTGATGATCATGACCTTGGTTACTCTATTATGAGTCTTTGATCCTTTAATGTACCAAGGAACTTGAATCTTGACATGGTAATATGTAATCTGTGGAACCATAGAATGATATAAAACTAGAACCACACCATCATGATGACCCCTATATCAGTACGATATCACATAATGAACCAATAAGAAACTTGGAACCCATCTTGGCCAAAACCCTAAAATGCATCTCATTAGGGTTAATAATGAGAATCTAATGCATATATGTAATCTTAATGTTAATCAGGTTGGATTATGATCTAAATGGTGAAGGATATGTTAGGTTATGAATCTTTGAATCAGGTATGGGCCTTATCTAGTTATATGACTACCGCTTTCTTGCTTGAAAAGACAAATATTGTATGCTTGTTTGTTTATTTTCTCAAATATTGCCATGTAGTATTGCTATGTCTTACTCGATGTTTGCCTCGTCACTTTTATAACTTGAACACATATATAGATAGAACTCCATTATAATATTGTTGATAAAGGGTTAACTCTTGGTTACGGCCTTGAGGTCCCTCTCGTATAAAAGGGTTAGCTAAGCTTGAGCACCCTTACGGACCCTTCCGACGGGAAGATGGTCAAAGGCCTTAAACATGCTTGATATTGTCCGTATAATGGAGTGAAATGACATAAAATATGATTTCGCATTTGTTAAACAATTAACATATTTATTCTTGTTCATTTAGTTTTGAAATCTTTTCAAAATTATGCAAAGCTTATATATATGTGTATCTTTCTACCTCATACTCAACACCTCGTGTGTTGACCCATTTCTCGTATGTTGTTTTTAGGTTCAGAGATGGCTAGAAAGATACAGGGCTTGGTGAGCTATGCTAGGTGTACTTGTTGTAAGATCCAAATTTAGTGCACATGAATGACTTGTACCTTGACTATGGAAATATGTAATTGAATTCATGAATATAATACATTTTGTATAATTTATATTTGTTGAATGTTGAGGTTGTGTTGGTGCCTTTTTCTTGTTATTTGTTCATGTGTGCTAAGCTTTACACTTCCTCATTTTGCCTTTGGTATACGTTTGGTTCATGGGACTTAGATTCCGATTCCATGACAATATCATCCTTCCAAACAGCAAAAGGGGGTACGTGAACTTCTTCTATGAGTGGTGTCTCCCCTTCTAGATCGACCATATGTGAAATAGGAATTGGGTATAATAGAGTGTGAGGAAATGTTTCGTCATTTGGGGGGAGGTGGTTCATTATCTAGAATAGATTCAACCACATGGGATTCATCATTAATAACATTTGGATTATTGTCAATGATTGGAGGAGCTGCTGGGTATTCAAGATAAGGTTGACTCTCATGTTGTGACTCTAGTAGTAAAGCCTCTAGTATAGAGGTAGGAATACCAACATCCTTGTTGCACGAAAACTGCCATTCATTGGTTAAAGCTAACTTGGTGGAATCTGACATAACTGACGTAAACATGGGATAATCATCATCATCCAGAAGAACTATCTTGGGTTTGTCCAACTCCTCTGAGGGTCTCTATGATTGGTCCTCTAGTAAAATACCTAGCATGGCTTGTCGACGTTATAATATTTTTTGTTTCTCTTTTAGTAATTTCTTGTTGCACTACTGCTATTTTTTCGAGGGCTCCGATACACTCCTCCTGTTGAAGTGTATATTAGTTTTCATAACAGGGTTCATAACCCCCAAGAATTTGTTGGTTACCCTCACCATACCCCCCATAATGATCTTTCATATTGATTTTGACATTGCTCCTCATAAAAATATTCATGAGATGGTGGATTGAAATTTATTACACCGCCCTTGATGTGAAGACTCAACATTACAAGGTGTCACCATAACATGAGGGGATATATTTGACAATCTGGATTCTTTGATAAGGCTTCTAGCAAAGCAGTTATGAGGGCTTGATGTGAGTCTAGTATTGCTTGTGGTCCTACTATTATCCCTTCTAGGGCCCTAAATCAGTTTTGGGTTTTAAAACTAGATTAATATACCCCAAGGTTTTGTTGGTCATAGCCCCCATTAGAATATGGATAAAGGTAGCATGGTCCTTATAATGGACCTCGCGAAATTGTGGGTTAGGATTTACATCATACTCACTAAGATGGGAGGACTCGAGATTATATAGAGTGCTAATTAAGGGACACGTTAGGATAGTCCAGCGATGTATGGTTGTAATAATCACACAATAGGTTTTGTGAACCATATTCAGTTGACCACTCCATTTAAAAGCTCACTCTTTTTTAGGGAGAAGTAAATTATGAAAGAATCTAGAATAAACTAAAAATTATGAAAGGAACTAGAGCAAGATAAGGGGTTAGTTAGAAATTACAAAGAACTAAAAATTATAATGGAAAGCTTAAGAAATTATGCAATAAGGCTAAGATTTACAAAAATAAACTAGAAAGTAGCACTGCTAGAATAGAAACTCAACAGAAGGAAGAGATACATTACTGAAATGGATTCAATAGGCAAAACAAATTATAAAATATAAGATAATAAATTATGAAACAAGATTAAATACTACAAAAGTAAACTAGAAAGTAGTACTGCCAGAATAGAAACTCAAAAGATTGAGGATATATACTACTAGAATGGGTCTCGGTAGAGAAAATAAATTACAAAAATTTAAAGAAGGAAATTATAGAATAAGACTAAAAATTATGGAACTACGAAAGTTAAAAAATCAAATGAAATAGATTTTTTTATAGAACAAGTCTAATAAAAGTATAAAATAAATCTATAAACAATGGAACAAGACAGAAATTATGGAGCAAACTAAAAATTATGAAACTAAACAAAAACCTATATACACAAGCGGTCAGATTTGAAAAACAACGTGTACCATCCCCGACAACACCGCCAATTTTATGTGTTTTGTTTTGTGCACGAAACACTAGTTATAGTCTCAGAATTAACCTTATGGAAGTAAGATATAGAATCCCAAATACAGTGGAAAAAGGTAGAAATCTAAATCAAACATGAGATCACATGAAAGTAAATCTGGTTTTTGAAGGTTGATTTATACTAAGAACAAAAATAAAATGCGGGAATAATAAATCAAAATCAAATAATAAGAAGTATTGGGGGTCCGAGGGATCTCCACCAATAATCGTGCTTATTTTCAACAAGTCAACTCTTAAAAATCAACAACCAAATTAGGGCTATGTGAGCACAAGTCTCATAAAGATTGAATTTCCCACCAATCCGTTAGTCCCAGTGTTTATGGATCATAATCCAATCGTCCAACATATCTTTGTCTAAGGTCTCATTGAGATATATATGTACCACAAACCGACGTTCAAGTTTATGGGTCAGATGGTCATGTCACCATAGACTATAAAAACTAGTTAAACAACCAAAAGGATCAAGATCATCAAGAAATTGTGAGTTATTTCTTATGAGTACCCGATGTCTCGATGCCTTGTTCAAGAGTATATTACTTTTAATTAAAGATCATGTACAAGATTAGATGGATGAAATGATGACAATCACAATCAAGGGACTGTAGTTCTTTTATGTGAAGATCTGTGGTCACATCACTCCATAAGAGCATATCAACTCATTTAAGAATCACATGGAATGAACTGAATACATCTTTTTATTGAAATAACTGGAATTGATTAAATTGAAATAAGGTTTGCTATGGAGCTAGCCCCCATGACCCAGAGTGGAACTACTCAAATGTAGTTTGAAAAATAGAAGGAAAAACTAGATAACAAGGAACACTATTTTTCTTTAGAGTCCCTCCCTCCTTTTATAGGGGGAATGTAGGGGAAAAACCATATAGGAATGGATATTGGTAGCGGCTAGATTGCCTTACCTTTGGTGTCAGTTGGTCAACTACATTTAATCACTTGCTTCAGCATACACTCACATTCTCAAACCTTGACTACATTGATGATTTTATTGTTTCAACATTTGACCACTCTTTATTTGAATTATTTCCACCATAGTATAGAACATGCATTTGGCTAACTTTCCCATTCAAAGAAGCAAACCTTTACAATATTAATTGCTTTCCCACAAATGGAGGGAATTATTGAGTTGTTTTCTTTACTGTTTGACCATGTGACTCTCATTGTTGTTGATTCCTAAAATGACAAAACGATAAATTCTTAAGGCTATCTGACCGGATGGAAAACCACCAAATTTATATTTTTCTTATAGAGCATTAAATTTCCTTTCCAATGCACACTTGTGCGTTAAATTCTGCCATGATATGCATGAGTTACGATCTTTTTAGTATATATATATGTATATATGTATATATATGTATGTATATATATGTATATATATATATATATATATATATATATATATATATATATATATATATATATATATACAAGGATTGCTAGAAATTGTGAAAATATATTCCAAGAATAATTAATCATTGGAGTGTTTGAGACATTTTCCTACTAAATTTAAGCATATATAATTAAAACTCCAACTATATAGATAAATTCTTAACTAAGACAATTAATTCTAAAACTAGGAAAATAAGCAATAAGACAATCCTAAAAAGATATCTAAAAGATGCAAATAAAATGAAAAAATAAACATTTATCAGGAAAGTATGCTACTAAGCTCTTTGCATAGAACTAGCTTGTCTCATGACACCACCTTGGTCATCATGTTAGAATCATTTTTCTCAGTACGAGTCTTCTTCAGAGTCATCAAGCTCTTAATGATCACATCACAAAGCCAATGATATCTCACATCAATGTGCTTTGTTTGTGCATGATGCATGGTGCTCTTGCTCAAGTCAATAGCATTATGACTATCACAGAAGATAGTTAGGTCAAACTGATTCATGCCCAACTTGTGTAGAAATCTCACAACCCAAAGTATTTCTTTTCCTACTTCTGCTTCTACGATGTACTCTACTTCTATCATAGAAAGAGAAAAATACTTTTGCAACCTAGACTGCCAAGATATGACTCCCAATGAAAAAGTGAAAACATACCATGTAACACCCCAATTTCACAAACTAAGCAGAAGCATACATCGTATTGGGATTTCACAAACATGACTATCATTGCATAAAAATAAAGTTTAATTAAACCAACACAGGATACATAATTTGCAATTCTCATGTCTCAAGTCCTCAACATAAACCATACATAAACAAATCTAAACATGATTACTCTTAAACATCCTACACTTTCTCATAAAACTCACGCTAAAACTAAAACACACGATTCATAAACATAAAGGAATTCTAATCTATGGATAGTTGGCACCCCACCAGGTCTGATCTCAGATGTCCTAAATCTCTTTCTTCAACTGGTCCTTAGCTAGCTTAGTCCTTGACGTTGCTCCTTTCCTGCGGGCATCACGCCCCTAGACATGCATCAAACAAAATGGTAAGTGGAATTGAACATATTATAATTTAAAGAAAATATGTAAATAAAAAAACTTTAAACATTAGACATTGAAAAAGAGACAATTACTTTTAGATTATGTCTTTTATCCTGACCTATATAAGAATCGTCGGGTTTTGCACCGAAGTGCCTCTTGGGTTGCACCGGAGTGCCTCTTCTCTTATGCACCTAAGTGCCTCTTAGTTTTTCTCTGAGGAGCCTCTTGGTGAGGATTTTATATAAGTTATCTTTTAATCATTATCTTTCTCTTAAAACTCTTAACTTTCTCTTAAAACTTAACTTTAAATTTACTCTTAATGTGCATGAAGATGATACACTATTATTGACATTAAACATGGCATTCAGATTAGTATAAATTCAATGACTTTTAACAATTAAAATAGTAAATAAGACATTCAACATTCATTATGCATACATATATATAGAATCAATCAAATATTTATGTACAAAGTGCATGGACCACTTACCTCTCTCTTAGAGAATACCTAGATGCTCTTCTTAGGTTTATGAAACCCTAAACACATTCTTGGGGTTAAGAAACCCTAATTACACTGTTAAAGCAATTATCATCCATTAATAATTAATATTCAACCTAATTTCTAGGGTTTTGGGGTTCTTAATCAAAATAGGGAAAATTGGCATCAAAACAGGCTCTAAAAGTTATTTCATCTTGTAGATCTTGAAAAATTGATCAACTTTCATATAGGACTCGTTTCTACAGGATGATCCAATGAGAAGTTATGAATTATTAAGGCCTGACCGATCAGGAGCAAGATAAAAGCACTTAAAATTACCTGGAGATCGGATAATACAAAAACAGAAAGACCGATATACCCATACCCTATTTTACGATTATAGGTATTACACGGGGGGGGGGGGACGGGGGGGGGGTGTAAAACTGGAAAATGAAGAATGCGATCCTTTCCCCCAAAATGAAGAAGAACACAACGTATGGGTTATGTGAATCCAGAAGGCCAGAACACGATTTGCTCCACGTTGAGGAAAACTTAGATGATGGGCACTTTTGTGATGGCATAACGAATACAAAGAACCAAACATGAGCATCTTCCATGGTTGGAAGCCCCAGATGACCTCTCCGCCATGACGGACTCAGGTGTCAGGTTAGAGAAGAAACGAGGCCATCCCGAAAGATGCTAGTGCTTTGAGCGCATCCGGTACATGCCGCCGAAGGCGGAAAGAAAGAAAATGAGGCCATGAGAAATCCAGAGAGGCAAAAAACACAACCAGTAGTTTGAAATAGCAACCAAAGAGGAAAAAGGAAAATCAACAGATACCGCATGTCTGATTCAATTGAGGGCTCGAAACATATCATAGTAGATCAGGAGGCATACCCAAGTGCCTGGGATCGTCGATGGCGTCTGAGTTGATGTTGTTGCTCGCCGAAGGGGACAACTACCAAGTCGAGTAGGCAAAGAAATTACGGAGGTGCGAGAGAGAAAAAGAGCGACGAAAACTGATTCCTTGAAGGTTGTAGAACGTTTTTGTGGCTTGATTTATATAGGCGGTGGTCTGGGCAAGCTAGAAGTCGAGCTGGAATAGGGAACAGGGGAAGAGAGGGGGAGTTCTGTCGACCTAGAACTCTAGGGTACCAAGCCCTATCTCGTTTGGGATCAAATGAGTCTAGATGGTTCGAGGATGGTGAAAAAGACCTTCGTTTTGTGCGGCGTTGAGGAGAGTGAGAGAGAGTAGATGCGAGAAAACGCTGCTATCGTAGCGTCCTGGAGACAGTAGGAGTCGGGTGAAGGAGGGACTCCCTTCATGCATCGTTGCCTCCAGATCCAGGTCCGACCCGGCTGGTCAGCATAACCCTCAAATAAATGATGGATCAAAGTCCTAATCAAATTAGATGTTAGGGTTATATATATATATATATATATATATATATATATATATATATATATATAAAGTTTAGGTTATTTTCTTGTTAAGTTCAATTGGATTAGCTAGGAGGCTCCAAATCTTATAAAACTTTGTGTGTTACTTAATTGGGACACAAGGAACCCAAAAATATAGTTATTTTCTTGATTTGACCATCTTAGCTTATTATATTTCTCTTTTTAACGTAAATGTTTAATTAATCATATCAGATGGCTTAAAATGAATTTGAAGATAGAAATTTGGGTAAATCATTAAATTATCAATACCAACTTATGGAAAAATTATTAGGCTAAAACAAGAACTTTTACTAGGTAAATTTCATGTTAAACCCTAAATGTCACTTATTTAATAATTAGGGCTAACTTGATGTTATTGATTTTCAATTAAGTTCGAAATTATTGAATTTTCTTTATGTAACATATTTGGGAACCATCATAACATTATTATATGTTTTGATCATATATTTCAAAATAAAACAAATTAGGGTTTCAAATTGGGTTCATTTTATAAGGTTCAAAATTTTAGGATGTCACATACCCAGAGGTAGACTTTTTGTGATCCATGTCACATGCCATGTTAGCATCAATGAAGCCTTTCAGAACCGATTCAGAACCACAAAATTTCAAATATGTGCTACTTGTGCCTCGTAAGGATATGATGATCCACTTGACCATCTCCCAGTAACCTTTCCTAGGGTTTGAGATAAACCTACTCACAACTCCAATGCATGAGGGATATCAAGATGAGTACACACCGTTGTGTACATCAAACTCCCAAGAGCATAAGAACATTAAATCCTTACTGTCTCCTCCTTCTCCTTACTAGTGGATGGACATGAATTCTTTCTTAGCTTGAAATGACCTGATAGTAGAGTACTCATGGATTTGGACTTGCTCATGTTAAATTGCTCCAAGATCTGTTCAACATAGCTCTCTTGTGATAACCACAATCTATGATGCTTCCTGTCATGTGTGATCTGCATACCCAAAATCTGATGTATTGGTCCCAAATCCTTCATCTCAAAGGATTTGGAAAGCTTTGTCTTCATTTTTCTAATCAAACTGACATCATGTCCCACTATCAACATGTCATCCACCTATAGTAGCAAAATAACAAACTTGGAATTGGGAAACCTCCTACTATAAACACATGGATCTGCACTTGTCTTCTGGTACTTGTGACTCTGCATGATAGAATCAAACTTCTTGTACCATGCTTGGGATCTTGTTTCAAACCATACAAACTCTTCTTTAGTCTGCAAACTAAGTACTCTTTTCCCTTTACCTAAAAACCTTCTAGCTACTCCATGTAGATCTTCTGAGCTAGGTCACTGTGAAGAAATTTTGTCTTCACATCTATCCTCTTATTATTGTCATCTCTCTTCATCATGTAGACTTACTTGTTCTTCAATGCTCTCCAGTCCTTGGGAAGCACCACATGCTCATAGTTATGATTCTTCTATAAAGAAGTTATCTCCTCATGCATCACTTGATACAACTGTGCTCTATCTCTATGAGTTTGTGCCTACTAAAAAGTCTCTTGACCCCCCTAGTCAATAAGGAGAATATACTGAGATATTGGGTATCTGGATGAAGGATGATGAACTATGTCAGAAGTCCTCAACTGCTGTCGTGAGGACTCTACATGGTGATGCTCTTTCTCCCCCATCTCAAATGTCTCTTACTACAAGTCTAAATCACTCAAATGTGCATCTAAAAAGGGAACACTCGATGTGCTATCACTCTGCTGCTTAGGGTAATCATCCTTCTCTTCTTCATCATCTCAAGAATGCACCGATAAAGAAGTTGAAGCATCCTCATACTCATTATCAGAAGAACTATCACCTGATCCTGCAACCTCAAGCCTTGTTATTGTCTGACTCTCACAGAAAGTCACATCACCGTGTAAGCTCAAGGTCTTTCTCACATGATTCGATAACCTATAGCCAAACTACTAATCTTCATAGCCAAGAAAGATACATGACACTAGTTTATCATCCAACTTTTGCCTCTTTTCCTTTGGAACATATGCATAAGCCTTGCACCCAAATACTCATAAATGAGCATAAGAATCATCCTTACATGTCCATACCTTCTTAGGTATGCGAAATGCCAAAGGAACCGATGGAGATCGATTAATCAGATAGTAGGAAATACTCACTGCCTCACCCCAATATATCTTTAGCAACTTCACAGTCTTAAACATGCATATGACTTTATCCACTATGATATGGTTCATCCTCTCAGCTATACCATTGTATTGAGGTTTTTTGGGCCCTATCCTTTCATGAAGTATGTGGTGTTGCGTGCAGTAATCTTGGAACTCAGTGGATCTATACTCTCCTCCATTGTCCATTCGGAGACACTTCAACTTTTACCACCATGGCATGAAATTTCTAGAAACACTGAAAGACATGATCCTTGACCTTCAGCAAGTAGACCCACACCTTCCTAGATGCATCATCAATGAATGTGACAAAATATCCATTTCCACCCAGTGAAGCTACCTTAGACGCACCGCAAACATCCGAATGAACTAAGTGTTGAACATCTGGATTCACCTTTGATCTTCTCTTGTAAGAAGCTTTCCAATACTTTCCCATCTGACATGAAGCACATGAGCTGAGAATGGTTCCCTTGCCAAAACAAATCAAACCCTACTTTGATATCAGTTGTATGTCTTTCTCACTCATGTGTCCTAAATGTTTGTGCCATTAATCTATTTGGCGATCCTCAAATGCATTGATACTTCCACCTTTAAGCACCTTAAGTTGGGTGTTGTATAATGTGTGACACATGTATTATACAATAACCAAAGCCCCATTTGTGATTTTACATTTTCTACCACTAAAATCCAAATGAAAACCTTCTCTATCAAAGAACAAACCAAATATCAAATCGAGCCGCTAATATGGAACATGACGAATATCCTTCAGTGTGAGCATGCAACTGATAGTTGTCTAAACACAAATGTCTCCAATCCTGATCATTTTGGAGAAGCTAGAGTTTCCCATATTCACCCTCCCTATATCTCCCTTCCTATATGAAGTGAAGAGCTCCTTACTAGGTGAAGCATGATAAGAACCTACACTATCTACCACCCTCTCAGAATCATCACTCTCAGCTTGGAAATACTACTCCTAGACCATTAAGACCACAACGTCATCCTCATTCCTTTCATCTAAAATTGTTGTTGCAATATTCTTGTCATCATTGACCCATATTTGTTTTTCTAAAGAATGCAATAATTTTTTAAATGACTTGGCTTGCGGTAATGGAATCACCCTCTAATTTATGAATTGGATCTACCACGAGACTTCACACAGTCATGGGACTCACCATGTCTCAGATATATGCCACAATCTCTCTCTCTATAAGTGCCTCTGCTCTAGATGAAGTGCACCTCTGACCCACTGTCACTTGAGACTCATCGTCGAGTCTCTTTGTTTAGTAGACTGCTCTTCACCTGGTCAAGTGTCAAATTTCCTTCCTGTGTAGAATTGTTAACTGTCACAACAAGCATCACCCAACTGTCAGGTAATGATCCCAGAAGAAGTAGGAGTTCATCATCAAGAACCATCTTTATGGATCCCAACTGATTTATAAGGCTTTGCAATTCATTCATGTACTTGGCAACACTTGTACCATCCTGATACTTCATTTTCATCAACTTTCTAATGACAAATGCTATATTTGTGACAGTCTTTAGCTCATATAATTTCTTGAACTTTTACCGTAGATCTTTGGCGTAGGTTTCCTTTGAGACATGATAGAATACAGAAATATCAAGACACTTTTGCACTGTTACAACCATATTCCTATTTAATTTCTTCCAATAAATATTAATTAAATTCATTGTCTTTTGTCCCTCTATCATATCATACAAGTTCACAATATAGAATATCCTCTATCTTGGGTTTTTGAAACAACTAATTTATGCTCATCAACTTTATCGTCATTGCATCATCATTCTTCCTTGTCATGATTTGGATCTTCCCAACTGATGCTCTGATACCACTTTATAGGTTCATTTGTGGGGGATATGTTCACATATGCTATGGAACCACGATGCAATAAAAAATAAATATATGTGGAAGTGTTATCGATGAGCGTACAAACCTAAGAATATAATCACAAGAATATAGAAGAGAAAAATACTAAAATTTTATTTGGAAAAATCTCACAATGTGTGTGGGAAAAATCACGGGGCCAACCACAAGAATATCTAATATAAGAAGAAAATATATAATTGTTTCTCTCAAGCTTTGACCCAAACCCCTGATAATATATCAAGAAGGAGAAATAAGAGGATACAACACCATAGCGAGAGATCCCTACAATTCTACCACCCCAGAACTTCCTTGGAAGATACTCTCTTCCAAAAAGTGCACAGTAGTAGATGTCCCAAAGAAGACACCCAGATGCCTTGGTAATCCTTCTCGCTTCCTTTCTTCTTCCTTTTGTTTTTCTTCCTTATTCATTCTTTGTATTCTTCCTTATCTCCAAAGTGTTGCCTTTTTCTGCCTTGGCTACTACCTTTTCTTACCTTTGGCTTTGGATGATTCAAAAGCCAATTGACAATAGCATTTTTGTGTTTCTTGGTTGCGACTCTTTGTTATTGGTGGCTAGGATATATATAGGCAAAAACATACACCAATGCCAGATAGGTCTTTTACTCTATGGGAAGGACTCCACTAGGCCCAATAGAAACTAAAAAGATGCATAACAAACTATTGAGGTGGATTTAGAATAAAAATTGCATTGAGAAAGATCTGTCAGAATCAATTGCATTGTGAATGATCTGAGCAACCATCCACACTATATCTATGAAATAGTGTCAGATTTATAAGTGAAATACAAATTGTTGCTGGTTCAAGTATGCAGATGTCTTAAAATGGGAAGTATATGTCTCTCAATATAGAAATAAATATGAGTGAACAAACACATACGTTTGAGCCATTATTTTATTTTAGAATGATTTCTCTTTGTATTACAAGAATAATGGAGTCATTAGATTAGACCTAAACTATGATTTTACAAATTGGATCTCACTACCACTTATAAAACCAAAAATGAACATGTGTATTTCATTAGGTAAGGATGGAATCCATATGTATACAAGCTCATTTAGCTAGAAATTACAACAAAACATGACAATTACCAATGTCAAATCTGTCACAATTATTATCCCAATCCTTGAGATCAAGTTGTTAGTAGGACTGGTCCCTCACCATTGTTTTTTGAGTTACACTTGGTAAGCTGAAATCAATGTCATGGCATGTCCCTAGACAAAATAAAGTAATATACTTGAGCCTTCTCTTCAAAATATCAATGAGTATAACCCCGCGCTAAGCCTCTACTGAAGGCCAAAGCTTTTGGTTGAAAATATATATCCACATAAACAGAGCATTTCTAAGGATAATTGTATAAATATTCAATCAATTGATCACTTTACTTATAAGAAGACATACAAAAATTGACAAAATTAATCTTTACATTCATTTTTCAAAGACATGCACTAGTTGACATCTAAATCATATCCATATTCATTTTCAAGCACATGCATGCTATTGTGTCACAATTCAAAATATGTAGAGTTGTTTCTTACTACTTTAAAAATGAAGTTTCCCATACATCCATGTATTAGTTAACTGATTGAATATTCCATTTCAGTCACAAACATTACAATTAACAAAAAAATTATGTTTTTTCTTATCTTATATGAACAATCTCAAATATACCTATTTTAGTGACTTTTTCTATTATTTCTTTTAGTAGTTGCTCCATCAAAGTTGTCTCGATTACTGCACATTTTTTTCACCTGAAGGACTAAAGCATAAAAATTAATTGAAGTAAAGAAAAATAAAAAATATGTTTCTAGTTTAGAATGATTATATGTAAACAACCTAAGTAACACTAAGCGGGTTTTGACATCAACGATAAACCCAACAAAATTTTAACACTCATAAGGATATATAAATTCTACCTTTTCTATATGTATTGTATCTCCAAGTACAAAATTTGTATAAGACTTGGAACAAGTTACTACATGGGGTTTGATTTCATCAATCTAGATTACTCACTAGTAATTTTGCCTACTCAACATACATCTAGTACATGTAACTGACTAAAGAGAACTAATATTATATATTATTCAAATGAAATAGGCCAACTAATGATCAAGTTTAAGACAGAAGAAAGATAAAAATGCTATAATATTTCATAGCAAAACCTCATTGATAGAACACCATAAAAAATCATGATATAGAAGGCCTGAATGGTTTGTCAAGTTGTAGTTACATGAAGGCATTATACAAAATGCACTCATCAAAACAAGTGATAAGGTAAATCTCATTAGGCATTCATATGACCCCACTTCACGTGTTGTTTTGTGCTTCTTCCAAATGATGTTTTTGTATCAGTTGTGTATGTATTGTTGTAATAAGACTGACATGTGATGCATATATGTATAAGTAAATGAATTATAGGTGTACTTTCTCAATATAGAGAAAATTACATTTTAAATGTTATGACCAATTTTTTCTATTACGAGGACCTAGTCTATCAACTAAGACTTTACTAGGTTGACTATGCTTAGCTGGAACTACATACTTCAAGTAGAAAAGTTACCAGACACCATGTCTAATAATAAACCTAAAGATGGTTATTAGGACATTCTTGAGGTTGGTATGGTAACTAACCACGATCCTCATCTTAATCAATAAATCAAACTAGAAATAGAAGAAGACAATAACATTCAAAAAAATTTAGAACCAACATCCATTCATACTACAAGTTCAAGTAGAGAAGGCATAATTTATTTATAATATTCCATATAAAAAGTTCTTTATAAGTTATTCAAGCTACATACAAGTGTACATTTGATTAAATAAAAGTTGCCTTTAAAAATACACACCCACAAGGCCAAAAACCACCAATATAAAACTAACTATACATAAAACATACATCTAGACTTCATATCTCTATAAGTCCCTCATTTTTACCTTTAGGATTAGCATGCTATCATTTGGATTTAGGACGTGAAACATTATTGATTAGGTTATTAGGCAATGTTTAAGTGAGAAGATAACACATAATAAAAAAACATATTTTTCATCTTCTTTATTTATATCAAAGTACTTATGGTTCAAGATTATCATTAAGCATACACGACATTTAGTTCTAGATGATACTACTAGAAAGGAATCATATCATAAGAATGCAAGAATAATGTTAATAGACAATATAATTTAAATGACATTTTATTCTAATTTATTTGCTCCAAAACTACTTGACTTTAACCTATCCAAGTAGAAGTCGCCATGATATGCTCTAATATAGGATTCATCATCCATGCCTTACGATTTAGTCAGCCACCCTAAGACAAGTAGCTCAACCCATATGTGCCATAGGGATAGGTAGGAGCCTATAGTTTCACTACCTTCTCATTCCCATGCATTGATACAAGGTTGGGTCATACCTCATCACATATCACAAGATATAAATCACATATCTTGTTCACAAAAATCACACATAATACCTTAGCTTGTGATCTATGTTATGTAGTCCTTTTTTATGTCAATAGGAAATTTGATACCTCACTCCCACCTATGTGCCAGATCTTAGTCATCATGATCTAAAAGTACTCTAAGTGAATCTTATTTATTAATATAATCCTTTACAAGAATAGACTCATTTACCCCTTCCCAACATTGACACCTGGGAGGTTCATGGTGCTCATGGAACCTATCTAGAATACATTAGGTTTTCCATTCTTGTCATTACGTATCATACTAATATTCAATGAATCAACTCATACAATTGACAATGTAGTTCATGTAGGTCACCTTTCATAGGAAAAGTAAGATTTTAACACAATAGGTAGCATTAAAAACAAGCAATTCCTTAATATGAAAAACACAATTCTCATTTTTATTGCCAATTTTGATATGAATTTTATCATTACCAAGTAGATGCAATCAACAATGAGATGTTATATAAAATTTGTTCATTTGAACTAGCATGGGCCATCCAAAATCGTAAGGATCAATTCTGGAAGTTATGAAAAAGCCCTAATTTTAATCGTTTCTATGTCAAGAATTTTTGTCTTGTGAGAATTAGGGAAAATGAGGGTGAATTTCTATTAGTTGTGATTCATTATGAAGTAATCTACTCATCTAGTTCTTGTACTTGGTGATAAATTTGTAGTTCTGGTTTATGTTTTAACACACTCCCACCAATCTTCCAACATTTTGAGGACGAGAAAATCCTAGAACTTTGTCTAGCCTAAGGGTATCAATTTGGGAGAAAAGAAAGAAATACAGGTGATTCGAAACCTACATTGGCGAAGAACAAATTGGAGAAGAGAGATAAGTAGAATAAAACTTAAAAATTTAACCATGAGCTACAACTCAAAATATGTATGAGATGCTCTTGAGCTGGAATATCCCCAAAATCTATGAATTCCACCACATATCTTATTAAGGGAAAATTTCATGGAGGAGAGGTGTAGGTGAAAAGCTACGTACCATATTCTATTTCTAGTGTGAAAATGAATCGATTTGGGTTATATATACTTTATCTAATTACGAAATTTCAATATTTTAGTCTTTTATTATGATCTAAATGTAGTTAGACACAAATTAGGTATTTGGGCCAACTACCTGGGTCGATGGGGCTGCATCGGTTAAATATGGGGGTTGGAAATGTAAAATGACATGGGTCCTAACAGGTTGTTCCTATTTGTCAGGAGTTTAGCCAATTATTGGGTCTGGCCATCTAACATTGTGTCTGACTTGGCCGATTTGGTTGATCACTTTGGTTGATTGGGTCAATTTGGCCTCTAATAGTCATCCAACAATTGATCCCGGTTTTGCTTAAACCATTGAAAAACATCACCACTTTGGAACTACAGTCCAAAACCACCTAATACTTCTCCAAAGTGTTCATTCCAAGTATTACACTGAATCCATGCATGTCAAGTGGTATAAGGTCCACTTGAATGTTGTTTCCTGAAAAAGAAAGGACACAGGAAGAACACACCTCTTGCAACTTGGCAGAACCAACCAACGGGGTTTCTAAACAAAGTCCATCACATCTACGACTAACATGTAAAGAACAACTATCAATCACTTCTCGAGTGATAGATGAGTCTGTCACACCCGGGTGAACCAAAACACATATAAAGCAAGAGGAAGACATATTAGAATGAAATAACTCCATCTGACATGTAACAAATTGTGGGTTGACCACTCCTTTCAGATGACTCATGGCATAGAATTGAGTCGTTGCCTATTGTCGTCCCCTTCCTTGGACTCCCCCACTACTAAATTGTTGTCTCTGTGAGCCCTGTTGACTTATCTTAGCTACTATTTCACTTCATCATCCTTTATAGGGAGATATGGTCTTATATGCCCGGTCTGTCTACACATGTAGTAGGTCTCGTTATCATACCATGGCCTAGATAGCCCTGTCACTGACATTGACATTGTGTTGTGGGCTCCTGTTGGTGGAAAACTATGGCCTCTTCCCTTACTTAGTGACCACTGTGTTTGCGCACCTGACCTTTGCTGTAACTACGGTGCTAAAAAACCTAGGCTTCTTGAAGCCTCCAGATGACTGTCCCTGGTATTTTGTCGGTCTCTTCTTGGCACCCTTCTCACGATCTCTCTATGAACAGATACATGAACATGGCAAACCACTCACAATTTTCCAAAGCTGACATTGGTGTAGTCAACTCCGTGCTTAAGCCCTTCTCAAAACGTATGATCCTTTTTTTGCCAGCAGCAGGCATATGAGGATAGAACCTCATACTTTGCCTCATAATCATTAATCGACATGGATCCCTACCAGATCCTCTCAAACTGGTTAATGTTCTTGTCCAGGTAGGTCTAAGGAAAGTACCGACTGACAAACTGAAAGCAGCACCAAGACTCTTCTCCTCCTCAATGGCCCATTAATGGCCAACACTCCCCTTCAAAAGGTACAAAACATGCTTCACCTTGTCTGTCTGAAGGATATTGAGGATCTTAAATCCTTCTCCAACTCCATCAACCAAAGGTCATGATTTGATGTACCAACATACTCCACAGCCTCAGCTCACCTCAATCTTTCAAAGGTCTTCCTCGTTCTGGAAGACTTAGCACTGGGAACACCTACCCTGGACTATGGTGTAGGCATTCTATCTTCCATGGGCATCATAATTTCCATGAAATGCCCAAACAAGGACTGAAAGACATGGTTTTCCATCATGGACGGGTGAAACTGTGGCCTCTCAAGCACTCCATCAACCCTCCCCTACCTCCTTGCACCACCTCTAGGTGCAACAACATTGCTCTCAACAACATGTTCTTTGTTTTATCCATCCATCTTCTCTTCTTCTTCTTATACATAAATAGAAGTTACCATTAATAGACTAGAGGACACTAGAACAGACACAAACCCTAGTCCTATGTCCCTATAGACTCAGTGAACCTAAAGCTCTAATACTAACTTTAACTATGACGCCCTGATGCGCCACAAGGCGAGATTACTCAAAATAGAATGTGAAATTAAGACTAATCAACCATCTGACTAGAAAACATGCGAAATCAACACCATTTTCACATAAGCACAAAAGTATATAACTTATTACATATGAGTCCTCATGAAGCCACATGTAACATTACATCATGTCTTAAGGATGTATACATATCACTGTTCACGGGCTCACAACCTACAAGTTGTTCACATATATACATGCATGCTATACATATGCACCAAGGCATATAGCCAAAACGTCACTTCAATATAAAATATCTACAAAACTCCCCTAAGGACCTGAGAGTACATGGACTACAAATAGGACTATACTACAAAACACAAGCAACTTATCAAACATTTACTCAGCTACTGCTCCTCTTACTGCTCAGCCTCGACATCACAATCTCTATCTCTACATGCTCGACCACCTAAAAGATTTGGAAACCCACGGGGTGATACCAAATGTCCCAGTGAGAGATGTAACTCTCTACCAACGTCTATTAAAAGCACAGGTAGATTATACATAGCATATTAAACATTTTCAACAGATTCAACTCAATGATATATATTATCATATAACACAGGTGAAGCAAAATTGGGCCTACTAAGCAGTAGATGAATTAATATTATAAGAAGGAATATGAAGAACATGTATAACAATTGACTTCTCTTACCATTTAACAATTCTAGAAAGAAGTACAAAGATAGGGAAAAGGGGTCATCCAATGTTATTCCTATTTGACCCTAAGCAAATACTACATGGTTGTGTTATGTATTTTATTTTTCCCTGAGGATTTGAGTCATACCACTCAAACCCAACCAACCACCACTAAGTCAAAATTCAATGGAAGATCCAGAATCCATGACCTCCACAACACCTCTTGGTCGGTACAAGAGATACACCACAGAGACATACCAGTCAACTGCAAACAACAACATATAGTCAAGTTAAAGGATTGACTCACACATGATCTTCCATATAAAAACACCTAGTCCACCTTGGTACAGGTCACTACTCTAGAAGAACAGGCTCACACATGGTCGTTCTAAAAAGAGGCATCACATGCAGTTAACTGCTGTCTAACACATACCACAAGGAGAATAGTTCATGCATGGCCGTCTCACACAACCTATAACTATGGACGCAAGGAGATACTCGAATTGCACCCCCATATATTCAAAAATATGCACTCTGAGTCCCATAGGAATGACTTGTTTCACCATCCAGCAATAAAACTGACACTGGAATGGATCTATGACACAAGACACCTACATGATTAGGGTTTCACTTGATTAATTAACCCAATTGGGTATCTTTTAGCATCAATCAAGTTACAACGTACAAACCCAAAACAAACTCTAAAAAAATAAGGGTATGATACAACTCCAGAGGATATAACACATATAAGGTGTGATCTTCTCATATCATCATCACATGATACTAGTACCACTGCCATTCTCAAGGCCATCACCCATGTCACACAACCATACAAGGCTACCGCCAATGTCACATCACTACGGGATATCAATCCCTTAATCACATCACTAGAGGATATCACCTCACAATAGGCATTAAGCCTTCACCAGGTTATAGGACCCATCATATCAATATGATCTCATCATGTTTCATTAATGCTCATAGCGATCACCCAGTGTCATATGATGATGACCACCATAGCATACACAAGCTATGACATTCATTCAATGAACTTAACAAATATAGCATACCCTATGATTAGGGTTAGGGTTGCCTTGTATACACAATTGGGGTTTACATTCCATCATTGTCAACAAACCCTAGGTATCTCACCTTCCCACATTCTTGGAACATGTAGGTCAACCACTATCATCAAGGCAACCATTATTATCAACACATATCATAACCCTTCATCAGTTGAATAAGGCATGAAATCACAAACCATGCAATCGAAGGGAGGTATACATCATGGTCGAAGACCGTCCTCAAGACTAGCGATCAAAGCACAACCATGTACGGACTCACATGTCCATGAATTGTCTTCGGTCGAAGGGAACATTAAGTCACAAAAATATAAGCAACTTAAGAAGAAGAATCATCACATCAATGGTCAAAGAGAATCACACACTCAAGTGATAGAAGAGAAACAAACTCCACCATGGTCGAATAGAAACCCTAGGTTGAATGGAACCATCAATCAAAGAGACCGTAAAGACTGCCACATATATATTCAATCAAAGGGAATCATATAATCAAGCGATTGAAGGGAAACTCTTATTCTCTGTGACCAAAGAAGAATCACCAGATGCAATCAGTTGAAGAAGATCCAAACATCTATGCGGCCGAATAGAATCCAGAGTTTATGCGACCAAGTGCGTAAGATTCATTTCATTTGACCAACTTAAACATGGCTTCATCAACACGATACACATCTTGAAAAATGTTTTAGAGAGAGAACAATTTTTTCCAAAACAAATATTTATATCTTGAA
Source organism: Alisma plantago-aquatica (assembly GCA_963693085.1). Taxonomy (NCBI): domain Eukaryota; kingdom Viridiplantae; phylum Streptophyta; class Magnoliopsida; order Alismatales; family Alismataceae; genus Alisma; species Alisma plantago-aquatica. Next base: position 697,705,577 of record OY856411.1, read on the forward strand.
AATAGAACTATAAGGAAGGGATCTTATTAGGGCAAGGATTATGCTCAAAACCCTATAATAGAGCATTCCACATCATCAATATCATAACCATGATATGGTAAACAAAAACTTAGGATCATGGACATGAAAACAGAACTAAAACTCCACCTTATATAAGGTAACCGAATCATGATCCAAGATGATAAAAACCAAGGTTAAATTTCACGCCAAACCATCATTTTCTCCATCACTTAGATTTTTGAGTAGGTGAATTAGGGTTTAAGAAAGGAAGCAAGTACATGCAAGATCAATATAGAAATTTAACCCAAAACAAGATAATGTTATCAACTACAAGAATTTACATTTTAGAATGAGTTGCATGTAGGATTAAAGTGCTATAATAGAAGAGGGAAAAGAGTTATACAACCCACCTTGGATGATAGTTGCACCACCTCCAAGCAAAGCTCCAAAAGAAAGAGAGAAACTTAGATTTGATCTCCTCCATGACCAAGCTAGTCACCACCTCAAAAGAGAAGAGAAAACCCTAGGTTAAAGGGCAAGAAAGAGAACCAAAACCTCAAGGCTGAAAGGAATAAGAAAGAGAGAGAAAGGGAGAAGATCTTCATCTCACTCAGGTACTACCATGGAGAACCATGGATTCGACCTCTATGGAGAGATGTTTCTCAAAAGAATACAATGGAAATCCATGAATTCAGACAAGAGAAGAAAAGGAGATAGGGTTTTGCAAGAAAACGAAATCAAGAGGTGGAATCACTTACCAAAGATCAAGGAGCCACCAAATATATTCAAGGAAGAGCTTCTACAAGCTTGGATCACCACATGCAAGTGAACTCGGCCACCAGGCACCAAATATGAGCTTCTCCTCTCTTACAACCCCAATTTTTGGATTCTTTTGGTGAGAAATGTAATTTCTCCTATTAAAGATATTTGAACAAATAATGATATAATTTTTTTTGAATAAAAGGATTTCGTTTACAATAGCCTTGTTGGTTGTTTTGTGGGCTTTATTGGCTATTGGGCCCAATAACAAGGAAAAGACAAAAGAAACTCCATTATTAATAAGAAATGGAGAAAAGAAAGATGTATAAACCTCTAGAAGGCAAAATAATATAATCCAAAGGTAGATTTCATGCCTCTTGGGTTCCTTGGGTTCCAAGGAGTCCAAAGTTGAAAAGATAATGCAACAAGAAAAGAAAAGATCAATTAAATATGTCTTTATTAAGAACGAAATTGAAAACAATGATAAAATGTGGAAAGCAAGTGGAAAGAGGTATAATTGAGTTATCCTTGGTGGATTTTTGTATCCAAAGGATTCCTAATGTTAAAAGGAATGACAATGAGGAAAATAAAAAGAAAGATAAAGAGAAATCCTTGAAAAGAGATATTTTAATGAAGAAATAAACAAGATAATGAAAAATAATGGATAAAAGATAAGTAAAAGGCTAAGGTATATCCCCAAGATGGGATTTAGAGCCATTAAGGTTCCTTGAGGTTCAAGAAACTTAGAATAATAATTTAGTAGCAAGAGAAAGAGAAAATAGGTGAGAATTATATATAATTAAGTGATATCTTTCACCTAAAGAAAAGGCACGTTTTCTTTTAGAAAATGAGCCCAAATTTGGTAGCGAAGTAGATTAAGACATTATTAAGATTCCCTCAAAATTTGGGATTAATTGGATACTTGGTTTGGGAGGTATGGCTTTTACAAGATTCCCTAAAGTGTTTTAATTATAGTAAATGTCACAATTTTATTTGGAATAGGAATCTTGGGCCCAGCCCATGCGCATGTTACGAGCATCGCAGGCCGTTGGATTCAGATCCAACGATGATCCCTTTTTCTCCTAGATCGTGATATATTAGGAAAGTATCGAACAAAGGAGGATATTCTAAAGTGCTTTTCTCGTGAGTTAATGCATGAGTGAACTTGGAAACATGCCCATCAAGTTCGGGAATCCTAGACAGATCGAGCAACCCTGGGTTTTGAGGGGTTTTGTGGTGAGAACAAGGAGTCCCCAATTCAAATGGTGGATGATGAATGCCCTATATAAGGGGGGGGTGACTCACAACACCAGAAAACTCCCAAGAAACATTCACGAGACTGGACAAAACCCTTGATTATGCTCGCACCTTCAATTGGCACTTTGGCCATGACATGCACCTGCGCCTAGAAGCAGAGGTTGTTGACGGAACATAGAATAGCCCCAGCGGTAGGAGAGGAAGCCACAACCAATCGAGGGGCTCATTGAGTTCGTGAGATCGAGACGGAGCATTTAGTAGCCTTGGATCGTGCGTAGGCGCTCAGGAGCTCAAAGTCAACTTCCCAGTTGACCACCGATTTGCATGAGAAGAGAAGCGTGAGGTTGAAGATGACTAGTGAGGAAAAGTCATCCCTAACCTCAAGCACGTGTGAAAGAGGTAAGGACATTTTGGTCCTTCGCTTACTTCAGATCGCAGGATAGGAGCACAAGTCCTGAGTCGTGGGATGGCGCATGGTCCAGCAGACCATGGATCAAACGGTCCTTGATTTTTTAGGGTTATCAAATAAATCACGAAAAGGAATTTTCTTGCTAAAATCATATCTTTTGCTAGAAAACTCAGATTAGGAAAGTTGATACATGAAAATTGATCAGAAAAATACGAGGGATATGCTAAAAATAGTTTCGGAACGTAAATCAGTATATTTTTGCAAAAGTATATAATTTTGATGGAAAAAGTATTTAATTTTGGTTAGAAACCCTAATTGATGATAAAGGATAAAGTTAATCTTGCAAATAAGTTAATTCGAGCATTATTAACTTGTTTAATGATAAATATGGATCCTAACCTATTTTGAAGAGGGAGTTGCAAGAATTAAGGTTTTAAACTTAATATTGTGGTTAATAACCTTAAACACCCTAAATAAGGGAAAAGGGAAGAAAAGAATAGTTAATCCAAAATTAGGGTTTCATGTTTCCAAAATATGATCTCAGGATCTTTTGTGAGAAATAAGATGAGATAATTAGGGTTTGTAAGTAATTTTATAAAATTAGGGTTGAAGATAATAAAAATAAAGTGAAACCCTAATTGTAATCAAAACCCTAAAAAGGACTAGTAACCCTAGGAAACAACTAGGATTAATAGATCATGACGACATGATTAATGATAGAAAAATTGGATGCCTATTTTAGGATCTCTTTGTGTGCTTGCCTTCCTATTGGATTTCTTGCATTGATTGGGTTAACTCTGTCTCAAATCAACCTGACAGGTATGTGGTTAATTATGGTTAATCACATTAGTTTTCAGAAGAGTTTCCTAGATGATTCATTGCTTTGAATGCAACTTAACAGTTTGGATGTTCATACATGTAAATAATAATGTCACTGTGATTATCACAATAATAACAGAAGTGTGTATTCTCGCACCTACATGCCACCCTGATGGATGATGCAAAAGGTCAAGCCCAGGAAGGAAGACCTATGAGCACCATGAGTGGTGACCCCAAGCACTAAGATCAGGATTGAGAAGGTGGCCTATGGTATTACATGACTAAAGGGCACCATGAAGGGTGACCCCAGGCACCAAGATCAGGAATGAGAAGGTGGGCTTAAGTCAATGGCAAAAGAGAAACCCGAAAGGGGGTATGCCAGGGTTAGGGCAAAAGTAGTGGAGAATGTCACATTGAAAATGTAAATTTGGCTTGTTAACTTGATTGTGGTATTTAGATTATTAGCTATATTTGCGAAATTTTGGTTGTCCCCACATACCAAAATATTCATTTATGTTGACCGACATTTTTTTGTTGGCATTTTAGGTACAAGATTGAAAAGGACAAATAGTAAAGTGGTATATGTGGAATTAAATAAGAGTTAAAGTACAAGGAGGATTAGTTAGAATAGACTCCTGATGTGGATAGAAGTAGATATCCCAGTTTTTGAAAAAGGTATGCAAAGTTTTATTTTATAGCAGTTTTCAGTTAGTTGGTAGAATTTTATAATTGTTATTGATTATTTGTCGAACCTTTGATCATGTTAATTGGGATAATGGCTCTGACCTCTTAGTCTCCCTTAATTGGGGGTTACTGGGAGGTGGGGTCATTACATTTGGTATCAGAGCATCGATTCCACATTTAATATTTAATAATTATTAAATTTTACAAACTCCGTAGAACCTAAGGGAGTTATTAGAGGATTTTCCAAAAGACAGAGGTGTCTAGAAAAGGATCACATCCAGGGGCTAGCAAGATTTTCCTCCACACCACTAGTCAGAATACGAGGACTCCCGGATTAGTGTGACTACCTGGCCAATGTCTTAGGAATTGACTCTAAATAAGATACCTTTAGGACTCTCTCATCTTGTTCATCCCTTCTCAACTCAAATGATCTTAAGGACCTTAAGGATTAGGGTTTTCTCTCTTTTCCTCACCCTCTTGAGGTATGGGTAAGGTTGATAAGGTTTAAGGAATCCTCCACCAAATCAATGAAAAGCATGTAAATAAGATGTCATGGACATCAACTTAATAGTTTAAGTGTAAACTAAAGAATAGATACATGCTTAGGTTGTATGACATGAGTTGTCATTTCCCTCAGGAGAGACTTGAGGCTAGACCTTCTTGTTAGGAGGATGAGTAGAGAGAGTTGGTCATGGAGGTAGAGATCTCCATTATAAGTAGAGACCTGGCGCATCCTCTAAGGATGATGCTAACCCTAACCGTAAGTGGTGTTTAGAGAGAGAGAGATGACATGATGAGTTAGATGTCATGATGGACCGGGTGTGTGGGTGGACATGCTTTTGGATGCCCATGACGATATGAGCCATGAAAGGTTGGATGACCTAGTACCTTTGACGACCCAACCCTAGGAAGGATTGTGCATGTTTCAGTGAAGGATAGATCCTTCGTTGATGAGGTTAGAGAAGAACCTATTGAAACCCTATGGATTTATGCAAGTAGAGCATAGAGTGCACCCAAAGTACGTAAGTAATGCTACAGTAGGCTAAAACCTTGGCCAGGAGAGTATGAGGGATAGCTTGTGATTTAAGCAAGAAGGTTGGAATCTTAGACTCTGAGATATGAGGAATAGTGGGGAGTCGAGGATGATGCGACCTAAGTGGATGGTTGCGGTTGCCTCATGCTTGATTCTTGGAAGCTGATGATATCTTCGTTGCATTAGAGGAACCAAACCCTAGAGAGAGGATGAGGCTTTTGGTACCTAAGTGTCTATGGTATAGGTGTTTACCTTCGAAGATAGGAAGAAGAGTTCCTTAAGACCCTGAAGAGGTTTAGTAACAAGTTGTGAGGCCTTATACCTTGTTGGTTGTCCTTGAGGAATACTCCACTCAGAAGTGTTGTTTGAGTAGAAGGATGACATGAAGTGCATGTCATACCTTGTACCTGCTTGGTTTGTGGTTAAAAAGGTGGAGTAGGCAGCTAGACATCAAAAAAGTGAACCTAGGGTTCCTAGGCCTAAGAGGGGAAGTGGTGTACCTACTGCTCATGACAAGATTTGAGTTTTTATAGATTTGAGTATGACACTCCTCATGTTGAGAGGAAAGGGAAACCCCTTGAGTTTGAGGTATGTTTGATGAACCCCTCATAGCTAAGTTGATGACATGGGGAGGCATGGTCTTGATCCAATGTTGAGGAATGAGAACAAGTGTGACCTAGCATGGTTTAGTAGGTGGTCTGCTTGCTAGGTCTAAGCATGCTCATGTGGATGTAAACCTTGGACATAAGGGCGTTTGTGACCTTTATTATCAAGATGTCGTTTCCTCCCATCCTGGGAGAGGGACCCTTTTGTAGAGTGTATACTAGTTTTGTTGGTTTTGAGGTAACCTAAAGAGGTCTCATAGGATCTTGAGAAGTTAAGTGAAAAGTACATGGTATGGGAATAAACATGTAGACCCATAGATAACCATCTCTAAGTCCATGTGAATGTGTTACCATGGAGGTAATCAGTATGGGGCCTGACCAAGGTAGGCAGGTCACCATGACCCCTGTGAAAGGATGAAAGTCAGCCCAGGAATGTAGAGGGAGAGATGATGAAGGCTTGGGTAAGGTTCCCAGTTGGACATGTACTATGTTAGAATCCTAAATCTATCCTAGGGTCGGGTAGGGATAAGATCGATGGAAGTGGGAGTTGCCTAATTCCCAAGTTGCACATGACCATAGGGTCGAGAGGTAACAACTATCATTGTCTGAGGGCCAGGGTTAGGAGATTGATCACCTTCATGAACTCATGGGACCCAGAGGGCAGATGAGTAGGGCACTCTCTAGATACATAAGGGAAGAGGGATGACCCCAAAACCGCCGACACCCTATAGACATAGAGGAGATGACCAAGGATTATACAGTACCCAAGTAGGTTCGAAACTAGTTTTCCATGCAAGTAACTTTGATATCGAGATGACTATGATGTTGAGACATAAGTTGCACGTTTCAACTCAGATTTGAAGGTGTATTGGCACAATTGGATGTACCATCTCTACTCTTGGAACATGAAGAACTTTGTATTTGGACTGCAGCCAAATGCTTATTTCCTCTTGTAATGGGAGTGAGAGATAGGACAATACGCATGCCATACACCAAGGATAAAAGATGATGTGAGTTGGAACGTTTCTATGGGGTATGAGGATAGAGATAATAACGTACCCTTGTGGAGTGTAAAAAGTGCGGATGTTGTACAAACACCAAGAGTACTAAGGTAGTCATCTTGTTAGGATGCTTTTATCATGAGCTATGTGGAATTTGCAAGTTATACAAGGTTGAGTTGATCATCATGAGGATGAGCTCAGAGTGTTCTTGATAAAGATATACTTCGAGTTTGAGATGAGATGAAAAGTGGAATACATGGAGATGTATGTCTTTAACATTACCTAACACCTAAAGATGTGAAGTGGTAATGGATTCTCTGGTTGAGATACAACTGCATAGTTTAGCTGGAGGCTAGAAGAGGCTATTAGGTTAACACTAAGTTTGAAAAGGAGATATGTTTGAGCTAACACTGAGATGTAACAAGATTTTTGATTAAGTTAGTAGTCATTTGGTTAGCCAGCCTAGGCCTTGATGCAATAAAAGGATGGTCATAGAACCTTAGATGCACTTCTTTGGAAAAGAAGGTGATGAAACCCCAATTAGAGTGGTTTAGGGTTTCTAAGGAATCGATCTTGAGGAATCATGGCATATAAGAGATAATGATTTTAAGATCACCATACACCGTAGTACTACGAAGATAATAAGTGACAATAGTACATGGGATTCTTAAGATGAAGTTGCACGTGGCTTGTCGCCATGCAAGCCAGGAGGTGAAGGATGAACACCAGTAACCCAGTGTATTGATATAGAGGATAAAAGAGTCCCTGAGAAGGAATGGGAGTTCATCACTATGGATATTGTGGTAAGTCTCCCTTAGACCAAGGAAGGTCAAGTTTCAATATGGGTTATGGTAGATCTCCTCACCTAGATGACACGAGAAAGAAAGGATACTGTCAAGGGACGAATCCGGTTGAACTACATATGAAAGAGAGATAGTTCAACTACACAATGATGTGAGTTCAAAGGTTCTTGAGTATAACCTAAAGATTCACTTCCATGCGGTGGAAGTAGGTACATGAAGAACTCGATGTTAGTACAGTTTATCACCCCTAACTAATGGTTAGTGTAATCCATACTATAGGATCTGACCAGATCATGTGTGCTTGTTCAGGGTGATACATGGAATCATTTCTTGTCCTCTGTAAGATGTGATGATAACCACCATAGTCAGTGTCGGGATGTAAATAAGATCTGTAAGGGAGGTTGTGTTGTTCACCACTTCATTGAGATAATGTTGGTGAAGGGGGCCTCGTGAAGGTCAGAAAAGAACCACAGTGTGTGCAGATGAAGTTGCTTTGATCGTGCAATGGCTGAGAAAGCCTATGGGCGACATGAGTCATGAGATGATGCAAAGCAGACTGACATGCAGTTCACTGTGGGAGAGTATGTGATGTGAAAATGCGGCCCCTCTAAGTTATAGCTAAGAGAGAGCTGAGTCCTGGCTGCATGGTCCATTTGAGATGGATTGGTGGAGATGGTTGTGTTTAATCTTACCCTTCAGGATAACATGATGTATAATGTGTTCCACGAGTCTGATCTAGAACACTATGTGAGGTACCCAATCCATATGCTGAGCCATGAACCTATTCAGCTTTTGAGAGGGTGAAAAGTCCTGAGTCACCTCTGAGGGTACGATATACCAAGGTAAGAAAGAAGTCAGATGAAAGAATATGAGATGATAAAGGTTCTTTGAAAGCACCATGGATATGGAAAAGTCACATAGGGTTCAATGATGGACATGGAAAAGTCTTATCCTGAATTGTTTGTTTGCTCGATGGAATTTAGAGGGCAAAATTCCTATAAGAGGGGAAGGGTGTTACAACCCCAATTTTTGGATTCTTTTGGTGAGAAATGTAATTTCTCCTATTAAAGATATTTGAACAAATAATGATATAATTTGTTTTGAATAAAAGAATTTTTTTTACAATAGCCTTGTTGGTTGTTTTGTGGGCTTTATTGGCTATTGGGCCCAATAACAAGGAAAAGACTAAAGAAACTACATTATTAATAAGAAATGGAGAAAAGAAAGATGTAGAAACCTATAGAAGGCAAAAGAATATAATCCAAAGGTGGATTTCGTGCCTCTTGGGTTCCTTGGGTTCCAAGGAGTCCAAAGTTGCAAAGATAATGCAACAAGAAAAGAAAATATCAATTAAATATTTCTTTATTAAGAAAGAAATTGAAAACAATGATAAAATGTGGAAAGTAAGTGGAAAGAGGTATAATTGAGTTATCCTTGGTGGATTTTCGTATCCAAAGGATTCCTAATGTTAAAAGGAATAAAAATGAGGAAAATAAAAAGAAAGATAAAGATAAATCCTTGAAAAGAGATATTTTAATGAAGAAATAAACAAGATAATGAGAAATAATGGATAAAAGATAAGTAAAAGGCTAAGGTATATCCCCAAGATGGGATTTCGAGCCATTAAGGTTCCTTGAGATTCAAGGAACTCAGAATAATAATTTAATAACAAGAGAAAGAGAAAATAGGTGAGAATTATATATAATTAAGTGATATTTTTCACCTAAAGAAAAGGCATGTTTTCTTTTAGAAAATGAGCCCAAATTTGGTAGAGAAGTAGACTAAGCCATTATTACGATTACCTCAAAATTTGGGATTAATTGGATACTCGGTTTTGGGAGTTATGGCTTTTACAAGATTCCCTAAAATGTTGTAATTATAGTAAATGTCACAATTTTATTTGGAATAGGAATCTTGGGCCCAGCCCATGTGCTTGTCACGAGCATCGCGGGCCATTGGATTCAGATCCAACGATGATCCCTTTGTCTCCTAGCTCGTGATGGATTAGGAAAGTGGTGAACAGAGGAGGATCTTCCAAAGTAATGTACGAGTGAACTTGGAAACTTGCCCATCAAGTCTGGGAATCCTAGACGGATCGAGCAACCCTGGGTTTTGGGGGGTTTCATGGAGAGAATAGGGAACCCCCACTTCACTAGGTGGATGATGAATGCCCTATATAAGGGGGGAGGGGGTGACTCACGGCACCAGCAAACTCCCAGGAAACCTTTGTGAGACCGGACGAAACCCATGATCATGCTCGTGCCATCAATTGGCACTTTGGCCTGACCTGCACCTCCGCCTGGAAGCAGAGGTTGCCGGCGGATCATAGAATAGCCCCAATGGTAGGAGAGGCACCCACAACCAATCGAGGGGCTCATAGAGTTTGTGAGATCGAGATAGAGCATTCAGTGGCCTTGGATCGCGTGCAGGAACTCTGGAGCTCGAAGTCAACTTCCCAGTTGACCGCCGGTTCACGTGAGAAGAGAAGTGCGAGGTTGAAGATGACTAGTGAGTAAAAGTCATCCCTGTCCTCGAGTGCATGTGAAAGAGGTAAGGACATTTTGGTCCTTCTCTTACTTCAGATCGTAGGATAGGTGTGCAAATCCTGAGCCGTGGGATGACGCGTGGTCTAGCAGACCATGGATCAAATGGTCCTCGATTTTTTAGGGGTATTAAATAAATTAGAAAAAGGAAATTTCTTGCTAAAATCGTATCTTTTGATAGAAAACTCAGATGAGGAAATTTGATACATGAAAATTGGTCAGAAAAATACAAGGGATATTAAAAATAGTTTGCGAACCTAAATCAGTATCATTTTGCAAAAGTATATAATTTTGATGGAAAAAGTATTTAATTGTGGTTAGAAACCCTAATTGATGATAAAGGATAAAGTTGATCTTGCAAATAAGTTAATTCGAGCATTATTAATTTGTTTAATGATAAAGATGGATCCTATCCTGTTTTGAAAAGGGAGTTGCAAGAATTAAGGTTTTAAACTTAATATTGTGGTTAATAACCTTAGAAACCCTAAATAAGGGAAAAGGGAAGAAAAGAATAGTTAATCCGAAATTAGGGTTTCATGTTGCCAAAATATGATCTCAGGATCTTTTGTGATAAATAAGATGAGATATATAGGGTTTGTAAGTAATTTAATAAAATTAGGGTTTAATATATTAAAAATAAAGTGAAACCCTAATTGTAATAAAAACCCTAAAAAGGACTAGTAACCCTAGAAAACAACTAGGATTAATAGATCATGATGACATGATTAATGATAGAAAAATTGGATGCCTATTTCAGGATCTCTTTGTGTGCTTGTCTTCCTATTGGATTTCTTGCATTGATTGGGTTAACTTTGTCTCAAATCAGCCTAACATGTATGTGGTTAATTATGGTTAATCACATTAGTTTTCTGAATTGTTTCCCAGATGATTCATCGCTTTGAATGCAACTTAACAGTTTGGATGTTCATACTTGTAAATCATAAAGTCACTATGATTATCACAATAATAATAAAAGTTTGTATTCTCGCACCTACATGCCAAGCTGATGGATGATGCAAAAGGTCAAGCCCAGGAGGGAAGACCTATGGGCACCATGAGTGGTGACCCCAGGCACCAAGCTTGGGATTGAGAAGGTGTCCTATGATATTGCATGACTAAAGGGAACCATGGAGGGTGATCCCAGGCACCAAGCTCGGGAATGAGAAGGTGGCCTTAAGTCAATGGCAAAAGAGAAACCAGAAAGGGGGTATGCCAGGGTTAGGGAAAAAGCAGTGGAGAATGTCACATTGAATATGTAAATTTGGCTTGTTAACTTGGTTGTGATATTTAGATTGTTAGCCATATTTGCGAAATTTTGGTTGTCCCCACATACCAGCGTATTCGTTTATGCTGACCGGCGTTTTGTTTGTCGGCATTTCAGGTACAAGATTGAAAAGGACAAATAGTAGAGTGGCATATGTGAAATTAAATAAGAGTTAAAGTACAAGGAGGATTAGTTAGAATAGACTCCTGATGTGGATAGAAGTAAATATCCCAGTTTTTAAAAAAGGTATGCAAAGTTTTATTTTATACCAGTTTTCAGTTAGTTGGTAGAATTTTATAATTGTTATTGATTATTTGTCGAACCTTTGATCTTATTAATTGGGATAATGGCTCTGACCTTTTGGTCTCCCTTAATTGGGGGTTACTGGGAGGCTGGGTTGTTACATCCTCACTACCAAGCACAAGATGGAAGAGAGAAAGAGAAAGGATAAAAGATATAATTACATGTGTAGGAGATAGGTTATATACTTAGGAGTATGAGAGAGGTGAAACGTAGGTTAGTTGTCAAGATATTTGGGTTCCTCATGACACTTGTCCAACAAGAAACAAACATGCAACCACAAAACCATGCATGCAAGATAGGTTGTGAAAACCAAAGAAATTCAATGACCACACATGGTTCTAAAGGACCATAGGTCGAAGGAAACCAAGCGACCTTAAGGGTTCATGGTAGCAGAGAACCAAGCGACCACATGAAATCCTAGGTCAAGCGACCAAATGAGAGGGTGAGATTCCATGCAACCAAAGGGACTCCATCACACACTAAAAAACTCATTCGACAATAGAGAAAACATCAAGGATATCCAAGGATGGTTGAAGGAAAAGAAAGAACATCAAAATGGTCAACACAACGGTCAACATCAACATAGGGCATCAAAGCAACCGTAGAACCACTCTCTACATGTCACCTCTTCTCTTCTCATCAAACCAAAACCCAACAAGGCATCCCAAGGCACCACTCTCTCTTTCATGATGCCCTAGTTTCCAAGGTACACTCTAACTATGACAAATTGCAAGATAACCCCTTAACATGGGTAAATTGCAACCAGGTCCATATAAGCACATATATTGCAAAACTAGCTCAAACATTATTCAAATTGGACTAAATTGAAAACATAACCATGTCATATGTTATAAAAGCATCTCAAAAGATTATATTAAGGTTTTAAGCATCTAATAAAGCAAAGGAAACAAGGTTAGCCCAAAGCTAGGTCAGGGGTCTTACATTGAAGTGCCTCAGTTTGACCCAACAACTGTGATCAATCTCACTTTTCAATCCATGTTTGGATAGTTCATGGCCACCATGATGCATATGGTGGATAGAATGCCTGTACCCCAAGCTAGGGAAACTATTCCCAATGCAGAACTCAAGGTTCTGGGAAGACCTTTGAGAGGTTGAGGCATGTGGGGCCGATATAGTATGCTGGTATGTCATACCTGACTGATGTGAACATGTGGTTGACTGAGCTGGAGAAGGCCTTCAAGATCCTCAATATCCCTAAAGAGGATAAGGTGAAGCACGCAGTATAGCTGTTGAAAGGGAGTGTTGGCCATTGGTGGCCCATCGAGGAGGAGAAGAGGCCTGAAGTGGTGATCAGTTGGGAAGATTTTTACTGGGAGTTTGTGGGCCTATACTTCATAGAGATCTATCTGGATGAGAAGATGTCATAGTTTGAGAGGATTTGGATGGGATCTATTTCGATCAACGAGTAAGAGGTGAATCTCATGGAATTGTGGAGGTTTTTCCCATACATATTTACGACAAATAAGGAGAGGATCAGACTGTTCGAGAATGGTTTCAATATTGAGTTGACGACGATGATGTTAGCTTTGGAGAACAAAGAGAGGTTTGCAATGTTTCTGGAGTAAGTGGGGTGGATAGAAGGTCTGCATTAGAGAAGCGAGAGGTGAATGCCAAGAAGAGACAAACACAACATTAGGGATAGTCTTTTGGAGGCTTCAAGAAGCCTAGGTTCTTGTCATCTCAGTTACTTACAAGGTCAACAATTCAGTCTCAGTGATTGCTGAGCAAGGGTAGAGGTCATATATTTCCTCCAGAAGGAGCTCATAGTGATGCATTAGTGTTAGTGACATGGCCTTCCAGGCCATGGTATGAGAGTAGGACCTACTATAAGTGTGGGTAGGTTGGGCATACGAAGTGGTTCTACCCTGTGAAGGATGAAGAGGTGACAGACTCTTTTATCACTGGAGAAGTGATTGCTAGTTGTTCTTTGCCTATTAGTCATAGACATAATAGTCTTTTCTTAGAAACCCCTTCAGTTGGTTCTATCGAGTTATGGGAGGTGTGTGCTTCTTACATTCTTTCTTTTTCAGGAAACAACATTCAAGTGGGTCTCATACCACTTGACATGCACAAATTCGATGTGATCCTTAGAAAGGACACTTTAGAGAAGTATCGAGTGGTATTGCACTGTAGTTCCAAGGTAGTAACGTTTGTCGATGGTGATGTTTTGTGGGTCTTTCAGGGAGATAGGAAGATCCTTCTGACGTGCATGATGTCAGCGATGACGTTAGAGAAGATGAGATAAGGTTGTGAGGTGTTCTTGGCTAATGTGGTGGATACCAAAGTCAGGAATCCTAATATCTAGTGCCAATTGTCTGTGAGTTTGAATATGTGTTTCCCGATGAGTTCCCAGGTGTCCCCCCACCTCGAGAGATTGATTTTGAGATCAATATGGTCTCCAATAAATAGTCAATAGCAGAGACACCATACAAGATGGCACCATCTAAGATGTAAGAGTTGAATAAGTAGTTGTAGGAATTGCTTGAGAAGGGCTTTATCAGACTAAACACATCCCCTTGGGGTCCTCTAGTGTTGTTTGTGAAGAATAAAGATGGTTCCATGAGGTTTTGCATTGATTATAGACAACTGAATAAGGTGACGGTCAAGAATAAATATCCTTTACCGTCGATAGGTGATTAGTTTTATCATTTGAGGGGTGTTGTAGTGTTCTTGAAGATATATCTGAGGTTGGGATATAATCAGTTATAGAACAAGGTGGATGACATACCCAAGTAAACTTTTAAGAGATGATATGGTCATTATGAGTTTGTGGTTATGTACCCAAGTCAACTTTTAAGAGTTGATATGGTCACTATGAGTTTGTGGTTATGTCATTTGGGCTAACCAATGCACTGACAACGTTCATGGACCTGATGAACATGGTATTCTGACCTTATCTTGATTAGTTCTTGGTTTTGTTCATTGATGACATCTTGATATACTCTAGAGACAACCAACAACATGAGCAACATCTACGGTAGGTGTTGACCTTGTTGAGGCAACTCAAGTTGTATGCTAAGTTCAACAAGTGTGACTTTTAGCCAAATAAGGCATCCTTTCTAGGACACATCATATCTGCTGAAGGTGTGCATGTGGATCACAACAAGGTTCACTCTGTGTTAGAGTGGGAGCAGCCGAAGACACTGACATAGGTTTGTAGCTTCCTTGACTTAGCAGGTTATTATAGGAGGTTTATCAAGAACTTCAACGCAGTGGAGTTACCACTAACGAAGTCGTTAAGGAAAGGTTTGTTGTTTATTTGGGATGACAAGTGTCAAAATTATTTTCAACTTTTAAAGGAGAAGCTAATTAGTGCACTAGTGTTAGTGTTAACTGAGAAAGGGAAAGGTAATATAGTATTATGTGATGCATCGAAGAATGGTTTGGGTTACATGCTGATGCAAGATAAGATCATGATTTCTTTTACTTTGTCACAACTTAAGAAACACAAGGAGAGCTACCCGACACATGATATGAAGCTTGCAGCAGTGGTCCATGCTTTGAAGATATGGAGATACTACATGTATGGCGAGAAGTGTTAGATCTTCACCAACCATAAGAATATGTAGTACATCTTCTCAAAGCAGGAGTTGAACATGCAACAAAGATGCTGGATGAAGATGATCAAGGATTATGATTTCACTATAGATTACCATCTAGGGAAGGTGAATGTGGTGGCATATGCCTTATGTAGGAATTCTTCTTCGTCATCATCTACTGATAAGGCACAATTGTGTTTTTGGTGTGCCATAAGAGAGACATGTTGGTATCCTTGTGTCAGATGAATGTAAAGTTGGATGTATCCTTGTTAGAAAGACTACTGGCATAGTTAAAAATAAAGCCTACGTTAAGGTTGCATATCAAATATGCATAGATGATATTGTGATACAGCAAATCTGAATAGAGTTTGGTAGCGAGAAGCATGTTGGCTTTCATGAGTCAGAGGATGGGACAATGTGTTACTAAGGTAGAGTAGTAGTACCTGATGTAGATGATCTAAGGAAGATGGTTCTAGAAGAGGCTAACTCTTCAATGTAAAATATGCATCCAACTTGCACCAAGATGTACCACAATTTGAAATATTTGTATTGGTGTCCTGGCTTGAAGCAAGACGTAGCAGAGTTTGTGGCAAAGTTCCCTATTGTCAGTAGGTTAACGCAGGGGACCAGAAACTTGTAGGGACTTTGCAACCATTGCCTATACCGTAGTGGAAATGGGATCATATCATGATGGACTTTGTGGTTGGACTTCCTAGGACAATCAAAGGCCATGATTCCATTTGGGTGATTGTTGACAGGTTGACCAAGTCAGGACATTTCCTTCCTATGAAGACAAAATATACAATAGAGAAGCTTGCACAGGATTATGTTGGTGAGATAGTATGCTTGCATGGTATCCTAGATACCATCGTGTCTCACAGAGGTCCTCAATTTACCAGTCTCTTTTAGGAGTGTCTGCATACAACCATGGGTACGCAATTGAGGTTCAGTATAATGCTTCATCCACAGACATATGGACAGTCAGAGAGGACTATAAAGACCTTGGAATATCTATTGAGATCATGTGTCGTGAAGTTTTTGGGCTGTTGGGATGTGCACCTCAGTTTGATAGAGTTTTCATACAATAAAAGCTAGCAGAGGAGTATTGACATACAACCTTGTGAGGCTTTGAATAGGAGACGTTGTAGATATCCATTGTGTTGGTATGAGACTGTCAAATATTAGCTTATGGGTCCTAAGTTTATGTAACAAACCATAGAAAAGATTAAAATGATACAACAACAGTAGAAGGCAACCCAAGATAGGCAAAAATCTTGTGCTGATAATCTTCTTACGTCGTTAGAGTACCAAGTGGGAGACAAGGTGTATCTTGAGGTCTCTCCTTGGAAAGGCATTTCAATGTTTGGGAAGAAGGGTAAGTTGGCTCCCATGTATATGGGACCTTAACCTGTAGTTGCATGTGTTGGAAGAGTGGCTTATAAGTTGGAGTTGCCACCTGAATTGCATAGGTTGCACCTAGTTTCCCAAGTTTTAATGTTAGGAAGTGTCACCCAAACACTAAGTTGATTTTGTAGCCAATGGAGATTGAGCTAGATGAGGATGTGTTATATGTGGAGGATCTGGCATTGATCCTTGATAGGAGGGTGAAAAAGTTGAAGAAGAAGGATATCATTTTGGTTAAGGTTATGTGGCATCATTGTGGTATTGAGGAACACATGTGGGAGCTTGAGGGAAAGATGCGTAGGAAGTATCCATCTCTTTTCGC
The DNA here is from genome assembly GCA_963693085.1 of Alisma plantago-aquatica. Lineage (NCBI taxonomy): Eukaryota > Viridiplantae > Streptophyta > Magnoliopsida > Alismatales > Alismataceae > Alisma > Alisma plantago-aquatica. The sequence continues at coordinate 697,722,343 of OY856411.1, forward strand.
ACAGGATTTTGGGGGGGGGAATCCTTGTTAGGGTTTATGGTTGTAAGACCCCTAACCTAGCTTAGTTCTTGATTGTGTTTTCTTTTCTTAATAAGATGCTTAATCCTCAATATAATATCTTGAGATGCCTTAATAACATGTGACCTTCCCGTGTTTTCAATTTGGTCTTGTTTGGTTGATGTTTGAGCTAGTTATGCTTGTTTTGGACCAAGTTGCAATTTATCTATGTTGAGGGTTAACACTGCAACTTGTTACATATAGGTTGTGCCTCTTGTGACTTGGCATCATGAGATAGAGAATGAATCTTAGGGGCACGTTGTTGAACCTTGGTTGATGAGGTGGCATCATGAGATGATATTAGGGTTTGCATGGATGCTTGAGTTTGATAGATATTTCAACCTGCATGTTCGTTTTTGAGGTGTTGCGACCACAAAAATTTGTTGGTTGATGTTTGTTGTGACCTTTATTCCTTGTTCCTTGTGTTGGTCTCTAGGGTTTTTGTAACGACCCCGCCTCCCGGTAACACCCAATTAAGGGAAACCCAAAGGTCAGAGCCGTTATTCAATTAACAGGATCAAAGGTTTGACAAATAATCAATAATAATTATGAAATTCTACTAACTAACTAGAATTTGGTATAAAAGTAAAACTTTACTTACCTTTGAAAATATTGGAAATCTATCTATCCAGGGCTTGAATTATTCTATCTAATCCTCCTTGCACTTTATTTCTTAATTCCACAATGTGTCACTTTATTGTTTGTTCTTTCAATTGTTGTTCCTAAAACACCGACAAACAAAACGTCGGTCAGTATATCAAAATATATTGGTATGTGGGAACAACCAAAAACTTGCAAATATGGCTAAAAATTTAATAATCACAATCAAATTAATTAACAAACCAATTTACACTTTTCAATATGACATTCTCCACCGCTTTTGACCTAACCCTGGCATACCCACCTTAGGGTGCCCTTTGCTAATGACTTAAGGCCACCTTCTCATTCCCGAGATTGGTGCCTGGGGGTCACCCCTCATGGTGCCCACTAGTCATGCAATATCATAGGCCACCTTCTCATTCCCGAGCTTGGTTCATGGGGTCACCACTCAAGGTGTCCATTGGTCTACCCATCTGGGCCTGACCTTTGGCATCATCCATCAGGGTGGCATGCAGGTGCGAGAATCCATGCTTCTATTATTAATGTGATAATCATAGTGACTTTATAGTTTGCATGAACATCCAAACTAATAATTTTCATTCAATGCAATTAGCCATCCGGAAAATCATCGGGAAACTAAGGCGGTTTTTCATAATTAACCACATACCTAATTAGGAGGTCTCAAGGATTGTAAGTAGAATATCCATATAATCAAATAGCCAACCAAGTCAGGCAACCAATCACCCTAATCGAACAGGCACAACAAGAAACCTGGAAAACATGTGCAATTTAATTACTCATATGTTCATCATTCTCTTACTTTAGTGAGTTGGAATTCCTTACTAGGGTGTGCCCAAGTTGAATTAGGGTTTTCCTTAACATTCTTTACATTCGTCTTTTAACCTTTACCTTTTAGGGCAATTAAACCCTAAAACACTGTCTCCATGTTCCAAAACCTTAATTACTTAGTCATTCATATCTAAGCCTCTTTATTACCAAATTGGCTTACGATTAGTTCTAACTTCATCTTATACATAAGATTTCAAAACATAGCTTAGTAAAGTGATAAACACCTAGATTAGGGTTTCTAGGTTTTCAAGTATATCTTCACTCATATGAGACTTTAAAACATCTTTTTTTTACATATTAAAACTTTATCCCTTTAAGTTATCTATTCTGAGGCTTCTTAATTAAACTTCAGATCAATATATCTCTGTTTAATATATATTCCTATTCTCAAAAAATAAAAGTCATTAAAGTCGTATTACTCAAAATTAGGGCTTTTAGGCCCATTATTGTACTTTCTTAGTCATAGCACCCAATTAAGCAAATCGTGGGGTTTTAAACTCAAATCGGATCCATATTATCCATTATTATGCCAAAAGAGTAAATGTTGATTCATAATACCAACTTAAGTGATGAACTCATCCCTAATCATCATCTAGGGTTTTGATTACACTTAAAGCATTAAAGTTACTAATTTTGAGTACTTTTCAAACTAAAATAAAAAATAGTTTATAATTGTATTTTTATTGGATTCCTTGAATTTTTATGAGCAAAAACCATGTATTACTTGCCATGATCAGAGCTAGAAATAATTAACTATGATTTTCGCAAAGTTAATTACCTTTGGGCAATCTGTGGTCGCCACGTCAGCCAAACGAACCTTTTCTTTTCTTTTCATGCAGTTCGGCCCAGAAGAAACAACAGAAGTACACTCCCGCCCTTTTGCTCCTTTACAAGAGTCGGGGGCAGCGGGGTCTTTTCCCCCATCATCTCCTACCTTGCACAAACTTGCCTCCCGCGAGAAGGATCCCTCCTAGTCAACCATGCGGTTGACTTTGGGTTCCAGGGCATCGAAGACCGAGGTGAGTCGGCCAAAGCTCCGCTGGGACCAGACGAAGTCAACAACACCCATGGATTCGTCGATGGTGCACCATCCCACCGGGCCGAAGTAGCTTCCTCGAGTAGGATACGTAGCCTGGTCCAGCTCCTTGTCGGTGACTTTCGTTGCAATTTCCTGCACAAAGTCGGACGATCCCTCCTTGGGAACTCACTGGTGTCGCCAGGGTTGGCGCACACGGCTTGTGCCTCCCCTCCTTAAATAGGGATTAGCCCCCACCTGTGCTTTCCAACGGTTTAGGAAAAATCGTACATATCAGGAAAGGTATGAAACCTTAGGTTGGTTTGATATGAAAATCGCTCCTGAATCCAACAAAATTGTTTCCTCAGTCGCACATTGCCTACACTTTGATCAAAACCAAAAAGAAGATTGTACCTACTGGACTTTGCGTTCCAGTCTCCTAGCAAGACTGGGATCAGGTCTGGGTCATTGGATTTTAAATCTACGGTCCTTGTTAAAACCGAAAAATCCCAATAATCCCAATTTCATTGTGACATTTACTACTTTCTTCTTGTATGGTCCATACTTTAGGAATTCTTGTAAAATCCATATCTCCCAACCACTCATCCAAATAACTCCAAATTTTGAGGGGATCTTATTAAAGAATTAATCTACCATTATGCCAAGTTTGGGTTCATTATCTTAAAGGAAAACGTGCCTTTTCTTTAGGTGCAAGATAACACTTTAATTATGTATTTCTCACATATTTTCTCTTTCATTTGCCATTAAATTATTATTCTGAGTTCCATGAACCTCAAGGAACCTTAATGGCTCGAAATCCCATTTTGGGAATATTCCTTAGCCTTTTAATTATCTTTTATCCATTTTATTATTATCTTACTTATTTCCTTATTCTTTTTAAGGATTTATCTTCACCTTTCATTTCCTTTTTCCTCTTTTCATATTTCTTTTATTAAAAATCATATGTAAACGAATTTTACCCAATTGTGGCCATCAATGCCACTTTCTAGATATTTCCAAGTATTTCTTATAAATACTTTGCTTAATATCCATTATCTTGTATCTTTTCTACTATTTGGACTTTTCTTCTTTTATTCTCTTTTATATCCATTACTGGATTAATATAATAATGGGAATCAAGAAATTCTTATCCAAAGGAATATTTGCAAGGAAACCCATCCTTTGAAGCAAAGCTTACAACCTTTTTAGTTAAGCCCAAATTCACAAAATCATTGAATTACAAGTATGAAAACATATGCAAAATTGGGGTTGTAACATCCTTCCCCTCTTATAGGAATTTTCCCCCCAAAATTCCATCAAGTAAATAAATAATTCAGGATAAAACTTTTCTATGTCCATCATTGGCCCCTATGTGGCTTTACCCTATCCATGGTTCTTCCAAAGAACCTTCATCATCTCATATTCGTTCATCTGAGTTCTTTCTCACCTTGGTATATCGTACCCTCATAGGTGACTCAGGACATTTCAGCCTCTCACAATAGGTTCATGGCTCAGCATATGGCTTGGGTACCTCACATAGTGCTCTAGATCGGACTCGTGGGACACATCATGCATCATGTTATCCTGAGGGGTAAGGCTAAACCTAACCATATCCACCAATCCATCTCAAATGGACACATCTATCGGGTATTCAGCTATAGCTCAGAGGGGTCGGATTTTACATCATATGCTCTCCCACAGTGAACTGCATGTCAGTCTGCTTTGCATCAGCTCACGACTCATGTCGCCCTTGGGCTTTCTCATAGCCATTAAATGATCAAAGAGACTCCATCTGCATACACTGTGGTTCTTTCTTGACCTTTGTGAGGCCTCCTTCACCAACATCATCTTAATGGAGTGGTGACCGACACAACCTCCCTATCTTGCATCCCGATAAAGGCTATGGTGGTTAACATCACATCTTAAGAACTGTCTCTATGTATCACCCTGAATGAGCACACAGGCTCTCATCATACCCTCTAGTCTAGATCATACTGTCCATTAGTATGGGGTGATAAATGGTACTAACATTGAGTTCAGCACATTTCTACTTCCACCTCATGGGAGTGAACCTTTAGGTCATACCCAAGAACTTTTGAACTCGCATCATGGGGTAATTGAACCATCTCTCTCTCTCTTATGTAGTTCAACCGAATCTGTCTCATGACAGAACTCTTTCTTTCTCATGTCATCTTGGTAAGGCGATCTACCATAACCCATATTGCATCCTGACCTTCCTTGGTCTAGGGGAAACTCACAACATCTATAGTGATGAACTCCCATCCCTTCTCGGGAAATCTTTATACTTTATATCCATGTAATGGGTTACTGGTGTTCGTCCTTCACCCCTGGCTTGCATGGCCACATGCCACATGCAACTTTGTCTTAAGCATCCATAGTACTACTGTCACTTACTATCTTTGTAGTACGATATATGGTGATCTTAAAATCATGATCTCCTGTATGTCATGATTCCTCAAGGTCGATATCTCGGAAACCCTAAACCACTTCAGTCGGGGTTTCATCACCTTCCTTTCCAAAGAAGTGCATCTGAGGTTTTACCACCATCCTTTCATTGTATCAAAGACTAGGCTAGCTAACCAATCAACCATTAACTTGATCAATCATTATTGTTACATCTGTATGTTAGACAAACTTTCCTCCTTTCCAAACATAGGGTTAGTCTAACAACCTCTTCTAGCCTCTAGTCAAACTAGGAAGATGCATCTCAACCAGAGCATCCATTACCACTTCACATCCTTAGCTCCTAGGTAGTGTTCAAGACATGCACCTCCATGTATTCCACTTATTATCTCATCTCAGCTCTATCTACATCGAGGAAACTCTGAGCCCATCCTCTTGGTTTTTGAATTCAACCTTGTATCACTTGCCAATTCCACATAGCTCATGCTAAAAACATCCTTATAAGATGACTACCTTATTTCTCTTAGTGTTTGTAGACCATCCATGTATTATTACTTCCACAAAGGTATGTTATCATCTCTATCCTCATACCTTGTAGCAACGTTCCAACTTACATCATCTTTATCCTTGGTGTAAGGCATGCGTACTGTCCTATCTCTCACTCTCATAACAAGAAGAAATAAGCATTTGGCGGTCGTCCAAATACAGAGTTCTTCCCATTCCAAGAGTAGAGATGGTACATCCCACCTTGCCAGTACACCTTCAAATCTAAGTTGAAACGCGCAACTCATGTCTCCACATCACAAACATCATGATATCAAAATTACTTCCATGGAAAACTGGTCTCTAACCTACTGGGGTTTACACACAATCCTTGGTCATCTCCTCTGGGTCTATAAGGTGCCGACACTTTTGGGGTCGTCCCTCTTCCCTCATGCATCCATAGAGTGCCCTACTCATCTGCCCTTTGGGTCCCATGAGTTCATGAAGGTGATCAATATCCTAATCCATGGCCCTCAAACAATGATAGATGTTACCTCCCGACCCTATGGTCATGTGCAACTAGGGAATTAGGCAACTCCTACTTCCATCAGTCTTATCCCTACCTGACCCTAGGACAAACTTAGGATTCTAACATAGTACATGTTCAACATAGAACCTTACCCATTCCTACATCATCTCTCTCTACATTCTTGTGCTGTCTTTCATCCTTTCTTAGGGATCATGGTGACATGCCTACCTTGGTCAGGCCCCATACCGGTTACCTCCATGGTAACACATCCATATGCACTTAGAGATGGTTAACTATGGGTCTACATGTTCAATCTCATACCATGTACTTTTCACTTAGCTTTCTCAAGATCCTATGAAACCTCTTTAGGTTACCTCAACACCAACAAAACTGGTATACACCCAACCACAGAGTCCCTCTCCCAGGATGGGAGGAAACTACAACTCTTGACAACAAGGTCACAACCATCCTTAGGGTTTACCTTCACATGAGCATGCCTAACCCATCAACTACTAAAGCACAAGCGGACCACCTATTAAACCATGCTAGGTCGTACTTGTTCTCTTTCCTCAACATTAGGTCAACTTAGTTGTGAGGGGTTCATAAAACATACCCTTAACTTAAGGGGTTTCCTTTACCTCTACACATGAGGAGTATCATGCTTGAAACTATAGAGACTCAAATCTCATCATGAGCATCGGATACACTGCTTCCCCTCTTAGGCCTAGGAACCCTAGGTTCACCTTCGTGAGTCTAATTGAATGCTCAATCTCTTAACCACAAATAAAGCATGTCCAAGATATGCCATGTACTTCCATAATCCTTCTACTCGAGTAACACCTCAGAGTTGAGTCCTTCTCATGGACAACCAACTAGGTATACAACCTCTCAATTGGTTACTAAACCTCTCCAAGTCTAAGAAAGTCTTCTCCCTATCTCAAGAGGTAAACACCTATACCATAGGCACAGAGGTACCAGTAGACTCGTCCTCACTCTAGGGTTTGGTTCCTCTCATGGAAACCAAGACATCATCAGCCTCCAAGGGTCAAGCATACATCAACCACTATCATCTACTTCGGTCGCATCATCCTCAACTCTCTACTGTTCCTCATATCTCGGGGTTTTAGGCTTCCAACCGCCTTGCTGGGTTCTTACTTTCTCTCTTTAAGTCTAACTCCACATACGACCATACTACTAGAGGTCCTCTATCCATGAAGGCTCATGCTCACAAGTATACCCCTAAGTGGGTGAAGCCTATCCATATCTCTTTATGCTGATCTCATAAGCCATCCCTCATGCCCTTCTTGCCAGGGTTTCAACCTACTACCGTACCACTGACGTACTCTGGGTGTATGCTATCCCCTACTTGCATAAGCCATAGGGTTCCTATAGGTCCTTCACTAACCTCATCAATGAAGGAGCTATCCTTCACTCTAAAATGTTCGACCCTTCCCAGGGTTGGGTTGCCAAAGGTGCTAGGTCATCCAACCTCTCATGGCTCGTATGGAAATCTAAAAGCATATCTATCCAAACACCCAGTCAACCATGTCATCTAACTCATCATGTAATCTCTCTAACCTTCACTTAGGGTTAGGGTTAACATCATCCTCACAAGATGTGCTAGGTCTCTACTTTAATGGAGATCTCTACCTCCAAGACTCACTTTCTCTACTCATCCTCCTGACAAGAAGGTCTAGCCTCAGGTCTCTCCTGAGGGAAATGACAACTTATGTCATACGACCTAAGCATGTATCTATTCATTTACACTTACTCTATTAAGCTTATGTCCATGACATCTTATTTACATGCTTTTTATTAATTTGGTGGAGGATTCCTTAATCCTTATCAACCTTACCCATACCTCAAGAGGGTGAGGAGAAGAGAGAAAACCCTAATCCTTAAGGTCCTTAACAGAATTTGAGTTGAGAAGGGATGAACAAGATGAAAGAGTCCTTAAGGTATCTTATTTCGATTCATACCCTAAGACTTTGGCCAGGCAGTCACACGGATGTGGGAGTCCTTGTATTCTGACTAGTGGTGCAGAGGAAAATATTGCAAGCCACGGTCGTGATCCTTTTCTAGACACCTCTGTCTTTCAGATAATCCTCTAATAACTCCCTTGGGTTCTACAGAATTTGTAAAATTTAATAATTATTAAAGATTAAGTGAGGAACCTACGCTCTGATACCAATTGTAACGACCCCGCCTCCTGGTAACCCCCAATTAAGGGAAACTCGAAGGTCAGAGCCGTTATTCAATTAACAGGATCAAAGGTTCGACAAATAATCAATAATAATTATGAAATTATACTAACTAACTGGAATTTGGTATAAAATTAAAACTTTACTTACCTTTGAAAACTTTCGAAATCTATCTATCCAGGGCTTGAATTATTCTATCTAATCCTCCTTGCACTTTATTTCTTAATTCCACAATGTGTCACTTTACTGTTTGTTCTTTCAATTGTTGTTCCTAAAACACCGACAAACAAAACGTCAGTCAGTATATCGAAATATACAGGTATGTGGGAACAACCAAAAACTTGCAAATATGGCTAACAATTTAATAATCACAATCAAATTAATTAACAAGCCAATTTACACTTTTCAGTATGACATTCTCCACCACTTTTGCCCTAACCCTAGCATACCCACCTTAGAGTGCCCTTTGCTAATGACTTAAGGCCACCTTCTCACTCCTGAGCTTGGTGCCTGGGGGTCACCCCTCATGGTGCTCACTAATCATGCAATATCATAGGCCACCTTCTCATTCCCGAGCTTGGTGCCTGGGGTCACCACTCAAGGTGTCCATTGGTCTACCCATCTGGGCCTGACCTTTGGCATCATCCATCAGGGTGGAATGCAGGTGCAAGAATCCATGCTTCTATTATTAATGTGATAATCATGGTGACTTTATAGTTTGCAAGTATGAACATCCAAACTGATAATTTGCATTCAATGCGATTAGCCATCCGGAAAATCATCGAGAAACTAAGGCGGTTATTCATAATTAACCACATACCTGATTAGGAGGTCTCAAGGATTGTAAGTAGAATATCCAGTTAATGAAACATCCAACCAAGTCAGGCAACCAATCACCCCAATCAAACAGGCACAACAAGAAACCTGGAAAACATGTGCAATTTAATTACTCATATGTTCATCATTATCTTACTTTAGTGAGTTGGAATTCCTTACTAGGGTGTGCCCAAGTTGAATTAGGGTTTTCCTTAACGTTCTTTACATTCGTCTTTTAACCTTTACCTTTTAGGTCAATTAAACCCTAAAACACTGTCTCCATGTTCCAAAACCTTAATTACTTAGTCATTCATATCTAAGTCTCTTTATTACCAAATTGTCTTACGATTAGTTCTAACTTCATCTTATACATAAGATTTCAAAACATAGCTTAGTAAAGTCATAAACACCTAGATTAGGGTTTCTAGGTTTTCAAGTATATCTTCACTCATATGAGACTTTAAAACAACTTTTTTTTACATATTAAAACTTTATCCCTTTAAGTTATCTATTCTGAGGCTTCTTAATTAAACTTCAAATCAATATATCTCTGTTTAATATATATTCCTATTCTCAAAAAATAAAAGTCATTAAAGTCGTATTCTCAAAATTAGGGCTTTTAGGCCCATTATTGTACTTTCTTAGTCATAGCACCCAATTAAGCAAATCGTGGGGTTTTAAACTCAAATCGGATCCATATTATCCATTATTATGCCAAAAGAGTAAATGTTGATTCATAATACCAACTTAAGTGATGAACTCATCCCTAATCATCATCTAGGGTTTTGATTACACTTAAAGCATTAAAGTTACTAACTTTGGGTACTTTTCGAACTAGAATCAAAACTAGTTTATAATTGTATTTTTTATTGGAGTCCTTGAATTTTTCTGAGAAAAAACCATGTATTACTTGCCATGATCAGAGCTAGAAATAATTAACTACGATTTTTACAAAGTTAATTACCTTTGGACCAATCTGTGGCCGCCACGTCAGCCAAACGAACCTTTTCTTTTCTTTTCACACAGTTCGGCCCAGAAGAAACTACATAAGTATGCTCCCGCCCTTCTGCTCCTTTAGAAGAGTCGGGAGCAGCGGGGTCTTTTCCCCCCATCATCTCCTACCTTGCGCAAACTCGCCTCCCATGAGCAGGATCCCGCCCAGTCAACCAAGCAGTTGACTTTGGGTTCCAGGGCATCGCAGACCGAGGCGAGTCAGTCAAAGCTCCGCTGGGACCAGCCGAAGTCAACAACACCCATGGATTTGTCAATGGTGCACCATACCACCGGGCCGAAGAAGATTTCCTTGAGTAGGATACGTGGCCTAGTCCAGCTCCTTGGCGGAGGCTTTCCTTGCAATTGCCTGCACAAAGCCAGACGATCCCTCCTTGCGAACTCATTGGTGTCTCCAGGGTTGGCGCACACGGCTTGTGCCTACCCTCCTTAAATAGGGATTAGCCCCACCGTGCTTTCCCATGGTTTAGGGAAAAACCATACAGATCAGGAAAGGTATTAAACCTTAGGTTGGTTTGATACGGAAATCGCTCCTGAAGCCAACGAAATTGTTTCCTCAGTCGCACATTGCCTACACTTCGATCAAAACCAAAAAGAAGATTGTACCTATTGGACTCCGTGTTCCAGTCTCCTAGCAAGACTGGGATCAGGTCTGGGTCATTAATTTTTAAATCTACGGTCCTTGTTAAAACCAAAAAATCCTAATAATCCCAATTTCATTGTGACATTTACTACTTTCTTCTTGTATGGTCCATACTTTAGGAATTCTTGTAAAATCTGTATCTCCCAAACCACTCATCTAAATAACCCCAAATTTTGAGGGGATCTTACTAAAGAATTAATCTACCATCATGCCAAGTATGGGTTCATTATCTTAAAAGAAAACGTGCCTTTTCTTTAGGTGCAAGATAACACTTTAATTATGTTTTTCTCACATATTTTCTCTTTCCTTTGCCATTAAATTATTATTCTGAGTTCCATGAACCTCAAGGAACCTTAATGGCTCGAAATCCCATTTTGGGAATATTCCTTAGCCTTTTAGTTATATTTTATCCATTTTCTTATTATCTTACTTATTTCCTCATTCTTTTTAAGGATTTCTATTCACCTTTCATTTCCTTTTTCCTCTTTTCATATTTCTTTTATTAGAAATCATATGTAAACAAATTTTACCCAATTGTGGCCATTAATGCCACTTTCTAGATATTTCCAAGTATTTCTTATAAATAATTTGCTTAATATCCATTATCTTGTATCTTTTCTAATATTTGGACTTTTCTTCTTTTATTCTCTTTTATATCCATTACTGGATTAATATAATAATGGGAATCATGAAATTCTTATCCAAAGGAATATTTGCAAGGAAACCCATCCTTTGAAGCAAAGCTTACAACCTTTTTAGTTAAGCCCAAATTCACAAATTCATTGTATTACAATTATGAAAACATATGCAAAATTGGGGTTGTAACAGTTTTCTCTTATGGAGATGTGTTGCGACCTCAGTTGGTGTGTTGCAACCTTGGTTAGAGTGTTGCAGCCGTTTGGTTTTGCTTTGACCTTAGGAGTGTAGTGGACCTAAGTGGTCGCTACACTACCTTGTTTTTATCACACTTTCTTGCATGCATGTTTAGAGTGCTTGCATGGCCAATATTTTGAGGGTCAAGTGTCATGAGAGGTTCTATTATCTTGACACCTCATGATCCTTACCTCTCTCCTACCCTTGAGTATATAAACCCTCTCAATGACATGCAAGTATCTCTTTTTGCTCTCTCCTTCCTCTCTTCCCCCTTGTGTTCAGCCTTGAGCTTGGTGGAGCTAGAGAAGGTGGTGATCTTAGATCTTTGTTGGCTGATTACCTTTGCATGTTGTGATCTTGAGCTTGATCATCTCTCTTGTGGTTGTTCTTAGTGATCTTCATTCTTGGTAAGTGGTTCAATCCCTTTGATCTTGTTTTCTGAGAACCCTACCTTCCTTCGTCCTCTCTTGGTCATGAGAGTATGGTTTTTCCATGGCAGATATCTTTAGGAAACTTCTCTCCATAGAGGTTGAGATCCATGGTTTTCCATGGGAGTACCTAAGTGGGAAGAATTTCTCCTCTTTCTTCTTTCTTCTTCTCTATTATTCGGCCCAAGGTCTGAGTTTTCTTCTTCTTGAGATTTACTTTGACCTTGGTGTGTTCTTCTCTTGTTGAGGTGACCTTGTTGGCTCTGGAGTTCATCCATGTTTGGAGTTCCTTCTTTCTCTTTGAGCTCATGGATTTGGAGATTGATCTTCATCTTGATGCAAGTTATAGAACTTTTCCCCTTCTATGATTGCACCATATTCTTGCTTGCATGTTACTGTTCAAGATATAAAATATGCTCATAAGTTAATGGATAATGCTATCTTGCTTTAAGGTTTAAGATTTTGAAATATTCTCTCATATATTATTCTTTCTCCTAAACCCTAATTCTTGCACCCAAAACCCTAGTGATGGTGAGTTAGCTATTTTTGACATGCATGTTCAATTGATGGTTTTACCATCATTATTATGGTTCGGTTATCATGTTTTGGATGGAGGTTTTTGACTCTAGTATACATGTGTTATACATATGTTTTCATCCCTCATAGTATGGCTTCATTGTTAAATTTGGTGATGGTCGTTTCTAGGGTTTTGATTATCATCTTTGCATGGAACTTTTCACCTTGATGATGCTTAGTTTCCTTGATGTTATCATCTATTTCAATCATGGTTTTATTCTATTTTGGAGTCAATTTTGTGCTGTTTGGAGTGGCTTGACCTTGAGGTTGATACAATCACCTTGGTGCTTGAGGTCGCTACATGCTTGTTGATGTGTTGTTGGGGCAACAAACCATAACCCTAAGTGGATGGTCGCTACATACGCTTGGGTTTGTTTGGCCGGTACTATGGTCACTATATATGGTCTTCTTGCAGTCTCAACACATGCTTTAGTTGGTTGATCACTACACATACCTAGCTTTGTCTCAATAAGATGTTAATCTCCTATGGTTGCTACCTATGGGGTTGACACTATGGTCGCTACAATGTATTATCTAGTAGGTCGCTACACATGTGTAAGTAAGTGATGGTCGCTACATCTTGGCTATTTAATGGTTGATACATAGTTCTATTTGGAATGATTGATTGATCATAACTATGATGCTTAACCCTAGTGTGTTCCCAGATTATGGGAGGTGATGTACCTAATGCCTAGCATTGAATGTGCTTATAGAAACCCTAATTGATTTAAGCTTGTAAAACCTTAATTGTGTGATGTAATTTCTTATCTTTCTTGAAGTAATTAGCATGTAATGATGGTTTCTCTCTCCTACTTGCATAGCCCTGATGTTGTAGGTTGAATGAACATCATAGCTAATGATTGCTATGTTAATGCTTAAATGACATAGAGTTATGATTATGAGCCTTTATGAGGCAAGGTGAGATAATGATGATGTTTAGGAACTATGTGTTTGGGTCTTATGAGCTGGATGAGGCTCAATGCCTAATGTGAGGTGGTATCCTCCAGTGATGAGATGAGGGATTGTTATTCCCTAGTGGCCTTGTATGGAAGTGGTATCAAGTGATCATGGGACAAGTTTATACCTCATACATTTTATATCATCCAAAGTTGTATCTTTACCCCATATTTTTCATAATTTGATTAGGGTTTATAAGTTGTAACTTGATTGACGCATTAAAAGATACCCAATTGGCATAACTAATCAAGTGAAACCCTAATCATGTAGTGTCATGTGTCATAGATCCATTCTAGAGTCAGAATTTTGTTGGATGGTGAAACGGGTATTCCCAAGGGAAACCCAGAGTGCATATTGTTGAGTATGTGAGGTGCAAGTGAATGTGTGTCCTTGACATCTTGATCCCAAGTGTTTTGAGAATGACTACATTTGGGTCTCAGTGATGGTGAAAATGTGATAAGATGTGATAGAGGATAACTACGGTTGTACCTCGGCGATTGGGTTATATACTCTGGTTTCTAGCATTGTGACCTGTACCAAGGAGGGCTAGGTGTTTACATGACTATAGCATTGACTATAAGTTGTTGTTTTGTAGTTTGCAGTGCATACTCAAACTAACCAAGTAGTGTGGGAAGATCATGGAGTCTGACTCTTCCATAGATCTTGTATGGTACTAATTTTGACTTGGAAGTGGCTGGTTGGATTTGGTTGGTACAACTAAAATCCTTAGGGCAAATAAAAGATGTAATAAAGCTGTATACTATATTTGCTTAGGGTCAAACACAATTCACATTGGATGACCCCTTGCCTTGTTTCTTATACAATTTAATTCATAATAGTTATATATGTTCTTCATATTTGTTCTGAAAGTGTAAGATGTTCTACTACTCAGTTGTAGATGGCTAAATTGTCTAATCTGTGTTAACTATTTTATTCATCTCATTTAGGTGAATCTGTTCATCCTGATAGTAATATTGTCTTCCTTCTTTAGCTTATATGTGCTTATAATAGTTGTTTTTAGAGAGTTATATCTATCACTGGGATGTTGGTCTCACCCCGTGGGTTTCCAGATCTTTTGGGTGGTCATGCACGATGAGGTAGAGTTCATGTGGTTGAGGCTGAGCAACAAGAGGAGAAGTATTCGTTAGAAGGTTGGGTGTGCTGCTAGTGTTTTATAGTAGATTCCTATGTGTTATCCATGTACTCTAAGGTCCTTGGGTTTTTTTTGTATACGTTTTACATCACTATGAGTTTTTGGCAAGATGCTATGGATGTACAAATATGGCTTGTATATGGGAACATGTTTTTATATGTAGAAGGTTGTGGCAAGATGGCCACTAAACAATGATATGTAATACTCTTTTGGAATGATATATGATACATGTGACATTGTTTGTGGACTCATATGTAATATGTTTTTTTCTTTTATGGTTATGTGGAATCAATTTTAATTTACCCTATTTTGTGGTCATCTGGATGTTTAGTGTTAGTTCCACACTTTGTTTTGAGTAATATCACTTTTTGTGTGGCATGTGTGTCATGACTACCGACCTCTAAATGTCGTTAGGATGCAGATCATTATCATGTTGTGCTTCTAATAACTTTGATTACCTTTTTAAACTACTTTAACTACTTATATATGTTCATATCTGTTTAACTTCTACTATGATTTATTTCTATATCTCAATTTATCTTATTAGAAAGATTAAATATTATTCTTAACCTATATCTTCTCATCATGCTTCAGTATTCCTATGCATCAATCCTAACTTCCCATGAAGGATCTCCACCCTAAGAGGTCCTGAGGATATTCAGACCCCAATGTACCTAAAAATAAGGACCTGTAGGGTTATGATCGGAAGGACGCAAGCATATCCAGTCACAAATGTCCTCCCACTCTATTTTTTATTATTTATTTATCACTTTTCATCACTTCTTATTCTTTTTAATCAACCTAAAATCATTACCTTTTGTAAACTCTTATAAATGGTTCAATACCACTGTATCAGGCAAGATTGCGATGCTAAAGATTCCCCACTTGTATCTAGATCACTGGATCATAATTTCGAATCACATTTTCTTTTATACTGTTATTTATCCAACTCAGATGCTAGATTAACTTTCCACCACAGATTCACAAAAAAAATATTCTATTTTCCTCATTTCCTGAATAAACATGGTGGCTACTCCAATCTCATGTTTTATAGATTTTCTACGTGACAATTGAATTCAATTTTAGTACCAAAAATATGTACCAAATATGTGCTTTTTTGATACTTTGCAATAGACTAGTGCCTCCGTCGAGGACTATCAAAACCATCTAAGTTGAATTCCCCATGTCTTTGCAAATATTTATTTTTAGCTATTACGTTGTGTTTGAAAACCTCCCCAAACGTTACTTAATATCACTTAAAATTAATTTATGGAGTTCCTTATGTTTGGAGTTTAGAATATAATATAAAATGATTATTGAAAATGTCATTTATCTATATCAATTATGTCTTACCCTTTTCACCTTATCCTACCCATTTATGGGTGAGTAAACATGTGTAGATAAGAGTACCCAACCTGTTTCCTTCATCTTCAACTTGGGCAATATATGGAATGGGTAATATATTACTCTATCCTATGCTACCCAACTTTATACAATCCTACCAAAAATGTCCAGGTGATTGTGGTCCATCAACTTATAGGTATATACATACTTTGCAACCAAAAAACAAGTAACAATAAAAAAAACAACTGAGGGCATACAAAATGTGATAGAAAACCCCAACTTCTCTCTAGAATCTAGTGAAAGAAAGAACAACTAATCTCTCAGCAACAACAACAACAACATTAAGTTGTCATCCTCTTTGGTGATTAACACACCTTATACCCTTCCTCC
Organism: Alisma plantago-aquatica; assembly: GCA_963693085.1. Lineage (NCBI taxonomy): Eukaryota > Viridiplantae > Streptophyta > Magnoliopsida > Alismatales > Alismataceae > Alisma > Alisma plantago-aquatica. Next base: position 697,738,692 of record OY856411.1, read on the forward strand.
CCCACTAAATCTATAGTATCACCAGATCCTTAAGGTGAAGTCTCCATTTCTATCGCAGCAAAAATACGGCTCATCAGAATACTCACCAACTTTCTACATTGATGGTCACAAGCATCTAGATATCTTACACAAAATTAGGCAATGCCTAGGTCAAAGACTCGCGACAACATCTATAGTAGCAACCACAATAGCTGCACCACCCCCGCCACAGTCTCCATGACTGTTAGCAATGGAACTGTGATACAAGACAACACAACACTGACACACAACTACTTGTTGTCCAATATGAGAATAGGAGGATTAATCTCAAACATCCTCACTAGAGAAACACATTGAACCACAACATATATCATTCAAAAACTTATTACAAATGGAAAGAACACCATCGAACCCAAAAAAACTACACTCTAACGTCTTCTGTCTTCAACCTCAACACTGTTTGCCATGGCCTTAAACATCCCTTTCATAGACTACACCCTATATGACGATAATATATCATCCATTCAACTACCTATAGAATAAAAATATGTTTGTTTTGATGTCAAAACAAGAAACACCACCATTCATATGGGAAACCAGACTTTTCACATCACACTTGTAGAATGATAAAATAGAGTGTTATTTACTGGAAGTGTCTAGAAAGATATGATCTCATAGCTCATTCTTTAGAAAGATTGGATCATCTACCTCAAGCCAACCAATCATCACACATTCACATTTTGGATCACAAATTTCTTCTCTGAAACAACAATTGAATTGCTTCCATTTTTTGCCATGTTGGGTAACTCCACATTCTCTTGAATGGATTTGGGAGATCAACTATTTTCAGAGACATATATCAAGAACCACCAGGAATCTAATTATATTAGACTCATTTATGACAACATATTCTACAACATATGTAGAAGAGACAACATTATCCTTATTCTGTCAAACAAATATAGGTATGTTCCTCCACTCACCCTTTCTCCTTCACCTTTTGCGTGCTATCCATCCCATTCCCCTTATACCTCATTGGCCCCTGCCACTCCCTTTCTCTCCTTCTCATGACAACTATTTCAACACCTTCCCACCTCTTCCTGCATCTACTAGTGCTCTTAACCTCTCAATTGCCTCATTCTCATCTTTCGGTACCTCCTCTAGATGGATAACCATCTCTCGTCAACAAAGAGGCTCTCGTAAACCTCTATGTTGCTCATGTTGCTTGTGTTTTTGGCATCATCAATGCTTCTTCTCCTTCTTGTCTTTTTCTTTGCTTGTCAAAGATCTAGAAACCTTTTGTACTCATACCCTCAGCCTCTCCCTAACCCTCTCTCATGTTGCCTCCCACTTGCCCTGCACAAGGTGTTGGGACCTGTTTCTACCCACCTTCCCCGTAAAACCCATCATTGCCCTAACAATTTTTCCAAACACTCCTCGTCTCTGTCTTCCACATCCACTTCACATATCCTCCCTTCTTTTACGTATGAAAATTCCTTTCCCATCCTATGTTCAACTGGCAACATTCCTAACCCTCCGTCCCCTCAACCTATTACCCTCCTTCCTCTTCAATTGATCCAACATCTTTCCCTCTCGCCCCCTCTTCACACCCATGACCATCCTTCCCTCCCTCTACTTGACCCACCTATTTACTCCCCTATTACATCCTCACCTGGTCCATTCTTTTTTCCTCCTAACAACACTATGTCTCCCTCACCTCTCATTGATATGGAGTTTCCTATTGACCCTCCTGCTAAATTCCATACAACTTTTGAAAGCTTTCTCGATCCATAGTGTCACGGCCACCATCAAAAACTTTGATAACAACACATTTAACATTGTGGATGTCACACATGCTCTAGCACACCTCATCCCTGGCCAAATTGCCCTTGAGCCTAAGATTATATCTCCATCCCAACTCCCTTACTCCTTCTATGAAGGCACTAAGCTTGACCATCTATATAGACATGTCATGACCATCCCATGCACCAACAGTTTCGCTCTATCTAAATGGTCAACTGAACATGGATCATCTCTGGATGGATCTGGTGGCTTGGGGTGGGTTTCCATCTCTGACCTTCCCCTACATTTATAAGAAGTATATGTTTCCCAATCCATTGCCAATTCCATTAGTGCTGCACTTCAATTTGCTTACCCTGAAATCCTCCAACTATCTATTTATATCAAATCCTTCTACATTTTCTCCATCATAAAATCCATTGAACTACCAACTTCCATAAAAATTTGGTTAGGAGATTCAGTATACACCATCAAGATCATCACAGAAAATTCTACACCATCCTCTATTGCCTTCTCAGATATATCTGACCACCCTCCATCGTGGTTTTGCCCCACAAAACAAACACAAGTCAAATCATGAACATCTAAGAAAATCTAATGACAAAAAAATGGTGTGGGAAAGAAAAGAACACAATCATCCTCCCAGAGTCAACAATAAACCACACAACCAATCTCAACCTAAGACCACACATTTCATCACATGCACACCCAACCAACCAACATGTCTTTCTGGACGAAGTCAAGCCCTTCATGTTTCACAATAATCCAACCTCATCCAAAAATATTGACAAGCCATAATGGACAGACTAAAATCTTCCATTATAGAAGAGTTGTAGTCTTTGTAGAGTTAAATGAACAAGAGAACATCAAAGGTCCAAGTAGCAGTTACATCCTTCAACTGACTTATATCCACTCCAGAAGAAAACACCAATGGGAATTTCTTCACAACGGAAGATGAAGGTACATAATTTGATTCTGATTAGACGTAGCTTGGATACTACTCACATGTTTGCACATGAAATCACATCTGACATACCGATTGATAATATACCAAATATATTATCATGGCCTAATATAAATCCTTTTACCATATTTGCATCTAGGATAGGCATTCAATCCAATATTGATATAGTTGTAAATATAGTTGTGAATGACATTGAATCTTACATGGGATGGAATACCAATAGATATATAAACATAGCAGAATAACATATCAATACACTCACCCTAGCATATCTATATTTTTTTTCCACACTAAGACAACAAAGTATATATCATGATTGCCACCACCTGAAATGTATGTGGTGTCTCCGGTGCTAAGAGAAGAAAATCCATTAGAAGATTCATTTACAACAATTAGATCAATATCATCATAATACAAAAAACAAAAATCACCTTACACCTTTCACACTCCAAAGCATAGAAGATTTTCATATAAAAAATGACACCAAATTTAACCAGTGAATTTAAGGGTGGTATTGTCATATGCATCAACAACAATCTTTTCTAAACTTTAAATCACATAAAAAATAGTATAGCCTCACATCCAATATATACAACAAGCACAACCAACACTCTTGGACTATCACCGACATATATGGAGAACCTAGTCATCATAAGAAAACTTTCATACATGAACTTCATGACCAAGCTAGTTCCTTTTCAACACCCCTTGGCTTATCAGTGGTGATTTCAACATGATTAGCAACACACACGAGAGGATCAACACCATGACACCCTCATAAAGTATTACACATTTTGACAAACTCTTCAATAAGATTATCACTAACTTCAAACTCATTGACATACATGCATCTTATACACTATATTTAAGGAATCATGGAACCTCATGGGCTGGACTTGACAGACGCATTTGCTCCTAATCTTGGGAAAACCTTTTTCCAAGATCACACTATTTGACATCATCTAGACCCATATCTGATCACTTCCCCATTATCATGAACACCACTCACTCAGTATAAGGACACAAACCCTTCAAGATGGAAGGAAAATTACTAGATGCACCACTCCAATTTTAAAACAATCTGTCTTTCTATCTTGGAAACACCTGCATTACTTCTAAACCTAGATATAACATCCACCACAAAAAGAAACTCACCATGAGCCTTCTTAAGACCTAGAATAAGAAGACCTCTGGTAACATCCATAAAAAACTAGTTGATCTTGAATCAAAATACTATGCAGCTGATAGCAACCAAAATATGGATCATGCCCATACCCTCACCGTAAAATCTAAACTTGACACACTCCAAAAACAACATGAAACCTTTTGGAAATATAAATCCAAAATAATATGGATGAAAGAAGGAGAAAACAACAAAAAAATTCCACAAATATTGTAACAATAACAACAAGATAAACTCCATACAACGTTTAAATATCCAAGGTACCTGCACCACCAACAGACACACCACTACCACCAACACTATTGCCCACTTCGAAAATATTTCCAATAATAGATACAACCCATCTTCCCACGTGTGTATTAACTGGGAACAAATATGCCCCATTTACATTGACACCCCTATTAGCTAGCTTGAACCCTTAACCATAGATGAACTTAAGACTGCAACACAAAACCTTGGTAGAGATAAATCACCTAGACCAAATGGTTTTAACAAAACATTTTACGCATGTATATGGGATCATATCAACTCTAACTTCATGCACCTTCTCCAATACATACACACACAAGTACATATACACACAAATAGGAGTCCTTAATCACACACACATTTCCATGATAAAAAGATTGATCAACATGATACATAACATAATTTTAGACCCATTAGTCTTATCAACTCATCTTACAAGATCGTTCCAAAATCCTTAGCAACAAAATGAAGCCTAAATTTGATGGGAATTGGTCATAAACAACGTGATTTTTTGGCAAATAGAAACATCCATGATGTATATATTATGGTGAAAGAAACCATTCACATCTTCCATAGAACTTGCACACCTCTTCTTTTTCTCAAACTTTATTTTGAGAAAGCCTTTGATAACATTAATTGGAACTACCTCGCATAGTGCAGAAAGCATATAGATTCCCGCTAACATGGATCAAATTGATACATCCATGCATATCCACATTTAAATTCACTACCATCACCAATAGATTACCATTTGGGTACTTCAAGAACACAAAATGACTCAGCTAAAGAGACCCTCTATCACATACTTATTCATTATCATTGCATCCATCGTCACCAATATGATGCATATGGGTAAACAACTGGGACTGATAGAATCTTTAATGGAATTCTCTGAAAACATTATCCAATATGGTGATGATACCATTTTATTTATCAAACCCAATGATACGAGTGTGTTGAACATAATCCATATCTTGAGAATCTTCTGTCAGATGATTGGCCTTGAAATCAATCTTCAAAAGTATACTACCATCTGTGTACACACTGAGATAGATCTTATGCTTTGATACCAAGAACTATTGCATTATAAAATGGAAACACATCCCTTCATATACCTCAGTCTCCCAGTATCACGTCTCCCCCTACATAAATATATATGGAATCCCATCATTGACAAACTCAACCTAAGATTCAAATCATGAAGAATAATTTCCTCAACTTGGTAGGTGCTCAGTAACTCTTTATCCACCATCACTGTTATGACTGCATCTGAGCTTAAATGGTAAACTAGGGTTTACTTGGATGATTATATGCTTAATTGGATAGATCATTTCTTAAATATAATCAATTATGATAATTAAATTATGATGTTATAAACCTAATAAGAACGTTAAGTGTTCTATTGTTTGAGAAATTAGGGTTTGAGAAATATAAACTCTAGTTTGCTGAAATTAGGGTTTTGATGGTACATGAGTATGGAATTTGATCAGGATAGCAATGTGGTAAATGATTTTTAATATTTTATACAAATTTTTTATTTAATTGAATTTTGGATATGATATGGACTCAATCATGCATATTGGAGAAAATTTTCAGAATATTTGAGTATTCTTTGAATGCGGTTCTCGATCAAACTATACTTCGACTAAAATGCTCACAGAGTGCTTTTTAGTAGTGTAGTGTTTTATTTTTAGTTATTTATTATTAACTCCAAATGATATTAAATTTTAACTTGGGATCTTAAACTCAATCATAAACAACATGTAAAATTTTCATAATCTTTGGATGCTTTTAGACCTTATCAGTAGATGAATTATAGTAATTGACATTTCTGTAGAATTCTAGATAGCAGTGCACTATTCGATTTTTAGTTATTTAATGGAAGCTTGGAATGATCTAAAATTTTAACTTATGCTTTACAACTCAATTATACACAACATGGTAGATTATCATAATTTTTGGAGAAGTTTTGATCTCTAAAATACAGGATTTCACAGAAACCTTTTTATGATAGAAAAATCTACTGAAATAAGAAAACATTTAGTGAGGGGTCAATGTGAAATTAACTGAAGCAACTCAATTGCTCTATATGATCAAACTAAAACACAAGGATCTCTCATAAATCGTGATTCAATCCAAAGAAACAAAATCCTAGAGAGAGAGAGTTAGGGTTTGAGAGGAGAAATTGATGGAGATGCTGACCTTGGGTTTTGCAGTCTGAGGAATGATGAAATCATGTAAGTTTAGCTTCTTTGGATATAGTTTCATGGTGAATCTTCTCTCACATGTCAAAATTCCGTCCCTCCTCTGATTTGATCCAAAATTGTATCAAAATGTCCACTTTTCTCACTCTTTCTTCATAATCCCTCATTTTTAGGGTTTCCGAGTTGAAAGGAAGAAGAATTGGGTGAATTGCTAGGGATTTGATATGAGATCGATATTTTCAAGGATTAGCTACGTTTTTAAGGTGTTTTCACACCTTAGGGTGAGTGGCAACTTCCTTTAAATAGTATATTGCACGAAAATTGGTTAATTCATCCATAATCTTTAATTGCTAGTATGCAACTACAAACCCTGAATTGTTTATTTGTTCTAAGTTGTTGCAAAATGATATGAAATGGATTCTTCCTCTGTTTGGATGAAGTTCAGATGATAAAATCAAATTAGAAATGTATACAATACATATTAATGAACATTTCCTAAGTATTCACATAGGTTATAAGAGTAAACTGAAATATAAGAAATTTGTCTATGACTAAAAATTGTTGTATAAGTAAATAGAGAAAGTTGCTTATCTAGATCCCTTTAGTTTTGAATAATTGTTTATCTAAATTCATAGTACATATTTGTCATATACTATCTTGGATTTCATTTAAAGTGAGTAGTGTTTTTTTGGTATCTCAGTGAAGAGGGTGAAACCCTAGATGCGAGGAAAGTTGGATATTTGCAAATAGATATCATGAAATCCATTTGAAGGGATTTTCTTGACATTATAGACTTTATTTATTCAATGTTATTATTGATGCATGATATCCCAGTGAATGGCATGGAAACCCAAATTCAGCTCAATTCCAAGGTTTTACACATATATTGATTTTATATGATTTGTTGATAGTTGTCTTTATTCAGTGAATGTTTATGTCGCATGAAATCTTTATGGGAGCCATGGAAATAAGTTGTTGCCTAGTGAGAGGTGACAAGATGTGTGATGGCTTTGTGAGCCATGAGAATACTTGTACAACCAGTGAAATGAATACGTTGGTCTAAGGACATAGAGGTAATGGTTACCTATTATAGAGGTAACAATGTTATGTGATGATCTAAGGGTTTGAATACCCAGATCCAGTAATTATGATATGATGTGAAGGGATGAGAATTCCTAGTAATGTGATAAGGGATTGAGGTCATGTAACGACCCCACCTCCCAGTAACCCCCAATTAAGGGAGACCAAGAGGTCTGAGCCATTATCCCAATTTCCGGATCAATAGTGAGCTGAATTTGGAACTGAATATAAGGACACAAACCCTTCAAGATGGAAGGAAATCTACTAGATGCACCACTCCAATTTTAAAACAATCTGTCTTTCTATCTTGGAAACACCTGCATTACTTCTAAGCCTAGATATAACATCCACCACAAAAAGAAACTCACCATGAGCCTTCTTAAGACCTAGAATAAGAAGACCTCTGGTAACATCCATAAAAAACTAGCTGATCTTGAATCAAAATACTATGCAGATGATAGCAACCAAAATATGGATCATGCCCATACCCTCACCATAAAATCTAAACTTGACACACTCCAAAAACAATATAAGGACACAAACCCTTCAAGATGGAAGGAAAATTACTAGATGCACCACTCCAATTTGAAAACAATATGTCTTTCTATCTTGGAAACACCTGCATTACTTCTAAACCTAGATATAACATCCACCACAAAAAGAAACTCACCATGAGCCTTCTTAAGACCTAGAATAAGAAGACCTCTGGTAACATCCATAAAAAACTAGATGATCTTGAATCAAAATACTATGCAGCCGATAGCAACCAAAATATGGATCATGCCCATACCCTCACCGTAAAATCTAAACTTGACACACTCCAAAAACAACATGAAACCTTTTGGAAATATAAATCCAAAATCATATGGATGAAAGAAGGAGAAAACAACAAAAAAATTCCACAAATATTGTAACAATAACAACAAGATAAACTCCATACAACGTTTAAATATCCAAGGTACCTGCACCACCAACAGACACACCACTACCACCAACACTATTGCCCACTATTTGGTCTAGGTGATTTATCTCTACCAAGGTTTTGTGTTGCAGTCTTAAGTTCATCTATGGTTAAGGGTTAAAGCAAGCTAGTAGGGGTGTCAATGTAAATGGGGCATATTTGTTCCCAGTTAATACACACGTGGGAAGATGGGTTGTATCTATTATTGGAAATATTTTCGAAGTGGGCAATAGTGTTGGTGGTAGTGGTGTGTCTGTTGGTGGTGCAGGTACCTTGGATATTTAAACATTGTATGGAGTTTATCTTGTTGTTATTTTTACAATATTTGTGGAATTTTTTTTGTTTTTTCTCCTTCTTTCATCCATATGATTTTGGATTTATATTTCCAAAAGGTTTCATGTTGTTTTTGGAGTGTGTCAAGTTTAGATTTTATGGTGAGGGTATGGGCATGATCCATATTTTGGTTGCTATCAGCTGCATGGTATTTTGATTCAAGATCAGCTAGTTTTTTATGGATGTTACCAGAGGTCTTCTTATTCTAGGTCTTAAGAAGGCTCATGGTGAGTTTCTTTTTGTGGTGGATGTTATATCTAGGTTTAGAAGTAATGCAGGTGTTTCCAAGATAAAAAGACAGATTATTTTAAAATTGGAGTGGTGCATCTAGTAATTTTCCTTCCATCTTGAAGGGTTTGTGTCCTTATACTATCTTGGATTTCATTTAAAGTGAGTAGTGTTTTTTTGGTATCTCAGTGAAGAGGGTGAAACCCTAGATGCGAGGAAAGTTGGATATTTGCAAATAGATATCATGAAATCCATTTGAAGGGATTTTCTTGACATGATAGACTTTATTTATTCAATGTTATTGTTGATGCGTGATATCCCAGTGAATGGCATGGAAACCCAAATTCAGCTCAGTTCCAAGGTTTCACACATATATTGATTTTAAATGATTTGTTGATATTTGTCTTTATTCAGTGAATGTTTATGTCGCATGAAATCTTTATGGGAGCCATGGGAATAAGTTGTTGCCTAGTGAGATGTGACAAGATGTGTGATGGCCTTGTGAGCCATGAGAATACTTGTACAACCAGTGAAATGAATATGTTGGTCTAAGGACATAGAGGTAATGGTTACCTATTACAGAGGTAACAATGCTATGTGATGATCTAAGGGTTTGAATACCCAGATCCAGTAATTATGATATGATGTGAAGGGATGAGAATTCCTAGTAATGTGATAAGGGATTGAGGTCATGTAACGACCCCGCCTCCCAGTAACCCCCAATTAAGGGAGACCAAGAGGTCTGAGTCGTTATCCCAATTTCCGAATCAAAGGTTCGACAAATAATCTATAATAATTATGAAATTCTACTAAACTAAACTGAAAGGATGTAATAAAAAGTTAACTTTGCATACCTTTTTCAAAAACTTAGATGTCTACCTTTATCCACATCTGGAGTCTATCCTACCTAATCCTCCTTTGTACTTTAATTCTCATTTAATTCCACATATGTCACTTTACTATTTGTCCTTTTCACTTGAACCTAAAGCGCCGACAAATAAAATGTCGGTCAACATAAATGAATTATGATGGTATGTGGGGGAAACAATAATTGTGCTATTAACTGTAACAACATATTGTAGTCAAATATGATTTAACAAACAACTTTACGTTTTCAACATAATTGCTCAATCCTTACATACCCTAACCTCGGCGTTGTCCCTGCAGTGGACCTGGATGCTACCTTCCTCATGGTAGATCCCCATTAAACCCCACATGATCCTACCTAACAGTTAGATCAATATCTAGGGTTGAGTCGCATGGCACTACCCTTAGGTAGCCCAATCCCTAACTCATGGTGTGCTAAAGAGTCACATGGCACTACCCATAGGTAGCCCAATCCCTAACTCTTAATAACTTGATGGTCACACTTAACAAGTAGACCCTTTACCAGGTTACCCTTTTCATCATTAGCAAAGCAACAGAGGAGGACCAGGATCTGATCCAGTCATGTATATATACTTATGGTGATAATCATAGTCACTTTATAGTTGCATGAAATAAAAATCATCCAAGCAGTTATTTTCAGGCAACCGATAAAACAACCGGGAATCATCGTGAAACTAAAGTGATTAACCATAAGCATAACCACATACTTGTTACGTTGATTTGATATAGAATAATCCAATCAAGAAATCCAAATAGGCAAGCAAGCACATAATGAGATCTTGAAATATGCATACAATTTCCTATTATTAATCATACCAACAAGATCATTTAAACTTAGCTCTCTTCCTAGGGTTTCTAATCCACTTTTAGGGTTTCCATTGCAATTAGGGTTTCCCTTCATCTCTTACTATTTTAAACCCTAATTTTATACCATTAATCATAAACCCTAATTATCTCATCATGAAAGATACTAAGGTTATCTTTTAACAACATATAACCCTGATATCAGAAAAAGCATAATTAACCATCAATTCGATCCATTAAGCCTCCTTTACATTAAAGCTACCATTTTTAACATTTTAATCCATAACAAGATCATTATGCTCATTTATCATCAATTCATAGTTCATTATGGTATAATTCATATATGAACTCTATTTGTCATTAATTCTACCTTTATCCATTAGAAAACCCTAATTACTACATTAAGGGTATTTATCCACAATTCAGAACTTTTATACTTGAAATAGCTTGGAATTATCATTCCTCAACTTTATTCATAATTTTGAATAATTCAAACCATTATGAGTCACATTTACTAATATTAGGGTTTCAAGGCCCATTAAAGCATATTTATGAACAGGAAACTCTAAATTACACTAATTATGTGCAAAGTTCATCCTTTTTGTTCTTAATGTACCTTTTTGTAATTAACTTGTTAATATCAACTTTTATCATCCATTAAACTATACTATTTACATTAATCATCTCAAAATATGGTTTCTTAATTTTTAATTCATTAAAGTTGATGACTTACACTACTTTTCGAATAGCAATCAGAAAAACACTTCAATTATATTTTATTGCATTCCTTGTGTTCTTCTGATCAAAATTCATATATTATGTGTATCCATCCGAGCTACCATTAATTAGCTATGAATTTTACAAGGATTCACTTACTTGAGCCAATTAGAGACTGCCACGTCATCTAAGTCATGCAACATAGCCGATTGCAAACACAACACAATTATGAAAACGCCCCTGGTTAAGTGATCGCTCCTTCAGCCCACAGAGGGGCAAGATGGTCCAATGACCCATGGGTCCTATTCCTCCTCGCGCCGGCATGTTGCGTCGCCCTAGCCATGCCTCGTGTGGATTCTCCACCCCACTCCTAGACCCAGAGGCCACCGACGACTACAACTCCAACTCCGACACCCTCCACCGCGTCTGCCCATGCTTCTACCCTCAGCCTGGATGGCCGAGTGTAGGGTCACAAGGCCTGCGACCCGCGGCCGTGCTGTAGACCCCTATGCAATGCCGCGCGACGGTGGGAGCAAGGTGGAGATGGTCGTTCCCTCCTCGGTTGTTGTGGGTGTGTCTTGCTTCCATCAAGACTACTTAACGGTCCCTCGTTGCTCCATGGTCAAGCTATTCCTCCACCTTAGGGTTTGCTTACAAAGAAGGAGAAGAAGAAGAGAGGAATATGTGGAACTCCCTTGAACTCAACCCTGGGCTCTACCCCTTATATAGGGGAGGGTATCCATGCCCCAAGACGTTCATTCAAGAGGAAACAAGTCACTTTCCTAAAAGGAAACAATTTTCCTTAGTTAAGAAGCAACTTCTCTTTCTTCATTATCCCTTTAAATATACTTTGTTCTTTAGATATTAGGAATTTGAAATTCTTCTCACTTATTCTCTTTATTGCTTGACTTTTAACCAATTGGCACGAAATTCTATTTTCATTTAGTAGAAAATACTTCCTTTTTAGCAATGCCACCAAAATCATTAATAATACATCACATTATCCTCTTATTTTGCATTATTGGTATTTTCACTTTCTTTATTCTCTATTGGGGCTCCTTGGTCCCCAAGAAACTCTAAGATTTCAAAATTCCTTTTTAAGGATACTTATTATCCTTCTAGATGCATCTATATTCATTATTTCACATTATCTTATTTATTTCTTATTAAAATATCTCTTTTTAAGGATTTCTCTTTATCTTTCTTTTTATTTTTCTCATTGGCATTCTATTTAACATTAGGAATACTTTGGATACGAAAATCCATCAAGGGTAACTCAATGATACCTCTTTCCACTTATTTCCCACATTTTATCATTGTTTTCAATTTCTTTCTTAATAAAGAAATACTTAATTGGTCTTTTCTTTTCTTATTGCATTATCTTTGCAACTTTGGACTCCTTGGAACCTAAGGAATCCAAGAGGCACGAAATCCACCTTTGGAATAAATTCTTTTGCCTTCTAGAGGTTTCTACATTTTTCTTTTCTCCATTTCTTATTAATAATGGAGTTCCTTTTGTCTTTTCCTTGTTGTTGGGCCCAATAGCCAATAAAGCCCACAAAAAAACCAACAAGGCTATTGTAAACAAAACTCATTTATTCAAAACAAATTATATCATTATTTGTTCCAATAACTTTAATATGAGAAATTACATTCCTCACCAAATGAACCCAAAAGTTGGGGTTGTAACAGATCCCAGGTATCATGTGTTGTAACGATTTGAAAAGTACGTGATAGATGTATTACACCTTTCTTTGTAGCATTTGTTGAAATTAAATGAAACCCTAAGGGTAGGGTGTTCAATGAATCAAGTATTTTGATATCAATGTTCTCAGTTATTATAAATAATTCTTATCATGATAAGTAATTAACTCTTAATTGAGTCATGAGAAGTACAACTCAAGATTTGGGTTGATATGCACGTTCTTTGAGAAATTATAGATAAGTTGCAGATGCTATTGGCGATTACTCATATGCCAAGTAATTAACTCTTAACAGTGTAATAAGATGACAAATTGCACGATTCTAGTGTGTATGTGCCAAGTTGACATGTAATCTTTTTATTTAAGAATTTTAATCTGCATGTATGTATAGTATTTTGATTACTCAGTATATTACAGTGTTTTGAATATACTGCGCTGCCAAGTTTAGAATGATATACATGTTGTATTATAACTTCAAATAAGTAGACACGACACAATAGAGATACCAGAGTCAAGTATAAGTAAGAGAAGGGTACAATGTAGAAAAGAGCTTTCTAGGAATAATAAAATAATAGACTTAGGAGCCCTGAACACTGTAGAACCCCTATGTGAGGTTTGCGCCTTAGGGGTGAAACGACCTAACCCTAGCATCGTCCAGTATACGGGGGTCAGAACGTGCTATCAGGTGGCACGGGGGACGAAGCTTTAGTGAAAGTCTCCTTAAATTATAGTTTACAATGTCCAACATCAACCAGAAGTCCTAGTGGCACTAGAGTATAGAAAAGCCAAGAGGAGGCTTGACTCTCTGTTTGTGTGCTCAAGTTAGAGGAGGAGTCCAGTTTAGGCCAGAGAGCCATTTCCCTATTGTAGACCAGGAGAGTAGTCAGACATAGAATTTCTCGGGTGTGTCCGCTAAGTCTTGTACGGTGTGATCGTAGTGCACTACGAGTCTTCATATGTAGAGTACACTGCATATGATCAGGGCATAATAAAATGAATGATAGGTGAAACAAGTGTGTATAGTTATTCAATTATTCTTTGTATGTTTCTAAATTATTAGTTCTCTTTATGATCAATCAAGCATTTCATATATTGATTAACTCTTATAGATATTTAGAGTATTCTTCTATATTTATGATTGTCAATTATTAGACTCTTTAAAGCTTACTTCTATTATAATTGATATCAATTGCTCAAAAGTATATCTGCAATTATATCAGTGCTTTAGACTATTTCTTTGAGGTACTCATTCACTGAGTGAGTAGGCTCACTCCTCTACTCACATTTTTTAGGGAAATCACATGGACTTGAAGAAGATATCATTGCATCAGAGTAGATCTACCACAAGAGTTAAGTCTGAGTATAGTTAAGTTCAGTCGATCCTTGTCACTCTAGGTCCTTGTAAAGAAATAAGAGAGAGTTGTAAATGATGATGTATAACATTATTCCGCTTTTAGCAATATGTGCGAATCAACAAGTCTTATGTTCTTAAAAGTATGAGGAAGATAATGAATGTTCATACATGCATTTTTACTGTTGAAATCAGATTAGAGAAATCAATGTTTAGATTCCCTTGTAAAGTTGGTTTATGTGGTTCAATGCGAGAAAACAAAGAGTTTTGAAAGAGAAGAAAAAGTTAAGGGTGATCTTTATATTACGTTAAATCCTCAATTTATGCCCTAATCTCATGATTAGTGGAAATTGTGAGACTGGGGTGTAACAACTTTGGTATCAGAGATTTTGGCTGAGTTGTCAGGGACCATTAAGTTAGTAAGTTAGAGTCAAGAGTGTGGAAGATAGGAGATGTTATGATGTTAGCTCTGGGGATTTGAGTATTTGGATATCCTGGCTCGGTATCTGAGTACTTGGATCAACCAGTATCAAGCTACTCCCTCTATTCTTTCATGTATACCATGGCCAGGTATACAGTGGATGGATGGTCTAGAGAGGAACCCTAGAAATATTAGGGTTAGAAACAAGATAAGTAACATGAAGTAAGAGCATAAATATAAAAAGAGATAGAAATTTCATTTCATATTGTTGTTTTATTGGAGATGAATAGAAAATCTCTTATATGTTTGAATTCAGATATTCAGTATTTTGAAATATATATGGGTCTTTAAGAATTTTTTTGTACACTATGCAGTTGTAGCATTTATTGATTACATTCTTTGTATCAAGTAGACTAGATATGATCTTTGAATGAACTTTCCTAAGTGGATATTCGTTCCACATGTTTGAGACTAATAGGAGTTGGTTAATCTTAAGTAGCTCTTGGATTCAGGACTGCAGGTTCAGCCTGGTCCGGCTGGCAGGATGCATTACTGGGATCTAATGACTCCTATTAACAATATGATAAGAGTAGACTCTAGATAAATTAGGCCCACATCATAGTGAGAATGTACATACACTAAGATGTTGAAACATATGGGAAAGATAAGAATAGCTAAGAATCAGTTGGAATTGATATCTGAGACCCAACTTTGGGGCCTCATATGAGAAATCCTTAATTGGGAATAAAGGAACATGACGTAAGGTTAAAATTAAGTTTAATGATTAATATTATATGAACTCTAAATATGAAATATGGAAAAGATATGAGTAAAGTATGTAAGGGCGAAGGTACTAAGAATCAATCATGAGGAATGGATTATATAACTGAGTACAATGTTTTTATGTACTCCAAAGCAAAGGAAAAATAGAAGAAAATAGTTAAGTATATGATAAGTAAATATAAGTGAAGAGTCTTTAGAAGAGTTAAAGTAAAGAGAATTAGATAAATATGTAAATCATAAGACTAGGATAAGAAACTAGGTTAAAATAAAGATAAATGTTGGAAATGATGAGCTTGATTAAGGAATGAGGGTTATGATATAATTGAGAGCATGGAATGTATACCTTTATTAATAAGTTTAATACATTCATCCTTACTACCTTTGGATTCCAAGTCTCTATAGAACAACAAACTAGTTTATAAAAAAAAGAACAAAAGTGCATCTTAACAAAATGAATAAATTATACAAAGGTAGACTATAATCAGGAAGGAAAAACTTTATATTAGAGAAACTATGTTTCACCCATGCATGAGCCGTTTGATTTAAAATGAAGGATATGTAATGTACTAAACATGAGTTGAAACTAGTAGAGAGATTATTCCTGGAAGATAAGCCACAACGTGGTCTTCATGCGTTGTTGAATAGGGAGATTCCAGATTGCAGAGAAACAGCTAGGGTGAACAGTATGTTGCGGCTGGGTGAGGAAAATATAAGCAGAATTGGATGAGTATTCTCCATCAGCAGAATGAAGCCATATCCTACGATCAGCCCCTATCTCAGGGGAGGGTGTGGGCATGCTAGTGATATCTCGGACCGTGGTAGGGGAGAACCAGGCATGCAAGAAGCCTACATCCTAGTATCCATTGTCGAGAACAAGACTGGAAACCATTAGGTCAGTAATATCCTGAGGGACTATGAGACCGGCTCGCAAGGACGGGACTCGACTCTCACCCACCCAACTCTCAGCCCAGACATTCGTCTGCGTGCCTGAAAGGGGTGTGAGTCTAGAGTTAGAGATCAGAAAAGGAATAACAGACTTAATACTGCACCAAACATGCGACCCAGAGGCGTTGCCTTGTAAGAACGTAGGGTATTTAGCAGACATCAAATGCACCCAGGGAACTTTTCTATCAACCAGATAATCCCAACCCAGCTTCATGGTAAGGGCTATGTTAAAGATCCTTGCACGTTTGACACCCAAACCTCCTTGAGAGAGCGGCTTGGTGACCTACTTCCAAGCGACTAGGTTCATTCTTGTAGAGGCGGCGGAGCCAGACCATATGAAGTTTCACACTAATTGATCTATCATGTCAATGGTGGAGACTGGCAATTGGACCATCTGCATGGTGTAACAAGCCTGCAAAAGAAGGACAGAATTGGCCAAGGTAACTCTACCTGCGAGAGAGAGGAATCTATTCTGCCAGTTTGTGATTTGGTGATGTATCTTGTCAACCAGGTATTGGAAATGAGCTTTCCCCTTCCTTTTATGGATGATCGTAATACCCAGGTGGCGCCCAAGGTTCTCAGTTTCAGAGATTTTCAAGGATCGACAGATTTGGTTTCTAATGGCATTTGGTGTATGGCGGGAGAAGAAAACCGAAGATTTCTCATGGGAGAGAAATTGGCCGGAGGCTTTGCTAAACTTACGAAGACAGCGATTGATAATCTTGGCTTGGCGCAGCGACGCCTCACCAAATAAGATGATATCATATGCAAAGATAACATGTGAGAAGGGGAGTTTCTATCTAGTGAGAGTGATCGGTCGCCAAGAGCCTGCAGAAACTTCTTCACCGATAAGCTGACTGAGCCTTTCCAGGCACAGGACAAAAATGTAGGGCGAAAGGGGATCCCCTTGTTTGACACCACAGGAAAGTTGAAAGGAACCGATCACCTCTCCATTCCAAAGAACCGAAGTCGTTCCTGAGCGGATGAGATTCATTATAACATTCACAATGCTGCGAGGAATGGTTGTTCTGAGAAGAGTGTCTTCGATAAAAGACCAACTCAACTTGTCGAAGGCCTTCATAAGTTCTAGTTTAATGGCCATTGTATGCTTCTTGCTTTGCCTGGATTGCATGGAGTGTACAATCTCTTGAACTAGGACAATATTGTCGCTGATCTTCCTGCCTGGGATGAAACTCGACTGGAAGGGGGAGATCCACTCATTCAGGTACGGCTTCAATCTGGCAGCGATGATCTTTGAGATGAGTTTGGAGAAGACATTGTTAAGGGAGATCGGGCAGAGATGGGAGCAAGACTCCAGAGCCGTCACCTTGGGGATGAGAATGAGCGTCGAATCCGAGGTACCCTGCGGAATGGGAAAGCCCAAGAAAATGTTAGTGATGAACTCACAGACCTGGTTCTTGAGTAGGCTCCAGTTTCTTTGGAAGAAAAAAGCATCCAAGTCGTCGGGCCCCGGGGCTTTGAGCGACGCCATGGCGTTAAGATTTATCCAGATCTCATCTGGAGAGGGCGGTTGTGCTATCAGATCGATTGCAGAAGTTGACAGCCTAGGAAAGGATCCGATGAAAGTGCTACTCGCCTAATGCCTCACGTTCACATCTGAGTCTTTGTAGATGTTGGAGAAGAACGATAAGACAAGGTTCTTCAGATGCTCCTCCTCTTCAACCCAAACGCCCTCCAAGTTCTTTAGCCTTGTAATTTTGTTCATCCTCCTTCTCGTTTTGATAATAGATTGGAAGTATTTAGTGTTATAGTCGCCCAACTTAACCCAATTGCAATGCGCTTTCTGCTTCCACTCCAATTCTTCAAGCCTCAGGATATTATCGAGCTCAGACTGGAGCGACACCGTCTCTTTAGCTAAGTCGTGGTTGAAATTGAGTGCCAATTGAAGTTGATTCCACTTAATCTTGTTCCCTAGTTGTTCTTTCCTCAAGTGGCTTTCTTCTGCATACGCCTATCCCACGCCGACGCCTTTCCCAGGAAATCACGGCCAGCTTGGTTTAGGGGGACGTTGGTGTCCCAACTTTGCAAGATAAAAGATTTGAAGTCGTTGATTTCTTCCCACCGAGCAGACGTCCGTTGGATCCCCTTATGCTTGTGCTTTGGAGCTATTTTAGAGATTACCAGAGGGGCGTGATCCGAGTTGTTACGTTCGAGGACCTTTATCGGGTTGGCAAAACCTTGTTCAAGCCAAAGGTCATTGCCAAGAGCCCAGTCCAGGCATTCATGAAGCAAGCCACATCTGAAGGTAGTACAGGCTCCATTAGCTCCAAGGTCGATAAGGTTGCAGTGTGCCATGGCCACGATGAAATCTCGGCTATTCGACCTATCAAAGGAGGTGCTCCCAAACTTCTCACTTTGGTACATTACTACGTTGAAATATCCTACCACCACCCAGGGCTGGGTAATGGAGGAGGAAAGATCGATCAAATGCTGCCAGAGGAAACTTCTGCTGTATTTAGTTGTGTCGCCATAGACAAAGGTACATAAGAAGTGATGGTCGATCATACAGTGGATGAACTGTTTATACGAGGCAATAACGTCAACGTGATTGTTTGGTTTCCATAACACCCAAATGCCACCAACAAACCCCACAACTTCAACATGGTGAGATTGCGCAAAGCCCAGCTTCTTGATCATAGAGGATGCTTTGGTGCCACTGCAACGGGTTTCATACAGAGCAACCACAAAGACTTTGTATTTCCTGGCTAGTTCTTTGACTGTGTTCTGGGTATCCTCGTCATAGATACCCTAGACATTCCAACTTAGGATATTAATTCAAAACTCCCGTCCAGAGTGGATGAACCCATGGCCTGCGCTTCCTTCTCGAGATCCTGGAGTAGGGAGGTTTTACCTCGTTTCCTTGTAGAGGCCCTTATCGGGTCCCCATCTTGGGTGACTTTACGATTGCGAAGGTGGATGTCGTGAGAGCTTTTGGCTGGGCTTCTATACGAGATGTAATTAGCTTTAGGAGGGCCCTGGGTGCCAACATTGAAAAGGGTTGGTGGGATCAGATGATTCTGTGTGATCCTGCCAACAATGACTTCATCGCCTGATGGTGCTACGGTGGTATGGGAGCTTTCTTTCTGGACTTCCTGGTTAGGCAACAAGGAGGGTACAGAAGACGGCGCTGAGTCCATGGTCTGTGCAGCAGGGCCTTTGCTTCCCGAGGCATTTATCCCTTTACTTTGTTTCTTCTTCTGTCGCCAGTCGATACCAGTAACCCATTCTGCGACCGCATCCACATCCAGCACTTCCGTGATCTCCTCGTCTTCCTCCTGGTCCTGCAGGCCCTGGAAGCGATTGCTTGCCTGGGGTGTTCACTTCTGAGTGTTCCTATTCGGGGCTTTCTTCTTCCTTCTGGGAATTGGTTGGGCGTGAATAGCTTCAGAAAATCCCTCCCAGCGTTGGGTCACGTCAGGAATGATTCTGCCTGCCTCCACACTCGCTCTCCTCAACTCATTTTCTGCCTCAATTTTCTTGCTGCAGTCCTTTTCAAGATGTCCGGCCTTGCCGCAGTGTAGGCAAATGAAAGGGATATTCTCATACTTGACTTTATATTTGATTCCGTCCACCATTATGATCGGAACTAACGGGGTTTGCATGTCCAAACTAGTAGAGAGATTATTGATTTAGAATTTCAACTTCATATTAGTAGAAGGATAAAAAGAAATATGTGCAACATGGTATACATGATCAGACACATGAATAAGAAACATGATCATAAGATAAAAGTAGAAGTTAAAGATAACAGGTAGAAGATTAGTTTATGGTAAGAGGATTATGGAAAGTAAGCAAGGGTTTGAAACATGATGGAGTAATATATAGATTATAAAAGAAAGAGGTTAGGAGATTCAATCAAGTGCTAGTTAGTCAAGTATCCTTGTTGATAACTAATTAAACCTACATACGACAAATGTATTAATGGGATGTTTGAAGATAAGAATTCTAAGTCTTAGAACCGTCTTCTCTTCCATATATTACTTAACGAGAGAACTGTGGGAATGAAGTGATAAGAAAATGAATCATATCTGATGCATAACCACCGTGGTAGAGACATATAGTGAATGTAATAATGACACACAATATGATGAGGAAACCCTAGTAGGGTAATTGAGAATGTAATCTATCTGAATGGCCAAGTAAGAGAAAGGAAATTCAATCGATAAGATAAAGAGGACTTTAGTAAAACTTGTGAGATCCAAAGTTTGAATTTCAAATTAAGGGAGCAAAGTCACACCACAATAACGTCATGCTATTGATAAAGGCCAAACCCTAGAATGTTTAGAGTTGTAGTAGTTCAAGGGTTGTTACTAGTGATTTGACCTTGAATACTAGCATCTCTATAAAACAAGATCATGAAATTTGCACTATGAGAAGTAAACTAGCACTGATAGTAATCCTAGCTAATCTGAAAGGTAGATGAATAATATGGAAATGATTTAGAGCAAAGGATAATAAATAGATTTGAAATATAAGAGGTTTTTTTTAACAAAAGGTGAAATAGAATATGAGTGAAGTGTGATATGAAATAAATTCTTACAGTAATAGCAAGAATGATGAATAATCTATTCATACCTTGTATGTTTCAGTTTTAGGGATGTTTAATCTACATGATTACAATGAGAAGGATAAGTAGAAAAAAGTAAGTAGTAATGAATGAGGAGAGAGATAAGAGAAAGCAATGGCTTTTCGTAATATGTGAATTTGTTTTTAGAAGTATAATTTGTTGAAGGTATATTAAGGGATGTAAATTGGTTCTACGTATGATTTCAATGTACATGTGTAAGCAATATGTTAATCAAAGGTTTATGATAGTTTAAGTCATTCATACCAGTAAACCATCTTAGTATTGTACAATTGTGGTATGGTGATATGGGTTGAATGATGATGGAATAAATGGAGGGTTACCCTGAATAAGGTAGTCTTACCTATTCACTCGTATGAATAGAAGGGATGATAACCATATTGTATTGATATGTAACCCTAATGAGGTGTAGCTTGTTATACCTAGCTTTAATATAACTAAGTGATGGTAATCGGGTGTGAAAATATTGAAATAGTTGTTTCTCTCTCTCTATCCTATGATTGATTGTGGCATAGTGAATTTGTTTGTTGTCATTGAGAACTATTTTAAACATGTTGTGATTTAGTAAAGGAATAAAGGACTTAATGTTGAAAACTACATTCAAGTATGAAGTACAAGAATATAATGACATGTAAGATTTCAGAAGCTTAAAATAAACCTTGAATGTACTTTACTTGCATATTTATGTTTCGGGGAGGAAACCTTTTTTTTGGGGGGGGGGGGAGAGAATTGTTATGACCGCATCTGAGCTTAATTGGTAAACTAGGGTTTACCTGGATGATTATATGCTTAATTGGATTGATCATTGCTTAAATCTAATTAATGATGATAATTAAATTATTATGTTTTAAACTTAATAAGAACGTTAAGTATTCTATTGTTTGAGAAATTAGGGTTTGAGAAATATAAACCCTAGTTGGCTGAAATTAGGGTTTTGATGGTACATGGGTATGGAATTTGATCAGGATAGATGTGTGGTAAATGGTATGGAATTTGATCAGGATAGATGTGTGTTTTAAACTTAATAAGAACGTTAAGTATTCTATTGTTTGAGAAATTAGGGTTTGAGAAATATAAACCCTAGTTGGCTGAAATTAGGGTTTTGATGGTACATGGGTATGGAATTTGATCAGGATAGATGTGTGGTAAATGATTTTTCATATTTTCTAAAAAAATTTTATTTAACTGAATTTTGGATATGATATGTATAACTCATTCATGCATATCGGAGAAAAATTTCAGAATATTTGACTGTTCTTTGAATATGGTTCTCAGTCGAATTATACTTCAACCAAAATGCTGACAGAGTGCTTTTTAGCAATGTAGTATTTTATTTTTATTTATTTATTGGTAACTCCAAATGATTTGAAAATTTAACTGGAGATCTGAAAATCAATCATAAAGAACATGTAAAATTTTCATAATTTTTGAATGTGTTTAGAGCTTACCAGTAGACGAATTACAATAAGTGACATTTCTACAGAATTTTGGATAGCAGTGCACTATTCGATTTTTAATTATTTAATGGAAGCTTGTAATGATCCCAAATTTTAACTGAAGATTTGTACTCAATATACACACAAAAAAAATTCATAATTTTTGGAGAAGGTTTGATCTCTGAAATACATGAATTCACACAAATCTTTTTATGACAAACAAATCTGCTTAAATAAGAAAAAGTTTAGTGAGGGATCAATGTGTAATTAACCTAAGCAGCTCAATTGCTCTATATGGTCAACCTAACACACAAGGAGCTCTCATAATTTGTGATTCAATCTAGAGACATGAAATCCTAGAGAGAGAGAGTTAGGGTTTGAGAGGAGAAATTGATGGAGATGCTGACCTAGGGTTTTAGGGTCCGAGGAATGATGAAATCATGTAAGTTTAGCTTTTTTGGATATAGTTTCATGGTGAATCTTCTCTGACATGTCAAATTCCGTCCCTCCTCTGATTTGATCCAAAATGGTATCAAAACGTCCCCTTTTCTCACTCTTTCTTCATAATCCCTCATTTTTAGGGTTTCCGAGTTGAAAGGAAGAATAATTGGGTGAATTGCTAGGGATTTGATATGAGATCGAGATTTTCAGGGATGAGCTATGTTTTAAGGTGTTTTCACACTTTAGGGTGAGTGGAAACTTCCTTTAAATAGTATATTGCATGAAAATTGGTTAATTCATCCATAATCTTTAAGTGCTAGTATGTGACTACAAACCCTGAATTGTCTATTTGTTCTAAGTTGTTGCAAAATGATATGAAATGGATTCTTCCTCTATTTGGATGAAGTTCAGATGATAAAATCATATTAGAAATGTATACAATACATGTTAATGAGAATTCTCTAAGTATTCACAGAGGTTATAAGAGTAAAGTGAAATATAGGGAATTTGTCTATGACTAAAATTTGTTGTATAAGTAAATAGAGAAAGTTGCTTATCTAGATCCCCTTGGTTTTAATGATTGTTTATCTAAATTCATAGTACATATATGTCAGATACTATTTTGGATTTCATTTAAAGTGAGTAGTGTTTGTTTGGTATCTCAGTGAAGAGGGTGAAACCCTAGATGCGAGGAAAGTTGGATATTTGCGAATAGATATCGTGAAATCCATTTGAAGGGATTTTCTTGACATGATAGACTTTATTTATTCAATGTTATTATTGATGCATGATATCCCAGTGAATGGCATGGAAACCCAAATTCAGCTCAATTCCAAGGTTTCATACATATATTGATTTTATATGATTTGTTGATAGTAGTCTTTATTCAGTGAATGTTTATGTCGCATGAAATCTTTATGGAAGCCATGGGAATAAGTTGTTGCCTAGTGAGAGGTGATAAGATGTGTGATGGCCTTGTGAGCCATGAGAATACTTGTACAACCAGTGAAATGAATACATTGGTCTAAGGACCTAGAGGTAATGATTACCTATTACAGAGGTAACAATGTTATGTGATGATCTAAGGGTTTGAATACCCAGATCTAGTAGTTATGATAATGATGTGAAGGGATGAGAATTCCCAGTAATGTGATAAGGGATTGAGATCCTAGGTATCATGTGTTGTAAGATTTAAAAAGTACATGATAGATCTATTACACCTTTCTTTGTAGCATTTGTTGTGATTAAATGAAACCCTGAGGGTAGGGTGTTCAATGAATCAAGTATTGTGATATCAACGTTCTCAGTTATTATTAATAATTCTTGTCATGATAAGTAATTAACTCTTAATTGAGCTATGAGATGCACAACTCCAGATTTGGGTTGATATGCACGTTCTTTGAGAAATTATAGATAAGTTGCAGGTGCTATTGACAATTACTCATATGCCAAGTAATTAACTCTTATCAGTGTAATAAGATGATAAATTGCACGATTCTAGTATGTATGTGCCAAGTGGACATGTAATCTATTTATTTAAGAATTTTAGTCTGCCTGCATGTATAGTATGTTGATTACTCAGTATATTATAGTGTTTTGAATATACTGCTATGTCAAGTTTAGAATGATATACATATTGTATTATAACTTCAAATAAGTAGACACGACACCATAGAGATACCATAGTCAAGTATAAGTAAGAGAAGGGTACAATGTAGAAAATAGCTTTCTAGGAATAGTAAAATAATATACTTAGGAGCCCTGAACACCGTAGAACCCCTATGTCAGGTATGCGCCTTAGGGGTGAAATGACCTAACCCTGGAACCATCCAGTACACGGGGGTCGAAATGTGCTATCAGGTGGCACGGGGGATGAAGCCCTAGTGAAAGTCTCCTTAAATTATTGTTTGTAGTGTCCAACATCAACCAGAAGTCCTCGTGGCACTAGAGTACAGAACAACCAAGAGGTGGCTTGACTCTCTGCCTGTGTGCTCAGGTTAGAGGAGGAGTCCAGTTTAGGCCAGAGAGCCATTTCCCTGTTACAGACCAGGAGAGTAGTCAGACTTAGCATTTTTCAAGTGTGTCCACTAAGTCTTGTACGGTGTGATCGTAGTGCACTAAAAGTCTTCATATGTAGAGTACACTGCATATGATCAGGGTATAATAAAATGAATGAGAGGTCAAACAAGTGTGTATAGTTATTCAAATATTCTTTGTATGTTTCTGAATTATTAGTTCTCTTTATGATCAATCAAGCATTTCATATATTGATTCACTCTTATAGATATTTAGAGTATCCTGCCATTTTTATGAAGGTCAATTGTTAGACTCTTTAAAGCTTACTGTTGTTATAATTGATATCAATTTCTCAAAAGTATATTTATAATTATATCAGTACTTTAGACTATTTTTTTGAAGTACTGATTCACTGAGCGAGTAGGCTCACCCCTCTACTTACAATTTTTAGGGAAATCACATGGACTTGAAGAAGATATCATTGCACCCGAGTAGATCTTCCATAAGAGTTAAGTCTAAGTATAGTTAAGCTCAGTCAATCCTTGTCACTCTAGGTCCTTGTAAAGAAATAAGAGAGAGTTGTAAATGATGTATAACATTATTCCTCTTTTAGCAATACGTGCGAATTAGCAAGTCTTATGTGCTTAAAAGTATGAGGAACATAATGAATGTTCATACATGCATTTTTACTATTGAAATTAGATTAGAGAAATCAATGTTTTGATTCCCTTGTAAAGTTGGTTTATGTGGTTCAATGCGAGAAAACAAAAAGTTTGAAAGAGAAGAAAAAGTTAAGGGTGATCTTTGTATTACGTTAAATCCTCAATTTATGCCCTAATCTCATGATTAGTGGAAATTGTGAGATCAGGGTGTTACAATAACCACCTACTATATTAGTTGCATTTCCCTCCTAACTAACATGTTACACAACATCAAAAAGATCAAGAGAAAATTCTTATGCAATTACTCAAAAAATAGTATACACTTAGCTAACTGAAACACTATATGCATGGAAAAAAATATGGGGATGGGTATCATTAATATCAAAACACACCTGATTAACAAAATTATTGCCACTTTAGATCTCGCATAAAATGCATTTCAAAGGAATACATCAAAAATGAACACTACAAAAAAAACCTTGATGGCCCATCTCTAAGAATAGTGCAACACCCTTTTGGAAACACATCAACAAACATATACACATCATCCACAATTTTTATCAATATTCCACCACATGTTGCCAAAAACATTCAATTCTGGATTGACCCATGGTACTATGACAACACCATTCAAAACCCCAATCAATGCCTCTACATACTATATAGCATATCCAAACTCACCACTGCTATGCCTTGACCTCCTTAGTAGTGAACAAAATAACTGAAAGAAAAGAACCCTAGCTTCATATATATCTCCAGACTACAATATTCATATTCTTCACCATCTGGAAACCAACATACGAAACCAAGTGTCATAGAAATGAGTTCTTATTTACACACAACACAATGCATACCAATTCCTTACATGCTGCGAATACCATTTCCCCTCAAATGATATTTGGAGAACAACTGGACCACTCAAAGTCAAAAAGAATTTATGGCTCATCATACATGATTAAGTTTTAACCGATATCAACCTTTCCAAAAGGGGATTCTTTGGACCATCCCAATTCATTATATGGTTTAAATAAGAAGAAACCACATGTAACGCTCGGGCCCACTGCCCAAGGCTCTAGTAGAGTTTCAAGAATGATGACTGGCCCCACAGACCACCACTATCCTTAACTATGTACTTTTTCCTCACTCACGTGCAAGCCGGGGTTAACTTCCTGACTGGTCACCCATCCTAGTACTACTCCAAACTAAGCACGCTTAACTATGGAGTTCTTTAGTGATGGGATCCCAAAAAAGGAGGTGCACCTTGGTGATATGGGTAGTCCAATTATTCCTTATAAGATCATTATATTTGAGGCCTCAAATTCTGGGACGTTACAATCTCCCTCACTTAGACTCTTGACGTCCTCATCAAGGCTCAACTATAAGGCCTCATAACATCACCCCATTTCAGTGCAGACCCAAAATGGCCCATGGACACCCAGCTCCCGATCATGGAATACCAACGCAAGGTTGGGTACGTCAACCATGGACAACCCTTTCCTACATGCCTAGACTGCACGAATCAAGACTGGCATGTCACATGCCCATGTGGGCCCCACCTACTGGAGGGGTTATGTCTCTGATACCAATTGTAACGAACCCGCCTCCCGGTAACCCCCAATTAAGGAAGACCAAGAGGTAAGAGCCATTATCCCAATTAACAAGATCAAAGGTTCGACAAATAATCAATAGCAATTATCAAATTCTACCAACTAAACTGTAAGTGTGTATAAAATAAAACTTTGCATACCTTTTAAAAACTTTGGTAATCTACTTCTATCCACAGCTTGGATCTATTCTATCTATTCCTCCTTGCACTTTATTTCTTATTTCCACAATGTGTCATTTTACTGTTTGTTCTTTTCAACTTTGTACCTAAATTTCCGACAAACAAAATGTCGGTCAGCATATCGAAATATGTCGGTATGTGGGGACAACCAAAATTTTACAAATATGGATAACAATCTAAATACCACAATCAAGTTAATGAACAAGCCAATTTACGCTTTCAATGTGACATTCTCCACCGCTTTTGCCCTAACCCTGGCATACCCACCTTAGGGTTTCTCTTTTGCCATTCACTTAAGGCCACATACTCAATCCTGAGCTTGGTGCCTAGGGTCACCCTTCATGGTGCCCTTTAGTCATGCAATATCATAGGCCACCTTCTCAATCCAGATTCCAAATATCTAATTTTCAGGACTCCTTGTTGATTAGGGAGAGAGGATGTGTGGACCGATTTCCTTGCATTACCATTACTGCTTCCCAAAATGGGATGGAGGTTGCACACGCCCAATATAAGAAATTCTATTTTGAATGTGAATTGTGACATTTAATGATATTCCATTCACTTTAGGAAACTTTGAAAAATCGTATCTCCCAATCCGTTTATCCTTTTTCAACCAAATTTTAAGGGAAACTTCCTCTTGAATTTATCTACTCGCATACAAAATTTGAGTCCTAGATTCCAAAGGAAAAGGGCATTATCTTTGTGTGCAAGTTATCCTTTAATAAATCATATTTTCTCTCCCTTAATCATTTATTTTCTTTATTGTGATTCCTTTTACCATTAAAAACCATGTGGAGTCAAAATCTCATTTATAATTATTCCATTATACAAAGGAAGATTTCGTGCCTCTTGCGTTCCAAGGAGTCCAAATTGCAAAGATAATGCAACAAGAAAGAGAAAGGATTAATTAAATATTGCTTTATTCAGAAGAAATGTGAGATAATGATAAAAATATAAGAAATATGTGGAAATATGGACCCTAGGCACCAAGCTCGGGATTGAGAAGGTGGCCTTAAGTCAATGGTAAAAGAGAAACCCTAAGGTGGGTATGCTAGGGTTAGGGCAAAAGTAGTGGAGAATGTCACATTGAAAGCGTAAGTTGGCTTGTTAATTAACTTGATTGTGGTATTTAGATTGTCATCTATATTTGTGAAATTTTGGTTGTCCCAACATACCAACATATTTTGATATGTTGACCGACGTTTTGTTTGTCGGCGTTTTAGGTACAAAGTTGAAAAGAATAAACAGTAAAATGACACATTGTGGAAATAAGAAATAAAGTGCAAGGAGGAACAGATAAAATAGATCCAAGCTGTGGATAGAAGTAGATTACCAAAGTTTTTAAAAGGTATGCAAAGTTATATTTTATACCCGCTTACAGTTTAGTTGGTTAGAATTTGATAATTGTTATTGATTATTTGTCGAACCTTTGATCATATTAATTGGGATAATGACGATGACCTCTTGGTCTCCCTTAATTGGGGGTTACCGGGAGGCGGGGTCGTTACACCACCACTCATCTATTCATAAACTGCCCCATCGTCAAGCATATTCACGATTTCTTCATCATCAACCATAATTATCGTATCACTACCAACCTCACTAGTGTTTTATATCAGAAATCGGAAAACCCTCACCATACACTCTAGAAAACACTCATTGCAGCCACCACTTGGAACATATGGTTGGAGAGAAATTATAAAAACAAAACTCCCACCAAAACAACATACACACACTCATTGAAAATATTATCGAGACATATGATTTACACTCCCATTGTAGGATCACAAATGAACATGAAGACATATAAAGAGAATGAAGCACATGCTATCATATTTGGACGAGGAGGCAGTGACAACATAACCTATATAATGGAAAAAATCTTGACGGACACCAGTAGATTTTAATTTTCTTTTTACCTTCTATATTTTATGAGACTTATTGTCTAAGGGGTGCCTCTGCCACTGGTACTATCGATGAACACTCTATCGGCACCCTAGTGTTGAGGCACTTCAATGCAGCTCAAACTAGATCATTACTTATCATTGTACTAAGCATCACATGCGTTTGTATGTTTTGCTTATCTATTTTTTATATATTGAAATTTCATAAAGAAAACAAAACTTGGCAGCCAATGCCAGGTTGTGTCGTGCGACTTCGCCTTGTCGTGTCAATTTATTCATCGTGTTGGTTTTTTCCACCTAGACGAGTAGGCGGGGTAGTAAAGCAGCGTCAAAGCCTTGTCGTACAGGGAAGAAAGATAAAAGGAGCCGTACTTGGAGTACACATCGCTGGTGTGACCGAACATGGTTCATGGATCAACGAGGCAGTGGTAACAAGGCGCAAGCTTGCAATTGCGGGCCACTCAAAAGAAGGATGGCAACAAGCAATCCGTCGTCATATCCGGCACCAATCACGATTCCGACTATTTCTGTAAGGGCTAAAACAAATCAAAGCCGATGGATCCAATTATTAGTTGGCCAGACACCAAGAATCTGGTGGGTGTTTAGTTAAGATTTGCTTGGTTATGAAATCGATAAAGTATAGAAGGTCCCAGAATATGAATGGATGATCAGGCCAGCCACTAGCTAGCTAGAAATTTAGTTCAACCGATAACTGACACGCCCTTTTTTTATCTGATTTGAACTGATTAATAAACGAAATCGGGATTGGCTAACCAGCCGACACGAGATGCATGCACATATATATAAAATGCACGCACAGGATGCGCAAAACATTTAGTTAGTTAATCATATGTATTATAGGGGAACAGCATATGAATGTCCCATTCGCTTACTGGGCCAGCATCGCTAGGTATACGCATAAAATTGAACCTTCAACAACCGTTGTGTTTTCCCACTCTTTAATTATTTAGACATTTTTGGCACTTACATCATTATAGTTGGAATGGTTAATTAGGACGAGGCATATTGCGTGGAGGCAAGAAAATGGCTGATGGTCGCAGTTCATATTCGGGTTGTCGGTTTACATGCTGCGACTGACGCATCCTACTTGATATGGAACGAATGAATGATCAATATTGACTTGGGTAGCCCAAATTGATGGCACACAATTGTAGAACAATACCTATATTTTTGTCAAAAAAGAAAAGAAAAAACGTAATATCTAAGTGTGTACGGTATGTTAGTAATCTTACAAACAGTAGACTCTCCATTTACAATCCACACATTTATCAGAAAAATGTATCGAGTTGGTGAATAGGATGAGGCTAAGCGTAGAGTCAAGAAAATGGTTGATGGTGTTGGGATTAGGAATACAATCCAGCCCATGTCCTAGTGGGATTTGGATTTGAGAGAGGGTTAGTTTGTGCTACCAATCCTAATAAGAGTCAAATTCAAGAAGGAAAGAGGATGGTTCCCTATGTGGATCATGAAGTTGGACTAGGAGTGGGTCTAGGATTTGGACAAAAATTCCCGGTTGCAACCACATACATGGAGGTCTATAAATAGAGGCCCCTGGGGAGGCTTTTGTGTGCATCCCACCGGTTGAGGTGTGATCCCTTTAGTTGCTTGTTGGTGCCTTCTGTGGTAGAGGGTGCCAGAGAACAAGAACAACTGGAGGAGCTCTCTTGGTTGAATAAGAGAGGGTCAACGACTTTGTCTTGAAGCAAAGTAACGGCTGACAGTTGGTGACATATTAGGTGCACTGACAGAGCAGCTCTCTTGGTTGATGAGAGGGTCAGCGACTTTACCTTGAAACAAATTGTTGGTGCCTTCTGTGGTAGAGGGTGCCAGAGAACTAGAACAACTAGAGAGCTCTCTTGGTTGAATAAGAGAGGGTCAGTGACTTTGCCTTAAAGCAAAGTGGCGGCTGATAGTTGGTGACACATTGGGTTCATTAACAGAGCAACTCTCTTGGTTGATAAGAGATGGCCAATGACTTAGCCTTGAAGCAAAGTAGCGGTTGGCAGTTACAGACGCAGTGTTGCCAGAGTAGCAACGGTCCGACCCAGTCAACGGTCACAACGGCATCAAGCGGTCCCCAACAACGACAACGGCCTTGTGAGGAGATCAAGTAAAGAAGGAGGTTTTGTACACACGGGGTGTGATTCTCTTCTTCCCCATCCTTGTTCTCATGTGGGAAGGGCTACTTGGATTTAGGGGTAATTAAATCCAGACAATGTGAATTGTAATCTTAATTCCATAGTGCTTGTTGGCCGGTATTGTCCTATGATTTTTCTCTCCTTGTCTTGGGGAGAGTTTTTCACGTTAAATCTAGTTTTTCTTCTTTGAGTTTACACGCTAGTCGGTAACGCTTCCGCAACAATTTTTCATCACATCCGGGACTATATCGGTACAACATCCCCAACAAGTGGTATTAGAGCGCAGACTGCAGATACAAGTCTAGAAGGGGAAAGATGAAGACGCGACGATGATAAAGTTGACAAGCACAAATTGACAGATTTGGAAACTCAATATGGAGGATATTCTCTATTGCAAAGATCTATGTGATCCAATAGAGGGACAAAAGCCAGTGACTATGTTTGATGCAGATTGGAAGAAGCTAAATAGGAACACCGTCGGAACAATGTGGAAGTAGCTCGACATCTCCGTGTTCCATCACGTCTCAGAAGAGACCAATGCCAAAGATCTGTGGAAAAAGCTCAAGAAGTTATATGAGCGGAAGACTGGCACAAATAAAGCTTTCTTGATTTGAAAGTTGGTGAACCTCAAGTACCAGGATGGTACAAGCATCGCCGAGCATATGAATGAATTCCAAAGCCTTGTAAATCAGCTGGGGTCCATGAAGATGGTTCTTGATGTTGAACTCTAGACTCTACTTCTTCTAAGATCACTATCGGACAACTGGGAGACACTCGTAGTAACAGTCAACAATTCTGTACCGGAAGACAAGTTGACACTTGACTAGGTGAATAGCAGTCTACTAAATGAAGAGACTCGACGACAAGCCTCGGACAATAGTGGATCAGAGGTGCACTTCACAAAGAGCAGGGGTGTTGATAGAGAGAGAGATCGTGGTAGATCTAAGAGTTGCGGTGAGTCCCAGGACCATGAGAAGTCTCGTGGTAGATCTAAGTCGAAGAGTAGTAGATGGTGCTTCCATTGCGGAAAGCCAGGTCATTTCAAAAGGGACTGTAAGGTCTGGAAAAAGAAACAAGGGTTTGAAGCCAAAGATAAGCAAGATGATGATAAGAACACCATAATGACAATATCAGATGACAGGAACGATGAGGACGATGTGGTCTTAACAGTCCAGGAGCAGTGTTTGCATGCTGATGAGGACAATTTAGAGTGGGTGGTGGATACTACATCTTCTTACCATGCTTCACCATGTGAGGAGTTCTATACTTCATACAGGAAGGGGGACTTTGGTAGAGTGAACATGGGAAATTCTAGCTTCTCTAGAATTATCAAGATTGGAGACATTTGTATTCAGACAAGTGTCAGTTGCACCCTCACGCTGAAGGATGTTCGTTACATTCCAAATCTGCAACTGAGTTTGATTTTCGGTTCTTTCTTTGATAGAGAAGGTTGTCATCTTGATTTTGGTGGTGGTAAATGCAAGATCACCAAAGGGTCTTTGGTTATTGTATGGGGCAAACTATCTCGCACATTGTACAAGACCAAGCTTAAAGTGTTCAGAGACGGCAATATACATGTAGTTGAGGATAACCACACAGATCTATGGCACATATGATTAGGACACATGAGTGAGAAGGGATTGAATCTTGTATCCAAGAAGAGGTTGATTCCCTATGGCAAGGACAGTGGTCTCAGTTCATGTGACAAATGTCATACAGGAAAGCATCAATGAGTTTCTTTCAAGACAAGGTTTGCGGTGAAGTCACAACTTCTACAGTTGGTTCATTCGGATGTCTGCGGTCCATTTGAGGTAGCTTCACTGGGTGAAATACGTATTTTGTCACATTCATTGATGATGCATCTAGGAAGGTGTGGGCTTACTTGTTGAAGACCAAGGACCAGGTCTTTCAGTGTTTTTAGAAATTTCATGCCATGGTGGAACGGGAGATAGAGAAAAAGATAAAGTGTCTCTGCACAGACAATGGAGGAGAGTACACCTCCAGGGAGTTATAGGATTACTGCACCCAGCATGGGATATGGCATGAAAGGACATGGCTCGACACACCACAACACAATGGTATAACTGAAAGGATGAACCATACTATTGTGGAGAAAGTCAGATGCATGTTGAAGACTACACAGTTGTCAAAGACATTTTGGGGTGAGGCAGCGAGTACTGCCTGCTATCTGATTAATGGATCTCCATCAGTTCCTTTGGGGTTTGATATACCTGAGAAGGTATGGACAGACAAGGATGCCTCTTATGCTCATATGTGATTATTTGGGTGCAAGGCTTATGCACATGTTCTAAAGGAAAAGAGGTAAAAGTTGGATGATAAAGCGGTGCCAAGTATCTTTCTTGGCTATGGAGATCAGCAATATGGGTACATGTTATGGGATCCGGTGAAAAAGACCATGATCAGACATAGAGATGTGACTTTTTGTGAGAGTCAGACAGAACAGAGCATGAGGCTGCGGGATCAGGTGATCGTTCTTTAGACAATGAGTATGAGGATACTTCAGTTTCTTCACAGGTGCAGTCTTCTGATGACAGAGAAGATCAACATAATCACCCTGAGTAGTAGAGTGATAGCACATCGAGTGGTCCAGTTCCAGATGCACAGATGAGTGATTCAACTTCATAGGCAGAGACTTATGGACAGGGGAGCAGGATCATGATTAGGGTTGTAAATGGACATGTGTATACCCACATACCCTCAAACCCATACCCACTAAACCTGTCATGGGTATAAATTGTTATAACCATGTAACTTCTTACCCTTATACCCACATACCCGCCTCTTACAGGGTAAGGTTATGGCTATGTATATACCCATACCATGTATATCCATATACCCATTTACTTATATTTTTACATAAATAATTTACATTAAGATGTAATGGTGCATATTGTAGGACTCACATTTAGTAAGTATATATACCTTAAAATAGTAAACATTTATATTAAAATGTAGTGTTCCATATTGTAGCATTCAAATCTAGTCATATAAGTACCTTGCAGTAGGATAAAGAGCAAATCCATTGACACACCTTTGTAGCCACACAAGTACATTTCAATTAATTAAGAAGGCCATAAAGTCATTCTCTCATTCTGCTCGTCTCTTCTCTCTATCTTGAATGATATTTCTCCATAACCTATCAATTCAAGTGTGGTAGTTTGTTGTATCTCAAAGTTTATAGTGTATAATTATAATAAGTTAAACATAACCGTATACCCAATTACCCATCCATATACCTGGAGGTTATACAGATATGGGTAGTTGTGGGTATAGCTTTCAACAAAGTGGGTATATAACGGTAACCATATCCACTTAACAAAATGGTTACTATTATGGATATGACCATACCCACACCATACCCTACCCATTTACAACCCTAATAAGGATCAGGCAGAGTCCTCAAATCAACATTTGAGGAGGTCTAACAGAGTTCGTCATCCCTCATCTAGATGTCTGACATCTCAGTATATTCTCCTTACTGATCAAGGGGAGCCAGATACTTATCATGAGGCACAAACTCATAGAGATAAAGCATAGTGGCATCAAGCGATATAAGAGGAGATATCTTCTTTGTAGAAGAATGATACCTATGAGCTTGTGGCGCTTCCCAAGGGCCGGAAAGCACTTAAGTATAAGTGGGTGTACAAGATGAATAGAGATGACAACAACAAGGATCAAGCTTCCAATGTGAAGCTACATGGAGATGGGAAGCATCATCAGAGGATTTTTAAGTCTTGGTACAGAAGGTCAGAAATAAGGTTTTCATCCAGGATGGCTCGACATACCAGTCAGGGGGAGCCAACAAAGTTCTAGTTGTGGACATGGAGAGAGTAGCAACACTACCAGGATACTTCTTCTCAGTTTCTTAGGAATAGAGTGAATTCATGATTGGAATTCAAGAAGATGGATGAAAATGAAAGGATGATGACATGTTCGAGGAGAGTGGATCCATCACTTGTGATGATGGGATCCACACACTACTCCAGATGATCGCTGAAGACCATGTCTCCCTCATGGGATGGAGGGGAGAGATTGTTGGGATTAGGAATATAATCTAGCCCATGTCATAGTGGGATTTGGACTTGGGAGAGGGTTGGTTTGTGTTACGAACCGTAATAAGAGTCACATCCAAGAAGGAAAAAGGATGGTTCCCTATGTGCATCATGGAGTTGGACTAGGAGTGGGTCTAGGATTTGGACCAAGATTCTTGGTTGCAACCACATGCATGGAGGCCTATAAATAGAGGCCCCTGGGGAGGCCTTTGTGTGCCTCCCACCAGTTGAGGTGTGATCCCTCTAGTTTCTTGTTGGTTCCTTCTATGGTAGAGGGTGGCAGAGAATAAGAACAACTAGAGGAGCTCTCCTGGTTGAATAAGAGTGGGTCAACGACTTTGCCTTGAAGCAAAGAAGTGGCTGACAGTTGGTGACACATTAGTTGCACTGACAGAGAATCTTTCTTGGTTGATAAGAGAGGGCCAGCAACTTTGCCTTGAAGCAAAGTAGCAGTTGGCAGTTATAGACGTAGTGTTGTCATAGTGGCAACAGTCCAACCCAGTCAGCGGTCACAGTGGCATCAAGCATTCCCCAGCAATGACAATGACCTCGTGAGGAGACCAAGTAAAGAAGGAGGTTTTGTACACACAGGGTGTGATTCTCTTCTTCCTCATATTTGTTCTTGTATGGGAGAGATACTTAGATTTAAGGGTAGTTAAATCCATACAGTGTGAGTTGTAATCTGAATTACATAGTGCTTGTTGGCCGGTATTTCCCCGTGGTTTTCCTCTCCTTGTCTTAGGGAGAGTTTTCCATGTTAAATCTAGTTTTTCTTCTTTGGTTTTACATGCTTGTCGATAATGCTTCTACAATAAGTTTTCGTCACATCTGATACTGTATCGGTACAACATCCCCAACAGATGGATCTCACTTCAAATATGGAACTTAGTTTACATGCGGGGAGTGACACATCCATCGTGATGAATGAATGATCCCTACAAATCTTGCGTGTTTAAGGATTGGATAGACAAGATTGATGACACATAAACAATATAGATAAACTACTAGAGAGACATGGATACAATGTCGAGAAAGAAAGCAAAAGATGTGATATTTTGTTTGTAAGGTAAGTTACTGATCTTATAAGAATGAGACTCTGCATTTCAATCCAAATAAATTTATTTAACCTCCAGTCTACGGATTACAATATCGTGACATATACATAGACTGCACATAGTGATATTTTTTACATGTATACTAGTTTATATACTGCATAAAATTTTAGGCGATATTAAAGAAATAGTTCAATACGTAATTTTGAAACTACAAAAATTGATGATGCAACAAAAATTTTATCTACACTATATGGTTATGTAATCATCATTGATTTATTAATTTTATTTACACTCATATATTTTAGGATACCGACGATCAGAACATAATATGTTTACTTGGTCAAATTGTTACCTATTAACTTTACAACAGTGTATGCATCAAATTTCCTTTTCTAATCATGTGTTATTGACAAAATTGAGTTCACCCTCGAACATTTGACCTATCATATAGTATCACTTGGCAATGAAGTTACACTTACTCATTGCATTGTAATGTAATGATGCAATGTCTCTAGTTGCCACTCAAACTCAAACCTATTGCATTCTTTCATAATTTTTTTTTAAAAAATATATTTTTTATAAATTATATGAAGTTTATTTTTGGACAAATGCTACCACTTCTCTTCCATTCATATTCTTGTGAATGTGGTTATTACACCACCATACTAACAATACTCGCTTGACAAAATGTTGTCTCAGCATTCCTATCAGATAGTGATAAGATTGTTCTATTTCTACCACAACCATCACCTATTTCCACCTTGGCACACTATAGACAATACACCACAACACAACCTATCATGTTGACACCCTCTTGTTGTTGCATAATGGACTATTGATGAATACATATTCATTCTAGATTTAGCTATATTTTCAACATAATGTGTACTCATGTATATCATTTATGTTTAGAACTAGCTTGCATTTAAGATTTTATTTTATTTTATGATAATTTATAAGGTTTTGATTTTATCATTGTAGGCTTGAGCTTCATTACATGGTAGGAGTGTAGGAGGCAGTGGGCCCAAGAAACTTTTGAATAAATGGGAAATATTTTTGATGATTTGTTCCTTCATCATTTGTTGAAGCCATTGGTTTGCATTACACCTTCCAAGACATCAATTTTCATTGGTCTATGTTTCCATTGTTGTCATTCCTTCTGTAGAATCCCTGTCAACATAGACCATCAACCATATGCCGATAGCCCCCTCGAATGGGCTTATGTCGTATCAAACCATCAGACTACATCACGTACTCCTTCCTTCGGTTGACAACTGAAGGAAACCCAACGCTCTCTACTGATGGTCACACAACTTGCCTTCTGATGGTCACTATGACCTGCCATCTAATGGAAAACGAGAGCTCTCTCCTTGTGAAAGATATGCATCACTGACTTTCTGATGGCTTGTCTGCATTGCATTGTGAAGAACGTCTAGATCTTGCCTTCCAATGGCTACACATTGTCTACTTTCTGAAGGTAGTTATACACTCTACGACTGATGGTTAATCATATGTACATATAAAATACACACAAATGTTGCACAAAACATTTATTTAGTTAATCATATGTATCATAGGGGCACATCATATGAATGTCTCATTCTCTTACTGGTCAGTGTCGCTAGATATACACATGAAATTGAACCTTCAACAACTGTTGTGTTTTCTCGCTCTTTAGTCATATAGACAATTTTTTTCACTTACATCATTATAGTGGGAATGGTCAATAGGATGAGGCATTTTGCGCAGAGGTAAGAAAGTGACTGATGGGTAGCAGTTCATATTCGGGACATTTGTTTACATGGAATGACTGATGCATCCACCTTTATATGGAACCAATGATGATCAATATACCTCCTCTTGTCTATTTATGACATGGGAAGTTCAAATTTATGACACACAATTGTAGAACAATATGGATATCTTGTCAAAAGAAAATGAAAAAACATGATGCTCAATGTGTATGGTATGTTAGTAATCTTAGAACACTAGACTCTCTTTTTCAATCCACAAATTTATCAAACAAAATTATCAAATTGGTGAATAGGATGAGGCATAGAGTGGGGAGACAAGAAAATGGCTGATGGATCTTACTTCAAATATGGGTACTTGGTTTACATGGTGAAAGTAACACACCCACCTTGATGTGGGATGAATGAATGTTCATTACAAATCCTGTGTGTTTAGGGTTTGGATAGCCAAGATTGATGACACACAATCAAGTTAGATAAATTACTAGAGTGACAATGATACTATCTAGGAAAAGAACGCTAAACATGTAATATTTTGTATTTAAGGTAAGTTAGTCATCCCACAAGGATGAGACTTTGCATTTTCAATCAAAATAAATTTATTAAACCTCAGCCTAAATATTATGAAACCATGACATACACATAGACTACACGTAGTGATAATTTCTACATATATACTCAGATTGAATTTTATCCTATATCACTAAGAAATAGTTCAATATGTAACTTGAAAGTACAAATTAAATGTCATATCTAAAAAGGTTATCTACACTATATGGTTACTTAATCATCATTACTATATTAATTTTATTAAGATTGGTATATTTTGTGAGGCGACAGTAAGAAAATAATATGTTTACATGATCAAAGTTGTTACCTATGTAATTTTATAGTATTTTATGCATTAAAGTTTGTTATTTTAATCATATCTTATTTTCAAACATTTTTTGTATTATCTCATCCTATTTGTCAAAGAATTTACACTTGCTCATTAGTTTATGATGCAATGATACAAATATCTCTAGTTGTCACTTAAGTACAAACATACTACATTGTCACATAGATATCATTTAAATATAAATAATTTAAATATTATATAAATTTATGGATTATTTTTGGACAAATGCTATGATTTCTCTTCCATTCTTTTTATTTTGTACTTGTACATATATTATCAATGTGGTTATTTCACCACCACTACTAATAGAATTTACTTGACAGCATGTTGTCTCAACTTTTCTATCATGTATTGTCTGTGATGACTCCCTTCCCCCTGTTATCCCCTATCAAAAGAAGACCAAGAGGGCAAGGATGATCATTCAAAATTTGAGGATTTGTATTTAATATAACTTCATTCATAAACTTTGTTTGATAGAAAAGGATGTTAAATATAAGACCCATGACCTGGGTTTTGGGGTAACCCTATTTTTTTTGGCTTGATTAAGTGCTTAAAACCTTAATCTAATCCTTTGAGATGCTTATAGAGCTTGTAAATAGCTTAAGTTCCCAGTTTGAGCTTATTTGGATGATGTTTGTGCTTTATGTGCTTGTTTTGGGTCTAATTGCAATTTACCCAAATGAGAGGGTTATCTTGCAATTTTCCACACCTAGAGTGTATGTTCCCGTCCTTGGCCTCATGAAAGAGAGTGTGGTGCTTTGGGTTGCCTTATTGATCCATGGATGAGTTGTGACATCACTAGAGGTGATTAGGGTTTCTAGGGTTTGCTTGGTGTCGACCCTATGAGCTTGGTTGAGGTGTAGCGACCTTGTCTCGACCTTGTGGGTGTGTTTTGAGAGTGTTTAGAACAAGACATCTACCTTCGCTTGGTTTTTTCTTGACCATGATGATCTTTTTGGGGTTGGTTCGAGACAGTGGTCTTCTTGAGGTGTGTCTCGACCTGGATGTGGTGGTGACCTTTTGTGTCGACCCAGACATGTATCTTGGCGTTGTTTTGACCCCTTTAGAGTGTATCGACCCAAACCAATGGGTTGGGGGACCTAAGTGGTCGGGACCCAACATTGGTTGTATCACCATAGGTTGCATGCATGCATATAGTGGATGCATGTTGGTTTCTTTGATGGAAAAGTGTTCCCTTGATGCCTCCTTGTGTTGACACATCATGTCCACCCTAATTCCCTCCTCCTTCATGCATATAACCCCTCTCCTCTTAAACCATGCATCCCTTTTGGCACTCCTTCTCCTCCCCCTTGCATGTTGCTGACCTTGGAGCTTCGTGGAGAAAAGAAGGGTTGATCCTTGGAGCCTTGGTTATTGGATCCCCTGCATGTGGTGATTTATGCTCATCTTCAACCTTGGTGAGTGTTTGCCTTTGTTTGGTGACGTTTTATTTGGATCTCCTACCCATATTACTCTATTTTCTCAGTCATAGATCATGGATCATCCATGGTGGTCGTTTTGGAGCGAAGCTCCTCATCACCAGGGTCATAGGCCATGTTTTGACAAGGTGGTACCCATGTGAGAGGAAGTTTTCTTCTCTCTTTTTCCTTCCTTCTTTTGGTTCAGCCTATGGTTCTATTGCTCTCTTTTCTTGAGAAACCTTTGACCTTGGTATTTTCTCTTTGTTTAGGTGATCTTGTGGCCAAAAGTGGAGCCTTTGGTGGATCTTCATCATCCTTGGTGATCGTGTGCTTGGAGTTTGTGATCCTTGGAGTTGATCTTCTTCCTTAAGGCGGGTGATATACCACTTTACCTCTGTAATATTTCACTTCTCTTACATGCATGTTACTTTTTCTCTCTCTAGATTATAATGTTAACATGCTAGTATATTATATCATGCTCTAGTGCTTGAATGATGATGGTTATCACATATCGTTTGCTTAGAATCTGAAACCCTAATTCAAGGTACCCGACCCTAGAGATGGTTGTGTAATGGTGGTTTTCTCCATATCTTTTGTCATGGTTTTGATCTCATGCATAAGGTTCGTGTACCATGATGTAGTAAGGATTTTAGTTTCTATTTTGGAGGTGTTAAACGTGTGTTTATCTCTCTTACATAAGGTTCTTCATGATGGCTTTTCATTGATGCATGTCTAAGGTTTGGTGATCATTTTTGTGTAAGGTTTCCTCCTTGATGATGAAGGTTTTCCATGGTGTTAATATCATGTTTTGATGGTGGATTACTCCTATTTTTAAGATATCTTGATATCCCTTGAAGTGGCTTAACCTTGTTGGTCGAGATGTATGTTTCGGTCGAGATGCCTTGTTTGGATGGCCTTTGTTTCAGTCAAGATGGATGTGCTTGTGATGGCTTATGCACATGCTTTAGTTTTGGCCGTGATTCCTTGCTCTTGGTAGTCTTGGCTGAAATGCCAAGTCTTGGTTCTGGTCAAGGCATTGCTTTTGGGGTTGTCTTGATCGAGATTCCTTATTAGGTTTGGTCGTAATACCTGATTAAGACACATTCTTTGTGTTGGTCGTAAATCTTCTTTCTGTTTCGATCGAGACAAGTGGTTGGTTTTGTTTCGGTCATGATGCCCTACTGTAGAGAGGTTGTAACACCCTATTGTGTGTGGTCAAGATGCCTATATGTGGTGCACCATGTTCGCGACCAGGTGATGGTGCGTCACGGTCATGACCAGGTGATGGTGTGTCACGTTCGTGACTAGGTGATGGTGTGTCGCGATCATGACTAGGTGATTGTGTGTCGCAGTCATGACCATGTGTAGGCGTGTTGCGGTTGAGACTCCTTGCATGATAATGGTCGAGACACCTATTTCAAGTGTAGTCATAATACATATGTGATGGCTGGCAAATACACATATATGTTGCATGGTTTCTACCTATGTGCAACATAGTAAGATGAGGACATGTATACATATGAAATTAAGATAATGATCTAATCATAACCGAGTTATGAGGCTTAACCTAATACACTCCTACTATGTAGGAGGAGAGAAATATAAGGTTTGGTGATGGCATGATGCAATGGAACCCTAATCGATTATCTGTGTGAGACCCTAACCCTAGGTTGGGTCACTTGATGTGTGTTTATTATCATACTTGGAGTGATTATTATATTATGACGTTTTCTCTCTCTTTCTTATAGAATCCCTAACCTTGCATGTGTTATGAATACAATGGATATGTGAATGCTATGGTGAATTCTATATTGTATAGGATGGTGATTATACACAGTGTTGAGGCATAATATACATGTAGGGTTATGTGATTGGGTCATATGACTTGGTAGAGGCTATACACCTAGTGTGAGGTGTTATCCTCCAGTGATGTGATAAGTGATTGACATTTCATGACAATGTGATATTGGTGATGACCTTGTGAATAGTTATTCTTTAAGTATCATGTGGTGATGATGTGATTAGTTCACACCTTCTACATTTTATAACTTCTGAAGTTGCACTTTTCCCTTATCTTCGTAGAGTTTGTTTTGGATTTGTACGTTGTAACTTGATTGATGCTAAAAGAAACCTAATTGTCACAACTAATCAAGTGGAACCTAATCATGTAGTTTCCCTAGCCATAGATCCATTCTAGTGTCAGTCTTAGTGCTAGATGGTAGAACAGGTTCTCCCTTAGTGGAACCTCAGAGTCATATATTGTTGAATGTACACGTTCACACATGATTGGCTGTAGGCCATATATAACCTGAAAGGAGTGCGGCAGTGGGCCGTAGCTCAATGATGTGACTTAGTATATACTTATGTTTCTTTCACAAGATTGGTTGTGGGCCATACCCTGGAAGGAGTGTGATTATGGGTCGTATCTCAATTTCACTAGCATTGTGCATATATACCATGGAAGGCTAGGTTGTTTTGCAATTAGACTTAATATGTCTCTACAATGTTTTCTCTTGCACTGACCAAGATGTGTTGGGGAGGTCGTGGATTCTAGCTATTCCATTGACCTTGTATGGTACTAATTTTGACTTAATAGTGGTTAGTTGGAGCATGAGTGGTATACCTCATCTCCTCAAGGCATAAATAAAAGTTGTAATCCAGTTGTGTAGTATATTTTCATAGGGACAAATGCAAATAACATCGGTTGATCCCCTTGCCTTATCTTTGTACCGATTTTTGAATTATAAGGCGATAAGAGAAGTTAAATGTTATATATGTTCTTCATATTCCTTCATAAAATATTAATTATTATACTACTCAATGATAATTTCTTAGTTGCCTAATCTACTTTATTTGTTGGATACATATCATTTAGTTGAATCTGCTCAACATGTTAAGTATTTTAATTACCTTCTTAGTTATATGTTCTTTAATACATGTTGGCAGAGAGTTATATCTCTCATGGGGATGTTTGGTATCACCCTGTGACTGTCCACATCTTTTAGGTGGATGTGAACATTGAGATAGAGATTGTGATGTTGAAGCTATCTATAAGAGGAGATGGACATGCAACTAGTGTTTAGTAATAAATTCTTATGTATCGTCCTTATGCTCTCAGGTCCTTGGGGGTGTTTTATAAATGTTGTACATCAGTTTAAGTTTTTGGGTCTATAAGATGGTGGTACATAGGTGATTTGTATACATGAACATGTTATAACATTTAATAGGTTGTGGCTAGTTAGCTAGTGAACTATGACATGTAAGATAATTTTCACATCAATGAAATATAAGTGACACAAGTTCTATGTCTTTAAATATGATGCTCAACTTGATACGTCTTTATGTGATAAGTTTTAATTTACCTATTTTGTGGTAATGTGGTTATTAGTGTTAATTCTATGTTTGTTTTGATAATCTTGCTATGTGTGGCAATGGGTGTTACACTAAATGATTCTCTCTATTAGTATTTAGTCTAACTTGGACCATTTTGCAATCATGCTAATTATTATACTCCTCTTTCATGGTCATCTTATGAGTGTGACCCTATAGGTTCCACATTATTTGGCAGTGATGTTGTAATCATATTACTACTTAACAAACAATGAGAGATATCTAGAAACACATCATTTCTACCCAAGTAATTGGATAGTTGAATAACAACTTCTATCTATGTGTGACCAGTGTTATAGTGACCACATAATCCCTTTGTCTCTAATATCTACACTGATTCCAAGTCATAAAATCATCATCCTCTTAATTTCCTATAAATGTTGTTTGAATAAAAATAGACTATTCAGATGCATGTGAGATCATTGTCAAATA
Source organism: Alisma plantago-aquatica (assembly GCA_963693085.1). Taxonomy (NCBI): domain Eukaryota; kingdom Viridiplantae; phylum Streptophyta; class Magnoliopsida; order Alismatales; family Alismataceae; genus Alisma; species Alisma plantago-aquatica. The sequence continues at coordinate 697,783,315 of OY856411.1, forward strand.
TTCACCATATGATAATGATCTTGCATTTCATGGTCTCACTCATCAATGGCCAACATATTGGTCCAAATAATAGGGACAAATTCTACATATATCACTTGCAATAAACTTGTGTGCAATCACTACTTGTATGGCAATCCTTATTACATTTACATTGGATGGTGTCAAAATACAATGAACAACATGTGATTGAAGTAGTGACTACAAATCACCACTCTTACATTTGGATAATATTATGTATGGCATTTTATGACTTGCATGCATCATTCTCAAAGTGGTTTTATCTAGTACAATTGTTCACTAGCATGTATCTACATGTTTGTATTGATATCACATATCATGCCTAATAATACATAGTCATCAATTAGCACACACATTAGTCTTAATGTAATATTGTTATCCTTATTTCCATTAACATATCCAACTAGGAACTAGACAAGAATTGATAGTCCTAGCATACACACCATATCTTGTTTAGGTCCTCAACTTAAAATAGCATGTGATTGCATGATAATTCTAATGACATTACTATATCTAATCATTGTCTTATACTAAAACAAACATAATAAATATCATTTCCTTCATCAAAAATCAAATTAAATACTAAATATCCTATTATAATCATCACATGAAAATTTCTAAAGTTATACACATGAAAAGTACGGTGCCTTTGGCACCTTGAAGTCATATGTTTATATGAGTGTGTTCAAGATAGTATTATTGCTTATTAAGAATAGTGTTCCTACCAATGTGGATGAAAAATATATCATATGATTATCTACATGCAGTACTACCTATGTCGTATGATGTGTCATTTGCTTGAGTACCCAGGACAAGACTAATGTTTATATGCAGGTCTATGTCGATGAGGCCCTACTTGTTATACTCACACCAAGTGATGTGTGGCAAGGCCTTTCAGTAGTCAGAATAATCCTAAGATCATCTACCATGGGCTAGGTAGGACACTCGGTCACACTGAATGAGATTACTCAAAACAAAAAAATTTGATAAACTACTAAATAACCACATTACCAGAAGAGAGGGTAAATTAAAACCCAATTAAACATTACCATCATGTTCAGAGATATTTACATAAAGGTCCAACAATTTGCATATCAACACAAACCATATCAGGTATTTACATGTATGTCCAGTGGGCTCATCCACAACTTGTATACAAAAGATATTATTCCACATATACATGCTATACACAAACATCAACACACTACTAATAAGTTTGACTCGATGTACATATCATGTAGAAAACATCCCCTTCCCGGACTTGAGAGTACATGGATGACTCTAGGACACACTAACTACTAGCCAACATTTTCCTCCTACTACTTTCTAAGCTTCTCTTCCTCACTATCATAATCCTGATGATGTCACTGACGATCACCTAAAAAGATGTGGTGACCCACGAGGTGAGACCAAAGTCCCAGCGAGAGATATAACTTTCAACAATAGTTATTGATTACAACATGTTATACAATTAAATCAATTAAGTAGAGAAAGTTGATTAAGTACATTAAATTGATGGTATGTAAAACAAACATGATGAGTAGGATACTTAGGAGAGAAGGTAATGTTATCACCATTTTAATAGCTGATTTATCTTATCACACTATATAACAACTAATCATTATAAGAAACAAGGCAAGGCTTAACATACAATGTGAATTGTATTTAACCCTAAGCAGATTTTCTACACGATTGTATTACATCTTTTATTAAGCCCTAGGGAGTTTGAGGTATACCACTCAAACTCCAACTGACAAATGCTAAGTGCCATTCAGTTCCATACAAGATCTAGGAGAGCCGAAATCCTAAGATCTCATCCGCCCTTGGTCATTATGAGTCAGCCACAATGACATATATAGACAAGCTACAAAACAACCTACTCCTCGCTTGGTATATAGGTCACGACACTAGTAACCAGGGTATACAAACCGTATCATTTGAGCTACAACCGTAGATGTCCTAAAAAAATCACGTATATTGTATCATAATCATCTGAGATATGGCCTTGACTGTTCTCCTATCAAGGTATGACCGTAGCCATCCCCAATACATGTGTATGATCAATAGTATACGACTTTGAGCTTCCATTAGAGGAATACTCATTTAACCATACAGAAAATCCTGACACTGGAATGGAGCCACGTCATAGGGCATTTCATGATTAGGGTTTCATTTGATTAGTTAATGCCATTTGGGTGAGTTAAGGTTGAATCAATAAAGTTACGTACCAACCCTATAAGAGTTCTACAAAAAACATGGGTATGGTACAACTCTAGAGGATATAAAATATATGAAGTATAATTCTTATCACATCAACACAACATACCAACCCTTGTCACATCATGAAGAGGATCACATCTCCATAAGGGTCAAGCATGCCTAAAAGTCATTAGGACCATCACATCATCATCATTCCTTGTAAGGACATCATTATATTTTCATGCCTTACTAAAGGCTCATCAAACCAACACCATACATGTGATATATAAGTTCGACATAACATTGCATTTAAGATGTTATGATGTTCATATGACAACTTATTAGGGTTGTAACAACATTGAGGGAGTATTTCTCATTATACCAATCATACAAGGAAGCTACATTTGATTAACCATCATCATCCATTTGTATTAGGGTTAGGTTCAACAAGATAAGTTAAATTGAAGATACAAAAAAATACTCAAGGGTAAACCCTAGATCTTAGCATTTTCATCGGTTCATATTTGCATAAGGTCTAGCATAGTCTTCATAAAGTTTGGAAACATAGCGACCATAGAGTCAAAATTTCTTGGCGATCATAGTGTTAGAAAATCTCATCGACCACTAGGGTTAGAATCCTTGGCGACCACTAGGGTTAGGATCCTTGGCGACCACCTAGGGTTAGAATCCTTGGAGAATGTTAGGATTAGCATTATTAGAGACCAATAGGGTTAAAATTCCTTAGTGACCACTAGGGTAAGAATCCTTGTTGATCACTAGCACTAGAATAACGATGACTACTAGGGTTGGGATTTTCATCAACCACTAAGGCTAGAATCCTTGGTGACCACTAGGGTTAGTATTCTAACTGACTACTACAGTTAGAATCCTTAGGGACCACTAGGGTTAGGATTCTCATCAACCACTAGGGCTAGAATTGTCATCAACCACATTGAATCAAATCTTGGCAACCACATGTGATCAAAGTCTCATCAACCACAATAAATCAAATTTTGGAAACCACATGAGTTCAAAACCTTTGGAGACCAACAAATTTCAACAATCTTGAAGACCACTAAGGATCCAAAACCTTAATCGACCATCAAGGGTCCAAAATATTGGCAAGCAACATGGAACCAAACCTTGGAGACCACATAGAATGAAATCTTAGTGACCAACATGGAACCAAACCTTGGCGATCATATAGAATGAAACCTTGACCACCACATAACATTATACACAATGGCAATGTCTAGGATTTCTATCTTCAAGGAAGAAACATGCATCTAGTTTAGAGGTACATCAAGAAGGATTTTGTTCTCAAGATTGACCATCTAAACTCAACCCTAAGCAAATATAGCATCTTTCTACTTGGAACAACATTTTAGGGCCTGATTATGTACATGCAAGATAAGAGTAAGCAATAATCATGGAGAAAGTTACATAACCTACCTTAGATATGATGATGATGCTCCAAATAGAAAGGTATCTCAAAGAAAGAAGGTAGAAAACCAATCTTGAGCACTCCACTCAGCCAAGCTAGCTTCTCCTCCAAAAAGGAAGCAAACCCTAGGTCAAGTAAGCAAGAAAGAAGATGTCTTCAACATCAACAACAAGCTCCACCATGGATCTAACCAAGATAAGAGAGGAAAATGGTAGAACAACAAAGAAAATTCAGGAAAGGAGGGAAATATCACTTACCAAGACCAGTAAGCAAAACAAAGAAGCACCCAACAATCTCAACAAGGGTGGATCCAAACCCTAGGTGCACATGCAAGCAAGATCGACCAACTTCTTCTACTTTGGCTCCTCCTCCACCAAGAAAAGGAGGATGAGATCTAAGAAAAAAGGAATAATAAGAGAGAGATATAGGTGTGTAAAGATATTGTTTGCATGCAAGGAGGGAGGTATATAAAGCTTAGGATTTGAGAGAGAGGAAGGAAGGGAGAGGTGTCAAGCCATGCATGCCATATGTCCAAGGTCAAAACATCTCATCCATGCAAATATCTAATCCACAACACTAGGTGGACCATGTTGTTCATAAACCAAATGACCACACAAAGAAAACATGGTGACCAAGATGATTGAAAAACCAATCGACCACCATGGGTCATAGAACTTGGCAACTACCAAGAAATCTTGGTGATCAAGATGGTAAGAAAACTCATCGACCACAAACCCTAGGAAAGTTGGTGACCAACACGAATCAGAAGTCTCATCGACCGCCAACCCTAGATGACTCAAGAAAACTCGGCAACCACCAATACGGGGTGGAATAACACTCAAGGTCAGCCATTGAGTTAGGGCATCAAAGAGAGCAAACCCTAATCTCACCACAAGGCTAGATGTCATCCCTCAAACCAAGATGTAACAAAGCACCCCAAAAAACAACTATATCAAACATGATATGACAACATATGAGGAACAACAAGAATGTGACAAATTGCAAGAAAAACCCTTGAGATGGGTAAATTACATAAAAGTCCAAAACAAGCATATGATTGCATATCTTGCTCAAACAGTGTCCAAACTGGAAAAAAACTTGAAACTTAAGCTTGTCACATGAAATCAAAGCACATATTAGGGTTTGATTAATGTTTTAAAGATCTAATTAGGGGTGTTACAACCATAAACCCCTAAAAAGGATTTTACCCCCAAAATTCTATGCGTACAAAGACAGCTACTTCCTACACATCTCATCCTCTAACTCCCACGTGTATTCCTCCACACCACGATGATGCCACAAAACCTTCACTAAGGATATATCCTTATTCTTCACCCTCCTATCCAGGATCAACACAAGACCCTCAACATATGACACTTCCTCCTCTAACTCAACCTCCACTAGCTGCAACATCTACTTTGTATCAGGATGACACTTCCTCAACATGGAGACATGGAAGACATTGTGTAACATGTGCAACTCTGGAAGAAACTCCAACTTGTATGACACCTTTCCATCATGTGCCATGATATAGTATGGTCACATAAACCTAGGAGCCAACTTACCCTTCTCACCAAACCTCAGCACACCCTTCCAAGGGGAAACCTTAAGATACACTCGGTCTCCAACTTGGAACTCTAATGATCGGTGGTTTTTATCATCATATGACTTATGTCTGTCTTAGGCTACCTTCAACTGCTATTGTATCACCTTGATCTTATCTATAGTCTATTGTACTAGATCAGGACCCAAAAGTTGATACTCACCTGTCGCATACCAACCAAGGGGTGAGTGAAAACATCTCCCATACAAAGCTTCATAGGGTTCCATGTCTATACTCCTGTGATAATTGTTGTTGTAGGTGAACTCTATCAAACTCAGTTCCACATCACAACTACTAAGAAACTACAAAATACATGTCCTCAAAATATCGTCCACCATCTGAATGATCCTTTCTGACTGACCATCTATCTGTGGATGGAAAGATGTATTAAACCTCAAACGTGTCCCCATAGATGTATGCATACATTCCCAAAATTGGCTCATAAACTGTGGACCTCTGTCAGATACTATGGTAACTGGAATACCATGCAAACAAACTATCTCGTCAACATATATCTGTGCCATATTCTCTACTATATACATAGTCTTGACTGGAAGGAAGTGAGCTGACATGGTCAACCTGCCAAATATCACCCAAATAGAATCATGACCTTTGGCTATCTTAGAAAGACCAACCACAAAGTCCAAGGTAATATGATCCCATTTCCACTATGGTATCAACAAGGTTTGTAACATCCATGTAGGTTTCTGATGTTTTGCTTTAACCTGCTGACAAATTGGACACTTAGCAAAAAACTCTGCTACATCACACTTGAGACCTGACCGCCAATGCAGATCCTTCAAATTATGGTACATCTTGGTACTTCTAGGGTGCATCGCGTACATTGAAGAATGAGACTCCTGAAGTACCATCATTGTATTATCCTCAATTTTGGTAAAATTGGATTATATAAACAAATTGATTTGTTAATTTCCCAATGATATTATTGGTGGAATAATAATAATTTTGATCACCTTTGTGGCATGGGTGCTTGTAGAAAAAGTTAAATAAATAAAAAGAAATCATACATGATTTAGTGATATTGGCTTTTTGAAATATTATCTAACTGTAATATCAAATAATATACCAGTTGCCAAAAGAAAATAAGAGGAGTGGTGTTTTGGATAATTAAAAGAGTAATTATCTAGCCATTTCCAGCAATGCATGTTTAAGGCAACAAACAATATTATCTTGATTTTCTTTTATATACATGAAATTAATAACAAAGGGAAACAAATTCTAGAAATTGAGAGAAAATAATATTCCATGAGATAATGGTATGATTTTAATGAAATCCTTAAAAGAGCAAGTTTTATGTACAAAAGAAATCCCAAGAAGACCAAATAAAAGTAGGAAAGATATCATTAATGGTTTTTCCCTCTTATACAACGTTACCAAATCCATATTTTATGTGAATGGAGAGAGTTCTTTCTTGTCACATTGGGATTTATGCAATAAATAACTTGAGAATTTTCTTATGGGAAAAATAAGGGTAATATAATTAATTCCTTCCTAGAAGCATGCCTTCTCATGGTATTAGTTGATATTACAATCAGTTGAAAAAAAGGAAGATATCGATTTAATCTTTGGAAAGGTAGTAATGTAAAGAAAGAATGGAGGAATTGATAAGGGAGTTAAAGAAAGGTGTATAGTTGGTGGCCTCTCTATATCCATGATGTCTCTCACCTATGAATATATAATGAAGGAAACTTTGTCTCCCTCTTCCAGACCATGGCTTTGCTTCGCTCCCCTCCCTTCCTTCAACACAGTCACCGCTAGGGTTTCCTGAGGTATATATATAGGGACCTCATGAGTCCTCACCAGGGATAGGATCACCAAGCCTCTCTATGCATAGGAAGGTTGATGACAGTTCCTGTGGAGCAAGAAACCCACAACCCATTACGTTGATTTATAACCCATACTTTCCACCCTCCCCCTTTCTTCTTATGACCATGATGTGGCTAGGTCTAGGCGCCCCCACAAGAGCCTGAGCCTGGTATAAATATTGGGGTTTGAGGTTAGCCGCAGCAGCCACGACGACTACTAGAGCAGAGGCGTTTCTTGAACCTTGTAGTTAGAGGTAGTAGTACTAAGTTCTATGGGAGAGGAGGGTGGACATAGATAGCATTGAGCGGCATTTTTGTGGGCCTGGAGTCACCCTATGGACGGTTGAAGACGGTCGAGAGTCCAAAAGACCAAAAAAACCCATACATAGGAGGGAATTTGTCCACTAAGGTAAGGGAAAAACCATCCCTTCATTCTATTTTAACCATAGTCACACCAAAATGCTTGGATGATGTGGTTGTGGGCCATTGGTCGGGCCTGGCCGTGGTTAATTCTCATTGGTTTGAAGTGGCCTATTCCGATTGGCTCAATAAGGATGAATATTGTAAAAATCATAGAAATTGTTAGGATGCTCTAATGCAAACAAGTTGTATATGAAAATTGATCACCAAAATTAGAGGAACATAAATAAAATAGTTTCATGTCCTGAATTTGCACCTAGTTTTAAAAGTGTAGCTAATACATGGATCTAATTAGTTTATCTTATGGAAACCCTAGATCTGAGAGATAATATTCTTAGTACATTAACTATTGTTATTTCTTGACCTAACCTAATGTTGTGAAATATGATGCAGATCTAGGTTCCAAATCGGATATGATTAATAATGATGATACATCTTGATATGCACAGATCTTAAAACCACATGATTTGATAATTAACCTATAATGATGTTTAGGGTTTTCCCTAAGGCTCAAATTCGGTTTATAACCCTTAAGAACCATGATGTTGTGTGATTAGGGTTTGATGACCTTATTCCTAAACTAGATCTAATATAACCCCAAATCCTAGTCTAAGACCTAGGTTAGGTCCCTTAAGTATGTTATGATTGTATGGTGACACTTTAGGGTTGTATACAATAACAGATCATGTTGATTTATTGGAAGTATGCTTGCTTGCCGACTATACTTGATGATTAGATTGCATAAAGTACACCTGAAATATTCTGCATGGCAAAGGTATATGGTTACACTTATGATTACATGTATCGACTTGTGACATTTGCCGAGGTTTCTCAAACATTGAATGAGTGATATCTATTAGATGTATATTTATTTCATACAAATTATAAAGTCCCTATTAATATTACATAATAAATGTTAATATTCCAATCCCTAGGCTGACATATATCAAGGGGTGATGCACATCTGCCCTGGAGGGGACAATGATCGTGTCCAAGATAATATATCCAGTAAGGATTAGAATATGTAAAGAATGTGCTAGTTATTATGTGCAATACTTGATGCCTGTGTGTGATTACTTTAGTTGCAAACTTTATGGTTGCATCCCATATACACTTGTTATACTAATTCACATTTTGTTTGTTGGCATTTGAGGTACATCTTAGTTATGAAGATGTCAACATGTGATAAACCAGATGGAAATTACCTGAAAGCAAAAGATAAGTTCAAGGAGGATTAGATAGATGGTTACTTCTTCTCAACATGTATTACTTTCATGATGAATATCATTGTACAATTTGTAAACAATATTTGGAATAAATGAAATTATTTGTTGTTATTTATGATCTGCTAAGTCTGGATCCTTGGGAATATGGGTAATGGATCTCAACTTGAAGGTCTTTCCTTAATTGGGGGATGCTGAAAGTGAGGTCCTTACATTTGGTATCAGATCCCTAGATTTTTTTTAATATTATTTAATAGTTTATAATTTCAAGTAATTTGTAGAAATATTAGGGAATCATTAGGGCATTTTCTAAAGACAATGGTGTCTAGAAGGGACCACGACCTAGGGGTTGGCAATATTTTCCTCTGCAACGCTAGTCCTCTTATGAGGACTCCTGGGACCGTGCATCCTACCTGGCCAAAGTTGGATGATTTTTCTCGAAGTAAAATATCTTTAGGTTTTCTTCTCATCTTGATTCATTCACTTCTCATCCTCTTTCTTAATAAACCCTAAAAAGATACTTTCCTCCTCATCTCAAGTTAGGGTTTTGAGAAGAAGTAGGATTAAAGCATCCTCCTCTAATTAATGTACATGTAATGTTGGAAAAAAAATAATGCACATGTGATGTGGAATTTAATAATGTACATGTAAATGTTGAAACAATAATGTACATGTAATAATGATGTACATATAATGTGGATATGATAATGAATGTGAAATGTGGATAAAATGAAGAAAAATGTTTTCTAGGTTGTAGCGGTAAATCCTAGATGGAGTTAGGGTTGGTTCTGGAAACCCTACTAGGTCAAGGGACAAAGGAACCCTAAGATGTAGGGTGTTAATTGTGTAGTCCCCAATCCGAACCCTAAACCCTAATCTAGGGAGCGATGTGGGTGATAGAGTAACCCTACCAATATGAATCTAGATTAAGGTAAGAGTAAATAGACATAAGAAAAATATAAATAAGTTTACATGACCCAGCCTCCCATGCGTGCATGTGGAGAAATTCATGCTTGATGAAAGAAATTGAATATACATGAGAGACATAAATAACCAAGGGTTATACATGAAAATGAAAATATGAATATAACTTGCTCATCACCCTAATGCTATCTCTGGAAGAATGAATGGATAAAGAATACTCGAGCATGAATACCCCTAGCGAGTGGGTATATCACAATGATTGGGCAAATAAAGGTTGATAAGTTATAATATAAAATGTATAAATGAGTTAGGTGAATCCCTTTCCCATATGTGCGTGTGAAACAAAGGCGGTGATGAGAAATTTTTAAGAAAACATATGCAACCTATGAATGAAGAATTTATAGATGTAAGCTTCTCAAACCCTATATCAATCTCTGGTGAATTAAAGAGCACGAGGTTGATAAAATCATCACATGTGGATGACTGTGGATTGGGATTACCAAGGAAATCCTATATATGAATGTCCACTACAGGGACCAAACCCTTAGAGAGGGTTCCCCATAAAGAGGCTATCCTTACAGAGAACACACCATTGAGAATAGAGGATAAGGATGGTGAGGTTAAAAATAAGAAATGCTTATTTAGGTTGCATTAGAAGAAGGAAAAAAAGATGAAAATTTGAATATAACATGCTCGAACCCCCCATGCTATCTCCAGAAGTTTAATTGAGATGATTATGATCAAGCCCCAGGAGGGGAAGGTCATGAAATGATCAAGCCCTTAGAGGGGAAGATTGTAGAAGGTAAAGCCCTTGGAGGGGAAGGCTGACATAGTACCAAGCCCCTAGAGGGGAAGGTCAAGAAAGGTCAAGCCATGGAGGGGAAGGCCGACATAGGCACCAAGCCCGTAGAGGGGAAGGTGGCCTAAGTCCATTGCATGGACAAACCCCATTAGTGGGTATCATAGAGATTGAGCAAACAAGGGTTGAGCAGTTATAATAATAAAAATAATGCATAAAGATGAAAATATGAAAACTTTAGGGCTAGTGTGTGCCAACCTGGGGTGGGTTAACCCAAGAGTGGGAGAAGGACCTGTGGGGGAGGCAAAACCTTAGACCTCAGGGTCAAGTTGTGGCTAGAGAGCCTAACTTCCTCCTATGAGCCAAGAAGGCACCCTAGGTTAGGACCTTCCCTAGAAAGGTAAGTTGACTACATCAATTTAAAGATTGAGGTAACTTTAACTGTCACCTAAAGGGTGGACAATTAAGAATATAAAAGATGAAAGCACATGTATTGAGTACGATTCTTTGAACTGATGTATGCCATCTCTGAGGAACATGAGGAAAAGTCACTATGGAAGTGGTTGACCGTATGAGACCAAGCCCTGAAAAGAAATGTTGTTGTAAAATGTTGCCATGAGTCCAATGAGGGGACATAAAGTGAATAATGAGAATTATAAGAGAGAGAAATCTAGTTTAAAGAATTATATATGAAAATAATGTGTTATAAGTGAACCCTCAGGAAGGGTAAAGCCCTAAGTCAATCCTAAGGTCAAGTTGGGAGTATTAAAGGTACATGGACCGATGAGATTAGGAAATGATTGTTCCCTGAATGCACAAGACCATCTGGTCAGGAGGTAACAACTACGTTTTCCCGAGACACATGTCTCGGGAGATTGGCCACTTCCATGATGTCCATGTGACCCAATGGGTGAATGTGAAAGGAACTACCTTCATAAGGATGAGATCACTCCAAAAAGTACCTATACACCTAGAGACCTCAAGGAAGAGGTTAAGGATCATAACACCTATAATCTAAATGTAAAAGATACAAAGAAGTCATGTAATTTTTTTGCAAAGCAAAGGACTTTTTATTCATTCTGCTCCCTCATACAGATTTGATTAGGAGTTATATACCTCTTCAGCCAGCTTGGGTGGCTGGTAAACCTGACTGAGGAGTTACACTATAAGGAATACTTAGCTATGCTATCATCTATAAAGTTGAAAGAATGATTCATAAAAATAATAGAGATATTTAGTCATAGTAAGAGCTCTGAGAAAAGATCGATCAAAGTCTTGAGTTTATTGGGGACATTCTCTCCTGATTGGATGATGCTAACTGCAGTACTCAAGTCTGAGAGGATGCACATTTTCACCCTTCCATTGGTTTTACAAACCAGTAAGGCATGTCATATGCCTAGAAGTTCAGCTTCAAGAGCACTCAAGGCTTGGATAGGACTACCCTGACCTAGAAGATAGGAGCATGTGTTTGATGTCACATTGGTGCTCACTGCTCCCATGTGTGAGTCTGAATGGTATGTTGCATCACTGTATATCAAGGCAGAGTGCTCTCCCATGGAGGTGTCATATAGGGGCGTAGCAGGCTTGCCTAGATGTCCATGGGGGAGGTTAACAATTGTGCAAAGAAGTTATGTAATAGTGAAAGGAGTTGTGTGAAAACTCAAGAGTTATAAAAGCTTTGACTTTATTGGGAATTAAAAACATGTATGGTTTAGAGTCATGTTGAGAATGCTTCAACCTAAAATATGAGATAATGAGGTAATGTGTGGATATACCGTCTATATTCTTGGAATAGCGTGAAATTTGTTTTTTGGTTGAAGACAAATTCTTATTTCATCTTATTATGAGTGAAGGAGATTGGATAGACACATGTTATGCTTAAAATTTGACATATGAGAATGAATACCTTGAGTTGAACTTAATGATGTAACCTAGGATTGGAGCTGTTACCTCACCCTTATGCAGGAACAAATGAATAATAAGTTGGAAATTCCAAGGTGACAAGATAGTCACCAAGTGGAATTGAAATCACAAGTGATGAACATAATCACCAAGAAATGATATCAGGTAAATTCTAAAGATGTGGAAAAACCCTGAATTGAATTCTGGTGCCAATCTTTGTAATAAAATGTGAAATTTGGCATTTCAATAAAAGATGTTGAGGGTTGCTAACCCTAAAGTTTGAAACTAAGATGGGTTATCATTCACCTTAATCTTACTCGGTCTGAATCTTGAGGACAAAATTCCTTTTAAGGAGGGGTGAATGTAGTATCCTCAATTTTAGTAAAATTGGATTATATAAATAACTTGATTTGTCAATTTCCCAAAGATATTACCTGTGGAATAATAATAATTTTGATCACCTTTGTGGAATGGGTGCTTGTGGCACAAGTTAAATAAATAAAAAGAATTCATACATGAATTAATGATATATGGCCTTTTGAAATATTATCTAACTGAAATATTAAATAATATACAAGTTGCCAAAATAAAATAAGAGGAGTGGTGTTTTGAATAATTAAAAGAGTAATTATCTAGCCATTTTGGCAATGCATGTTTAAGACAACAAACAATATTATGTTGATATGCTTTGATATACTTGAAAATAATAACAAAGGGAAACAAATTTTAAATATTGAGGGAAAAAGAATATTCCATGAGAGAATGGTATGATTTATATGAAATCCTTAAAAGAGCAAGTTTTATGTACAAATGAAATCCCAATAAGAGAAATAAATGTCAAAAATATATCATTAATGGTTTTTCCTTCTTATATGATTTTACCAAATACATATTTTATGGGAATGTAGAGAGTTTTTTCTTGTAAGTTCGAGATTAATGCAATAAAACACTTGAGAATTTTCTTATGTGGAAAATAAGGGGAATATGTTCAATTCCTTCCTAGAAGCATGCCTTCTCATGGTATTAGTTGATATTACAATGGGTTGAATAAAAGGAAGATATCAATTTAATCTTTGGAAAGGCAATAATGTAAAGAAAGAATGGAGGAATTGAGAAGGGAGTTAAATAAGGGTGTATGGTTGGTGGCATGTCTATATCCACATTGTCTCTCACCCATGAATATACAACAAAGGAAACTTTGTCTCCCTCTTCCAAACCATGGCTCTTGTTCTCTCCCCTCCCTTCCTTCAATGTAGTTTCCACTAGGGTTTCCTAAGGTATATATATATATATATATATATATATATATATATATATATATATATATATAGAGAGAGAGAGAGAGAGAGAGAGAGAGAGAAACCCACTACCCATTACGTTGATTAGAAACCCATACTTCCCACCCTCCCCCTTTCTTCGTATGACCATGATGTGGCTAGGTCTAGGGCCGCCATAAGATCCTAAGCCTTGTGTAGATACAGGAATTGGAGGTTAGTTGTAGAAGCCACATTGTCCACGAAAGCAGTGCCGCGTCACTGACAATCTGGTGCAGCCACCGGTGAGGGAGGAAGGAGGAGCACAAAGGCATTTCTTGCACTTTGTAAGTAGAGGCAACAATCGTGAGCTCTGAAGGAGAGTAGGGTGGATGGAGATAGAACTGAATGACATTTGTGCGGGCTTGGAGTCACCCTACAGGCAGTTGAAGACAGTCGAGGGTCTAAAAGACCAAACAACCCCGCGCATGAGAGGGAATCTGTCCACTAAGGTAAGGGAAAAACCATCCCTTCATTCTTTTTTTACCATAGTCACACCAGAATGCATGGTTGATGTGTCCGTGAGCCATTGGTCCGGCTTGTCCATGGATAATTCTCACTGGTTTGATGCGGCCTATTTCGATTGGCTCAATAAGGATGAATATTGCAAAAATCATAGAAATTTCTAGGATGGACCGATTCAAACAAGTTTTATATGAAAATTGATCACCAGAATGAGAGGAACGTAGATACAATAATTTCATGTCCTAAATGTGCTCCTAGTTTTAAAATAGATGGATCTAATGTGTTTATCTTATGGAAACCCTAGATCTAAGAGATAATATGCTAGATACATTAAATATTCTTATTTCTTAACCTAATCTAATATTGTGAAATATGATGTTGATCTAGGTTCTAAGTCAGTTATAATTAATAATTGTGATACATCTTGATATGTATAGATCTTAAAACCATATGATTCAATAATCACCCTATAATGATGTTTAGGATTTTACCTAAGGCTCGAATCGGGTTCATAATGCTTAAGAAACATGATGTTGTGGGATTAGGGTTTGATGCCCTTATTCCTAACCTAAACCTAATATAACCCTAATTATAAGACCTAGGTTAGGTCCCTTTAGTATGTTATGATTGTATGGTGACACTTTAGGGTTGTATACAATTAATAATCATGTTGATTTATTGGATGTATGCTTTATTGCTAACTATACTTGATGATTGGATTGCATAAAGTACACCTGAAATATTCTACAATGGCAAAGGTACATGGTTAAGCTTATTATTACATGTACCGACTTCTGAATTTGTCGAGGTTTCTTGAAGATTGATTGAATGATATTTATTGGATGTTTATTTATTTCATGCAAATTATAAAGTCCCTATGAGTATCACATAAGTAAATGATAATATTCTAAACCCTAGGCTGACATATATCAAGGGGTGATGCACATGAGCCCTGGAGGGGACAATTAGTATGGCCAAGATAATATATCCAGTAAGGATTAGAATATGTAAAGAATGTGCCAGTTCTTATGTGCAATACTTGATGCTTGTATGGGATTATTTTAGTTGCACACTTTATGCTTGCACCCCATGTACATAGTATAACTTGTTATACAGATTCACATTTTGTTTGTCGACATTTTAGGTACATGCTAATTATGAAGATGTTAACATGTGATAAACCACATGGAAATTACCTAAAAGCATTGAAGATAAGTTAAAGAAGGATTAGATAGCTAGTTACTTCTGCTCAACATGTATTATTTTCATGAGGAATATCTTGTACAATTTGTAAACAATATTTATAATAAATGAAATTATTTACTATTATTTATTATTTGTTAAGTCTGAATCCTTGGGAATATATGTGATGGCTCTGAACTTGAAGGTCTTTCCTTAGTTGGGGGATGCTGAAAGTGAGGTAATTACAATCATCTATAGGCCCTCCATGTCTGGAACCAATGTCTGGTTATGAAATCAAATTGTTCCATCCTCTAACTCATGAAATGCAATATGCTTATCAATGTCAAACTCTAACATGATCCTCTATACCTTGGTTTCATTTTTCTATGCATCTTTAATCTACTGCATCAAGGTAGGCTTCACCTACAACTACACTAACATTCCTACCAATAGAGATAATCCCAATTGTACATTCATCTGGCGAAGGGATATAAACATGTCATGTTTATGGAACATCATTGTGCCTTGTCTAAAGATGATGATAAATATGACTTCCTTCTCAACACATTAGCCACTACATTATCTTTCCCTTGATGGTAGTGTATCATGCAATCCTAGTCCTTGATCATCTCCATCCATCTTCTCTACCTCATGTTTAGCTCCTGCTTTAAGAAGATATACTGATGAATCATATGATTGGTGAAGATCTAACACTTCTCTCTATATAGATAGTGCCTCAAAATCTTCAAGGAATGAACCACTGCTTCTAGATCTAGGTTATTTTTTAGGTAGTTCTCCTCATGTTTCTTAAGGTGTCACAAAGCAAAAGAAATCACATACCGATGCTACATAAGCACACATCCCAATCCATTTCTCAAAGCATCACAAAAGATGATGTAACCCTTCACTTTCTTTGATAGGACTGAGATTGGAGCACTGGTCAACTTATCCTTCAAAAAATGAAAGGAAGACCGACACTTGTCATCCCAGGAAAAAGGAACACCTTTCCTAGTCAGCTTTGTTAGGAGTAACATTATAGCACTGAAATCTTAGTGAATCTCCTATAGTAACCAACCAAACCTAGGAAGCTTTGAACTTCAGTCAGTGTCTTGGGTTGTTCCCATTCCAGCACAAACTCTACCTTCTTAGGGTCTACACAAACACCCTTAGCTGATATGACATGACCCAAAAAGACACCTCGGTCACCCAGAACTCACACTTGAACTTGGCATACAACTTGTGATGCCTCAACAATGTCAATGCCTGGTGAAGGTGTTGTTCATGCTACTGACTATCCTTGGAGTATATCAAGATATCATCGATAAACATGGCCACAAATTGATCTATATATTGTCTAAACACCATCTTCATCAGATCCATGAAAGTATCTGTGTATTGGTTAGCCCAAACAACATAATTACAAACTCGTAGTGACCATACCTAGTCCTAAAGGCCATCTTAGGTATGTCATCCACCTTCATCCTCTTCTGCTGATATCCTGAGGTCAAATCTATCTTTGAGAACATTGTCGCACCAATCAATTGATCAAAGATATCATCAATCCTCGAAAATGAGTACCTATTCTTCATTGTAACCTTGTTCAACTACCGATAATCTATGCATAACCTCATGGAACCATCCTTCTTCTTCACAAGAAACACGGGAGCACCCTAAGGGAAGTGCTCGGTCGGATGAAACCCTTCTCCAACTACTCCTGTAACTGTTTCTTCAACTCTAACATCTCTATTGGTGCCATCCTGTAGGGTCACTGTGCTATGGGTTGTGTTCTAGGAACAATATTGATCTCAAAATCAATCTCTCTAGGAGGGAGAACACCAGGAAACTCTTCTACAAAGACATCCTCAAACTCTCACACTACGAGTACCTCTAGGATGCCAGGACTTCTCCTCTTGGTGTCCACAACATGTGCCCAAAAATCATCACACCCTTGTCTCATCATCCTCTCAACTGTCAAATATGACACCAAATATGTGGGAAGAATCTTCCTATCTCCTTATAAGATCCATGAAACATCTCCATCACAAAATGTCACTACTTTGGAACTACAGTCCATAATGAACTTATACTTATCCAAGGTATCCATCTTTAAGATCACACCAAATCCATGCATGTCAAGTGGCATAAGATCCACTTGAATGTTGCGTCCCCAAAAAGAAAGAACGCAAGATGAACACACCTCCTACAACTTATCAAACCAACTAAAGGGGTTTTAAAAAAAGGCTATTAGATCTACTACAATAGGTGGATAACAACTACTTGTCACCTATCTGGTAATAAAAGAGTGTGTCACTCCCAGGTCAACCAAAACAGATATGAAAGAAGAAGATAATAAGTCAAAATGAATAAGTTCCATCTAAATTGTCACAACTTGCAGATTGACCACTCCCTCCGAATGACTAATAGTATAATATCTTGTTGTTGCCTATTGCCGTCCTCTTCCTCTATGATATAGTTCAAATGACCCCGCCTGTGATGCTTAACCGCAAGCTCTACCACCCTGCTACTATATTATTGTTGTTGTGAACCTCACTAACTCAACTTTGGCTCCTGTGTCACTTCCTCATCCTTCATAGGGTATGTACACCTTATATGGCCTACTTGTTCAAACCTGTGGCAAGTCCCTGAATCATATTGCTGCCTAGACACCCATGTTACTAACACATATGATGCACTACATGCTCCTATTAGTGGCATGCTACTACCTATGCCCTTGATCGAGGACCACCATGATGACACTCCTGATCTCAACTCAGAGAAGGTTGACCTCTACCGTGTCTATGGTGATGATAACCTTAGCTTCTTAAAGCAACCAGATGATTTCCCTTGAAATTGAGCTAGCCTCTTCTTAGCATTGGCTTCCCACTTCTCAATAGAAGACCTCTCAATCCTCATCACAAAATCCATAAAGGTAGAGAACCTTTCATTGTTCTCAAAAGTAGATTCTATCGTAGACAACTCCATGCTCATATTCTTCTCAAACCTTCAATTCCTCTCCTTCACTATCTCTGTCATATGAGGACATAAGCTCAAATGCTTCATGAATTTAGCCTCATATTTTTTGATGGACAACGAATCTTGGCGCAACTTATCAAATTGTATCTATCTTCTCATCCATATACATCTCTGGGAAGTTACAACTCACAAAATTCCATCAGAAATCTTCCCAACCTACAACAACTCTTGGTCTTTTCTCCTCTTTTATGGCCCACCAGTGTCCAACACTTCCCTTCAATAGGTAAAATGCATGCTTCACCTTGTCCTCTTCTGGGATACTCTACATCTTGAATGCTTTCTAAAGATCCATGAACCACATGTTGGCGTCAGTCGGGTTTGCTGTACTCACATACTCGAGAGCTCGAACACATCTCAACCTCTCAAACATCTTCTCAGAACACTGAGATTTTATATTAGGGACGACTGCCCTAGCTTGAGGTACATGCACTCGATCCTCTGTGTGTGTGATCGCCACCATGAGCTATACAAATATGGATTGATATGCAAGATTAGCCATGTTTGTAGGGTCAAACTGAGGCATTGCAGGCTGTTCAGGCCCCGTCATAGGCACTCTTCCATCATTTGCCAGCCTCCTACCACCACAACATGGCATGATGTAGCTACTCTCCGCATGCTCTTCACATTCTCCAGAAATATCTGCAAAAGCATAATCTATGATTAGATATGTTGGATTATGTTCGAATAATACAAACCTAAGTCCTATGTTACAGTAGACTCAACAAACCCAAAGCTCTTATATCAATCAAACCGTGATGCCCCATCACACTAAATGGGATTACACAAAACAAAACATGTGATCAAATACTAAATAATCACATTACCATAAGAGAGGGTAAATTAAAATTGACTTAAACATTTCCATCATGTTCATAGATATTTACATAAAATTGCAACAACTTGCATATAAATGCATACAAGTATTTACATGTATGTCTAATGGGCTCAACCACAACATGCATACAATAGATATTGTTTCACATATACATGCCATACACAAACATCGACGCACTGCCAAAAAGATTGAATCAATGTACATATCATCTACAAAACATCCCCTGCCCAGACCTGAGAGTACATGGACGACTCTAGGACACACAAACTACTAGCCAACCTTCTGCTCCTACTTCTCTCCAAGATGCTCTTTGTCGCCACCACGGTCGTGACGACGTCGCTGACAATAACCTAAAAAGATGTGGTGACCCACAAGGTGAGACCAACATCCCAACGAGAGATATAACTCTAAAAAATGGTTATTGATTACAAAAGGTCCTACAATTAAGCAGATTAAGTAAATTAAGCAGATTAATAGATGGTATCTAAAACAAAGAGATTATGTTAATATGCTACACAGATGAATTAAATCTTTTATTAAGTTGTGGGGAGTTTGATGTATACCACTCAGATTCCAACTGACTGCTACTAAGTTCCATTCAGTTCCATACAAGATCTTGGATAGATGAAATCCTAAGATCTTATCCACCCTCAGTCAGTATGAGTCTGTAACATACTGGATCTCGAACCGTACCCTAGAAGTTTGATCTTTTGGGCTTAGCCAAACCAGTTTGAGGTTAGGCTTAAGACATGTTCCCAATGCATGAATGTATCACCTTAATGTAATTTAATATATCACATAATTCATTTAGAGGTAATATGAACATACATAACTTAATTGGATAAATAATGAACTAATGGGCCATATAACATATCTCATAAAAAGAAAACCCAAAAGTGAAATCTAAGTTTATAATCATGTTCCTTGTGTCCCAATTGCCTTGGGAGTCAAGTTTCACATTATTCACATAATAATTAATTTAATTCATTTAGGAAACAAAAGATCTAATTTTCCCCAAAATACCAAATAAAATAATAATTGACTCTAAAAGAGGAAAATAATCTTGGATTTATAATATACATAATAAATATAGCCTTTGGGTGAATTTTCATCCAATTTGGAGAAATTTTCTTAAAAGGTGAAATCAGGACAGAGAAAGTGTGTAGAACCTTCAAAATATTAAATAAATGCTTAAACAACTACAACATGTAAAATTTTCAAATTAAATATGACTTGTGGGTGAAGTTTCATCAAATTTGTATAATCTTAAATTCATTAATGAAGGAGGAAAGAGAAAATAAGATTTGATTTATTTAACACATTAAAAGTTCCTAAAAGGCAAATCTAATTGCATAATCGGAATCTACATGCTTTAATTAGCCTCTGTGCAAAGTTTCATCCAATTTGGAGTTTATTTGCACCCTCAAATGAAGAAAGAGAAAAATCAGAAAATAATGTCTTCACGCTTTAGTCGGATTTGATTTATATTGTCACGCTACTGATTTTATTTTTGTCTTTCTGTGCAGGATTTTCTGGCCTTTGGATTTGAATCGCATAGTTTCTATAACATCCCCTACCCCTGATTTCTTTGTGCTGCGTGAACTGGGAAACCAGTTTCACTTGCATTTTCCTTCTCTGATTCCTCCCTTTCCTATCCATCTTTTTCACCACTCTCTTCACCTCCACTTTCCTTGCTGACTCCCAAACCAGATGACCCTATAAAACCTTGGGCTTGAGGCATCGTTGCCCTATTCCACATGCATTGTGACAGTCCTCTATTCTCGCCCCTATTTTCCCAGCTTTCTCTTCTCCTCGTGTCACCAGGCTTTCAGACCTCCATGTAATGAGCTCATGTGCTTCGTTTACGGCCCCGCAACCATTCCCTGTTCTCGTGTGGGCCAGCTTGGTGTCTCATGCTTTATCCATCCACTACTTATTTCCAGGCACCAATGCTGGAGGCTAACGCGGGGGTCCTGACTGTTGGGAGACCTCCTGAGAGTCCAGGAAGTCTCGGTAGATCTGCTTCAAGCTAATCGACGAGCACATATACCGGTTTAGTGGTATTACACTGAATCCCTCTTTCTTATTTTGGTTCTTCAATTTTTGTTCTTGGAGGGTTCTTCCTGTGGTTTTGATCTTGGAAAATATCTCAATAGTGGCTTTGTGGCACCAATCAAGCATATGTATTTCGATTCTCAGACTGGTTTATCGAAAAATCCCATCTTTGCCAATGTAGATATGAGGTTTTGGACTTTGTTCCTCACTCGTGATCGCTGGTCGAGGGAAGAAGAAGGTCAAACGTAGATTTCCAAGTGTGACCTTGACCTGATTTTATTCGATCATGATCTCAGAGGGGTAAATATGTATTTTCACCCTCTTTGTTCTATTTTATTGTGTCGAGCCCTGCTCCTGTTGACTGAGGGTCCCTGAGCTAGGTGGCTTGTGGTGACTGGTACATCTTAGCATGGTTTATATATATATATCTGAATAATGTTTTTTCATGGCTTATTAGAATTTTCTGATTGGTTGATAGTTAAATAATTCACAACTAATTATTTGTTAATCCAAAAATTACAAACAAATATCTGTTGGATTCAGAAAAATGTAAGTTTTCTAATGTTATTAGTTTTATTGCCTAAATACAATGTTCAAAGTATGTGATTTTAATGGATTAACCTAAACAAGTAATACCTTGTAAAATTCATAACTAAATGTATATAAGTAAAAAAATATAATAAAATATGTTTTGGACTCCTAATAACATAAACTAAAATTTCAAATGTTTTTCATAACCTAATTTAGACATATGATAAAAAGGTGATTTTTAGGATTTTGGATAACTAATGGAAACCTAACCCTAATTCCGCATAAATGCATCATAGGTTCTTTGGAGGCCTAGGATTGGACATAGACTTGGCTTTGGACAGTGTTGACTCTAAAGTTGAGGTATGTTGTATCCCCTATTCCTCAATATTGAGCAATTCACCTATCTTATCGTTCTTTTGACTTTGGCCTACACATATGTCTATTCTCTTGATATCATGGTTCGTGTGAACTATCTCACTTGTTATGGACTTGGATATTCTTTTGATATATTTCTTGTGCCTTGGTGCATGTCGGTCTTACTTGGTGATATATGCCCACTATGATGTGGATGTTTATGTGATATCTTTTTCCCACTTGTAAGGTGGATGTTTATGTTGGTCACTTATGTGGTGACTACTTTGGTGTAATCAGACTATACTTTTCTACTTGTCTCTACATTAAACATGCTATGTGATTCAGTAACACTAGAGTAGTATAAGTGCATTGGTTTTGTCTCATTATGACTTATGGCAACATTGTGATATTTTGTATGGTGGATGTGTGATTCCCCATGCTAGGGGAGGATGTGTGAATCATGGCCCATGTTATATATATTTGGGTGGTGGATGTGTGATTCCCCATGCCAGGGCAGGATGTGTGATTCTTGGCCCATGTCTCACCATGTTCAAGATGTGTGATTCCTAGCCGCCTTTGTATTTGTATTGTTATAGGCCTATGCTTATCTCACATGCATGTAGGATATTGATTGTGGGATGTGTGCCCTACTTATGCTTCATTTCCCACCATGGTAGTGGATGTATATAGGGCACAATATTTTCTATGTTGTTTTATGGCAGGTATCATTCTTATTGTGATTCGTTTCTCTTGATACCCACTTGGGTGGTACCATCCTTGTTGATGTCTTCAATTTTTCTCTTGTTGCTAGGGTATGCTTCCAACCGTAGGTGAAGGACATGGAGGAGTTAGCATAAAGATGTGGACCTAGATTGAGAAGTTTAAGCTTGGAGACAGTCTTGAGGTGGTTTAGATTTCCCTCTACATGGATCCTTATGTTATAAGTTTAAGTTTTTCCCTTGTTTTATAATTGAATATAGTCATGTTTTTTATTCTGCTGCTACACTTTGGCTGTCTGTATACCATTAATAAATATTTGAAAATTTTACACCCACTCCAAGTATACCTTGACGTGTGTTTAGATTGGAGGTTCTATTGTTCAAATTTTTAGTAGAGAGGTGGTTTCACTTCTTTACAGAGTCATCTGCAACGAAATATATAGTCAAGCTGCAAAACAACATAGTCCTCCCTTGGTATATAGGTCACGACACTAGTAACCAGGGTATCCAAACTCTGTCATCCGAGGTACAACTACAACTGTCCTCAAAACATCAAGTATACTACATCATAATCATCTTTGATACGGCCTTGATTGTTCTCCTGCTGAGGTATGACCGCGACCATCCTCAAAACATGCATATACTCAACAATATACAACACCAAGTTTCCATTAGAGGAATATTCATTTCACCATCCAGCAAATCTTGACATTGGAATGGATCTATGACATAGGACACTACATGATCAGGTTTTTACTTGATTAGTTAATACCAATGGGGTGATTTAAGGATTCATCAATCAAGTTACATACAAACCCTAAAAGAGTTCTACAAAAAATGGGTATGTTACAACTCCAGAAGATATAAAATGTATGAAGTATAATTCTTATCACATCATCACATGATCATCATGAAGTGGATCACATCTCCATAAGGCTCAACCATGCCTAAAGTTCATTAAGACCATCACATCATTCCATGTAAGAACATCATTATCTTTTCATGCCTTACCAAAGGCTCATCAAACCAACACCATACATGTGACATATAAGTTCGACATGACATTGCATTTAAGAGCTTATGGTGTTCATATGGCAACATATTAGGCTTACAACAACATTGAGAGAGTATTTCTCATTATATCAATCATACAAGGAAGCTACATTTGATTAACCATCATCATCTACTTGTATTAGGGTTAACTTCAACAAGATAAGTTGAATTGAAGTTACAAAACAACAATCAAAGGTAACCATAGCTCTTAACATTCCCATCAGTTTGTAGATACATAAGGTCAAACATAACCATCATAGAGTCAGTAAAACATAGCCGCCATATATTTAGAATTTCTTGGCGACCATAGGGTTAGAAAATCTCATCACCACTAGGGTTAAATCCTTGACATGCACTAGGGTTAGGATCCCTGGCAACCACTAGGATTCGAATCCTTGGAGACCACTAGGTTTTGGGATCCTTGGCTACCAGTAGGGTTAGAATACTTGCACTAGGGTTAGGATCCTTGGAAACCACTAGGGTTAGAATCCTTAGCGCCCACTAGGGTTAGGATTCTCATTGACAACTAGGGTTATAATCCTTAGTGACCACTAGGGTTAGGATTCTCATCAACAACTAGGGTTATAATCCTTGGTGATCACTAGGGTTAAGATTCTCATTGACCACTAGGGTTGGAATTATCATTAAATACATCAAATCAAATCTTGACCACCACATGAGATCAAAATCTCATCGAACACATTGAATCAAATCTTGGCGACCACATGAGTTCAAAACCTTTAGTGATAAACAAACTTCAAAATCTCGACAACCACTAAAAGTCCCAAATCTCCATCGACCACTAAGGGTCCAAAATCTTGGTGACTAACATGGAGCCAAACCTTGGTGACCACATATAATGAAGCATTAGTGACCAACATGGAACCAAACCTTGGCAACCACATAGCATCACACACATGTGCAAGGTATAGGGTTTCTATCTTCAAGGAAGAAACATTCATCAGGTCTAAAGAAGCATCAAGAAGGATTATCTACTTAAGATTTATCATCTAAACTCAATCGAAGGCAAAGATAGCATCTTTCTACATGGAAAAACATTTTAGGGAAAGATTATGAACATCCAAGATAAGAGTAAGCAATAAATCTAGAGAAAGTTATATAACTCACCTTAGAGATGATGTTGAAGCTCCAAATAGTGAGGCATATTGAAGAAAGAAGGTATAAACCCTAGATTGATAACTCCACTTTGCCAAGCTAGCTTCTCCATAAAAAGGAAGCAAACCCTAGGTGAAGGAAGCAAGAAAGAAGATGTCTTCAACTTCTAGCACAAGCTCCACATGGATCCGACCAAGAGAAGAGAGGAAAAGGGTAAAATAAAAAGGGAAATGAAGGTAGGGAGGGGATTTCACTTATCAAGACCAAGAAGCAAAACAACAAAACACCAAACAATCTCAACAAGGGTGGATTAAAACCCTAGGTGTACATGCAAGCAAGATTGGCCAAGCTTCTTCTGTCTTGGATCCTCCTTCTCCACCAAGCAAAGGGGAACGATCTCCAAGCAACAAGGAAGAAGAAGAGAGAGATCTAGGTGTATGAATAGCTTGTTTGCATGTAAGGAGGGAGGTATATAAAGCTTGAGGTTTGGGAGAGAAAGGAAAGGAGAGTTGTCAAGCCATGCATGCCATGTGTCTAAGGTCAAAACATCTTGTTCATGCAAGCATATCATCCATGCAACCAGGTGAACCATATTGTTGATAACCCAAATGACCAAAACAAGAGAATTTGGTGACCAAGATGATCTGAAAACCAATCAACCACCAAGGGTCAGAGAAAATGGCGACCACCAAGAAATATTGGTTACCAAGATGGTCCATAAACTCATCGGCCGCCAACCCTTGGAATGTTGGTGACCAAGATGAGTCAGAAGTCTCATTGACAGCCAACCCTAGATAGCTCCAAAAAACTTGGCGGCCGCCAAAACTGGGTGGCTCAACACTCAAGGTCAACATGTGACGCCCTGCACCACACAAAGTGAGTTTATTCAAAATAAAACCACAGAACAATATTAAACAAACATATTACCAAAAAACAAAAAAATGAAACTATTTTCATAAAACTATTAAACAATAAGAACCTTTACATATGAGTCCTTTCATGCCTCAAAATACTTACTATTTGTGCCATCAACTGGTTACTAGAGAACCTGTTCCTTTACACACACACAGAGATATATATATATATATATATATATATATATATATATATATATATATATATATATATATATATATATATATATATATATATATATATATAACCATTACACCTATGTACAACAGGGAACACAAGCCAACCTCATATCGAAAGCACGTCCAAAAAATGTCTACACAACATCACCAAGGACCCGAGTATATAGGGATGACTCTAGGACTCTAAGGATAAAAGACATCCAGTAGCACTTCTAATCTTGTCAGCTACTGTCTCTCTTGCTACTCCTCAACATCTACTACACGATCTCTACCTTCTCGTGCATGACCCACTAAAAAGGATGTGGGAAATCCACGGGGTGAGATTGCAAATCTCCGTGGGAGATATAACTCTCCACCAACTCAATTATTATCACAGACTAGATAAATAGAGCAGTAGCAAAGCACAATCATAAGAAGTAGGTATTCATTATTAGACAATATTAGTAATTATTGTTGAATTATGAAACATCTTAACCATAAAAAGGAATATGAAGAACATGTATAATTCCTATCAAAAGTATTGTATAAGGATCAAGCAAGGACTCATCCAATGCATCCATATTTGATCCTATACAGACATACTATATCAGTGATTATGTATTTTATTATGCCCCGAGGATTTGAGTCATACCACCCAAATCCAATTGACCACTGCTAAGTTGAAATCAGTGCCATACCAAGTCTAGTGGAAGAGATGGAATCCACGACCTCACCTTCCTCAATCAGTATGAGTAAACATGCAATAACATCACAAGTCAAATGCTTCTAGCAACATATAGTCCAGTTGTACGAATTTAGCCCACCTTGGTACAAGTCACGACGCTAATAAAATTGAGCTATCATTGAGCTACGGTCCAAAGCCATACTCTTCCAGGTATGGCCCATAGCCAATCCTGTGATATATATTCCTAGACGTAAGAGGATATTCGTCCTCACCCCAGCATATTCAAAAGTATGCGTTCTGAGTTAAACTCATTTCACCATTCAACAAGTACTAACATTGAATGGATCTATGACACATGGAAAACTACAAGATTAGGTTCCTCTTGATTAATTAGGTCATTTAAGCATCTTTCAGCATAAATCAAATTACAACATTCAACCTTGAAACAAGTTCTACATAAATATGGCATAACACATTACCAGAAAGTAATTGAGCATATAAGGTGTGATCTCATCACATTATCACTTGATGCTTATAATTCACCATAATTCTCATCACAAGGATCACATATCTTGGGGTAACAACCCCTCCTCTCATTACTAAGGAAATCATCATCACATATAAGGAAATAAGCAATCATTAGGTCACACGACCATTTACTTTTTCTTTTAATGATACCAACATCACATATGCCTCACTAGGCCCATTCACACATATTATAAGCAACATAGCTCATACCTGGCTATTCTTATCGACTAGTATCACCTTCATGGTTAGAGACTTGTAACAAGAAGAACAGTGCATCTTCATCGGAACCATCTCATACGATTCATGCCATTCACATTACATCATTAGGGTTAGGGTTTCTATTTAATCAATTAGGGTTCACAAGGTTGGATCAAAAACCACCCATAGATCATTACTTCCTTCACCATTATAAGGTATGTTATGAATTAAAGATTATAGAAAACAACACTCCTTTCTTATTCACACAACCACCTCATAGGGTATCACATCATAACATGTAACCCTATCATAAACATGATGTAACATAGCCACCATCACAAAGTAATGATGGGGGCTAACATGTAGTATATCGGTTTAGAAAACCTTGGTGTATTAGGTGACACTTTCCATAGGGTGTTGACTTGTCATCAACACAAAATGTCAACTACCACTATGCAAGGCACAAGAGATAACCTCACAAAAGGTGTAATGTTTTACAACTACTTGAGAGTGTGACGGTCAACACCACCTAAGGTGTGACAGGAAATACCACTCTATAGTGTATCATCTAGCACCACCCATGGGTGTGATGGGAAACACCATCCCATACCATATCGACCAACACCACTGAAGGGTTTCGAGTAACCAACGCATGTTGAGAAACCATAAGTATATCGGTTGTTAGGGTTAGGGTTAGGGTTTAGCTAAGCATCACGTGTTAAGATGTATCGGGGAACACTTCACCTAAGGTGTGTCAGCCTCCACTCCACCAGGGTGTCAAGATTAACCCTCAAGATAGACCAACTCCACAAGCACTCTCTTAGCCATGACGGGATAACACAACCAATGCATATCGGTTGAGAAACACCTTATCTACTTAAGGTACTTCAATAGCATGACGAGTAACACCTACCATGCATAATGGTTTAGCCACCATATATCCTTTTGGTACTGCTAAGTCATGACAGGCTAGATCCTCAAGGTCTATAAACCATATCGATTAAGCAACCATAAGACAAGACAAGTGAACCTTCTCAACCCATGACGACCTAAGCATCCACAAAGCATGACAACCTAGGCATCTTCAAGTCATGACAACTTGCTACTTAGGGTGTTGGGTTGTTACACTACAAGCCATGCTGACCTATCCTCCACATGGTGCATGTGTGTGTGTGGACTTGTTGTTTTCAACCTTAGAAAGGTCGTCTACTAGTCCATCTACTACTCAATAAGAAGGTGCAAGATATGAAGAGAAAACCAATGAGATTCCACCATCAAAACAATTCTATAACCATTAACAACTACTAGCATACAAGAGATGAATGATATCAAGATGAAGAACAAACATAAACATATGAAGAGTGAAAATAACAAAGGAGGTTAAGAGTTATATAACCCGCCTCAAGGATCACCACTAAGATCCAACCTCCAAGGTCAAGCTCCAAGCTCACGAGCTCAAGGTAGAAGATGACCCACCAAACTCTGTCACCACCCCACCTCCACAGAAGAAGATGCTACCAAGGTTAGGATGGTTTAAGGTGGAAAGAAGATATCCATGATCCATGCCGAGAAGGAGAAGAAAAGAGAGCTAGGAAACATAGCTTACCAAGGTAGAAAATGAAGGATGATCAAGGAACACCACAACCTGGAACTCGTCCACCAAGTTCCAAGAGTGATCCTCTAGCTCCTTAATCTTCTCAAGGTCATCCACCAAGGAAGAGGGGAAAGAAAAGATGGCCAAAAGGATCTTCTTGCATGGAGAGAAAGGAGTATACATACAAGAGGGTTGAGAGAGAGACCATGGAAGATGTTTCATCACCTTAGGATCTTAGGTGCCACTTGTCCATGAAAAGAGCCACATGCACACCATCATGTAAGACATGGTGATAAGGTCTAGGCTAGGTCTCCGCCACTTGGTCTCCTACCAAGGTCATGTCTGGTACCACATCCCCACACATCCACAAACCAATACGATGCAACTCTACACTCTCACAAATTGATATGGTACAACCCTACACACTCACAATCTGATAGGGTGTAACCCTACACACTCACAAACTGATAGGAAACCTCTCTAGGGCTCTTTAGCCCGAGACAACACATCTAGGTGCAAGACACACCTCAAACATGTGTCTAAAACATCACCAAGGATGTCACCACACAACCAAGATCCAAACAAGGTGCCCATCTCTCTCTCCTTCTCTCTCTCTTCTAGAGGGTGCCAAGAGAGAGAAGGAACATACAAGAGGTGGCAAACTTGCATATCAACCTTACTGTGGGTGAATTGCAATTTGCACCAAAACCTCACCACAAAACACAAGAATCAACCAAACAAGATTAAAAAAGAAACTCCAAGCTTCCAACATGCCCTAATTACATCTCAGATGATTAGAGAAAGGTTCTAAACAACATACATAGGAATAACAAATAGGGTTATCCCAAAATGTGGGTCAGGGTCCTTACAAGCTATAAACCCCTAATAGGGATTTGGCCTCCGAAATTCTAAGAGAAAAGAGAGGGGTACTTCCTCCTCATCTCTTCCTTAAGCTCCCATGTGGCTTCCTCAACACCATGATGATGCCAAAGAACCTTTACAAGTAGAAGGTCTTTCCTCTTCAGCTACTTCACTCTCAAATCAAGGATCAACATTGGACCTTCCACATTGGTCATATCCTCATCCAACTCTACTTCCACTAGTTGCATCATTAACTCTATATCCAGATGGCATTTTCTCAACATACTCACATGAAACACTGGATGTAGTATGTATGAGTCAGGTGGCAACTCCAACCTATAGGCCACCTTCCCAACTCCTACTACCACTAGGTAAGGTCCCATAAGCCTGGAAGCCAACTTACCCTTCTTTCTAAACCTTAAGACACCTATCCAATGAGAGACTTTCAAATATACCTTATATCCCACTTGGAACTCAAACGGTCTATGACGGATATCTGCATATGACTTCTTTCTTAATTGTGTTGCCTTCAACTGTTGTTGGATTACCTTGATCTTCTCTATTGTTTGCTGCACAAGCTCAGGACCAAGAAGTTGATGCTCACCTATCTTGTACCAACACAACGGCGATCTGCAACGCCTCCCATACAATGCCTCATAAGGTGCCATGTCAATGCTACTCTAATAGTTTTTGTTGTAGGATAACTCTATCAAACAGAGGTGTAAATCCCAACTTCCTAAACACTGAAGAACATAAACCCTTAACAGATCCTCTAAGATTTGAATGATCATCTCAGATTGACCATCTGTCTGTGGGTGAAAAGTAGTGCTAAACTTTAACTGCGTACCCAAAGCTGTGTGCAGTCGCTCTCAAAAGCGACTCGTAAACTAGGGACCCTTTAATTAGACATGATAGTTGGTGGAACACCATTAAAATACACTATCTCACCCACATAGATCTGGCCAAGCTTCTCTACTGTGAATGTAGTCTTCACGGGAAGGAAATTCGCTTACTTGGTCAACCTGTCAATGATGACCTAAATGGAATCATGGCATGTGGTTGTCCTTGGCAGACCAACCACAATGTCCATAGTCACATGATCCCACTTCCACTATGGTATAGGAAACAATTATAATGTTCCTGCTAGCTTTTGATGCTCAGTTTTAACTTGTTGACATACAACACTTCTTGCAACAAACTCATCCATAACCTTCTTCAATCCTGGTCACCAATACATATCTTTCAAGTTATGATACATCTTGGTTCTACTTGGGTGCATAGCGTACATGGATGAATGAGCCTCTTCCAGAACCATCCCACTTAGGTCATTAGAATAAGGAACCACTATCTTGCCATGGTAACAAACTATCCCATCATCTAACTCATTGAAACCATCATGCTTCTCGCTGCCAAACCCTGATGTAATCTGCTGCATCACAACATCAATTTGTTGCTCCTTTTTAATAAGTTGTGTTTGCATAGGCTTCACCTATAGATGTGCCAAAAAATTGGCTAGCAAGGAGACGTCCAGTTTGACATTCATCTAATGCAAGTAGACCGACTTGTCTCACTTGTGTCACCTCAAAGAACTCAACTAGGCTTTATCCATAGGCGAAGACAAAGAATTCCTTCTCAACGCATCTACTATGATGTTTGCCTTTCCTGGATGATAATCAATCATACAGTCGTAGTCTTTCATCAACTCCATCCAACGATGCTGCCTCATATTCAACTCCTGTTGTGAAGTGATGTACTTCAGGTTCATGTGATCTATGAAGACTGACATTTCTCCCCATACAATTAGTGCCTCCAAATCTTAAAAGCATGAGCTACCGTTTCTAACTCCAGATCATGGGTCGGGTAATTCTCCTCATTTTTCTTAAGCTGTCGGGAAGCAAAAGAAACTACTTGCTTATCTTCCATCAGCACACTCCCCAAACCATTCTTGGATGCATCACAAAAGACTATGTATCCTTTTCCTTGCTCAGGTAAGACCAGAACCAGTGCAATTGTCAACTTCTCCTTCAATGTTTGAAAAGCATGTTGACATCTGTCGTCCCAAATGAACGACAAATCCTTCCTTTTTAACTTAGTTAGGGGTAAGGTGATAGCACTAAAGTCCTTGATGAACCTCATGTAATAGCCTACCAAACCTATACAATTGTGCACTTCTGTCAGCTTCTTAGGCTGCTCCCATTTTGTCACAAACTCCAATTTCTTAGGATCCACACGTACTCCCTCGATAGATATGACATTCCCCAAGAAAGCTACTTCCTTCAACCAAAACTCGACTTGCTAAACTTAGCATAAAGCTGGTGTTGTCTCAACACAGTCAATGCTTAACGAAGATGTTGTTCATGTTGTTGACTGTCACGACTATATATCAAGATGTCATCTATAAAGACCACCACAAACTGACTAAGAAACAACCAAAACACTTTGTTCATCAAATACATGAACGTTGCTAGTGCATTGGTCAGCCCAAATGGCATAACCACAAACTCATAGTGACCACACCTTGTCCTAAAGGCCGACTTAGGTATGTCATCCTCCTTGATCCTCAACTGGTGATATCCTGACCTCAGGTCTATCTTTGAGAACATTGTTGCACCATGAAACTGATCAAACATGTCATCTATCCTTGCCAAGGGATACTTATTCTTGATCGTCACCTTGTTCAACTGTATGTAGTCTATGCAAAATCTCATAGACCCATCTTTATTCTTCACGAACAACACTAGAGCACCCCGTGGTGATGTACTCAACCTGATGAAACCTTTGTCAAGCAGTTCTTCCAACTATCTCTTCAACTCTTCCATATCTATTAGAGCCATCCGGTATAGTGTCTGAGATATTGGTTACGTTCCAGGGACCAGATTGATCTCAAACTCAATCTCTCGGGGTGGGGGAACACTTGGAAACTCTTTAGGAAACACATCCTTGAAATCTCTAACAACGAGCACCTCCTAAATACTAGGATTCCTCACCTTAGTATCCATCACATGTGCCAAGAACACCTTGCAACCATGTCTCAAAAGCTTCCTCACCACCATGGCCAATACCAGACACGTCAGAAGGATCTTCCTATCTCCTTGGAAGATCCACGTCTCATTGCCATCTATGAACGTTTCCTACTTGGAACTACAATCCAAGACCACTCTGTACTTCTCTAAGGTATCCATTCCCAGGGTTACATCAAATCCATGCATGTCATGTGGTATGAGATCCACTCAAATGTTGTGTCCCGAAAAAGAGAGGACACAGGAAGGACACACCTCTTACAACACTATAGAACTAAAGAGTAGGGTTTTTAACAAAAAACTTTTCTTCTTACAACTAACAAGAAAAAGAAAACTGCTAAGCAATGCATGAGCGATAAAAGAGTATGTTGCATCTGGGTCAACTAAAATAGATACAAAGCAAGAAGAAGACAAATCAGAATGAAATAACTACATATGAGCTGTCACCACTTGCGGGTTGACCACCACTTTCGGGGGACTCATGGCATATAATCTATTTGTTTCCTATTGTCACCCCCGTCCTCTACTTCCCTAAGAAGACAATCCAACCTGCGATGCTTGGCCACATCCTCATCCTCCTACACCAATGTTTTGTTGTCTTTGTGAGCCCTACTGGATCTGCCTCGGTTGTTGGGTCACTTCATCACCTCTCATTGGACAATCTCACCTCAAATGTCCCACATTCCTACACTCGATGCAAGCCTAGTTCCCATATTGTGGCCTAGATGGGCCCCATCACCAATGCTAATGCAACACTCTAGGCTCCTACAGGTAGAAAACTACAGCCTCTTCCCTTACTTGATGACCACTACGACGGTGCACTGAACCTCTACGATGTTGGCAGAGCAAAAAACCTCAACTTCTTAAAGCCTCCTGACAACTACCCTTGAGACTGTACATACCTCTTCTTGGTGCTTGCCTCTCTCTTATCCTTCACATATCATTCTATTCTCTGAATAGACTCCACAAACACATCAAACCTCTCTCAATTCTCCAAATCCGTTGTCGGGGTAGACAAATCAGCATTCATCCCCTTCTCAAAATGATGAATCTGCTCATCCTCCGTGGTAGCCATGTGAGGACAAAACCTCAACAACTCCATAAACCTTGCCTCATACTCATTGATCGTCATGGATCCATGTCGAATCCTCTCAAATTGGATGATCTTCTCATCAAGGTACATCTGAGGAAAGTACTGACTAACAAGCTCACATTAGAACTCCTCCCAACCAATCAAAACACTTGGCCTCTTCTCCTCCTCTATGGCCCACCAATGGCCAACACTCCCCTTCAGAAGGTACACCACATGTTTCACCTTATCCACTTCAGGGATACTCAAGATCTTAAAGGCTTTCTCAAGCTTAGTAAGCCACAGATCTGCATCTGCTAGATCAGTCGTCCCAGCATACTCTACCACTCCAACACGACAAAGCTACTCAAAAGTCTTCCCACTACCTGAAGATTTGGTATGGGGAATCAGTGCCCTAGGCTGAGGTGCGAGCATCATGTATGCCATATGAGTCATAGTAGCCACAAACTGCCCAAAAAGAGATTGAAAGGTAGGATTTTCAACCATGGCTGGGTCAAACTGGGGGACTTCAGGCACTGGATCTTCTCATTCTTGGTTCCTTGCACCACCACCTAGTACATCAACACTACTCTCAGTAGTGTATTCTTCATGTTCTCCAGGCATCTTTAATCTTTATCTTCTTCTTCGTCTGCATAAGAAGAAGTCACTATAAGACAGACTGGAGGATACTAGAACAAACACAAACCCTAGTCCTAGGTCCTTGTAGACTCAGTGAACCTAAAGCTCTGATACCAACCTGAATGTCATAGCCTGCACCCACACAAAACAAGATTACTCAAAACAAAACCGCAGAAGAAGATTAAACAAACAAATTATTGGACAACACTAAAAATTAAAACCGTTTTCATAAAACTATCAAATAGAAAGAACCTTTACATATGAGCCCTTTCATGCCTCAAAGCACTTACTGTGTTAGGCATCAACCTGTTACTAGAGAACCTATTCCAGAACATATATACATATATCCATTACAACTATGTACAACAACAAACACAATCCAACCGCATGTCGATAGCATGTCCACAAAATGTCTACAAAACATCCCCAAGGACCCGAGTGTATAGGGACAACTCTAGGACTCTTAAGGACAAAAGACATCCAGCAACACTTCAAACCTTGTCAGCTATTGTCTTTGTTGCTGCTCCTCAACCTCTGTTGCATGATCTCTATTTCCTCATGCGCAACCACCTAAAAAAGATGTGGGAAACCCACATGGTGATATTCCAAATCTCAACGGGAGATATAACTCTCCACCAAATCTATTATTATCACAAATAAGCTAAATAGAGCAGCAGTAAAGCATAATTATAAGAAGCAAGTATTCATTATTAGACGTGATAAGTAAATACTGTTGAATTATGAAACATCTTAATTAGAAAAAGGAATATGAAGAACATGTATAATTCCTATCAACAATATTGTATAAGGATCAAGCAAGGCCTCATCTAATGTTTTTGTATTTGATCCTATACAAATATACTATACCGCTGATTATGTATTTTATTATGCCATGAGGTTTTGAGTCATACCATCCATGTTACACCCTGATCTCACAATTACCACCAATCATGAGATTAGGGCATAAATTGAGTATTTAATGTAAAACAAAGATCACCCTTAACTTTTTCTTTTCTTAATCACATAGAATTAAGCTAAAGGAAAATCTTATAACTTGGATAATGTTGAATTGTATTAACTGCGGAAGCAACCTACCATTTACCTTACTAGGAAGATAAAATAGAATTTCACGACATATTACATTTTTCATGCGGAATATAAAACCCAACAGATAACCTAATACTAAACTACATATTACATTACATTCACTCTCTACCACACCACATGCCCAAGGACAAAGGACTAAGAGACCTCTATTCTAACTATGAACTACCTTCTAAGAGCCTGGGTGATAAGATCCTTCAGCTTCCTCGTGCTGACACTGACCTAAAAAATATTTCAATAGGTTGGTGAGCTACTGGCTCAGTGAATAGAATTTCACCGAACCATCACAGATAACTCATTTATGTTTATTAAACTGAAATAAAATGTGGGAATTGCTACATTGAGAAGATATAACAATTACAATTAAATGCCACAGAAAATGTAAATATTACATTCAAAGAACAACTACTATGAATCTGTACCCGAATCTTTCTTAACCATTCTTACTTATACGAAACTCTTTAAACCTATTTGAACATATTTTATCTTATGCCCTGATCATATATAGTGTACTCTACATATGAAGACTCGTAGCGAACTACCATCTCACGGTACAAGACTTAGCTTAAAACCTGGGAAGCTAAGCCTAGAACTCAATCCATGTCTGCTTGACTCGAACAATCACATCTGACTAAGGCGGCTAAACATCTAGCCTTTAACTGGACCTCTCCTTCTAGGCTGAGTACACAGGAGGATGGTCTGAGACACTCTGTGGGCCTCATCTTGGTATGCTCTGTGGGTACCTCTGGGTTACCACCGGGATCTTCGGTTCATGTTGGGTAACCTGTCTTCTCTTAGGAGACTTCCTCAAGGGCTTCGTCTCCCCATACTCTCTGTGGGTGCGATCCAATCCCCATATACAAGTCACTTCCACGGTGGATCATTTCCTCCCTACAGTGCAGACATCCATACGGAATCTACGGTGTTCCGGGCACCTATGTCTATTATTTTATTATTCTTAGAAAGCACTTTCTTCATTGTACCTTTCTCTTACTTATACTTGACTCTGATATCTCTATGATACCGCGTCTATTTAATTGAAGTTTATAATACAACATGTACATCATTCTAAACTTGGCAGAGTAGTATATTTAAAATGTTGTAATTTACTAAGAAATCAACATACTGTAAATGCAGGCAGACTTAAGTTCTTAAAGAAAGTGAATAAATGTCAACTTGGCATATATACACTGAAATCATGCAATTGAGATTCTAATACACTGATAAAAGTTAATTGCTTAACATATGAGTAATCGTCATTAACTATAATTGGGAGCGTGCAACCAGATCTTTATTGAAAGATTGTAGGTTATCATCTATTTCTTTTAAATTGTGTAACTAATTAATT
The DNA here is from genome assembly GCA_963693085.1 of Alisma plantago-aquatica. Taxonomy (NCBI): domain Eukaryota; kingdom Viridiplantae; phylum Streptophyta; class Magnoliopsida; order Alismatales; family Alismataceae; genus Alisma; species Alisma plantago-aquatica. The sequence continues at coordinate 697,820,448 of OY856411.1, forward strand.
ACTAAAAATCGTGCAGCCTGGGTTTATACCCAAACCGTACTACTACTGTTAATCTAGGTCGTATGTTAATGTCTTAACCTCTAAACTAAGTAGTTTAGGATTTCATCAATCATATAGTTTCAATAATACAAATCATACAAATCTGTTAATAAACTAAACCGTACAACACGTGAAGAGGTGAAACGTGAAATAAAAGTTAGGTGACGCCAATACCGCATGACACCTGGGTAACCGCTGTTACCCACAAATAATACAGTTCTAACCAATAACACTTGTTTATTGGAGTTAAATCATGCTTGGTGGGTGAGATTCTACTCTCAGTGGTCTAGGATGACCGAATTCAACTGGAAACGCATCCAGAGTCCTATTTTCGAGCGTCAACAGGTCGTCTTCAACCTTGGAACTGCTCTGGAACAAACCTGTTTCATGCACAGGTTGGAGAGGAGCTACTTGGTTGGATGTCAATCGCTTCTAGAGCTGCAAATTTATGTTTGGACCTCAAGGAAAAGCTTGATGACGTTGCTTGGTACTTTGTTGCACCCTAGATGCCCTTTGTAACATCCCTGACCTGGGTTATGCTTCAATCCTAGATGTTTTGTTTAAGAAAGATAATCATCACTACTATAGAACACGCCTTTGGCGTCGGTTGTTTAACCCCTTTTAGCGACGGTTTTCAAGCGATGCCTATGTGGGCACCGCTAAAGGTCGAACTCTTCAGTGTCGGTTGTATAACCGATGGCTATATGATCTATAGGCATCAGTTATATATAGTTGGCCGACACATATAGGGTTCGCGCCACAAAAAAGGGCACCATCTAGGACACATTCTGTGTCGGTTATCAACTAAACCACCGACGCCATACTCCCAGACGACACGGCCGTGCTTCGCTGCACGGCCGTGTTTATTTCTATAGGCGTCGGTTTTATATGAATAAGCGACGCCATTTCCACCACGGTCGTGGTTTCCTGTACGGTCGGATTGTTTGTCACATTAGGCGGCGGTTTTAACCAATAACTGACGCGGTAGGTCTTTGATGACGGTGTTCGGTAAATAACTGACGCCTATGTTTTATTTTTATTTTCTTATCAGTTTGCAGGCCTGTTGTGGCTGGTCAGCAGGATGAGAACATGCAGTTCAGTTTTCTGAACTATAGGTTTACGACATCCATTGATATCAGCCTACAAACATGCAACAAACCTACAAAATCAACATATATGTTTTCAAATAAGTAGATACATTCAGACATCAATTCAATTCTCACATTCACACATGTAGAAACATTCAAATACATGTAGAAACATTCAGACATGTATAAGCATTCAGAAAGATTCATTTACAAAATATCATTCAACATCGCTATCAACATCCCAATTATATTTTACAATCGCCACTGCTTGTATGGCTTTTGCCGATTCTTCTCTTACTTCATTTAATACTTCCAGTGTATATGGAGCATGTACTTTTTTTAAGCGTTTACCTATAGTGTGGTCAGTTTTAAACACCTGCAAAGAGAATGATGTATATATAAGTAATAATATAAAAATAAGACTGATATATTTCATACTAACTAATGAGACTATATATAATACCTCATGTATGGTATTGATGTCCAATGCGGCATGTTTGATAATCATCTGCATAAATCACATCACATAGTATGCGCATGCCCAGCCGTTGTCTTGTGTAGCGCACTATAAATTGAAACATACAAAAATATTAAAAACTACAACTAAGCACAGTTCACATCAATAATATATACATTGGAGTCGGGAACTTACTTTTACGTTCTCCCAAATTGTTGGCTGGTTATTTCTCCTTGGGACCGTTCCTCCAGCCTTTTTGAACTCATCTAAACCCCTACATGTTAATGTAACACAGTACATTGCATAATTAAATAGTAATAATAGATGTTAACGAATATAAAAATGAAATATTTCTCACCAGAATAATGGCATTCTCATTACGTGTCCAATTTTAGTATTCAATGTACTCCCCGCAAGATCTAGAAAATAAACAGTGAACGTCCCGGGGACAATAACTAGTAACTCCCAATGCCTACCGCTAGAGGTAAAAAAGTTAAAAATTAATAACTCAAAATCCACAATAAAAATGTAATTTTCTTAAGTCCAAATTATAAATAAAGTAAGCTTACCTGACATTGAATGGAGCTATTATTATCGTCTTCTTTTGCTGACTGAAAATTGTAAAAGCATCTATACAGTATTGTTGAACACTATCAGGGTCTTTAGCTACCATACTAATCAATGATGGAATCAAAAATCCCACATGATCAAATGCAAATTGTTTACATTGATCTTCAACTAAGTAGCTGCAAAACATGTATTATGTATGCATTAATATATAAGAAACCAGATCACCAGATCTTACACAAGGTATATGGATGTATAAACAAGATCTCACCTTATCCATGTCTCTATCATTGATGTATTCAGCCAATCATACATAAACAACTCAATAATATCTTGTATAAATAAAAAGCTTTTGTATGATTGACCTGCATAATTCATTTCTAAATAAACAATTATAGGGTAATGTATATTATGTGCCCATAGCCAACATGCCATTCCCCTACAAGCAGGACCTAACGGGTATTTTAGGTCAGTTGAAACCCAACTTGGTAATGTAGGAAGTGGAGGTGGAGGCCCAGGTGCTCCGGGTGTCTTCTTTTTAACCTGTATATATAATTTCAGATCAATTGACCTCATATATACACATTAACAATCTAAAGTAATGTAAATTTATCTTACAATTTCAGTAGTGTAGATGACATCTGCTTTGGGCCACAATATCACCCCGCCTTCTGCCTCAGCAAGTGTATCAACATCTGAGTGGGGATATGGCAATGTAGCTTCCCTCCAATCGGGTAATACACATATCAGGCTCACACGAACGTATCCCTGTGGCATTGGAGTCTCGTGAAACGTTGCCCCATGAAGGGACGGGTAAGCCTGCGCCTCTGCAACAACATAGTCTTGCATTTTTATGTGGCATGACTTCAATGCCTACAAATTTACATAAAGAATATTATACATATATACATATCATCTTGAAAAGACTATCTACAATGTCATAAACAATACTTACAATAGATGTGTTAGGCGGTGGTGGGTCTACAGGATTACTCTCAGTCTGTACATCAGGAGAAGAGTAGGTCGCCATAGGCTGATTGGAAGCATGAGATGCCTACCACCGCACTATTTCTTCCTTGACCTTCTCAGCAACTATATCATTGACCTTCTTAGCAAATATATCCTCGACTCTCTTATTCTCCTATACATGGATAAAAGAAACATTAGCTTCTTATTATTGAATTTCCTTTTGCAGTAACATTCTAAAAAATGAATAGGTTATCTCTTCTTGTGAAAGTCCCGCTCTAGGTTTGCGCTGGGTTGGCCCAAAGAATGCTTTGATGCCCACACCAGCGCCTGCACCCCTAACACGTCCAGGATGCTCTTGGTTACCCAGAGAAACTGTCAATTCATCCCTTGTGCCCTGAGGGATGAACATGCCTTGTTTCCTCTGCTCGTGCAGCTCTTGCTAATCACCATCAATAGAAATTGGTAAGTTAACCCCACAAATAATCAATATTCAAACGATTGCTCTAAGAGTTGTATTTTACCATTTTTGCAGCCACCTCAGCAGTTGTGGGCTTCCTTATTTCTCCCTTATTATTTTGCCTCCCAGCTATCCAAACATCATGGCGAGGTAGAGGTGTGCTACTTATAGTAGAGGACTCCTGAGTAGCAGCAGACTTCGCCTGTAGTCTTTGGCGAACGCTTGCATAGCCCTTTGGACCCATAGTGTGACCATGCACATTCAGTGCACGCCTTGCTTTTTGCGCCTCACTGAGGGCCTAGTTAGTATGCACATTAATGATTTGGTTAGTAGCACTAAATGTTAATCTTGAATAGGTGAATCCAACGTATATTAATTAAATTGGGAGTGACGCCTAATTCCTTGAATTCTTCAGATTCTCTTGAAGCAACAAAATTGTCCCAATCTTCTTTGTCCAAAAAGTTCCACTGTTCAAGGGCTGACTTCTTCTTCTTATCACCATCTTTTATGTATTCTCTATTGAGATTTTTCCTATAGTTCCTAAGCATCTTTCCAGCACATTGCATCACGCTATTACGATGCAGCTTCTCATCCAATGCAAACATATTCTGTAAAATAGAATTGTTATTAACTAGTATCCAAAAATAGAATTGCAAATAATAGAATTTGTAATCTACAAAATAGAATTGCAAATAATAATAACTCACACATAAATCCTTCCATATCAAGTCTTTCTTCGCCTGAGGAACTTTATACCAATTATCATACTTAACACCACAATGGCTTCGAGTGACAACCCCAAGATAGTTTACAAAATTATTGCGGTTCACTCCAATTGCATTTCCTCCATTATCAAACTCCACAACCAATTTAGATCCACTGCCACTTAGCGCTATTAACTTGTTCAACAGAGTGATGCCCCTTTTCTTGTGAACTTTTTGGTGATGTGCATCAAGTTCTTGCAGTGCTTCAGTGGGTACATGTGCATCATCAACCTAAAATTTGACAAAAATAAACACGGAATTAGCCCAATATAGAAATATGGGATATATGACATAACTAGAAGATAATGAATTTTATAGAAATACAAGATATGTTTTTAGAACTTACATTGGTATCCTCTCCATGCTCATCATGGACAACATGCTCATCATGGACTTCATGCTCATCATGGACATCATGCTCATCGTGGTCAGCCATCTGAAAATGTCATTAAAAGGGCAAACATTTAGCATTTGTATTAACTAGAAGATAATGAAACATCAAATCTGAAAATGATATTGATATTAAAAAAGCAAACATTTAGCTTCAATAAAAAAATATAAACATACATGCCTCTAAAATTGTGATCTTTTATCAATGTATAGGAGAATAATATTGTTCATTCTAATTTATACTCCATACAAACAATATATAATTTAGTGATTGTTCATTCTAATTTATACCAATGTACAAGTAATATAAAGAACAATGATTGTTCACTTTCTAGGCCAACAAACACATGTGATGTCATTATGATATATAATAAATATGTACCATCTATCCCATCCTTGAACACCTAATCTCACTGGTAAGTGTATAATGTGTATTGGGTTTTCGAGAAAATTTCGGCAGCATTTCCCCGATGTTCTCTAAGTACATATGTACTTAGAGAACAAACGGGGAAATGCTGCTGAAAATTTCTCGAAAACCCAATACACATTATACACTTACATCCTAAGTGAGATTAGGTGTTCAAGAACAGTCCCAAACCGGGGACTATCCAAGATTTACTCCTAATGAGTAAATCTTGGACGGGTTTCTAGGCCAACAAACACAATAATAGATATGTACATGTTAGGGTTTCATCACAATTGATGTTAGGGTTTCATCAATGTTAGGGTTTAATCAAATCAAATTAGGATGCTAGAATGGACAAGATTAAATCTTATTTCAACATGCATCAAAATTTATTGAATTAGGTCAAGCATTAGGATTAGAAGCAAAAATATATGCAAGCAAAAGATTTGTTCGTATACTAGAATTTACATAAAGCATTGCATATAGATTTGTTCATATCCTTACCAACAGCAAACACGACCGTGGCTGTGTTGGCCTACCACGGTCGTGCTGCCCAACACGGCCGTAGTAGGCCAACACAGCCACGGTCGTGTTTGTTGTAGGTAAGGAGCTAGGGAGAAGGAAGAACAGAGGCTACAACTACTACCTGGAGGCTACGACGGGCAGCAGGCAGGTAGGCAACACGGCAGGGAGGACGACAGTGAGCACAGAGCAGGCAGCGGCGATGACAAGGAGGACAGCGGTGACGGAAAGGAGGACGGTGGGCGGCGGCAAGGAGGACGGTGGGCGGCGGCAAAGAGGACGGTGGAGGCGACGTAGAGCAGCAGCAACAGCGTCCGGCGTCGACGGCGAGCAAACAACAGGCAACGTCAGCGACGAGCGATAGCAGCAGGTGGCGAGCAGCAGTGGGCGGGTGGGTGGCAACGCAGCAAGAGCAGAGGGGAACAGTTACTTTGCGATGAAATAGAAGAAAGGGAAACAATTTCCGTTCGTGGGTTTATTAAGTTGGTAAATGGCGTCGGTTATCTAAAACAAATGACACCTAAACTCTTCGACGTCGATTGTTCTTTAACAACCGACGCCCAATTAGACAAATTTTGCCCTAAACAATTTGGCGGGAACCATTATTGGCGTTGGTTATCCAAGGATAATTGAAACCTAAGTTGGAACTTCTCGCACAAGTTTTCATCTTATATAGGCGTCGGTTATATGATAAAAAACCGATGTTGTATGTGACACTTTGGGGCCAATTTTTTTTCACTCGAAAATTGGATTTCACAGGTGATATTAGGTGTCGGTTTCCTTTTACCAAGTTGACGCTGAATACGAAGCAGTACCCATGTTTTGACTATAGACATCGGTTTACCTGCATCACCGATGTTGAATGTTATAGGCGTCAGATTTCCTAAATAACTGACGCCCAGAAAAGTGACATTGAATGTTGTTTCTGTACTAGTGCATATGCTTGCTCTTATCTTTTGAAAAGTAATTAAGGCTCAAGAGGAACTTATGTTTCAATTTTTGTCCTTTTTTAATAATGTTGAAACAATGTTTTGCTTGTCTTGGACTAAAGTGCAAATTACCCAAGTTGAAGGGTTAACTTGCAAATGTTACATGATAAAATGTCCCTCAAGTGTTGAAGTATCATAAGAATGAAAATGATGCAGAGGTATGGCTTGTGGTAGCCTGAGCACCAAGAAAGATCTTGTTGAGCAATGTTTGTGCATTAAAACCAAGTTTTGGTGTAATGTGCAATCTACCCAAAACCTAGGGTTCAATATGCAAAATACCACTTATATATAGTCTCTAATGTTTCTTGGTATCAATTAGAGATAATAAAATTAGAGGGGCGTCTCATTTGAATCTCTTTGGAGGACAGAGAATCTTGATATTAAAATAATCAAGATTTAAGCATAATTGAAACCCTAATTCAATTTAATGCAAAAATAGATGCATTAATAGAAGTGCCCTTCAACCAAAAATGAGTTGGATGAATTTGTGTAAGTGTGAACGTCCTTGTGCCTTGCAAAGGCCACGAAATATCTAAAGTGAGTGGAGAGCCCACTCACATTAGTAAAAGGGAAAGTAACATCCACTCAATTTTGGATATTATTATTATAATGGTTAAGGTGCTTAATTTGCTTTCTTTTAATTCAAGGATAATGAAGAAGAAATACAAGGTGGGGGAGATGGATTCGTATGCAAGGGATGGAGGGGAGTATGTGACACCAATTTTGGGAGCTAAAGGATTATTATATCACTTTCTCTCTCATTGAAATTCCCTTATAAACATCTCATTTCCAACTCAAATGAAAGGCTTTTTCGACCCTCCTTTCTTTCCTTGCTTTGGTTGAACACAAAGGGGCTTAGGAGCAATAGGAGGACGTGCCCCAACCTGTAGGTAATCTCCATAGTCATCTTCAACCTTGATTTCATGGTGGAAATCGAAATTCAATGTTGAATTTCTTCCTTTCTTCATTCAATCTTCAACTCTAGCCAATCCTTTCACTCAAAGACTTGAGAACGATCCTTGGAAGGTTGAGAGAGCTTCATTCACCATTAAAGACGTGAATCTTGAAGCTTGGATTCAACTTTGAAGGCGGGTTATATAACTTGAAACCTTTAATGTTATTATTGATTTCATTTCTTCATCAAATGTTGATTCTTTCTTCATTCTCGAAATTCAATTTGATTAGTTGTTGAAATTACCATAAGAATTATAGAAAATTTCAAAGGTCTGGAGCTTGAATATGATGACGTAATCTTAAGCACACACCTCAAAAAAGTACACGAGCAAACAGTTTCAACATTGGAACCAATCGGTTTCAAGATCGATTGAAACCAAACGGTCTCAAGACCGTTTGGGAGTAAACAGTCTCAAGAGCATTTGAGATCAAATGGTCTCAAACCATTTGAAGGATCAATGCTGATGAGAATGGATGATGATCCAATGATACCAATTTATTTGATTTTAAAAGGTTCCATGTATATATGATCCACTAATTTTAAACCCTAATCGGTTGAATTGATTGAAGCCTTAATCGATGAAATTGATCAAGACCGAATGGGTAAAACCAATCAAGATCAAATGGGTAATGTTGATCAAGATCAAATGGGTAAAGTTGATCAAGATCGAATGGGTAATTTGATCTTTAAAACCATTTGGTCATGTTGACCGTTTGGGAGAGTTGACCGAATGGAGGTCAAGCACCTCAAGACCGTATGGAGGTCAAGTATCTCAAGACCGTTTGAGATCAAACGGTCACAAACTGTTTGGAGATCCAATCAGTTTCACGGGTGAATTGTTCAATCAGTTTCAAGGTGGTTCTATTCAAATGGTTTCAAGGTACAAATGCTCAAACAGTTTCATGGGTTGAAGGTACCAAACAGTTTCAAACCGTTTAAGACCAAACAGTCTCAGACCTAGATTGCCCAAATGGTTTCAACACCATTTGGAAGGAAAATGGTTTCAAAACCGTTTGAAGGTTAAAAAGGGGCAAAACCGTTTAGAGGTTCAAGGTACCCCAAAACCATTTGGAGACTCAAGGTTATAAAATATCAATTGATTCTATGGTTGATAATGATGATTATCAAAGATAAGTACAATGGTTGAAACCCTAAGGTACTTAGGTGATTAGTACATCTAAAGTGGTTAACCTTTCATGCTTATGGAAGCAATATGTTCATACACTATGCTAACCCTTCATTCAAGTTAACCTAATCTAATCATGTTTGGATTAATTAATATCCTACAAAGGATGAGAGAGAGAGAGGGAGTCCATACATGTATGATAAACATGTAATGGTTAAACCTCAACACTCTCAACATGAATAAAATAGGCAATTAGGGTATGATTATTGATAAAGAGATCATGAAACACTAATTGAGAAGGTTGAGGAATCCTAACCCTAATCTAGGTTATTGATGTAACCCTAATCTAGGGTAATCATGTAACCCTAATCTAGGGTATTGATGTAACCCTAATCAAAGGTAATGATGTAACCCTAATCTAGGGTAATGCTATGTAATACTATATGAAACCCTAATTCCGGGTAAAGTTGCATAAAACCCTAATTTGGGGAAAAGTTATAAGTGAAACCCTAATTAAGAATGATGTCATGTGAAACCCTAATATAGTAATATGATAAGAGATTCTAATCCCTATGATGTTATATGAAATCCTACCCTAATATAGGGTGAAGATATGTAAAACCCTAATTTTGGGTTATAGTGCATGAAACCCTAATCTTGGGAAATATGATGATAAACCATAATCCTAATCTTGAGCCATGGGTTGAGAAACCCTATGTGGAACCCTGATATAAGATGATATTATGTGAAATCCTAATACAGGGTGATGCTATGTGAAACCCTGATATAGATGATGTTATGTGGAATTCTAATACATGGTGATGTCATGTGAAACCCGAATATAGGGGGATGTTATGTAAACCCTAATTGATAAAGATGGGAAACCCTATCCCTAATAATGGAATAGTGATTAATATATTGATAAGTGAAACACCTAAGGTGGTTGTTAATGGATGACCTTACATCAATAATGTCTTAACTCGAGATGAGTCCATATCATTGACAATGGTTGCATATTTCAAATAAATGACTTGTGACCAAGACATTACATGATAAATGTGATGAACTGATGTATAAAGTATTAGGATGGGGAACACCCTAATATAAGATAAGTTGAGGATCTTAAGTAAGATAAAGGAGATGAGGTAAGTGATACATCAAGACATGACAGACATCACTTCCAACACCTCAAGATTTATACAGCTTGATGTATTCTAAATCCAATATACTTGGATGAGTAACACATGAAGTTTGTCATGTCAATTGTTACATTAAGATGTAATGCACTTTGATAAGTGTAGGCTAATATACCTTATGAAAAGGTTAAGCCAAATTAATAAAGTATGATGTAATCATATTCTGGTAAAGTTGAGAGAAGAACTCACATCTTGTGTTAATGATTCATTTAATGATAAGTGATGAGAATAGATAAGCATGATTGAATACTTATGTTATCAATGATGGCTCCTAGTTGTGTGGAGCAATGAATTAGGGCTTGACCATTAATCATATGATCTTGAGAACCTAAATGGTTAATAAGGTAAAACCCTAACCCTAATGAAGAGTGATGATATGTAAGAGAAATCCTAACCCTAAATAAGGGAATAGTGATGCTACTCTTACATTGCCTAGTGCTGATATATAATTGACATAACTGTTATCATGTAATGATCATGTAAGTAATCATGAGATGATGAGCATAGCCAGGTATGAGCTATGATGTGTTAATTATTGGAATGATTTATGGGCCTTGTGAGCCGTTATATGCTTTTTTGCCTAATAAGAGGCAACAAGAGACTAAATGGGCTTTGAGAGCCATGTGAGATGCTTGTGTAGCAAGTATCATGTTTACCTTGGTCAGATGACCTGAAAGGTATTAGTTACCTGATAAGTGGTAAAAAGTGTTCTTGATGAATTGAGGTGTGAATACCCATATTCCATAATCATGATGATGAGATGTTAAGGGATGAGAATGCTCATGATGTGACAAGGGAATAAGATCCCAATGTTTTTATAAAGTTTTGAAAAGTACTTGATAGATGAATTATACTTTTCTTTATATCATTTGTCATAATAATGTTTGAGAACTTGACTGATGCTAAAAGAATACAGTAATGTACTTAATTAATCAAGTGAAATCTCATCATGTAGTGCCCTGGCCATATAACCATCAGTGTCAGAATTTGCTGGATGGTGAAACGGGTTGCTCCGCGGCATAACCCGAAATGCATATTTTTGAATATGCGGGGGTGATGGGTGAAAATATCCTTCCTCCCTAATGGAGGAATTGATGCGAGATAAACATTAAATCTCTCAATCCTTCATTATATATGTCGGGGTGGATGTATCACTAATCCCTCGATAAAGGGATGGATCTATCAAAAATCTCCTGATAATATTAATGCCAAATCGATGTGAGATAAACATGAAATCTCTAGATTGCGAAGAGTGTACAGCCACCACTGTAACTCTATAGTGAAGATACTAGTATACCTTGGAAAAGTATTAGCAGAGACACAATATGTCCTATATTTAATCTCATACTGACCGAGATAAGAGAGGTCATGGTAGCCAGCTCTACCATTAACCTTGTATGGCACCGATTTCAACTTCGCAATGGTCAGTTGGAGTATGAGCGGTATACCTCATCTCTTCAGGGCATAAGTGTGATTGTAAAATGTAATCAACCGTATAGCATGTTTGCTTAAGGATTGAATACGAAAATCATTGGATGATGTTATATTTCTTTATGCATCTTTAGTTAATAAATGATATACTTATGATTCTTTGCATTCCTTGCAAAGTAGATAGATGATGTATAAGTCTACCGTGGGTAGATGCAATGTTATCTTTAAGAAAAGAGGTTATCCTATTATGTTCATACAATGATTAATACTGTTGTTAATATTAAAGAATCCCTACTCAGTTTATTACTGTTTATCTGTAATAATAATGTTTCTGGCGGAGAGTTATATCTCTCGCTGGGATAATGTTCAATTGTCTCACCCCCGTGGGATCCAACTTTTTAGGTAAACGCAGAAGAAGAGGAAGAAACCTAATAGCAGGGAGAGAGCAGCAACAACAACAGAGACAGTTGTTAAACTCTAGGTGGAGACTCTGGATGTCATGTTTTGTATAGAAAGTCCTATGTTCCATCTCTGTACTCTCAGGTCCTTGGAGTCAGTAGATAGTGCTTTTATCATCGATCTGAGATTTTGGCTTGAACGCCTCGATGTTTTATGTTGCTTATGTATAGTTTGCCAAAGCAACTGTTGTATGTAATCCTCGAGAAGAGATGGTACATGGTATGTACTTATGAACCAGAATGTATATGTAATCCTTTGGTTCCTGTTATAAGAGTTTTATAGAATTGGATCTCTTTGCAAAAAGGTTAAATTTTTTTAGTGATTTTTAGTAATGCACTGCTAATGATCACTTCAACTTAGTTAATAATGGTTTGTTCGAACGGTGCATCACAATTTAGTGGTATCAGAGCTCTAGGTTCGATGAGTCTACAAAGACATAGGACTAAGGTTGTTGAGTCTGTTCTAGTGTCTTCCAGTTTATCTGATGGTGTCTTCTACTCATATAGGAGAAGAAGAACTTAAAGATGTCTGGATCACATGAAGAACGTGCTACTGGGAGTAGTAATGTTGCACCGATAGAAGGTGCAAGGGATCAGGCGAGAGAAGAACGACTGCTTGAGAACCCCCAAGATGATCCAACTATGATAAGGAATCCTTCTTTAAATATCACTGTTGGGAAGGTTAGGATTGAAATAATGTGTATAGTGGACCATGTATTAGCAATACAACCTAGATTACCAGCCCCCAATGATGAAGTTTTGGACTCCAATAGGATTCTTGCTCAACATTAGCATGTTGGAGAAATGAATATTGATGAAAGGAATAGGTTACATCCTGAAACCAGGATTTTCCATAGGTGTAGGCAGCTTGGACATATCAGGAAAGACTGTCCAGAGAAGTATAATGATAAAAGAATTAAGAAAAGGCCTATCCAAACTCGGGATCAGAGGCCTAGTAGTTCCAAAAAGGGGAAGTTTTTAGTATCGATACAACCAAGGTCTAGTGCACTAGGGAAAGGGCTACCCGGAAAGGGTAAGGGACCTTTTAGACCATATCAAGAGAATAGAACTTGTCACCTATGTAGATAGGTAGGACATCTAGAAAGGAATTGTCCAGCTAAAAACACAATGGTAACCCGACCATCGAGGTAGAGACATCAAGGTCATCAGAGGAAATAGTTTTCTAATGGTACTCGAGGACGTGGGAAGACGTCTCAGGCAGGATCAACTCATTGAATAACAAAGCACAAAGTCAACATCAGGCAATGGTAAGATTCCATGAAAAGAATCAGCCTGAGGCAGTAAACAAACTGCAAGGTGAGACATGTCCGATGAAACAAGTTTTATTCTAATAAATTATTTCATGATTTCATTAGATTAAATGTAAGAAAGTAATTGTTTTTTAGCTTCCTTTAACTAGTCATATGAGGACACAAGTAAGATGAGGACTTATATTTTACTCAATATTCCTTTAAATGTTTTATAATTTCTCCTATCTGTGTGAAAAAGGATGAGACATAGAAGTGATGCCTGAAGAAAATCTAGGAATGTTAAATCTTGTGTTTATGATGATATGAAAAGTAAGGAATATGATAGTAAATAAAGTGCATACTACCTAATATCAGTACTTGTATACCCTGGCCATGTATATAATTATTCAAGATAAGGCAAGTATGGAACTCTTAGATTGTTATCTTTCTAATTACTCTGATCAAGTAGTCATTCTGAAACAATCTAGTGAGCATAAAGAAACTAGAAATATGGCATGGGTATTTTTTTATCACATCCTTAGTACAGTAAAAAGGTCATCTGTGTGTATGAGGAAATAAAAGTATAATCCTCATGATAAAGAAAACTAGACAAGGGAGATGATCCCTGTCTGATAAAGTCTGTGTGAATATTAAAGATCTTTTCCCATGATGTGGAAATGGGAAATGTGATAAAATCACAAAATGTTCATAAATATGTTAGACAATAACAAAGGAATGAGTAATGATATGTAATCATCCTTATAATTTCTTTGCAAATGGCAAGGGACCTAAGATGAAACAAGAGTAAATGATTAATGAACAATTGAAATTTCATGCTATAATTAGAGGAGATGATAATCTTTTCTCTTTGATAAACAACCCTGGGTGATGATGGGGTGATAAGAGAAACATGTTTCTTTGTGTTCCCTCCTTTTAGGGGCATAGCAATCAAGTGAATATTGTGACACTTGATGTGCATGTATTAGAAATAATCCAATTATGGATACTTAGAAAAGTATCAGTTCATCTTGGACTTTTGATCCAAGATAAAGATATGTGTAACAAATAATGTTCCAAAGATGAAAGAAAGATCCTTTTATATGCGTGGCTCTTGTAATAACAATAGAGAAATGGAAATGATGATGATGTGATGTGTTTTTGACACATGTGATGGATAACAAATTAAGGAATTCTGGTATCTAAGAAATATCAGGTGGTATGTGAAAGTAAAAGTATAACTTCTAATTAGACCATATATGTTGGTTACCTGGAATGGCCAACAGTGAAATCAGTATAATTACATAAAATAGTATGGACATCACACGTTAGGGGTTTATGCTCTGCATAAACATAACATCATTAAGGATGTATTAATTGAAAGAATAATTGTAAAATCATTATGGGAAAAGCTTATCAAGTTAAAAATAATTCTAAAGATACCTCTAAGATAAGTTCTTAACTGGTAAGTAACCTCCCCTTATGACAAAAGTATGTACAACTAATAAGATAGTTGGTACAAGCAGTAAGAGAGTTTAGTGTTGTGTCAACAGATTGGATGGCACAACAGATGTATGATAATACTTGTAGTCACAAGTGGGTGACAAAATGTAACTCTGGTCTTTTCTTGGAAGAGAAATGCTTAACTAAATGAGGAGTATGGGAGACTCCCCAGAATCAAGAATCATGTTACATAAAGTTATAAGTTGAAAAAGGTGATAAATCAGTGAGGTTTGACACCTGAATAGAATGAGGTATGTATAATGTATCTCTGAGAAGAAAAATGTTATCTGACACAAAGTTGATTCTACAGTCAATAATGAAAAGAAATAGTAGAGTATGTGTCCTGTGTGACAAGTTCTATGATAACCATGTATGGAAGGACTTTGTGTTGATCAAAGTCCTATGGAATCTCCATGACATTAAGATGTTATGTGGAGACTTGATGATATAAGTGAATGAATAATATTTGTCCCTCTTTTACCTGGGATTTCTGGGACGAAATCCTTGTTAGGGGTTTTTATTTTGTAACATCCCTGACCTGGGTTATGCTTTAATCCTAAATGTTTTGTTAAAGAAAGATAATAATATGCTTGCTCTTATATTTTGAAAAGTAATTAAGGCTCAAGAGGAACTTATGTTTCAATTTTAGTCCTTTTTGAATAATGTTGAAACCATGTTTTGCTTGTTTTGGAGTAAAGTGCAAATTACCCAAGTTGAAGGGTTAACTTGCAAATGTTACATGATAAAATGTTCCTCAAGTGTTGAAGCATCATAATAATGAAAATGATGCAGAGGTATGGCTTGTGGTAGCCTGAGCACCAAGAAAGAGCTTGTTGAGCAATGTTTGTGCATTAAAATCTAGTTTTGGTGTAATGTGCAATCTACCCAAAACCTAGGGTTCAATATGCAAAATACCACTTCTAGAGAGTCCCTAATATTTCTTGGTATCAATTAGAGACAAGAAAATCAGAGGGGCATCTCATTTGAATCTCTTTAGAGGAGAGAGAATCTTGCTATTAAAATAATCAAGATTTAAGCATAATTGAAATCTTAATTCAATTTAATGCAAACATAAATACATTAATGGAAGTGCCCTTCAAACAAAAATGACATGGATGAATTTGTATAAGTGTGAATGTCCTTGTGTCTTGAAAAGGACACGAAATATCTAAAGTGAGTGGAGATCCCACTCACATTAGTAAAAGGGAAAGTAATATCCACTCAATTTTGGATATTATTATTATAATGGGTAAGGTGCTTAATTTGCTTTGTTTTAATTCATGGATAATGAAGAAGAATTACAAGGTGGGGGAGATGGATTCGTATGAAAGGGATGGAGGGGAGTATGTGGCACCAATTTTGGGAGCTAAAGGATTATTATATCACTTTCTCTCTCATTGAAATTCCCTTATAAACATCTCATTTCCAACACAAATGAAAGGCTTTTTCAACCCTTCTTTCTTTGCTTTGGTTGAACACAAAGGAGCTTAGGAGCAACAGGAGGACGTGCCCCAACCTGTAGGTAAGCTCCATAGTCATCTTCAACCTTGATTTCATGGTGGAAATCGAAATTCAATGTTGAATTTCTTCCATTATTCATTCAATCTTCAACTCTAGCCAATCCTTTCACTCAAAGACTTGAGAACGAGCCTTGGGAGGTTGAGAGAGCTTCATTCACCATTAAAGATGTGAAGATTGAAGCTTGGATTCAAATTTGAAGGCGGGTTATATAACTTGAAACCTTGAATGTTATTATTGATTTCATTTCTTCATCATATGTTGATTCTTTCTTCATTCTCAAAATTCCATTTGATTAGACTGTGGCCATTCTGCCGGCTGGACCCAACAGTGTGATTGTGGTAGAGGTGCAAATTGAGGGTGCTGTTGGGGATGATGTGGCCGATGGAGCTAGGCGGCTAGACCCAGAACCTGAACCAGAGCTTGTACCAGAGATGGAGGCCACTCAACGAGTTGAAGGTTGTACCCCTGTGATGGTGGCCAGATAGCGAGCTAGCAGCGGAGCCCGAGGGGAGGACATGATTCCCGTGAATAATCCATTCGATGTTCTGGATGATCTGGGTGTGGAGGAGGCCGAATTGCTGAGAATGACCAGGAGCTCCGCAGCGAATAGGGGAAAGGGAGGAACATCCCGTGGCCGAAGGGGCCGGGGGGTCAAGTAACCTGTTAATCATGTGCACCCTCTCCTGGAATGTGTGTGGTGCTTCTCACCCCTGGAAGCAAGTGCGCCTGAGGAGGGTTATCGAAGAGAATGTTGCTTTGTTGGTAGTGTGCGTAGATACCCGTATAGGGGGGGTGTGGAGGACAGAGTGATGAACCTTTTTCCACAAGGCTGGGAGTCGGTGTCCAACCTTGAGCAGGTGGAAGGTGGAAGAATTGCAGTGGGTTGGAATCTTGTTGTGTGGGATGTGCAGGTCATCGGTGCTATGGACCAGACGATCATGACTAGCTGCATCAACCAAGGTGGTTTCCACTTTGTCCTCTTTCCGGTGTATGGACACGGAGTTGAGGGGCCCAGGAGAAGGTTGTGGGAGGTCCTTGCCAAGACAAACCAGGAGGCGTTACCTCAGTTGGTCATCGAAGATTTCAATCATATAAGGAAGGGGAGTGAGAAGAGAGGAGGGAATCCTGTGCGTGACTATGTGATGGCCAGGTTCAATGAGGCCATTGACGCAGCTAACTTAATGGAGTTGAATATGGCAGGGAATGAGATCACCTGGCACAACCGACAAGCTAGACAGATTGTTAGTAACCTAGACAGGGGCTTGGTGAATGAGGTGTGGCTCCGCATCTTCCCAGAGATGGTTATTGAGCTAGGTAACCACCCCAACAATGATCACTCATGGATGAAGATTGATCTCACACACACTAAGAGGAGAGCTAAGCCTTTTAGGTTCCTGAACCACTGGCTCCAGTGGCCAGCGTGTGAATAGGTTGTCAAGAAGGCGTGGGGTAACCCGGTTGATGGTAACCCACTGTTCGTGGTAGCCCAAAAATTGAAGAACACAAAGAGTGCGCTTAAGGATTGGGCTAAGGAGCAAGTTAATCTCAAAAACCTTCTGGCTATAGCGCGGGAAGGATACAAGGCAGCATCTGAATAGCTCAGGACCACACCGCTGGATAGTGAGAGCATGTCTAGAAAAGAGGAAACTAGAAAGAGGCTGGAACAATTGGAGAAAGTGGAGGAAAACATGATGTGGCAGAGGAGCCGTTTGAGATGGATTAATGATGCGGACCGGAATACGAAAATCTACCATGCGGCGGTGTGCAAGCACGACATGAGAGATGTGGTTCATGCTATCATCAGGGAGGAAGACACCATTGTGAAGGGGGCTGAGGAGGTTGCTGTGGAGGTGATCAGCTTCTACAACAACTTGTACAATCACAACAGGAGGTGCAGAACGGACATTCAACTCCCTGGGAGGAGGGTGACCTGCCAAATGAATGAGAAACTATGCCAGCAGGCTTCAGATGAGGAGATCAAGGAAGCGGCGTTCAATATAGGGGCATCCAAGGCTCCTGGTCCTGATGATATGAATGGGAAGTTCTTCCATAGCATGTGGCATGTTGTGGGTAGAGACATCTGTGTTGCAGTTCGGTGGTTCCTGGGGGGAATCAATGCTATGAAGCCTTAATCATGCCTTCATCAAGCTGATACCTAAGATGATCCTGGTCAGTAGTCTCAATGACTTAAGGCCAATTGCATGCTGCTCTGTTATGTACAAAATCATCGCCAAGTTGCTGGCTAGACACCTGAGAATGATCTTACTGGATATCATAGGTACCAACCAGTTTGCGTTCGTGGAGGGCAGGAACATCAATGATGCTTCTCTTCTTGCTGCGGAGTTCTTGATTGGCTTTAATGAGAAGAACCAGGCCAAGAAGTTGTGTACCAAGCTGGACCTCAGAAAGGCTTATGATAACATCATTTGGGGGGCCATGTGGAACATCATGGCTGCCATGGGTTTCGACTCGACTTGGATCGATACTCTGAAAAGGTGTGTGGAAACAACGTCCTTCTCCGTGTTGATCAACGGCCTGTCGTATGGCTTGTTCAAAGCCTCCAATGGCCTCAGGCAGGGAGACCCTCTCTCCCCTTTGTTATTCATGATTGTGATGGAAAGTCTTACCGAAATGGTGAGGAAGGAGGAGACGGAGGGTGGTCTCAAGCCTTTCAACGTGGAAGGGGTCCAAGCCTATAGCCATCTTATCTTCGCCGATGATGTGCTTTTCTTCCTCTAGGGTAAGGTGAGTATCCTACGATGCTTGAGAAGGATGATGAAGAGGTTTGGTCAACGGACGGGCCTCTTCATGAGCGACATCATGTCACGTGCCTACTTCTCCAGATCTTGTGACAGGAAGGGTAGGATGAAGACCGCCATTGGTATACAAAAGGGATCACTGCCACTCGTTATCTAGATATCCCCATCACAGGCAGAAGAGAGAGAGGAGTCTATTATGTGGCATGTGTCGATAGCGCCAGGGAAGCAATCACCAAGTGGACTGGCCTCAACCTATCCATGGATGGTAGAGCTGTGCTGATCAGATCGGTGATGATCGCCAAGGTTTGTTTCTGGTGCGGACAAGCAGAAATTCCAAGTTTTGTTCTTTTGAAGATCAGAGGGGTGATGGGGGGCTTCATGTGGGTAGGAAGGGCTCATGCGGTGGCGTGGGATACCCTGGCTAGTCCGTATGAAGAGGGAGGCTTGAACATTGCGGACCCTGGTGCCATTGCCGTTTGCTGCAACTAAAAGAAGAATTGATAGGTTCCTTCAGGAGCCCCAATCGGCCTGGACGGGATGGATGCATAGAAGATATGGGGATCAGCTGGGATTCAATGTGCCGAGGGCGAAGTGTTCACGCACTTGGAGGGTCATGGTGAGTAGATGGCTGGAGATTTGTGGGGATTACATCTTTGCTAACAACTTGTGGAGCCTGACCAACGCGAAGATACCTCCATGGAAAATATCCTTCAGCGCGGCCCAGGTGATGTGGTACACCATTCTCTGTTGCAAGACACACACGCCTAAGTGGATCTTCTGTGCTTATAGGGGCATCATGTGGAAGCTTCCCACCTTTGATAGGGTCAGTAAATGGGGGTTGGTGATCAACCCGACGTGTCTGCTTTGCAACGAAGAAGATGAATCACACGAGCATATCTTTTTTAGGTGCAGGTATAGCTACTATATCTGGTGTAGGATCAGCCTAAAGCTCGGCTGGGGTGGAACCCCTCCTATTGACCTACATGCCAACATCTTATGGCTCAGGAGGAAGATTGCACACAACAGGCTGAGTTTGTTTGCCAGCTTGTATTTTACTACTTTGCTGTTCCGGGTTTGGATGGAGAGGAACAATAGGCTACACGGTAAAGGAAATGTGGATGAAGTTGCTCTGTTTCAGTATCTCTTCGAGATGCTACACCTGCTGGCCAAGGCCAAACCTAAACTAATAGATAGAGTGGATCCCTCGGTTATGAGGAGGTGGGACTTTGTCGTGTAACCCACATGTACAACTTGGGATTTTGTATAACCCAAACTATAGCTTAGAGACGATGGGATTTTGTTTAACCCATCTATATAGCGCTACCGTGTTGGGTTGTTTTCGGTAGCTTGGTACCACTCTTTGGAAATACATTTACCTTCTTCCAAAAAAAATGAAATTCCATTTGATTAGTTGTTGAAATTACCACAAGAATCACAACAATTTCAAAGGTCTGGATCTTGAAGATGATGATGTCTTCTTAAGCACACACATTAATAAAGTACATGAGCATATAGTTTTAACATTGGAACCAATCAGTTTTAAGATCGATTGAAACCAAACGGTCTCAAGACCGTTTGAGATCAAATAGTCTCAAACCATTTGAAGGTTCAATGATGATGTGAATGGATGATGATCCAATGATACCAATTGATTTGATTTTAAAAGGTTCCATGTATGGATGATCCACTAATTTTAAACCCTAATCAGTTGAATTGATTGAAGCCTTAATTGATGGAATTGATCAAGACCGAATGGGTAAAACCAATCAAGATCGAATGGGTAAAGTTGATCAATATTGAATGGTGTAAAGTTGATCAAGATCGAATGGGTATTTTGATCTTTAAAACCATTTGGTCATGTTGACCGTTTGGGAGAGTTGACCGAATGGAGGTCAAGCACCTCTAGACCGTATGGAGGTCAAGTATCTCAAGACCATTTGAGATCAAACGGTCTCAAACTGTTTGGAGATGTAGTCGGTTTCAAGGTGGTTCTATTCAAACGGTTTCAAGGTACAAATGCTCAAACGGTTTCATGGGTTGAAGGTACCAAACGGTTTCAAACCATTTAAGACCAAATGGTCTCAGACCTAGATTGCCCAAATGGTTTCAAAACTGTTTGGAAGGCAAACGGTTTCAAAACCATTTGAAGGTCAAAAATGGGCAAAACCGTTCAGAGGTTCAAGATACCCCAAAACTGTTGGGAGACTTATGGTTATAAAAGATCAATTGATTCTATGTTTGATAATGATGATTATCAAAGATAAGTACAATAGTTGAAACCCTAAGGTACTTAGGTGATTAGTACATTTAAAGTGGTTAACCTTTGATGCTTCTGGAAGCAATATCTTCATACACTATGCTAACCCTTCATTCAAGTTAACCTAATCTAATCAACTTTGGAGTAATTAATATCCTAGAAAGGATGACAGAGAGAGTGAGTCCATACATGTATGATAAACATGTAATGGTTAAACCTCAACACTCTCAACATGAATAAAATATGCAATTAGGGTATGATTCTTGATAAAGAGATCATGAAACCCTAATTGAGAAGGTTGAGGAATCCTAACCCTAATCTAGGGTATTGATGTATCCCTAATCTAGGGTAATGATGTAACCCTAATCTAGGGTATTGATGTAACCCTAATCAAGGGTAATGATGTAACCGTAATCTAGGGTAATGCTATGTAATGCTATATGAAACCCTAATTCCGAGTAAAGTTGCATAAAACCCTAATTTGGGGAAAAGTTATAAGTGAAACCCTAATTAAGAATGATGACATGGGAAATTCTAATTAAGAATGATGTCATGTGAAACCCTAGTTAAGGGTGATGTCATGTGAAACCCTAATTAAGAATGATGTCATGTGAAAACCTAATATAGTAATATGATAAGAGACTCTAATCCAGAGTGATGCTATGATGTTATATGAAATCCTACCCTAATATAGGGTGAAGATATGTAAAACCCTAATTTTGGGTTATAGTGCATGAAACCCTAATCTTGGCCAATTTGATGATAAACCATAATCCTAATCTTGAGCTATGGGTTGAGAAACCCTAATTTGAGGTAATGCTATGTGGAACCCTGATATAAGATGATATTATGTAAAATCCTAATACAGGGTGATGCTATGTGAAACCCTGATATAGATGATGTTATGTGGAATTCTAATACAGGGTGATGTCATGTGAAACCCTAATATAGGGTGATGTTATGTAAACCCTAATTGATAAAGATGGGAAACCCTATCCCTAATAATGGAATAGTGATTAATATATTGATAAGTGAAACATCTAAGGTGGTTGTTAATGGATGACCTTACATCAATAATGCCTTAACTCTAGATGAGTCCACATCATTGATAATGGTTGCATATTTCAAATAAATGACTTGTGACCAAGACATTACATGATAAATGTGATGAACTGATGTATAAAGTATTAGGATGGGGAATACCCTAATACAAGATAAGTTGATGATCTTAAGTAAGATAAAGGAGATGAGGGAAGTGATACATCAAGACATGATAGACATCACTTCCAACACTTCAAGATTTATACAGCTTGATGTATTCTAAATCCAATATACTTGGATGAGTAACACATGAAGTTTGTCATGTCAATTGTTACATTAAGGTGTAATGCACTTTGATAAGTGTAGGCTAATATACCTTATGAAAAGGTTTAGCCAAATTAATAAAGTATGATGTAATCATATTCTGGTAAAGTTGAGAGAAGAACTCACATCTTGTGTTAATGATTCATTTAATGATAAGTGATGAGAATAAATAAGCATGATTGAATACTTATGTAATCAATGATGGCTCCTAGCTGTGTGGAGCAATGAATTAGGGCTTGACCATTAACAATATGATCTTGAGAACCTAAATGGTTAATAATGGAAAACCCTAACCCTAATGAAGAGTGATGATATGTAAGAGAAATACTAACCCTAAATAAGGGAATAGTTTTGCTACTCTTACATGGCATAGTGCTGATATATAATTGACATAACTTTCATCATGTAATGATCATGCATGTAATCATGAGATGATGAGCATAGCCAGGTATGAGCTATGATGTGTTAATTATTTAAATGCTTTATGGGCCTTGTGAGCCGTTATATGCTTTGTTGCCTAGTAAGAGGCAACAAGATACTAAATGGGCTTTGAGATCCATGTGAGATGCTTGAGTAGCAAGTATCATGTTTACCTTGGTCAGATGACTTGAAAGGTATTAGTTACCTGATAAGTGGTAACAAGTGTTCTTGATGAATTGAGGGTGTGAATGCCCATATTCCATAATCATGATGATGAGATGTTAAGGGATGAGAATTCCCATGATGTTATAAGGGATTAAGATCCCAATGTTTTTATAAAGTTTTGAAAAGTAGTTGATAGATGAGTTATACTTTTCTTTGTAGCATTTGTCATAATAATGTTTGAGAAATTCACTGATGCTAAAAGAATACAGTAATGTACTTAATTAATCAAGTTAAATCTCATAATGTAGTGCCCTGGCCATATAACCATCAGTGTCCGAATTTGTTGGTTGGTGAAACGGGTTGCTCCGCGGCATAACCCAAAATGCATATTTTTGAATATGCGGGGGTGATGGGTGAAAATATCCTTACACCCTAATGGAGGATTTGATGCGAGATAAACATTAAATCTCTCAATCTTTCATTATATATGTTGCAGTGGATGTATCACTAATCGCCCGATAACGGGATGAATGTATCACAAATCTCCCGATAATATTAATGCCAGATCGATGTGAGATAAACACGAAATCTCTCGATTGCAAAGAGAGTACAACCGCCATTGTAACTCTATAGCAAAGTTACCAGTATACCCTAGAAAAATATTAGCAGAGACACAAGATGTCCTATATTTAATCTCAAACTGATCAAGATAAGGGAGGTCATGCTAGCTGGCTCTACCATTGACCTTGTATGGCACTGATTTTGACTTCGCAATGGTCGGTTGTAGTATGAGAGGTATACCTCATCTCTTCAGGGCATAAGTGTGATTGTAAAATGTAATCAGTCATATAGCATGTTTGCTTAAGGATTGAATACGAAAATCATTGTACGATGTTACATTTCTTTATGCATCTTTAGTTAATATATGATATACTTATGATTCTTTGCATTCCTTGCAAAGTAGATAGATGATGTATAATTCTACCATGGGTAGATGCAATGTTCTCCTTAAGAAAAGAGGTTATCCTGTTCTATTCATACAATGATTAATACTATTGTTAATATTAAATAACCCCTGCTCAGTTTATTATTGTTTATCTGCAATAATGATGTTTTTGGCGGAGAGTTATATCTCTTACTGGGACAATGTTCAATTGTCTCACCCCCATGGGATCCAACTTTTTAGGTAAACGTAGAAGAAGAGGCAAAAACCTAATAGTAGGGAGAAAGCAGCAGCAGCAACAAAGACAATTGTAAAACTCCAGGTGGAGACTCTGGATGTCATGTTTTGTATAGAGAGTCCTATGTGTAGTCTTTGTACTCTCAGGTCCTCAGAGTCAGTAGATAGTGCTTTTATCATCGATCCGAGATTTTGTCTTGAACGCCTCAAGGTTTTATATTGCTTATGTATAGTTTGGCAAAGCAATTGTTGTATGTAATCCTCGAGAAGAGATGGTACATGGTATGTACTTGTGAACCAGAATGTATATGTAATACTTTGGTTCTTGTTATAAGATTTTTCTAGAATTGGATCTCTTTGCAAAAAGGTTTAAATTTTAGTGATTTTTAGTAATCTGCTGCTAATGATCGCTTCATCTTAGTTAATAACGGTTTGTTCAAATGGTGCGTCACACCCTTGGTCGCTGCTTCACACAATTGCTACTACTTCTTGGCCGCAGCTACAGGGGGTGCCACACTAGGGCGTGATTGGGTTGAGGAAGGAGAAGGAAAGGTGGAGGAAGGAGACGGGAAGCAGGGCGCCGCTGAAACGGCCCTCTCAAGGCCCTAATCGACCGTCGTTGCTATTGCGATGGTCGGTCGCCCCTGCAGGTCAAGCTGTAGATGAGGGCACCACTAGGGTGTGGTAGATGAGGGGAAAAGGATGTAAGAAGAAGAGGAAGATGGCGGAGGAGGTCGGCGTTGCTGAAGACAGAGCTAGGAGCCAAGATCGCCCACCTTTCTCTCTTGCAAGTCGACTGATTGGGCAAGCTGCTTGGGCACTGCTCAAGCTGATCGAGGAAGAAGAAGATAAGGAATAGAAGGGGTACCAACCCACTAAAGGAAATAATGATCAAATACTGGAAATAAAATTGCAGCCAATTCTAAAGATTTTGCAAAAGCCATAACTATTGCCTCGAAAGTCCGATTCAAGCATTTTTTTGCAAAAATTCAAGCTCGAAATCCACTACAACCTCAAGGTAAGAAAACATACTGACTAGATTGTCTCAAATAATCAAAGCACTCATCACATATGTGAACACTTATCTTAGCTTAATCAACATGATGATGCACTAATCGATGTACTTACTAATTAATCTCGGAGTGGGTCATAACAATATCCCTCCCTTATAAGAATTTTTTCCCGAAATTCCTAAAAGAGAAAAAGAAACTTGTTACGCATCTCTGACTCACACTCCCACGTGGCTTCCTCTAAGCTGTGGTTTCTCCATAAAACTTTCACTAACGGTATGTCATGATTCTTGAGTTTCTTAATCCTACGATCAATTATCTATACTCGTCCTTCAACATAGGACACATCTTTTCTGAGTTGTGTAGGTTCTGGGTCTACTATCTTCTCTGTACCAGGGTAACACTTCTTCAACATTGATACATGAAACACATCATGTAGATTAGCCAACTCGAATGGCAAATCCAACATGTAGGATACATGTCCAATCCTCTCAATGACAGGATATGGGCCCATAAACCTAGGAGTCAGTTTTCCTCTCTTGCCAAACCTCAACACTCCTTTCCATGGTGAAACTTTTAGATAAACTTCATCACCAACCTCAAACTCAAGAGGTCTATGCCTCTTCTCAACGTACCTCTTCTTCCTGTCCTGTGCAACTTTCAACTGTTCTCTAATCACTATAATCTTTTATGTAGTCAAATACACTATCTCTGGTCCAAGAATCTCTTTTTCACCCACCTCGTACCAACAAATGGGTGATCTACACTTTCTGCCATATAGTGCTTCATACGGGGCCATACCAAGACTGGAATGGTGACTGTTGTTGTATGCAAACTCTATAAGGCTCAAGTGTTCTTCCCAACTTCCAATGAAATGTAGGACACATGCTCTCAGCATGTCCTTAAGAGTTTGAATGGTCCTCTCTGACTGACCATCTGTCTGCGGGTGAAAAGTTGTATAAAATCTCAACTTTGTGCCTAAAGCATGATGCAACTGATTCCAAAACCTATATGTGAACTTAGGATCTCTATCTGATATTATTGAAACTGGGATACCATGCAACCTAACTATCTCATCCACGTATATCTTACCCAACTTCGGGACATCAAAGGTTGACTTAACAGGAAGAAAGTGAGCAGACTTAGTAAGTCTATCCACAATTACCCATATCAAGTCACAACCTCTGGATGTCCTGGGCAACCCTACCACAAAATCCATTGTGATATGTTCCCACTCTGGTATAGGAAGATATTGCAAGGTACCTACATGTTTCTAATGCTTAGCCTTAACCTGCTGGCACACACTACATCTAGCCACATACTCAGCTACATCCTTTTTCATACCTGACCACCAGTACAACTCCATAATATTCATATACATCTTAGTGTTTCTTGGATGCATGGCGTACATCGATGCATGTGATTCCTCAAGAATCTGTTCTTTCAAATCACTATCTCCAGGTACACACAACTTGTCATGCTGATACAACAAACCATCATCTGAAAACCTGAAATGTGGTCTTTTCCCCTTGGCATGTCTTGCTTGATCTGGTTTAACTCACTGTCACTCTACTGTAGTTCCTTGATCTGATCATAAAAGGTAGGATTGACTTGCATCTGTGCAATCAAACCACTCTGTTCTGTCACTCCTAAGTCTAACTTCAACTTCCGCATCTCTACTAGCAGGTCTCTCCTGAAACATGCCATATAGAATACATAAGATTTTAAACTTGACTTTCTACCCAGGGCATCTGCTACCACATTCGCTTTTCCAGGATGATAATCTATTTTCACTTCATAATCCTTGATCAATTCTAACCATCTCCGCTGTCTTAGATTCAGATCCTTCTTGGTGAAGATTTATTTCAAGCTCTTATGATCTGTAAATACCTGGCACACCTCACCATAAAGATAGTGACACCATGTCTTAAGAGCATGAACTACTGCAGCTAACTCCAGATCATGTGTCGGAAATTCTCCTCATTCTTCTTAATTTGTCTAGATGCATAAGCTAATACTTTGCCTTCCTGCATCAACACACAACCTAAACCTCTCCTTGAAGCATCACAAAATATTATGTAGCCTTTATCTACCTCAGGCAGGATCAACATTGGTGTTGTAGTCAACCTCTTCTTCAAGATTTGAAAACTCTTCTCATAGTTGTCTGACAAGACAAACGGTGCACCCTTTCTTGTTAAGCGTGTCAGAGGTGACATTATAACATTGAAGTTTTTGATGAACCTCCTGTAGTAACCTGCCAATCCTAAGAAGCTTCTGATCTCAGTAGGAGTCTTAGGCTGCTCCCACTATAGAACAGATTCGACTTTCTTAGGGTCAACACTTACTCCATCTCCTGAGATGACATGTCCAAGAAAAGACACCTCGGCTAACCAAAAGTCACACTTACTGAACTTAGCATATAACTGATGCTATCTCAACAACTGTAATGCTATCCTCAGATGTTTCTCATCATCTCTAGAGTACATCAAAATGTCATCTATGAAAACTACTATGAACTAATCCAAGAATGGCTTAAAAATTTGGTTCATCATATCCATGAAAATTGTTGGGGCATTAGTCAGTCCAAACAACATGATCAAAAACTCATAATGCCCATATCTTGTTCTGAAAGCCGACTTAGGAATATCTGAAGCCTTTATCCTCAACTGATGATACCCATATCTCAAGTCTATCTTAGAAAAGATCGTCGCTCCATGCAACTAATCAAACAGATCATCTATCCTTGGCAAAAGGTACTTATTCTTGATGGTGATCTTATTCAACTATCTATAGTCTATACATAACCTCATAGTACCATCTTTCTTTTTCACAAACAAGATTGGAGCTCCCCATGGCGAAGAACTAGGTCGAATGAAACTCTTATCCAGTAACTCCTATAATTAGATCTTTAGATCCTTCAACTCTGCAGGTGCCATTCTGTAGGCTGGCAGCGCTATAGGGTGACTACCTGGAAATACCTGGATCTCAAAGTCTATCTCTCTTTCAGGAGGTAGACCTAGCACATCTAGGAAAACATCTGGGAACTCACAGTCCACTGGCACATCCCATAGGCTGATTGTGCTCTTCTCTACTCTAGTATCTACTACATGTACTAAGAATGCCTCACAACCTTTCTGGAACATCTTATCAGATACAATGGCTAATATGATACACGTATGCAAAACTTTCCTGTCTCCAGAAAAGACACAAGAAAATCCACCCTATTGAAAGACAACCTCCTTCTTCCAACAATCGAGTTGAAATCGATACATCTCTTGGCAATCCATACCCAAGATAACTTGAAAAGAGTTCATATCTAGGGGCATAAGATTAACCGTGATGGTGTAACCACCAAAGTTTAACAAACATCCTGGAAAATACTATGTCAATACTGTCAGTTCACCTAACAGAACCCTCAATAACAACTCAAACAGTAACCCCTGGGTTAATAGGTTAAGCTCACAAGTTAAATAACACTATATAAATGAGTGAGTAGCACCTGGATCTATTAAAACTGTAACTAAAATTCTATTAAAGAAAAAAATTTAACCTATAATTACTCGAGAAGAAATAATACCTTCTTGTTGTGTCAGAGAGAAGAAGCGTCCTGAAGCTCTTCCTCTCCCACGATGTCTTCATTATCCTTCCCTTCCACTGGGTGCTCCTCCTCCTCGGGAACCTAAGGCTACTGAAGAACTTTCTCCTCTAGTTGGAGCCTGTCTCGGAACATTCTGGTACTGTGATTGAGAACCATGTGATGCTGACTACTGTAACTGGGGGAAATTCCTCTTGAAATGTCCCATTTGTCCGCACTAATGACATCCTTGAAACTTTGTTCCCCAACACTATCCTGAGTGTGATCTTCCACAGATATCACATGCTCGCATCTCTCGCCTCGGTGGACCTGTCACTAAAACTGATGATCCAGAAGACCTTCCTCTAGACGTGTTGCTCCATCTCCCTGGATTGGATCTTCCCCTACTCTGAGAAGATATCACATCTTCAGATCCTTGTTTACTAAAACATCCAAATCCTCATCCAAGCTTTGAGAAGAAACCACCACCACCTCCTCGGTGTCCACTACTAGCTTGTCCTCTTCTGAAGTCTTCAGGTCTCTTTCTATTCTCATAGTGCTTATCAGTGTTCACAAACTCCTCTACATGTGTTGCTGCCTTAAGAAACTCTCCAAAATTCTCTCTTTCTCTTCGACCAATTGTAGATATAGTATGCCAGATTTCAGGCCTCAATCCATCATGGAATCTTCTACACTTTTCCATGTCATCTAGGATGAGCTGCGGGTAGAAGTTTACTAACCTGGTGAAATATGCCTCGTACTCTCCCACTGACATATTCCCTTGTCTGATGTTCTGCAGCTGTCTTATCTTTTCACTCAGAATGGTAGGTGGGTAGTACTTAAGATGGAATTCATCAATTAAATCCTTCCAAGTCAATATTGTGTTCCTCCTTTTATCTTCCACTCCACGCCACCAAATCTCTGCATCACCTTTAAGAAAATAAACTGTGTGATTGATTTGTCTTTCCTCAGACAGCTCCATTAGACGGAACACTTTCTCTAACTGTCTTAGCCATTCATCTTCCACTGCAGGGTCCGTAGTTCCAACAAACTCGGTACCTCCAAGCTTCATAACTAGCTCATAGGATCTCATCAGACCCTTGCTACTCGAGGTAGAAGCTCGCCTCTCCATCTTATACTTTTCCCTGGTCTCAAGAAACATTTTGTACATTCTTGATGCCTCATCCATCTCCACCACCTAGAACCATCACCTGAAGATCAGGTCCAATGTGGCTCTCAGCTTGGTCCTCATGACCACATCCTCATCCTGCCATCTGCAATAGTATAACAAAACACTTCCTGTTAGAAAACTGCAATTAGAAGGAAAACACCTAAGTCCTAATCCTATTGGTATCTGGCCATCCTCTGACCTTGACTTAGAGTAACTACGTACTCAACCTATGCTCTGATACCAAGCTATTACACCTCGATCTCACAATTACCACCAATCATGAGATTAGGGCATAAATTGAGGATTTAACATAAAACAAAGATCACACTTAACATTTTCTTTTCTTAACCACTTAGAATTAACCTAAAGGAAAATCTTATAACTTGGATAACACCAAATTGTATTAACTACGGAAGCAATCTACCATTTACCTTACTAGGAAGATAAAACAGAATTTCATGACATATTACATTTTTTATGTAGCATATATAAAACACAACAGATAACTTAATACTAAACTACATATTACATTACATTCTCTCTCTACCACAACACATGCCCAAGGACTGAGGGGAAAGGACTAAGAGACCTCTATTATAACTACGAACTACCTTCTATGAGCCTGGGTGATAAGATCCTTCAGCTTCCTCATGCTGACGCTGACCTGAAAAATATTTCAGTAGGTTGGTGAGCTACTGGCTCAGTGAATAGAATTTCACTGAACCATCATAGATAACTCATTTATGTTTATTAAACTAAAATAAAATGTAGGAATTGATACACTGAGTAGACCTATCAATTACAATTAAATGCCACAGGAAATGTAAATATTACATTAAAAGAACAACTACTATGAAATTGTACCCGAATCTTTCTTAACCTTTATTACTTATACAAAACTCTTTAAACCTATATGAACATATTTTAGCTTATGCTCTGATCATATGCAGTGTACTCTATATATGAAGACTCGTAGCGAACTATGATCTCACCATACAAGACTTAGCTTAAAACTCGGGAAGCTAAGCCTGGAACTGAATCCAGGTCTACTTGACTCGAACCGTCACATCTGACTAAGGCAGCTAAATAGCTGGCCTTTAACTGGACCTCTCCTTCTAGGCTGAGTACACATGCGGAGGGTCTAAGATTCTCTGTGGGCCTCATCTTCGTACGCTCTGTGGGTACCTCTGGGTTACCATCGGGATCTCCGGTTCATGTTGGGTAACCTATCTTTTCTTAGGAGACTTCCTCAAGGGATTCGTCTCCCCGCACACTCTGTGGGTGTGATCCGATCCCCGTATACTGGTGGTTGCTAGGGTGGATCGTATCCTCCCTACAGTGCAAACATCCGTAGGGAATCTACGGTGTTTAGGGCACCTATATCTATCATTTTATTATTCTTGGAAATCTCTTTCTACATTGTACCTTTCTCTTACTTATACTTTACTATGATATCTCTATGGTACTGAATCTATTTAATTGAAGTTTATAATAGAATATGTACATCATTCTAAACTTGGCAGAGCATTATATTTAAAAAATTGTAATTTACTGAGAAATCAACATACTGTAAATGCAGGAAGACTAAAGTTCTTAAATAAACTGAATACATGTCAACTTGGAACATATATAGTGAAATCATGCAATTGAGCTTCTAATACACTAATAAAAGTTAATTGCTTAACATATGACTAATCGTCATTAACTATAATCGGGAGCGTGCAAATAGATTTCTATTGAAATATTGCAGGTCATCGTCTATTTCTTTTAAATCATGCAACTTATTAATTACTAAAAATTGTGTAGCCTGGGTTTATACCCAAATCGTACGACTACTATAAATCTGGGTCGTATGCTAATGTCTTAATCTCTAAACTGAGAAGTTTCAGATTTGATCAATCATATAGTTACAATAATACAAATCATACAAATCAATTAATAAACTAAATCATACAACACGTGAAGAGGAGAAATGTGAAATAAAAGTCAGGCGACACCAATACCGCACGGCACCTGGGTAACTACTGTTACTCGTAAATAATACAGTTCTAACTGAAAACACCTGTTTATTGGAGTTAAATTATGCTTGGTGAGTGAGATTCTACTCACAGTGGTCCAGGATGACCAAATTCAACTGGAAATGCGTCCAGAGTCCTGTTTTCGAGCATCAACAGGTCGTCTTCAACCTTGTAACTACTCTAGAACAAACCTGCTTCATGCACAGGTTGAGAGGATATACTTGGTTGGATGTCGATCGTTGTTGGAGCTACGGATTTATGTTTGGACCTCAAGGATGAAGCTTGATGACATTGCTTGGTGCTTTGCTGCAACCTAGCAGCCCTTGGCCACTGCTTCACGTAGATGTTGCTGCTACTGCTAGGCCGCAGCTATAGGGGGCGCCGCCCTAGAGTGCGATTGGGGTGAGGAAGGAGAAGGAAAGGTGGAGGAAGGAGATGGGAAGTAGGGAACCGCTGAAATGGCCTCTCAAGGCCCTAATCAACCGTTGTTGCTGCTGTGATGGTCATCCGCCCATACAGGTCGAGCTACAGGTGAGGGCGTTGCTAGGGCATGGTAGATGAAGGGAAAAGGATGGAAGAAGAAGAGGAAAATGGCGGAGGAGTTTGGCGTTGCTGAGGACAGAGCTAGGAGCCAAGATCTCCCCGCCTTTCTCTCTTACAAGTCGACTGATTGGGCAAACTACTTGGGCACCTCTCATGCTGATCAAGGAAGAATAAGATAAGAAATTGAAGGGATAGCCGACCCACTAAAGGAAATAATGATCAATTACTGGAAAGAAATTACAGCCAAGTCCAAAGATTTTGTAAAATCCATAACTATTGCCTCGGAAGTCCGATTCAAGCCTTTTTTTTGAAAAAATTCAAGCATGGAATCCACTACAACCTCAAGGCAAGAAAACATGCTAACTAGCTTGTCTCAACTAATCAAAGCACTGATCGCATCTGTGAACACTTGTCTTAGCTTAATCAACATGATGATGCACTAATCGTTGTACTTACTGATTAAGCTCAGAGTGGGTCATAATAACCCAAATCCTATCGATCGTTGCTTAGTCAAAATCGGTGCCATACTAGGTCTAGTAGAAAAGCTAGAATCAACAACCTCACCTTCCTTGTTCAGTACGAGTAAACATGCAGTGACATTACAAGTCAACTCCCTCCAACGACATATAGACTAGCTGTAGAAATAGATCCCATCTTGGTATAGGTCACGGTGCTAGTGAAATTGAGCTATGGCTCACAACCACATTCTTCTAGGGTATAGCTTGTATCCAATCCTCTATTAAATATCATTGAGCTATGGTTCTATAAGGACCCTGACCTCTGTTTAGGGTTTACCCTGTTTTCTTTGCTTAAACATGATGCTTAGTTGCTTTCTAATCACCTTTAGTGATGATTAGGGTTTGTTTGAGCTTTGTTGAGAGTTGGAAGTGCTACTTGCAAATAACCCAAGTTTAGGGTTTGTGGGCAAGTTTGTCACCTTGAGTGGTGTTCCTCCCTCTCTTTGCTTCCTCTTGTGTTGAGAGGATGGTTTGGGCCCTTTTCTTGTGTTCCTTTGGGCTTGGTTGAGCTAGTTGGGCCTTGTGGTGCCTTACCTTTGCTTAGTTGAACCTTGTGTCGGGAAAGGGGGTGTTTGTGTCACCCAGGCTGTGTCACCCATGGTGATGGTGTGTCGTCCAAGTGTGTCACCCATGGACCTTTGACCATCTTTGACCTTGTTTGTGTCACCACTAGTGGACACTTGGTGCTTAGCGCGTGCATGTGACAATGGCCTTGGACATGTGTTTAAGACATGTTAGAGTGATGGCAATGCTCATGGACAAGTGTCCCTAGGTGGGCGAGACCTTGCTTTGCTTTTCTTTGGTTTCTCCTCCATCCCCTTCTATATATGTGTTTCCCTTTCCTTGATAAGGATCCCTTTAGTTCCTTAGTCTTCGTCTCCTTGGTGCACGACACTCTCCTCTTTTGCTAGCTTGGTGGACGATACCCTTGGGGGAGCTCTAGGTTCGCTGAGTCTACAGGGATTTAGGACTAGGTTGTGTTTGTTCTTGTGTGTTTTTGAGATTTCCTTACAATTATCTTCTGCCCTCAGTGGAAGAAAAGCCAAGATGTTTGGAAACCATGAAGAACATGCTGCTGAGCATAGCGATGCTACATCTGATGATGGAGCTATAGGGCAGGCACATAAAGATCGGGTGCCTGAGGTCCCCCAACCTAACCCAGCCATTCTTGAATACCCTGCCTATCAATAGCTTATGGGGCAGATGATGGCTATGATGAATCTCATGGTAGAGAGATTGCCAGTGCCTCTGTTGAGAGCACATGCTCCCCATGCTGAAACATCGGGTATTGGGAAGACCTTTGAGCGGCTTCGCTGAGTCGGAGCTTCGGATTATGCTGGAACGGCTGATCCAGTGGATGTAGATCTGTGGCTAACAAGTCTTGAGAAGGCTTTTCGGATCCTCAACATCCCCGAAGCAGACAAAGTAAAGCACACTGTCTACCTTCTGAAAGGTAGTGTTGGTCACTGGTGGACCATCAAGGAAGAGAAGCGGCCTGGTGAGGTGATCGGTTGGGAGGTTTTCCGACACGAGTTCATCAGCAGATACTTCCCGAAGATGTATCTGGATGAGAAGATCAGTCAGTTCGAGCATTTACACCAAGGAGCAATGAACATCACGGAGTATGAAGCCAAGTTCATGGACCTGCTGAGGTTTTGTCCCCACATGGCATCGACAGATGAGGAACGGATCAGACGTTTCAAGAAAGGTCTGAGTGCTGAGCTGACGACACCTGCTTCTGCGTTGGAGAACTGAGAGCGGTATGCTATATTTGTGGAATCTGTCTGGAGGATTGAAAGGTCGGTAAGGGAGAAAAGAGAATCCATGTATAAGAAGAGGCATGCTCAGTTCCAGGGACAAAGGTATGGTGGCTTCAAGAAGCCAAGGTTTTCATCACCGTTAGTGATGAGAGGTTCCGGTGTACCGTCGCAGTGGTCCCCGAGTAAGGGAAGAGGTTATGTTTCTTCATTGTCTAAGGCACATAGTAAAACTTTTGTGGCAGTGATAGGGTCATCTAGGCCACAACAGCGAGACCAGTCATGCCATCGGTGTGGTCAGATCAGGCATTGGAGGTCCAATTGCCCTAACAGAGATGTTGAAGTGACGCAGCAGTCGAGGCAAAATCATCAGAGGTCAGATGGACAGCAGCCCAGTGGTAGCAGAGGGTGAGGACGTGGTCAAACGTCACAAGCGGGATCTTCTGCTCAAGGAAGCAGAGGACGTGGACAGCAAGCAACGGCTCGATTCTATGATATGAGTCAGCCAGATGCAATAGTCAACCCAGGAGTAGTGACAAGTCAGATGCAGTTATTTCATTCTGATATGTCTTCCTCTTGCTTTATATCTATTCTGGTTGACCCGGGTGCTACACACTCTTTTATCACCTATAGTATGCTTGAAAATCGTCGTTTACCTATTACCTGTAAGAAGGATAGTTTGTTGTTAGAAACCCCTCTTGATGGTTTCTTGATGCTTCAAGAAGAGTGTCCATCTTGTGTCTTGTCTTTCTCGGGACACAACATTCAATTAGATCTTATACCACTTGATATGCATGGTTTCGATGTTATCCTTGGGATGGATACCTTAGAGAAGTATAAGGTTGTGCTGGACTGTGGTTCCAAGCAGGTGGTGTTTGATGATGATGGAGAGAAGTGGATCTTCCAAGGTGACAGGAAGATTCTTCCGACATGTCTGGTATCAGCTATGGTGGCAGAGAAGTTGATACGGCAAGGATGTGAGGCGTTCTTAGCTCACGTGGTGGATACCGTTGTGGCTACCAAGGCGAAAGGTCCTAGCCTCGAGGAGGTGTCAGTTGTCCGAGAGTTTGCAGATGTGTTTCCTGATGAGTTTCCTGGTGTTCCACCACCCCGAGATGTTGAATTCGAGATCAATCTGGTACCAGGAACGCAGCCAGTTAC
The DNA here is from genome assembly GCA_963693085.1 of Alisma plantago-aquatica. NCBI lineage: Eukaryota > Viridiplantae > Streptophyta > Magnoliopsida > Alismatales > Alismataceae > Alisma > Alisma plantago-aquatica. The sequence continues at coordinate 697,856,431 of OY856411.1, forward strand.
ACAGACACCGTATAGGATGGCTCCAGTAGAGATGGCAGAGCTTAAGAAACAGTTGCAAGAGTTGTTGGAGAAAGGTTTCATCCGACCAAGTACGTCGCCTTGGGGTGCTCCAGTTTTGTTCGTCAAGAAGAAGGACGGATCGATGTGGTTGTGTATAGATTACCGACAGTTGAACAAGGTCACGATCAAGAACAAGTACCCGCAACCGAGGATAGATGATCTGTTCGATCATTTGCGTGGTGCTATAGTGTTTACAAAGATCAATCTATGGGCCAGATATCATCATTTGAGAATCAAGGCGGATGACATTCCAAAGTTAGCTTTTAGGATGAGGTATGGTCACTTTGAGTTTGTGGTTATGCCGTTTGGGCTAACTAATGCACCTACTGCTTTCATGGACTTGATGAACAGAGTGTTCCGTCCGTTTCTAGATCAGTTTGTTGTAGTCTTTATAGATGACATCTTGATCTATAGTCGGGACAAGCAAGAGCATGAGCGACATCTTCGTCTAGCGTTGACTCTTCTTCGCCAACATCAGTTGTATGCCAAGTTTAGTAAGTGTGAGTTTTGGTTGGAAGAAGTGACTTTCTTGGGTCATGTGATATCTGCTGAAGGAGTCAAAGTAGATCTGAAGAAGGTGGAGTCTGTTGCAGATTGGGAGCAACCGAAGATGCTGACAGAGGTTCGTAGTTTCCTGGGTTTAGCAGGATACTACAGGAGGTTTATCAAGGACTTTAGTGTGATTGCGTTGCCGATGACAAAGTTGACTAGAAAGTATGTACCTTTTGTCTGGGATGATCGTTGCCAGCGAGCTTTCCAAAGTTTGAAGGAGAAGCTGACCAGTGCTCTAGTGTTAATCCTGCCAGAACCTGGAAAAGGCTATGTTGTTTTCTGCGATGCTTCCAAGAAAGGTTTAGGTTGTGTGCTGATGTAGGAAGATCATGTGGTTTCTTTTGCTTCGCGACAGCTTAAGAAACATGAGGAGAACTATCTGAATCATGATTTGGAGTTGGCAGTAGTGGTTCATGCGTTAAAGATTTGGAGATACTATCTTTACGGGGAAATGTGTCAGATCTTTACAGATCATAAGAATCTGAAGTACATCTTTTCACAGCATGAGTTGAACATACGACAGCGTCGATGGATGGAGTTGATCAATGATTATGACTGCACCATCGAGTATCATCCTGGTAAAGAGAATTTGGTAGCTGATGCGCTTAGCCGAAAGTCTTCTTCTTTTTCTTCAAAGAAGGCACAGTAGAGTTCCCTGGTATGCCATAAACGACATATGTTTGTTTCCTTGCGGCAGATGAATGTACAGATGGAAGTTTTCTTGGTAGCTGGACTTTTAGCACAGATGCAAGTCAAGCCTACACTGAGACAGTAGATCAAAGATGCACAACAAGAAGATGATACAGTACAGTTGATCAGATCAGAGTTCGGCAGTGAAAAGCGTGATGGGTTCCATGAGTCCGAGGATGGACTAGTTTGCTATCGTGATAGGATCGTGGTTCCCGATGCTGATGATCTGAGGAAGTTAGTGCTCGAGGAAGCACACACGTCGATGTATGATATGCATCCAGGTGTCACCAAGATGTATCATAGTCTGAAGGACTTGTATTGGTGGCTCGGCTTGAAGAGAGATGTAGCCGAGTTCGTGGCTAGGTGTACGGTTTGTCAGCAAGTCAAGGCTGAACATCAGAAGCCGGCAGGTACGTTGCAACCACTGCCGATACCACAGTGGAAATGGGATCATATAACCATGGATTTCGTAGTTGGTCTACCCAAGACAACTATGAATCATGATTCCATTTGGGTTATAGTGGACAGATTGACGAAGTCTGCCCACTTTATACCAGTGAAGACAACATATATAGCCGAGAAGCTCGCTCGGGTATATGTGGATGAGATAGTATGTTTGCATGGTGTGCCAACGACAATAGTTTCTGACAGAGGGCCTCAGTTCACGAGTCGTTTCTGGGAACAGTTGCACAAAGTGTTGGGAACGCAGTAAGGTTCAGTACTGCCTTCCACCCGCAGACAGATGGACAATCTGAGAGGACTATACAGACTTTGGAGGATCTCCTTCGAGCTTGTGTTTTGCAGTTCCTAGGCAGTTGGGATGTACATCTCAGTTTGATAGAGTTTGCCTACAACAACAGTTATCAGTGGAGCATTGACATGGCTCCCTATGAGGCCTTGTATGGCAGGAAGTACAGATCTCCTTTGTGTTGGTACGAGTCCGGTGAATATCAGCTTTTGGGTCCTGAGTTAGTTCAGCAAACGACAGAAAAGATCAGAGTGATACAACAACAGTTGAAAGAGGCATAGGATAGGCAGAAGTCTTATGTAGACAATCGTCGATGACTTTTGGAATTCCAGGTAGGAGATAAAGTGTATCTTAATGTCTCGCCATGGAAGGGTGTGCTATGGTTTGGCCGGAAGGGTAAGCTAGCACCTAGATATATGGGGCCTTACCCAGTCATAGCACGTGTTGGCAAGGTAGCTTACGAGTTAGAGTTGTCGCCAGAGTTGCACATGTTACATCCAGTGTTCCATGTCAGTATGTTGAAGAAAAGTCATCCAAATACATAGATAGTGATACAGCCAGACAAAGTTGAGCTTGATGAAGATGTGACCTACGAGGAAGGTCCTGTGATGATCCTTGACAGAAGAGTTAAGAAGCTGAAAAGGAAGGACCTGGTTCTTGTGAAGGTTCTTTGGCATCATCGTGGTGTTGAGGAAGCCACATGGGAGCTTGAGGAGGAGATGAGGAGGAAGTATCCCTCGCTTTTCTGTTTGGATTTTGGGGACAAAATCCTTTTGTAGGGGGTTAGTTTGTAAGGACCCTGACCTCTGTTTAGGGTTTACCCTATTTGCTTTGCTTAAACATGATGCTTAGTTGCTTGCTAATCACCTTTAGTGGTGATTAGGGTTTGTTTGAGCTTTGTTGAGAGTTGGAAGTGCTACTTGTAAATAACCCAAGTTTAGGGCTTGTGGGCAAGTTTTTCACCTTGAGTGGTGTTCCTCCCTCTCTTTGCTTCCTCTTGTGTTGAGAGGATGGTTTGGGCCCGTTGCTTGTGTTCCTTTGGGCCTGGTTGAGCTTGTTGGGCCTTGTGGTGCCTTACCTTTGCTTAGTTGAACCTTGTGTCGGGAAAGGGGGTGCTTGTGTCGCCCATGGTGATGGTGTGTCGTCCAAGTGTGTTGCCCATGGACCTTTGACCATCTTTGAACTTGTTTGTGTCACCACTAGTGGACACTTGGTGCTTGGGGTGTGCATGTGGCAATGGCCTTGGACATGTGTTTCAGACATGTTAGAGTGATGGCAATGCTCATGGACAAGTGTCCCTAGGTGGGAGACGCCTTGCTTTGCTTTTCTTTGGTTTCTCCTCCATCCCCTTCTATATATGTGTTTCCCTTTCCTTGCTAAGGATCCCTTTAGTTCCTTAGTCTTCCTCTCCTTGGTGCACGACACTCTCCTCTTTTGCTAGCTTGGTGGACGATACCCTTGGAGGAGCTAGCTTAGTGACTGATACCCTTGGAGGAGATAGCTTGGTGGCCGATCCTTCTTGGAGTCTCCTTCTTCCTCTAGTGGTGGCCAAACCCTAGAGTGTCTTTCTCTCCTTCTTCCTTGGTGGTGCTTGGAGCTTGGAGCTTGCTTAAGGCGGGTTACATAACTCCTAACCCTAACTACATTACCATCTTCTATGTTCTTGTTCTTGTTGTTTATGATCGGTTATGTTGTTAGTTTGGTTTCCTTGCTTAGTTGCACCTTGTTGGCCGAACCTTTGACCTAGGGTTTCTTGGTGAGCAATACTCCTTTCTCTCCTTGGTCTAGAGGAGTGAGCTTGAGTTCTAGTAGCATGGGAAACACCCCTCTCTCGTTTAAGTTGAGAGGTGAGCTTGTGTTCTAGTAGCTTGAGCAACACCCTCCTCTCACCATGGACTTGAAGGGTGAGCTTTGTGGTGGTTGTGAACCTTGTTAGGGTTGTTCCTTGTGTGGCCCGTTTGGTGATAGATGATGTGCAAGACCCCTCTCTCTTAGTTGTTGAGAGGTGAGCCATCTTCTTGATCCATTAGGGTTGGTGACCTTGTGCTTGAGTTGATGACAACCTTGTGGAGTTGTTTCTTGGCCTTTATGGTGTTGTTGGTGGTGTTGCCTGATATCTTTTCCTTGGTCTGACCTTGGACAACATGTTATGTTTGTGTTGGACGATACATCTTGGTCCTTGTATCTGTGTGTGACGGGCGTCACTCTATGCTACATGTTCTACCTGATACCCCTTTGGTCCCTAACCTTGTGATGGGCGTCACGCCCTAGTCCCTACTTGTGACGACCGATAGGGCATGGATAGGTGGACTGAGTGAAAGGTTCCTTGATGGTTGTTGGAGCTGTACCTTGCTGAGCACCCTGCCCCACACACACATGACTTAGATCTGGTCTAGTGTAGTTGGCTTGAGGTGTGAAGGTGTTGACTGGCTCTGAGATGTTGTGACGGGCGTCGCAGCTGAGCATGACGTTGCGTTGCCCGATACCAGGATGCTGGGCAGAGTGCACGATATGGTGCGCGTCACACCTTTCCCGATACACCCCTTGGGCACAGCTGCACAACGGACCCTGCAAAATAGCGTTGCACGTTGTACCATAGATGCTACCCGTTATCCTTAGTAGTTGCTTGACCGTCACATGAATGATATGGTTGGATGATAGAATGAGCCCTGCCCGATCTACTTGTGGTGAGGATTTTGGGTACTTTTAGTGAGGGTCCTGCCCCTTATAAAAACTGATATGTTGTTCTTGCATCACATTTTAGTTTTGATAAGTAACCCTGGATGTGCATGATATAGTAGACCACATCTACGTTGGACCTTGTATATGTATTCACGTTTGGGCTTATATTGGTAATCGTTGATGTACTTATTGATAACTAAGATGGTTGCTCACATCTATGTAATTTGACATGATGCTACATCTTCCTATGATCATCTTGGATCATTGTATAACGTTGAGTAAATGGTAAACAGGTAAGATGCCTTGGTTAATGATATGACCTATGCTAACAATTACAGGTTGAAGCAGGAATGATATCATATATAATCGATTAATGTTGCTCTATGTTGATAAGATGATCTTGTTGTTAATCTATGATGATCATACTAACCATGCAGGTGATGCATAGCCAAGTAAATGGCTATGATGTATATATGATGGGTAACACTGCTTTAATGATTACCCTTGATGTTGAGATAACTTGTATCATGTATTTGACTAAAGTGCTTGGGATTGCTATCCCATGTTGATGATGTGAGCCTTGAGAGGCAGTGGCACTATGTGATGAGGGATTGAGATCCCATGACAATGTGATGATCCTTGAGATGGATCTGGATGATTGGCAAGAGGACAAGTGATAACATGTAATGTGGATCCTTGTGATTGATCAGGATGATGTTGATTACAATAACAGTATAATACTATGTTTCATGTTGTTTATTCTTGTTATAGTTGCATGTTATACAACTTGGTTGAATCTTGCAATACACATAAAATACACTAATTAATTACAGTGGAATATAACATGTAGTTGCCCGGGCCATCGATCCATCATCGTCAGGAGTTGGTGATGGTGAAACGGGTTCTCCTACGGGTCAACCCGTAGTGCATATTGTTGAATATGCGAGGTTTCTCCTAGCCTAAAATAGAGAGGGAATCGAGTGCAACTGCGATTGCAGACTCAGATATATATATATGTATAGAGCATGGTGAACAGGCCCATGACTCAGGATATGTGATATGGGAGCATGAATGCGTTCATGGCTCAGAGCACGGTGAATGGGCTCGTGGCTCAGTTTTACTAGCGTCAAGACCTATACCAAGGCGGGCTAGGCAGATAGTAGCCTACGGGAGCTGACCCTGTGGCTGAGGCCACTTCAGCATGAGATTGTGGTCCTTCTTATGTTGTATTCATGCACTGACCACGAGGTGGGAGGTCGTGGAGTCCGGCTCTTCCATTGACCTTGTATGGCACCGGCTTGGGTTTCGCAATCGAAGGTTGGATTTGAGCGGTACGGCTCACTTTCTCATGGCATAGTAATACGTAATCTAGTCGTTTAGTAATTACTGCTTAAGGAAAAACACGAAACATTGTTTGAGGCCTTGTTTGTGTAGTTAATGCAGTTATTCATACTTTCCTTATGATATGTGGTAAGATCTTATAAATCTTATCTTGTCAATCATGTTCCATAAAGAAATACATGGGTATATGCCTTTCGTACATCTGGTAAACTTGCTAGTATGAACAACTTTATTTTATAACTGCTCTTACTATATCTCTTATCGGTTATCTGCTTTATCTTTCTAAGGTTTTGTAGTTTCGGCGGGGAGTTATGTTTCTTGCTGGGACTGTGTGTCTCACCCCGCTGGTTTACACCCTTTTTAGGTGGTCGAGCTAGACGTGGTGGTGGTCGCGGAGTTGCAGCCGAGCAGCAAGATGAGCAGTAGAAGGCAAGCGATGGATATGCTGATGTTTTGGATGTTTCGTAATAGAGTATAGAGTCATCCCTTTACTCTTAGGTCCTTGGGAGCATTTTGACGTTGTTTCACGATGTATAGCTGTTGATGTTTTGTATATCCTGATGCTGGCTGAATGTGGGCCTTTATGTAAATATAAACAGGTGATGAACTCACGTGTTGATTAGACAGCTGTTCCTTTGAGTTGTGGACACGTATCAAGATTTGTATATGTTATATAACCTGTTTCCTTTCAGGATGAGGACCTAAATGTAATAGTTCTCAGTTTATCCGCTTTCCGCAATCGGTTTTAATTAACCAGTGTTTTGATAATCTGTGGTTATGGTGATTTCCGCATGTTTTCACGTAACACCTCAATGTCTGTGTGATAGTGGGATGTGTTGCCACATGTTCAAAGTCATATTCTTCCAGATATGGCCCATGGACAATCATGTGTTATATATTCCTAGACGTAAGGGGATATACGTCCTCACCCCCACATATTCAAAAATATGCGTTCTGAGTTATACTCATTTCATCATTCAGCAAGTACTGACATTGAATGGATCTATGGCATGGGGAAAACTACAAGATTAGGTTCCACTTGATTAATTAGGCCGTCTAAGCCTCTTTCACCATCAATCAATTTACAACATTCAACCTTCAAACAAGTTCTACATGAATAAGATATAACACATTACCCGAAAGTAATTGAGCATATAAGGTGTGATCTCATCACATTACCACTTGATGCTTGTCATTTTCCATAATTCTCATCACAAGGATCACATATATTGGGGTAACAACCCCTCCTCACATCACTGAGGAAGTTATCATCACATACAAGGCAATAAGCCATGATTAGGTCATACAATCATCTACTTCCTCTTTCAATGATACCATCATCATATATGCCTCACAAGGCCCATTCACACATATCATAAGCAACATAGCTCATACCTGGCTATGCTTATTAACTAGTATCACCTTCATGGTTAGAGACTTGTAACAAGAAGATCAGTACATCTTCATCATAACCATCTCATAAGATTCATGTCATTCACATTACATATTTAAGGTTAGGGTTTCTATTTAATCAATTAGGGTTTACAAGGTTGGATCAACAACCACCCTTTAGATCATTACTTCCTTCATCATTATAAGGTATGTTATGAAGTAAAGATTATAGAAAACAACACTCATTTCTTATTCACACAACCACCCCATAGGGTATCACATCATAACATGCAACCCTATCATCAACATGATGTAACATAGCCAACATCACAAAGTAATGTTTGGGGATAACATGTAGTACATCGGTTTTAAACTGCCTTGGTGTATCGGGTGACACTTGCCATAGGGAGTCGACTTGTCATCATCACAACATGTCAACTACTACGATGCAAGGCATAAGAGATAACCTCACAAAAGGTCTGACGGTTTACCACTTCTTGAGAGTGTGACGGTCAACACCACCTAAAGTGTGACGGGCAATACCATTCTATAGTGTATCGGCCTGCACCACCCCGGGTGTGATGGGAAACACCAACCCATATCATATCGGCCAACACCACCTTAGGGTGTTAGGAAACCAAATCATGTCGGGAAATCCTAGGTATATTGTTTGTTAGGGTTAGGGTGCATCTAGGCATCATGGGTTAAGGTGTATTGGGAAACACTTCACCTTAGGTGTATCGAACTCCACTCCACCAGGGCATCATGATTAACCCTTAAGACAAACCAACTCCACAAGAAATCTCTTAGCCATGATAGTCTTACACAACCAAGGCATATTGATTGAGAAACACCTTATCTACGTAAGGTACTTCAAGAGCATGACGACTAACACCTACCATGCAGAACAGTTTAGCCACCATATATCGGTCTAGGTACTACTAGGTCATGACGGGATAGCTCCTCAAGGTCTATCAACCATATTGATTAAGCAACCATAAGCCAAGACAAGATAACCTTCTCAATCCATGACAACCTAAGCATCCACAAAGCATGTCAACCTAGGCATCTTCAACTCATGACAACTTTCTACTTAGGGTGTCAAGTTGTTACACTACAAGCCATGATGACCTACCCTCCACATGGTGCATGTGTGTGTGTGAACTTGTTGTCTTCAACCGTAGAAAGGTTGGCCACTAGTCCATCTACTACTCAATAAGAAGGTGAAAGATATGAAGAGGAAACCAATGAGATTCCACCATCAAAACAGTTCTATAATCATTAACAACTACTAGCATACAAGAGATGAGCAATCTCACGATTAAGAACAAACATAAACATATGTTGAGTGAAAATAAAAAAGGAGGTTAAGAGTTATATAACTTGCCTCATGGATCACCACCAAGATCCAATCTCCAAGGTCAAGCTCTAAGACTCACGAGCTCAAGATAGAAGATGAACCACCAAACTCGGTCACCAGAACACCTCCAAGGAAGAAGATGATACCAAGGTTAGGATGGTTCAAGGTGGAAAGAAGATATCCAATATCCATGGCCGAGAAGAAGAAGAAAAGAGAGCTAGGAAACATAGCTTACTAAGGTAGAAGATGAAGGATGATCAAGGGACACCACAACTTGGAACTCGTTCACTAAGATCCAAGAGAGATCCTCTAGCTCCTTAATCTTCTCAAGGTCATCCACCAAGGAAGAGGGGAAACCAAAGATGGCCAAAAGGATCCTCTTGCATGGAGAGAAAGGAGTATATATACAAGAGGGATGAGAGAGAGATCATGGAAGAGGTGTCATCACCTTAGGAGCTTAGGTGTCAACATCATGCAATACATGGTAAGGTCTAGGATAGGTCTCGCCCACTTGGTCTCGTACCAAGGTCATGCCTGATACCACATCTCCACACATCCATAAACTGATAGGGTGCAACTCGACATAATCACAAACCGATAGGGTGAAACCCTACACACTCACAAACCGATAGGGTGCAACCCTACACACTCAAAAATCGATAGAGTGCAACCCTACACACTCACAAACCAATAGGGTGAAAATCTACACACTCAAAAATTGATAGGCAACCTCTCTAGGGCTCTCTATCCCGAGACAACACATCTAGGTGCAAGACACACTTGTATCCAAACACACCAAGGATGTCACTACACAGCCAAGATCCAAACAAGGTGCCCATCTCTCTCTCTTATAGAGGATTCTAAGAGAGGGAAGGAATACACAAGAGGTGGCAAACTTGCATATCAACCCTTACTCTAGGAAAATTGCAATTTGCACCAAAACCTCACCACAAAACACAAGCATCAACCAAACATGCTTAAACAAGAAACTTGAAGTTTCCAACATGCCCTAATTACATCTTAGATGATTAGAGCAAGGTTCTAAGCAAAAAACTTAGGAAAAACAAACAAGGTTATCCAAAACGTGGGTCAGGGCCTTTACACAACCATTGAGTTAGGGCATCAAAGAGAGCAAACCCTAATCTCAACACAAGTCTAGATGTCATCCCTCAAACCAAGATGTAACAAGGCGCCCAAAAACACAACTATATCAAACATGATATGAAAATATGTTGGGAACAACAAGCATGTGAAAAATTGCAAGAAAACTCCTAGAGATGGGTAAATTGCATAAAAGTCCAAAGCACACACATAATTGCATAATTTGGTCAAATAGTGTCCAAACTAGACCAAACTTGAAACTTAAGCTTGTCACATGATATCAAAGCAAATCTTAGGGTTTGATTAAGGTTTTAAGCATCTAATTATGATAGAAAGCATGTTTAAACAAAAATAAAGGCCAGCAGTCTCACACTAGGGGACTTAACAATCACTAGCAAATAGTTTGTATGGAACATTAAAACTACATGGGGCTTAATAATCAGAAATTAAAGTACATTTAAGTATTCTACCACTTTCATATTGTATTATTTTTATGATCATAAGTCATTTTCTTTAATTTTTTATGTCTTTGGTAGTCGGAAATATATTGTAAATGTTGTCTCCTAATGCATGCCTACATAAATCAACACATCTAGTACACTTTAATCCTTAAACACTACATAGATGCTCTATCCCTGGCTAGCAATTTGGTCGCACTCTCATTCTTCTCCACCTCTTTAGCTACTCAACATCTACCCTAGGGGTTGGAAGTGAGGAACTACCTTCCCCATGATTGTAGTGAGAAGATGGGAGAGCACCTCTATGCAATGTCCTAGATTTGTCCAGGTACACGTGGATCCGAGTAGGGTATTTTGTATAATTTTTATCTATGAATAAATTTTGACTTGTATTCCTAGTACATGTTTCTCATGCTATAATCTAAACAAGACATTTGCTGTAAAAAATAATGTGATGACCTTGGTCACATATGTGGCATAATATATAGTTACCTTTATATCAATGATTATACTAGTGAATGGTGCTAGGTTTTTATTTTTATATTTCGTTGCCATCATTTTAGATACATGAATAAGGATTGTTTTGCAATTTTGTATCAGGTTATAACTCTTTGTGTGGTGTCTTATTTCAGAATGCCAAAATTTACTAGTGTATATAGATATTTATTGGCACTTATAAAATCCAATCCACTTCTACATTTGATTTCATATTAGAATATGAAAATGACAAGGAATCCATGAAAAAATATATGTTGTCTTCATGTAGAAACTTGTCGATTAAATTTCAAAAACATTAATACCAATTTCAAAAAAGTTTGAAGAACACACACACACACACACACACACACACACACACACACATATATATATATATATATATATATATATATATATGGTTTAGGTATATTATTTTTCGTGGGAAAATATTATAAAACTATTAGTATATATACAATACATTGAACTTTTATCCTATGCACTTGTGATGGCTTTGGATAAGATGTTGTCTAGGCAAGGATAATATATGTCATATATTAGACACTAGGATGTTCCATTTTGTATGATTTTGATCATGTGCAAGAGTATATCATTTCAATCAATTTCAAAGCAGAATAGCACACTACCCGATTTCAATTTACAAATGGTTACATACCTAGTAGCCACACACCACATGTTTGTTGTACTTTTAGCATAGGTTTTCTTCAATTTTAAAATTTCAGCAAGTAAGGAGGATATATGAGAAATTAACTAGTGCTCAAACACACAACCATTAGCTACAAACAAATTGAATGTCTTGGTCAACCCCATCTCTTAATGATGGTTAATTTTTATGTAAGGCATTATTTATATTAGAACATGCTAGACAACTAATACTACATGCACATGTGTACTAAATAACTATGCCTACAAGATAGAGAATACAAGTCTTATTAATGTAAGAATGAAGAATTCCTTGCGCCGCTGATAATAGAACACCATCAGAACTCTTTGAAAGATGATCCAGCACCTCAACCACTCTGCCTCAAAGTACAAAAACAAGTACACCAACAGAGATAGACCATACGCAACAACATCGAACATTAGACTCACATGTCGGTGGTAGTTTTTAGGCAACTTGGTGCAATTATCTACAGATGGTTTGACCAACATTGGAAGCTAACCTAACAACACCTGCAAAAGCCTACACTTCCCAACCATATTAGCGGCGTAAACGATGTAGGCAGACTGAATAACATCTAGGGAGGCGCCAGTGTGGTTTTTCATCTCCACTGATATAATTGACAACCTTGTTCCCCAATATGAGAACAAGAGGACACCTCACCGTAGCTATGAGCCACAAAAAACACCTTCATTACAAGATCGGAACCCCCTCCATCTAAGTAGATCTTATAAGAATAGGATGCACAACACTCCATCCACCATACTCGATCATAATATTGTCATACCAAAAATGTCCACATGATTCCCATATATGCACTACCTACTTGATGATCCTGCAAACCATACTATCGTCGAGTTACCAAAAGCCTGGAAATATCATGAACATGGTCTTCCACCAGGTATCAATAAGATCCAAATAGGGCACATGTGTTTTGAAGTAGTCATTGACTATGACAAAAAATCCAATATCTTCATAGAACATGAATTGGCATATATGATAAATCCTTAAAGTTGAAGCCTGAATGGACTATCTTCATCAGGCCCATTACAAATAGAACCCTAATGGCATGGGTTACAAATTTTAATAAAGAAATCCCAGTAGATCTATACCCACTCTTCTTCTAGCAAGATGAAAATATCTCCAGTAGTACAGACTCTGCTGACCAGCTGTTTGTTCCAGAGAAGCATAAATCCAAAGAAGGTACTAGAATCAATCCTATAGATATCAGCTCCACCCCAAAAACACCAACAAATTCAGAGGAGGAAGACACAACCACATTAGTGCAGCAACCAGCCACCATCGCAGATAGGTGCAATCTAGTTAAAACTACAATTATCCCTCTCGTTTCTTCTTTGTTCATCAAAGTATTTGAATTGTTGCGGGGACCAGAATACAACATCCTTACATTCTTACAATCTTAACTTTCCACCCCTTGATCAGGAATCAACCACTAATCTCACCATCGCCACCTTCAAACACAACACCATATCTTTTAAATGGCAGTATGCTCCTCCTAAACCCCATTTCTACACTCAGCAATGCACTAGATTCTTTAGCAAACAACACTCTAAGTCCCAATGCATCACACCACCACATTGCTACATCTGTAACAAACCTAGACTCCTATCTTACAGATTCCACCACCGCACTAACCATTCCCTAGATGGTCACAACACTTTTTGCAGGATAAAGGTAAAACCTAATGCAACTGCTACATTTTCTGACAAATCAAAATGCAACATGAGATTTGACAAATCTAATCACAAACCACTTACCAATGCCAAAGTGATTACCAAAAATAACTCTTTTGATTGTCTCCACCCTTAGGAGAAGATAGTGCCACCTCCTCTCTCTTCACATGCACGCTCCCATCACCACCATCAACATCCTATAAAACCTACCATACCAAACAAATCTTCACATACTGCACCTTCCTGGAGAAAAGACTACATTTGTGCTCCCTCTAAACCCTTCTCCCCAGATTTGCCTTGTGTTGCGTCACCCTCTCCCTTTATGATGGAACCAACTATACACCTGGAGAAGGAATTTCCCTTTGATCTTCCGGATAACTCCATGAGACTCTTGAAAGTTTTTACTAGCTGAAGTATCTGTGTTACCATGACTAATAACATCGACAACAACACTGTTAACATCCTCAGTGTTACCTGTGTCATTGCACTCGTACTCCCTGGTCACATAGTTATTAAGCCCAAAATCCTCTCTCCTGCTCAGCTCCTCTACTCTTTCCCTGAAGGAACCAAGCTTGATCCTCTCTTTGGTCAAGTTATGACCATTTCTTGCGGCACCAGTTTCGTCCAAGCCAACATCTCTCGCTAGACACTTGACAATGGATCCTCACTAGCTGGATCAGGAGGTTCAAGCTGGGTAGCAATCACTGATCTTCCTCCACATCTTTGGGAGATAGAGGTTTTTTAGAGCGACCGCCCACTCCATCGGAGCTACGTTGTAGTTTGTCAGTCATGATACACATCACCCCATACAATACATAAAAGCCTTCTGCGTTTTTTCTGCCAAACAAGGTATTACCCTACCAACATCCTTGAAGATCCAATTCGGAGAAAAAATATACAAGATTAAGCTCACGGGTGAAAACCCAGTCATGATCAAAACCACCTTCACTGACATCAATGTCCACCCCCCTCTTGGTATACCCAACAAACACCAAGAAACCATTTCCAAACACCAGAAAACCTTCTAATAGGAACATGGTTTGGGAAAGAAAGAGCACCACCTCCTTATCTGCTTAAGAGAATAGTCAATCTATTAACAATAAGAGACATAGAACCTCATCACTATCAGCTAAAAGCACAAACAACACATTACATAACTCCTTTAAACCATTCCCCTTCCATAACAACAACACCGACTCTACTATGAGCATTGATTAAGAAACTGTCCAGAAGTTGAAGGCAACCATCATTGATGAAATGTGATCTTCACAAAGTCTAAACCTGAAAAACAAGGAAAGACTCTGGGAACTATCCAATCCATAAACACCGTGTCCACCACACCAGAAGGATAGACTAGAAGGAACTACTTTGCATCTGAAGAGCCAGGTACACCTTCAAATCTCACAATCTATCATAAATATAACTCCAAGCCTATTACGGTTGATTATAGATCTTCTGATTTATATGACAACTATATAGATAACATAGAAGATATAACATCATGGCTAGACATATAATCTTCCAAAAACTTTGTGGATAAACTAGGCATCACATTTTAAGATGATACTCAGGCACATAAGGCCCTAGTTAACATAGAAAACTTCATGAACTGGCAAGACCACAGATCATCCACAATTCATATACTTGCCTCGATAAACTGCATATTTGCTAATTGTCTTAGATGCTTTTAGACTACATCCATTGCCTTTATCAACATGAAAATCACTTCCTAGAATGTATGTAAGGCTTCTAGTCTTGACAGAAGAAAAGAAATTAGAATACACATTTACAAATATAACATTAACATCATTAAAATCTTGGAAACAAAATCTCCTCTGACACCATTTTCTCTTAAAACCATAGGAGGCAAACATATAAATAGATGGTATCAAATCCCATCACAAGGCTTTAAAGGAGGTTTCCTCATAGGCCTTAACAGTAGTCTCTTCAACATCACACACTTGGAAATACAAAAATACTCTATCTCTCTTCATGTTACCAACATCACATATAACTTTAGTTGGATCTTCACTGGAATTTATGGAGAACCTAGCTCAAACAAATCTAAATACATGGTTGAGATCTTGCACATTATGGAAAAATTTCACGACAAACCCTAGTTCATTACTAAGGATATCAACCTAACTAAACAACCATTAGACAGGCTCAAGCCCTCCTAATCTATAGGAACCATGTATCCAGCAGATTGCACCTTCCTTCAACTCATTACACAACACAAGCTGATTGATATTCCACTAGCTAACGCTCGCTATACTTGGAATCAAAACCAAACCTGGGATAGACTAGATCACTTCATCTATTCCACACGGTGGGAAGACCACTACCCAAACTCATTTGTTTCAATTGCACACAGACCTATCTCTGACCATTTCCCCATCATCATCAATACGAAACAAGAGAGATGAGGGCACAAACCTTTTCGCTTTGAAAACTTCTGGCTCTCTGATCCCACCTGTCAGGAACTCTGCATGAGAACTTGGGTGGCGAAAGACTACCATACTAAGGATGTTGGATACCACATCCATAACAACACAAAAAACATTAAGAGAAACTTGAAAATATGGAAGAAAGAAAAAATTGGAAACCTTTCACACAAAATAGCTGATCTAGAACAACAACATTCTTTTGTTGACAATGATTCCACTGTAGACCCAACCCTTTCCCTTACCATCAAAGCTGAATTAGAGCATGTTAAGAACTGTATGGACACCATCTGGAAACAATGTGCAAAAATCAAATGGGCTCAGGAGGGTGACAAGAATACCAAGTTCTTCCATAAAACTTGCAACAACAATGCACACAAAAACATCATTTCTAGACTTTTCATAAATGGAAGCATAACATAAAACAAGCATATGATTACTTGCCACATTGTCCAACACTTCAAGTGTATCTTTAACACTAGACATAAGCCCATCTTCCTTGATTTCATAAATTGAAATTATATTTGTGGCATAACAATTTCAACCCCTCAGCACATTATTAGTTACTTTACCCCAGCGGAACTAGTCAAGGGTATTCACTCGCTTGGGAAAAACAAATCCCCTGGCCGTGATGGATTAAACATAGAATTCTATTTGATTAACTGAAATCATATCAAGGGTGATTTATACACCTTCTCAGATCCATACACTAAAACACTGACGTTCACAGTCTCATTAAAAACATTAACCATACCAACATAGCTCTCATTAAGAAGGTTACTCTCCTGATAAAATTACATAGTTCTGACCTATTAGTCTCATCAATACCTCATACAAAATTATTCCCAAGGTCCTTTTCCAACTGCATCAAACCCCAGTTAGTGAACATCATCTCTCATAATGAAAATGCTTTTTCTAAAATATAGAAGTATACATGATGCCTTCATTATGGTTAATGAAACTCTTCACCTTTGCCACAATAACAAAACTTTGATTCTAGCCATCAAATTAGACTTCGAGAAAGCTTTTGATTACAAAAATTAGGATTGTCTCATTAAAGCTATGTCAGGGTATGGATTTCCAGATACTTGGGATAAATGTATCCATGCATGCATCTCCACAAACTTCTCCTCCACCCTCATCAAAGGATCCCCCTTCGGCTATTTCCACAACACAAATAGGCTCAGACAAGGTGCCTCACTCTCCCCACATCATTTCATCATTGTTACATCCATTCTTAATAATATGACCAAGCTTGGTACAACACATGGTCTTATAGCATTCCCCCAGATTGTTAGGAGAATATCATTCAATTCGCAGATGACACTATGATCCTTATCAAACCAGAAGACTCTCCATTATCAATACCATTCATATCATTGGATTCTTTTCATATATATTGGGCTTAAAATCAACCTTTCAAAATCTTCCATCTTTGGGATCAACACTCCACAAGACTTTATCCATAGATATAAAACTCTTCTCAAATGCAAGATTGAAAACTTCCCTATCATTTACCTTGGCCTACCGATCACACCCTACCCCATCACTCATTCTACTTGGAGCCCCATTATTGAGAAGATTAAGCATAAACTCTACTCATAGAAAAATCACTTCCTCAACCTGGAGGGTCAGCTCACCCTCTTGAACAGTGGAATCACGCCCATCACTACACACTACCTCAGTTGTATTCCCCTACCGAGCAAGACCAGAAAGACCATAGACACCATTAGGAGAAACTTCCTCTAGAACAACTACAAAGAAGAAAACTCTAATAGAAAGATCCACCTTGTCAACTGGAGCACATCACAGAACCATTCAAATTTGGGGGGTGAGGCATCATCAACATCAAAACACATGCCATTTGCCTCATCACAAAGATCATTAACATTCTCACATCCAAATTAAAAAAAATGGAAAAAATCATTCTTCAAAAATACTACAAAAACAAACCACCATGGCACCACACGAGCAATAAAATGTCCTCCCAACTTTGGAAGTACATCAAAAAAAATGTGGACACCATCAAACATCTCATTATATCCCCCCCCCCCGCACACACACCTTAATATCAATTTCTATGTATACCCATGGTACCATCATACCACTCACCCTCTTGAACGTGCATCTCCCTATCCAACAATCACTTAAACATCTCAATAATGTAAAAACTCTCCAACTCCTCACCAGCAACAAGAAAAATTCTCTTAAAATCCACCTTCTAAACCACATTAGAGACAACACTCAGAGATATATCATACACGAACTCCAATTCAACATCAATAGCAGGATCTCTTGGATTTGGGGACAAAAATCCTCTCCCAAAGTAGCCTATCTGCATTTAACTTATAGGGGTCTTATATTAGATATGAATTGTATATAGAAAGCTAAATGGCCGCATAAATTCAAAAATTTCTAATGGCTTCTCTCACATAACAAAATCCCTACATACCACCATTTGACCAACAGAGGATTTTTGGGGCCAACCAGATGTTACCTCTGTCAGGAAGAAGAAGAAACTGCATAATATCTCTTCACCTGCTGCTCCGCCACGCTACAATTACTGTACAAAATTTTCCCACCACATTCTATCACTAGTAGTCTCCTCCAACCCACATATGTCACTAGGATCAAACCATTACCACAACATACTAGATTTCCCCCTGAAGATTTGGCCATACACATTTTCTGGAATATCTGGCTAGAAAGAAATAATAGGAAATTTAACAACATCTCCAAACCTGCCCAACATATGCTTACTGACATTGAACAATCCTTAATTTTACATTTGTATTGCAGGGCAGACATCAACATCAACCGATGTGATAGCAACTGTGGATGGCCAAGTCAACATGTTTGGAGATCACCATGGTGGAGGATGCTACTCCTTGGAGGACATCATTGCAGACGACACATGATTTTGATGCTCTTGATCATCACATAGCTAGAGTCATTTCATCTTAGCTACATCTTTCTTTATTTGTTGAGGCCTATGTTAAGGGGTGCCTTCCCCACAAACATTTTTTTTACTTTCAGCTCTATCCATTTTCTTTTCTTTCATCTAGCTTTGGTGCAGGGTAGTGGGATAACATCAGTGTTTGTTGTCCATGTTAGTACTCAATTTGTAATCCTTGCTTCCAGACGTTATGTTTGTAAGCATCATTTTTAATATATTGCTTGGACTTTCTATAAAAAAAATGAAGAATCCCTTATATATGATTAAATAGTGGTATCTGTAAGCATGAGCACATGGGTGGAAGCATGTTGCTTTCTGGATTGCATTCTCTTGGCGAAGGAAGTCATGGAACAATTATATCAACACCCCTCACTCATTCATGTCACCTAAAAAAGTTAGTAAGTTGAAGGGTGTAAACTGATAATTAAAATTTGTCGATTTGAGTCATATTTTATTTGAAGTTGAAAAAAATGACAACTTCAACGTCAATGAGATTTTATTAAAGCATTTAACTAGTTTATTCAAATGAACAATAAAAGCTTATTGTGAAAAAGAGGGCAAACGGGCAACAAGTTGCGCCACCAGCTCCTTTCAAATGGAGAAGTTTATCCTCATAAAATTGGTAAAATACATAATTTAAAATGATCCAAAGAAAGAGCATCCATGCATGGGCATAAATTTCAAAGTAAGTTTGTAAAAAAAACGATTCAATGATTATGTAGAAGCAGGATAAATTGTTTCTTGCCTTTGAAATTGTTTGTTTCCCATTTTCTCTTTTTGAGTTTCCGCTCTCAAGCGAAGTTACATTCGACCCATCCAGAAAACAGCAAGGTAAACCTTTGGGACCGGTCGGTTATAATCGTGTGGTAAATGACTTTGGGCCAGATATGTCATATTCAAAACTACATATTCCACTGCCCTATCTGAAGACGACACATTTACTTATGCTAAACTAGTTTAGATCTGATTTGGTCCTAATATTGGTACAAAATTCGGGGGATATGAGGAAGATCGATGATCTGGCATCCAACTTGCGTGAGACTTAATTGAACCGGTCGGTCGCCTGTATCTGATGGTGTCAATTCTGATTTGTTCTGATTAATCAATTGAATCATGGTGCCCAAAACAGCGGACACGTCATGCCTAATTAGTATACAGATAACTAGTACAATACGAGTTTAATTAATCATATATTATGGTCAGGGACGGAATATCTGTACTTCTTCCACTTTCAGTGGGTGTCTGTGTCAGCTCGGCGGCTTGGTATATATGTCCATGAAAGTTGAGGTGCCAACAACCTTCCCGCTCTCTCCACCCCCTCTTCTTCTGCTACTGTGAAAATGGATGACGAACGGAAAAGTAGAAGCCTTCACCGAACGAATCCTGTATGTGCGCCGGCTCTCTGGTAGGTCAGCCTGTCCGTGGTCGGCGTCTGTGTCGGTAGACACTGCGTTCCTGCGAGGAGGTCCATTGATTGAATGAGCTTGGCAGTGGTTTTGATGAGTTGTGGGTGCGGTTGGTGGGTGGTGGCTGAATGATGTAGGATTTCCTTGCTGAAATTAGTGGGCATCAATCATTGCAGGTTTGTCACTGTTTTGTCGGCACATATGGCTGGCTGCTTGCTTGCATTTGGCAGGTTTCCCTGGATCTTGACCTAACATGGAGGATTAAGCTGATGATGAGGATTCACAGCCATTTTTGTCCGACTGTTTGACGATGGTCATGTTCCATGCAGACATGGTTATCAATTTATACATGGACGTCATTGCTGACGCAACACAAAAGCATAGCAATAAATTATCGAAGGGCGCACGTAGATGCACAGCTTCCCTTGGTAAAGTCAGCCTGATGGTTGTTCCCGTCTGTGTCCGCACTAAGTAGCTCTCCCTTGGTGTTCTTTTGAGGTCAGCCAGTCCCGCCATCCGGCGGACGAGTTAAGCTACACACACTTTCTTACTCACCCGATCATCTGCTCGATGGTTGGGAGACGTGAACAGTGCCGATCATCTGCTCGATGGTTGGGAGACGTGAACAGTGCTGATCATCTGCTCTCGATGGTTGGGAGACGTGAACAGTGCTGATGTGGCAGAAAAAACTAAAGAGAGAAAAAATATTTTGTAAGGAATTTTTTATCGAAATAAAAAATATTAAGTTCATTATAAAAAGTACTTTCTAACAGACATATTTTTGAAAAAAAAAATAATATGAGAAATATAACAAAAGAGGAGAGATTTATAAAAAAAGTATAGTAACCACACATTGACAATCATGTAAAATATTAAAATTAGACAAGGTATAGTAAACATTTGTACTATACTGGGTATAGTACTCATGTTTTCTGGTACAATACGTCAAATAAAATATTAGTAATATTGTACCTCTAAAAATAAGAGTAATGTATCCCGAAATGTGTACATATAACCCCAAACATGGTGATATACTTGGATAGATAAATAAAAGGGTATGTTACACGTGATTCAGGGTACATTATTCTCATTTTGAGGTACAATACAAAGTATTTACTAGCTGATGTATTGTACTCAAAAATTGAGTAATGTACTAATAACATGTCTATGATACCTTAAAATACAGATACTATATATTTTTTCATATTATCATTTTTCCAAAGTACGCCAACATTAGTCTCGTTGGACAAAAATAGATACAAGAAATTCAATGCTTTTTATTTCACAATATAATCCAAATTGAAAGTTATGGATAAAAAAAATTTCTCTCTCTCTTCTACTTCTCTTATCTTTTATTACTTAATTGTTGCTCACTGTATGTGACAAAGTGTTCATTCTCATTCTCAAGAACTAATTGGGAGAACGATGTATAAGTGACTATGTCTAAAAATTTTCCACCGACCTGCCCCGAGATTATATTTGCTGTTCCGAAGACGATGTCTGATACGTATCATTATTAATCTATGTCGTACACACTTTAGGGCTGGATTTTAAGTAAATATATGGTAAGGATGATCTGGGACAAAACCAGAACAAAATTGGGACAGCGGATTCGGAGGCACCTGCCCCACTAGCGGCTGGGGCCGAAACAAACGGCGGTCACTGCATGGTTCGGATTTCATATTTTCAGGCATGGTTGAAATCAAGTCGACCCAAGGAGAATCCAAACCCAGCGAAGAGGACTGAATAGGGGGTGGGGGGTTGGTTATGTGGTAGAGCAACCCCGTATACACGGAGCGCAGCTACCATAGACCGTAGAATATTTCCACTATAGTCCACCAACCAACCCTACAATGTAGATCTGTATTAAGAAGCATTTCTTGTAATGTTATATCTTAGATTTTACAAACGCCAATCATTCTGTTTGTAACATATTATGTCATTATGTTATCTTATGTTATGTATATTACACAATCCTAAACCATTTGAAATAATATAAGGCGTATAATGGATTCTGTCCTTCGTATTAAACCGCCACAACATATATACATGTCACTTTGAGTGTATTAAAATATACATCCTTGTTAAGCTATACGATGGGGTTGAGCTAGGTTTCAAATCTACTGGATGCACCTAGGCCCATGGGAAAAAGCACATAACCTCCATACAACAACAACAAATACATATGACAAAAATCATCACATATGCGGCGAGGCTTTGGCAAAGAAGGCTCTAATTGTAAGGTTCTTTCATTTCTAGCTTCGGATGCAAACGCTCCTAGTTTCTCGCTCCTGGCCGCTTGAGTTAATGCATTGTTTGGGCAAATGCTTAGTAGAAAGACCACACATAAAATATATAACATAACATAATCTAGAAAATAAGTGGACGAGTAGATAACAAGTTATATCTTCTCTATCTCACCTACAAGAAACCTCATAATGTTAGGTATCCACACTGTAATCTCACTATTTTGCTAGCCTCTGTGGTGATAAGTATCCCTACCGACCTATTATGTATGCCATGTGTATGAAATTTTTAGCCACTTGCAACAAAAATGTGAATATTATTTGCCTTCCCCTAATTAGGCACACAACAAAATGGAAATCACCCTCGAGGACTTCTGGACTAAGTCATTGTTTTTACATGTTCTAATTGTCACTAAAATTCCTTTCATGTACACCTATGTCATTATATCCTACATCCAGTCTACCAATGTAAGCATAACCCATTTATCCCAAGGCTAACTAAACCCCTCCCTCTACAAAATTGCACTTTTACACTAAGAACCTTGTCCTAAAGGAGATGCATAAATGGATCTTTATTAGTTCATTATCGACTAGATACTTCTTGCCAATTTCATGCATCTCTCCATCTATCTAGGATTATAAATCTTACAAATATAAAATTTTCTATTATTTCCTTCAACTTGTTTGTTTTCTAAAATCTAAAGAGGTTGCAAAACAAAAGGTTCCCCGCAAACCCTCAAACATGATCCTTTTAGTGCAAGCATACCTTTTAAAAGGGCATAGCCATTATATGCATGGAAAAAGATATAATTATTTAATCCTCACTAGTCTATGTGAAGGTGTGCATCATGTATTAAATCTTATCCTACGCGTGCCACACACTCCTCATATCTTGGGATAGAGCTAAAGTGTAAAAATTGTACCTCAAATATTCGGTTAAGAAGTCCTAATAGATTTCCAGATGTGCTTACTAGAGTTGTTGATGTTATTGACATGATCTATGTTGTTCGTCTCCAAGTTGACTTGTTTATTAGCTAATTGCCATAATCAAATGGCATTGAACATGTGCGGGAATGAAATCTATACATGTCCCATCTTGATACCACTACCACAACGAGGTCATGAGATTAGGTATGATCCTAAGGTCAAGAAAAACTAGTCTTACATCTTTTAGATTTATTTTCCTTTTTCTTTGAACTAAGGAAACAATCTCATTCATACTAACAAATGAAAAATGTAAAATAGTTTCCAATATCATGGATACTAGTTTATTGAGCCAGCTAGACATGCCTCCTAGACGTGGTGAGTGAGGAGTAGAACTCCTCCACCTATAATAATAAACACATGCTATGTTAAACATACTAACTCAACATACAACCTCCAAGTTCTGGTCTAGTGACTGACTTGATGGTGATAAAGGATTTATGGATGCACTTATTGTGTACCACACATTTAGAAAGTATTGGACATTTATGAGCATCCTAGGTCTCCCTTCTTTAAGGAAGGCAACAATTGCCAATGCGTGAGATCTCTAACCACTGATGGATAACATGGTTGGTTTCCATAAGTTCTCAATCATTGTGTAGGTTCTTTAGAAGAAAGTCATGTGTAGACATATTCATAGGTGGATATTATACGATTGTGATGGTGAACCAAGGATGAACTATAGTTGTTCTCTCTTGGGAATGTTGTATTCCTCGCATGGTTTTCTAATGACAAATGCATGAATATATTCATGGAGAGGGGTCCATGGTGCTTTTAAAAAATAGTTGGTTCTCACTACGAATCTTGGAGGCTGATATGTGCATCTCTAAGGACATCACTTCATGGATCACCTTTTCACACATGCTTTAACATTGAAGTTATAAAGACCTCTCCCCATCATAGCCTATGCTATCAAAGCACAGAGATCCTTTGACCACATTCTTTGAAAGGAACTTGATGGCTATGATGAGAATGAAATGATGGTGGATTTACCAGGAAATAGTTGGTGACTAGGGTGAATTACGATGGGATATCTAATATTGAGGTTACATCTATGTCTTCCTATAAAAAAATGGAGTTTTCCCATGTAAAATACTCAAAGTCTAGACTGAGCTACTTGACCATGTTCACGAATAGGAAACCTAGGAGGAAAATATGGATGAGGTCAAAAGCTAAAATTGTTCTACCACAAGCTTGGAGAGGAAGGGAAAGAAGATGACAGGCCCATAAAACTTGATGCTGGATAAAAATGAGGTGGCCTAAACTAGTAAATGAGGTGGCCTACACTAGTAATGAATAGACAAACTGAAACAATTAGTTGGTTCCTAACTAAGTCTCTAATTAGGTTGAACAACAATGTGTAGAGTTTTTTAAGCAGCTTGAAGAGGAAGTCATTAGCACAAGAAAGGCAATACTTCTAAAAATCCATTCCAGTCATGGATGGATAGGAAAATAATGATTCCTTCATGGAGAGATGATGTCCGTGATATTGGTAACATACCAAAATTTGGCTATCCTGACTTTGGAAACCCTAATTCCATGAATAGGAGGTTTCTGGGCTTGGATCATTATATTTGACCAAAAAAGGTTAGAATTATACTCTGACATCCTTAACTTTATCCTAATGAATATTTAATGCACATAATATGAGTAACTCATATCTTAACCCTAATTGTGGATGGATATGATCTAGATCATGACTTGGACCTATAACCCTTATGTGAGGATGAGATTATGTATGGAACCTAAACTTGATCTTATTGCATGTTAATAAGGTTTTTGTGATGTATAGTGATCATGTTAACCTAACCCTAGTTTGGAGTTTATTAACCCTAATATATGTATCATTGGCATTAGTTATATTGAATTAATGACATTGGGTTCTCTAATCACTTAATATATATTAATACACATAAATGGTGCCTAATCATCTGGATTATGTAGCGTGAATGGTTGAGCATGATAGATCCTCCCCGTGGGACCCGAGTTCGAACCTCCCGTCGCGCACAATATTTACAACCCTTGCAATCATCTAGGCTCTGGCATGCTCTTTGAGGGAGGGGGAGACAAATGTTTCTTCTAACTAAATGGTACCTAATCACCCAATTGCATCTTGATATAAAAATCAATTCATCAATGTGTAATGTGTTTCACCTTGCTCACTAACATACATGTAATGGCTCAATGTGTAATGTGTTTCACCTTGATAACTAACATACATCTAATGGCTCAATGTGTAATATGTTTCACCATGCTCACTAATATACATCTAATGTCTTGTTAGATGCAATCTCTTACCTTAAGGATCATCAATTTGGTGTGGCATCTCCGGTGGTGTTGAGGCCCTTCTACACACTGTCACTCACCTATTAAATGACCAAAAACGTCAGACCACTATCACAATGTCTCTTGTTAACTTCAACAATGCCTTCAATATGGTTTATAGATCTACTATATTATGAGAGGTTCGTCTTCAATGTCCTTCTATTGCATGCTCAACTGAGTTCTGCTATAGTTCTCCAGCTCCCCTCTATATAGATCCAAAGGAGCTTCTTTTTTCTACAAATGATGTCCAACAAGGAGATTCCTTGGCCCCCCTCCTTTTTTCCTTGGCCCTACATTCTCTTATTTTATAAGTGAAGGATGAATGTCACCTTGACCTTCTTTCTTTCTATCTTGATGATGGTACTCTTATTGGGGACACTATGGAAGTTTCTAAAGCTCTTCATCTCATCTAAGAGTGAGGCCCAATGCTCGGTCTTTATCTCAATACTAAAAAGAGTGAATCTTTTGACCTTCTATTGACCCAAGACAAGACCCAAATTCAAGATTGTTCCCTTCTGACATATCTCGGACAGAGCGAGGGGTGAAGATTTTAGGCGGTCCCATTTCCACAGACTCATATTTTCCATGTTGCTTCTAAGGAAATGTGTGTCTAAAACTCTTGTTGTTATGGTTTCTTTGGCCTTACTTCAAGATCAATAGTGTGATCTTATTCTTCTTCTTCTTTTTTGGTCCTGTGTTGCAATGCCCAAGATGATGTTTGGCATCATAAAGACACCGCCTACTTCTATCACATCTGTTTTGGATGTTTTTGACCATGGCCTTCACCGTTGTTTGGAACATATTATGGTTGGTGGTGGCCTAAGATTTAGTGATTTATAGTGGCTCTTCGACACACTTCCTATGCATCTTGGGGGATTGGACATATATTTATCCCATGATGTCTACAACTTTGCTTATGTTTCTTCTCAGATCTACAACCAAGACCTCTAAGATCATATTTTACGAGAGGTCAATTATATGCCTACAGGAATGTTCTTTGTCTCTATGCATACTGCCATATGTAATATGTTTCCATCCTTTTGTTGATCCAAATTGTCATGTACACCTTCTGGTACTCCAAAAAACCCATCTATTTTGACAGACACTTACTATAGATCAATCATCCAACAATTTACTGTAACCCTATCCCCACGGCGAAATTTTATTCTCTCTTCTCTACAAGCTGACCATGCACATGATTTCTTGCTTACTATTCCTACTGAAGGATATGGATTGTCTATATCTCCTATTGAGTATTGATCTATACTTGAGTACCGACTCATTATCTTCTTGTATTCTGGTGATCAACATTTTACAACACTGTAGATCTCAATGCCTTCAGTGATCATGTTGTCCATTGTCGTTCACGACTAGGATATAAGTTCTATCACGATGTTGTTCGTGATGCCCTTTTTGACCTTGTCTCTCGTGACGGGATAAAGCACTACAAAAAATATTTGCTTTAGCTACAAATATTGTACCTACTTATGTCTAGATGTAGCTAAAATATGTTTTTCTTTACAAATCACATATATGTAAGTAGAGTAGATGTATTCAATTATATTTACTTGAGTGGTTGTAGATCTATTAAGAAAAATATTACATGTGAGCACAGTTTATGAATATCTACTTGGAGATGAAAAAAATCAGACGAGATATGTTGCATTTCCTCCCATGTCTCTCCTCTTCAAAACTCCAAATGATCTATTTTGTTTCCTGCACTCAATTACCGCCCCTTTTCAAAACTCCAAATGTGCGATTTTGTTTCCTACACTCAACTACTACCCCTTTTCCCTCCAGTGTGATCAAGGCAGCCCTAGAGGCTATTCTCCTTCATTGCCACCAGGAACCACCCTAAAGAAGATACTAGTGATTGCACTTGTTCCCCCTCTCTCTTCTCGTTCCTAAAATCCACACCAATGAATCTTTTATTCTGTTATTATTTCTAATGATGTTGAAATGCCTTTCTGGGAAGATGAGAAGGATGATGGCCACACGGTCCTTGTGTTGGTAGACCTGACTAACATCATCGCATGTGTGCACCTTTTAATATTGTGATTGATCATTAAAATAGTTTTGTGGTTGCTCTCTTGTGGTTTTTGTGACACCTTGTCACGCTAAACGAGATTACTAAAAACATAAAACACGATCAAGTACTAATTAATCACATAGTAAAAAATGTAGAATAACTAAAATCAATTTCAATAATATAAACAAACCATGGAACATTTACATAAAGGTCCATCTTTTTCATTCTCATATACTGTAATTATTAATTACATTTGTATCCAATGGCCTCAGGCACATCTTGTATACAAAAGATATTTCACATGTACATGTCATATTTTACAAACACTGGCATACTGCCAAAATATCGTGTCGATACAAGTATATCATCTAGAAAACACATCCCATACCCAAACCTAAAACTATAGGGATGACACTAGGACACTAATACTAAAATCTACATCTGACCAACCTTCAAGTCATTGATCACCAGGCTGATCCTCTTCTAAAGCACTACCTTGTCCATGATGCCCACGACCACCTAAAAAGGCGTGGTGACCCACGGGTGAGACGTAGTTCCACTGAGAGATATAACTCTCTCCAACAGATATTAAGTACAACATGTTAATCAACATTAAATGAACTGAGTAGATAAGGTACTGAATAACCAATTTAAGTAGATTGAGCAGTTTAAGAATACTAAATAGTTAAGTAGTTAAGCTTTAGCAACAAGTAGGATTACTCAAATTTCATAAATTTACATAATGTATGAACTGTATAATATAAAGACAAGAAAGGGTTACTCAACCAATGTGAAACATATTTAACCCAATCAGATATACTACATGGCCTGAATTACATCTTTTATTTTGCCCTGCGGAGTTTGAGTCGTACCAGTCAAAGTCCAACTTACCATTGTTTGGTCGCAATCAGTTTCATAGAAGATCTAGGAAAAGCCGAACTCCAAGATCTTTTCCATACTCGGTCAGTACGAGTCTGCACCACAGTGACATCTTAGTCAAACTGTAAAATAGTGACATATAATCATACAAAAAACTAGCCCACCTTAGTATAGGTCATAGCGCTAGAAACTAAGGTATGCAAAGCAAAACCTTTACCACATGATAATCACTGAAACACGACCATAGACATTCTCAAAAAGAGGGCTAGGTATGATTGCAGTCATCCTACCTAAACACTTGGAGTCAAGATAATAGATACCCTGTATATTCAACAATATGTGCTCAAAGTTCCCTTAGCAATCTCATTTCACCATCCAACAAGTCCTGACACTGAAAATGGCTCTATGGCTCAGGGTTCTACACAATTAGGTTCCACTTGATTAGTTATTGCCAATTGAGTGAATTAAGGCTTCATCATTCAAATGGACATACAAACCCTAATTTATTTCTAGCAAGAGTATATGTATTACAAATTCAAAAGATAAAAAATGTTTGAGGTATAAATCTTAATCACATTACCACATGCTATTATTCATTGCAATTTAATGGACCACACTCGTCTTCATATCATTACATTGTATCAATTACTTATCACAAGATCTAGGGTTTCAACCCTTATTGGATCTTGAAGAGGTATCACCTCAATAAGTGCTTCAATCATGCCCAAAGGTCATTAAGACCATCACATAGATGCTTGTAAGATCACCATTACCATTATTTCCCTTGAACAAGGCTCAAAAGATCATTAGCACGTATGTGTCTATATATATTAACATAGAAAGGCACTATGATATTCAACTAGTACTATATTATGGTTTCAACACAAGAAGAATGTAATACATTGTCACATTAATCATTCAAGAGGGCTGATTATAACCAATCACCCTCATTTAGTTATATTAAGGTTAGGTATAACAAGATATATCACATTGGAGTCACGTGTCCACTTATTATGGTGATTTATCAAATATAGCTATATGAGGGAAAATGTAAGACTATAAACTAATTGTATTGAACCATAGAATTATCATTACTAGGACCCACATATAATACCATGGGATTAATTCTAATCCATTGGATGTTGAATCATATAATGTCATTCATTGGATCGAGTTCATTATTCAAAGTCATCAATTATAGTGCATCTCTAATTATTGAATCAATTGAACCAAGAAAATCATTGGTTTAGAACTAAATTGAAGCTACATTTAAAGTCTCAACTCACCATCAGTTGTTGTGACCTGATCCAGTATTGGTTGTGGTCATTAAGTCACCATCGGTTGTTAGATCAGCACTATATTCATTTAACACCATCAGATATTAAGCTTATGTCATAATTGATTGATAGCATCATTAGGGTACTTGGTGGCTGATCGTTAAACTTCTAATTGAGCTAAAACCTGACCTAAGGGGTGAACATCAGTTATAACCATTAGTTGACACCCTTGGTCACCACCATTGATTGTCAAGATAGCAAAACCATCAGTTGTTGCATGGTATCACCATCGGGTCATGAGGTAGTGAAGGAAATAGCTTGAAAACCCTAAATTTGGACCATCGATTGCTAGGTTCTTAGCACCATCGATTGTGCTACCAACCTGTCATAGATCATATTCTACCTTAGGAAGGACGTACACCTATTTATAGGTTCATCTATAACTGGAAAAGAATAGGGAAATCATAAAAATTCGAAAACCTAAGCAAGCATGGTTTCTTTATCCTTAGATCATCACTTTAAAGCATAAACATGAACTAACAAGCTATTAATAAGAAATATAAGTGAAGAAGGTTATAAAACTAGCCTCTATAGAGAAGAACAGACTTCTTAGCTGCAAGAAAACTTGAGCAAGAAGGTAGAAAATCCAAGCTTCATATCTGAACTCAGACAAGTAAGCACCTTTCTCCACAAGGAAGCAAAATTTTAGAAGAAGAAGCAAGAAAGGTAGGTTCTTAAGTTCTAGAGCAACTTCTACCATGGAACAATAGAGTTTTGATCTAGAGAAAGATAGTAGGAATAAGAACATATAAATAAATGGAGGAAAGAAGGGGATACTTACTCATTTAGGTCAAGATCACCATGAAGAAGCTTTAGAAACCCTAAAGGAAGCAAATTGTAACCCTAGATGCTTCTACCAAGAAGATCCGCACCTTATTCTTCCTTGAAAAGGTCATCCATAGAAGAATAGAGGGAAGACAAATTTCTTAGAACGAGGGAAGTGGTAGAGACAAAAATGTTCATTTTGGAGCTTAAGGATGGGTACATAAAGCTTGGAGGATAAGGTAGAGAAGAAGCATGAGGTGTACAAGCAACTCTCCATGTGTCCATGGCTTAGAGCTTCCATGGATGAGAAAGAAGTCGGTACACCATCTGTTGGGGACTTCTAGGCCATCAGTTGATGGTCTCCCAGGATATACATAGGATTTTGGGTGAAGGTACCATCGTTTATTCATGGTTTAGGTCAATAGATGGTTGAACCATCAGTTGTTCATGTCTATAAGTGAACCATCAGTTCAAGTGAACCAAACCAGCATGAACCATCAACCTAGAGCCTTTAGTATGACCTGTGGATGTTCCCCAGTGGTCCCTAGGGCTGATATCCATTGGTTGTTGCCCAAACCAATGGTACCATCGGATGTTTAGCCAAGAAGGTGGCTCATCCATGAAGGGTAAAAACCTAAATCACCCTTAAAGCAAATCACCACCAAATCAACGTACAATTGAGCACCCCATGGACCAAAAAGATCAATAATAATAAGATAATATCTAATTAACATAATTCATGTCACAAATTGTAAAGAAAACCTCTCAATTTGGCAAATTATAGAAAAACCCAAAATGTACATACAATTGCATAACTTGCACAAACAGTATCCAAATTGGACCAAATTTGAATCTTAGGATTGTATTATGATTTCAAAGCCTATCAAAAGGTTATATTAATGTTATAAGTACTAAATTATGGTAATTAAGCTTATCCAACACTTTAAGCAAGTTTAGGGGCCTTACAATTTGTAACCTAATGGTTCCATAGCTTCTGTAATTTATTGTTTAGCTGCAAAAGTTGACAAAAAGGATTAGACACTTGGCAATGCATATTAGCAGACAACTACTATGGACTTGTGTCTTTACGCAAGTTATTTAGGAAAAAATTATTCAGAATGGCACATCACTCAAATGACACTATCTTATAAGTAAGGTGGTGAGTCTGTTTATCCTATTCAGTGTAATTGTCCTTTAGTTGCTCGAGCAGATGCCTAGTAGGTAGTTGAAAATAATCTGCCAATTATGTGGGATGTGATGATGTGTGTATCTACTAGATTTTGTTGGTGACCAATATTTGATGTTATATTTCTTCTTATGTTTCGAACAACCACCTTTTTCTTATCTTGTAAGATGTTATTTTTTTCTTAGAATTTTGCATGGATTTGCAGATCTCATCTCAGAAGAAACTTTTTGTTATTTGGTTTTGATGGTGTCAAATGCCGATTAATGACTAGAAAGATCGTGTGTGATTATGTATGTACAGAATTTTTCTCTTTGGTACTCATGACTAAGATATGGTTTTGTGTCTCAGCTTGCTGGTGCTTTTTTCTATAGTATTACCTAGGGGAGTTTTCAATTTTGGTTAGTTTCTTTGTTCTTGACATGGATGTGTTGCTCAATTGCTACTCATAGAAATTAGTGATGGCTATTGGATCCTCATTTATTGAGATGTTTGTCCAAGGAGAGGTAGGACTAGGATAATCTAAAGATGGGGATTGAAATGGAATTATGTCCTTTGGTCCCATTTTAATCATTTATTACTGAGTAAATTGCAAAACATGATTGGGATTTGTATTTAGTCATATAACAAGAATTAATAAATTTGATTGACAAAAAACAAGTCTAACTTTTTCAATCTAGTGACAAACATAACCTAGTAACACTAGGTCACCAAGACAACTTATATACATATATATATATATATATATATATATATATATATATATATATATATATATATTTAACTTGGATAGTTTATTATCAGTATAATACATCTAAATATCATCAATGAACTGTGTATAAGATACTTGGATGGAGAAATATATATCATGAGTAGAAACTGAACAGATAAGGTTGACATATATCTTTTCCATAGAAAATTGTGGGCAACAAAAAAAAGATTGGCTCTAATTATAAAGCTAGTCTTAATGAAAAGACAAAGCATGCACCTATTAGCCAACAACCATAAAAAAAGACAAATCAATCACCTATTAACCACATCTTTGTTTAACAAACAATAGTGGGGTTGGGCATTGGGAGCGTTTCACATTCATAAATAGGTAAGGCACAACTCAGAGTTTCATACCAGTTTATGTATATTTGTGTTATGTTAGTTGACGTAATATTACAAATACCACTGGCATCGGGAAGGCATGGCCCCCCAGTGATATATAATATGTGCGGATTGTCACATCCATTCACTTTTGGGTCCTAAACCATAACCTAAAACTAGAACAATCACATAATATGCAATCTCTTTGGGTCATGGACCATGACATAAAACTGGACCAACAACATATCTTCCAATCTCTTTTGGGTCTGGGACCATGATCCAAAACTGGACCAAACACATAACTTCAAATCTTTTTGTGAATTGAAACATGACTAATCATGAAGCAAACTTTCAAAATCTCTTTTGGGTCCTATACAATGACCTAAAACTAGACCAATCACAGACTTATCTTGACATCTTTTTTGGTCCTAATCCATGACTTAAATCTGGACCAATCACATAACTTCCAATCTATTTTGGGCCATGGGCCGGGACCTTAAACTAGACCACAAGCCCTATCCTGAACAGGTTCCTCTCCTCTCTTTTTCTGACAACCTATTTTGGTTCCTAGATTAGGACATCAAACATCACCAACCCACATTTAAGCCAAGCCCTACCATGAGTAGGACTCATCATTCTTTTCTCAAAGACCTATTCTAAATAGGCTCTCCTCATTTCAAGCCATGTGTTGAGTAGGCATCATTCTATTTTAAAAGCCCTTCCCTAAGTAGGCCCCTACATTTTTAAGCCCTACCTTGAGTGGTCCTGACACTGTAAAATCTTTATCCTCGATGGATTCACCTAAACTTTAATGCCCTATATTGACTAGGTAATCCTCTTCAATGTCATATTCAATTAACACATCTTATTTCTAAGACCTATCCAAAATAGGCATCTTCATTTTGAATCTCTAACCTAAATAGACATCTTACTTTATTTGACTTTTCACTAGTAAGCCCATCCCTACGTAGGCACCTTACTTTCACAAGCCCTATCTTGAAGAGGCACTTCACGCTTTCAAAATCTCTATCATGAGTAGAGTCCCCGCTTTCAAAAGCCCTACTTGAGTAGGCTCCCCTCTTTCAAAATCCCTACCCTGAGTAGGCACCTCATTTTCAAAAGCCCGACCCCAAGTAGGCATCTTGTTTCACAAGACCTATTAGAATAGGCACTTTATGATTTTAAAAGCATTTCCCTAAGTAGGCACCCCACTTTCAAAAGACCTACCCTAAGTAGGAACCTCACATAGGCACCTTTCTTTCAAGAGCCCTACCCAGTGTAGGCACTTTCCATTTTCAAAGCCCTAACTAGAATGGGCACTTTTTGTTTCAAAGCCCTATCTCTAATAGGAACTCACCTTTAAAGTCCTACCCTGAGTTGGCAAAACTCTTCCAAATCCTACCCTAAACTTTGAAAATCCCTAACTGGAGTAGGTACTTGTTATTTTTAAAGCCCCATACCGAATGGGAACTTAGGTTTAAAACCCTACTATGAATAGGAGATCCCCTTCATATCCCTATCCTAAATAGGTGCCTTTCTAATAAAAAGTCCCTACACTCAGGTAGTCACCTACACTTAAGCCCTATCATCAATAGGCACCCTTGCTCTCAAGCCCTATCTAGAGTAGTCATTTGATTTCTTAAAGACCTACATTCAAAACAACATTTACATGATCTAAGCCTTACACCATGTATGCACTCTCAAGTGAATTTCTTCATCACTTCTAAGGCCTACATATCATCTAGATCCTAAATCTTGGATTGTGGCATGTGCTACTCAAGTTCAAAAGCTCATGATTCAGACCATGATACATCCATGCTTTTAAGCATATCTCAAATAGGCACTCAACTTTAAAACCCTTCTATGAGTAGGTGATCCTCTTCATATCCCTATCCTAAATAGGTGCCTTTCTAACAAAAATGTGTTACACTCATGTAGGCACCTACACTTAAGCCCTATTATTAGCAGGCACCCTTGATGTCAAGCCCTATCTAGAATAGGGATTTCATTTCTAAAAGACTTATGTTTAGGTAGGAATCTACATGATCTAAGCCCTACACCATGTAGGCACTCACAAATTAATCTCTTGATCTCCTTTGAGGCCTACCTATCATCTAGATCCTTATTCTTGGATTGTGGTCCATACTATTCAAATTCAAAAGGTCATGATTTGGTCTAACAATGATACATCCATTATTTCAAGCCCTATCTTGAATATGAATCTCTCTTCTAAAATCCCTATCTTGGGTAGGCAACTTCCTTTATTAAATACCAACATTTAGGTAGGAATCATGTTATATCCTCAATTTCAGTAGAAATTTAATGATATATAAGTAAGGTATGATTTGATAAATAATTTTCCCAAATGGTATTATTGGTGGAATAACAATATGGATCACCTTTGGTTGCATGGGTCCTTGCAACATAAGTTAGAGAAAGGGAATTTTTACATGAATTAATACTAATGGCCTTTTGTTACGATAAATGAAATAATTATAAAGTTGTCAAAAGAAATATGATTTATGGTGTTTTTGAAAATCAGAAGATAATTATCTAGACGATATTGACAACACCATGATGTGTGTATTCCTTAAAGGCTTTTGTTTCCAAATCCAATTCTAAATCATATGGTGGTGTCTCTCATGGCCTTTTAGAATAAAAGAAAAAGTTTATATAAAAAGACTACTTTCTTTCCTAGTTGATGTTGAGATTAAATAGTCTTAGAAAATTGATATTTCGGATAGTCATAATACTCCTTGCCACATTTGGATTAATTTAACCCCAATATGAGAAAGAAAGGGAGGATACAAGGAAATAGAGGAAAGAGTCTTTTGGTTGGCAAACCTAATATGTATTTGTAGAGTTTAATCTTCTGCGGTCTCTCCCGGTGTATTGGACGAGTATATAAGGGTATACCTCATATGTTTTCCCCATTCACAACCATTGAGTATATTGATAAGAAGATAAGAGAGATTTAGGGAGATGTCACAAAGAGACAGGTTAGTTCCCTCATGGGTAACCAGCGATCCACATTGTTGGGTTGAGGCACCTTGCAGAGCAGGAAGAGGACTGCAAGCATCCGCTGATATGTGACGAACTAGCAACACCCCCACCATTCGGAGGTCATCCTCATTGTCTAGTTTAGACATATCAGAGTAGAAGGTCTCCTTTTGGTGATCCCAAGACTCATGAGGGGAACTCAAGCGACGCTCTACCTCAGCATGTAAAGATGCGTAGGTAAACAACCTAACCTTCTATTCTGTAACCTGTTGTAAACCATGGCATAGGGCTCTCATTCCCCTACCTCTGACCTTCATGGACCGTGCGAAGAATGGGGCTAGGCTCGTTTTAGGTGTGTAGAGCCCCTCTAACCTTCTCTAGGTCTCGACGACGTCGGGGTCGACGAGATCATCCGTGGTTTCCCGTTCAGGGTTTGCCGTTGGGCTGCGTCGGGAGGTTAGGGGTGAATTGGAGTCAAAAGACTCATCTACCCCTACATGTACATGTAACATGTAAGAGTATATGGGTCTTTAAAACTCAAGGGGTAGGGTGAGTTTTTTTTAATTAAAACATGGGACGTTGACATGTCAGTGTGTGATTGGTCCAAATTAGTTTATTCTTGCAAATAATCTAGTTAATTATTGGTAACTTGGAATATAGGAAAATGATATATCAAACTAATTCGAAAAATGAGAGGAATCCAAAGAAAATCGAATCAGAGTCCAATTATTCTTCCTATTCTAAAAGTGTATGCAATACATGTTTTAATATGATTAACAGAAAGGAAGATCTAGATTTTCTTTAATATGATGCTTAGCTGAGTAGATTCATTTAGGTTGAGCTAGTAGATGATCTTGTTATGTATCATGAAGAAATGCTTGATACTAATGAATAATTGATGTTTCTAGATTAATGATCTTATTCATGCTGATTTAGGGTTTTAAAAGCAATGACGACATCTTTCTTTGATCTAATGCAGATAATGCGATCTAGGTATCATGAATAGTCTAATATGCTTAAGATGATGATTATGGTTTCTCCTAATATGCATAACTAATGGTTGTAATCTTAAGAGATCATGACATGATGGAATTAGGGTTTGTAACCCTAATACCTAGACCAAACATGAGATAACCCTAAACCCTAGTTTAGGATCGCATTTAGAACATATTAATGTAATGTGAATACATGGTGACACATATATAGTATGTATATTTCATATTGAGTACTTTGTTGCTTGGATGTTTGGATGCACTCTTAAAGTACATGATATATTCTGCATGGTTTCTGTGATGGCATAAGGTATGTGGTTACACTTATGAATACATGTATCAGATTTTGAGTTTGCTGAGGTTTCTCGATGAGATTGAACGAATGATAAACTGCTTGCTTGTTTATTTACTTCTTGCAAATGATAAAGTACTTATGAGTATCATGTAAAGTAAATAATAATATTGTTAACCCTAGGTTAGACTGATCATAAGGGTAATGCACAAGAGCCCCGGAGGGATAGTGATTACACTTGAGGTAGTAGAACAAATATGAGTTAGAATATGAAAAGAAGTTTATGTTCTTATGTGCAAGATAAAGATGTTTTCTTATGTGTACTTGTAATTATTAGATGAACCCACATACTAGTATAGAAATATACTAATTGTGTATTTGTTTTTTAGAATTTTAGGTATCAGGTGTACTTGATTCATGGACATGAGGTTACAAACAAAGATATTGAAGACACTAAAGTAATTCCTGAAGGTCTAAATATAATGGTATATCATCATACATGTACATGTTAACTCTTTCTATTTAGGTTTTCATAAATGTGCATAAATGGTTAATGTGGATTTAAATGTTCATAATTGGTAACCAGATGTGAATAAATATGAATAGTTGACTCATTTGGATAATAATGTGACTAATTTATATAATGTGACACTAATTAGATGCTTAGTGTAAGTGGAAATAATTAATGTGCCATTATGTAAATTATTATTGACATTAATGAAATTATTAACTAGTTCATGCACAAAAATATCATGAAACTCTATTTTTAGTAAGATAATGATATTTGGACTCTAAATCCTATATATTGAGATAATTGGAAAAAACCCTAATTGTATTGGAACTTGTACAAGATAATCTCAAAACCTAAATCAATCCCAAAAATGGATTCTGTGAGTCCTAATTAGCTAGATACTATAATTTAATTAGGAGAGATAGTAATGAATTTATATTCTCAGTGTTAACCAAACTTTAGTATGTATATTTATTTCTCATATTTTCACATCTATGCCTAACTTAAGCTATCACCTAGTTTATTTGATTCGTTGTCTGTACACAGACTCTTTAAGAGTTGATGATGTAAAATCGTGTGGTGACTATATCTTCTCCTACCTCACATTTCTTCTCTTCCCAGACTTTGTGGTCTATGTGGATGTTGTCTCCTCCTCCTACTATGATCTCTCTTCCATCTCTGCTTCTCATTACCCTTTGACGTTCCCCTCATCTTCATGATAGGATTCTGTGTCCATTAGTTTCCAACTAATCTAGATTCTTCTTCCCATCACCATGTTCGACAAAAGGGAGTTTCTTACATCCCCTGTCCCTAGACATCTCAAAGATTCCCTAATATATATAATTCCTCCATCACCATCCTCAATGACTATAATTTAGTTCTAGGGCTACCCAATTGATCCTTGATCATAGAACCTACTCACCCCAACTTCAGTTATGTCTTCGTGTTGTTCCCATTGCTTTTGTGTTCACTTGATGCTAGGAGAGTTGCACGACATTTTGTTCTACTTCCCAAAACATCAGTGAGTCCTTCACAAGTGGCAATCACTTCAGTTTAGGTGTGTTCCACTTTACCCTATTTCTTCCCTTTGTGCCACTATAGACTGCTTCTAGATATGCTTTCCACCACTCGGAGTCCATCATTCACTGGTTTTGGCTTTGCCTTCTTTGCTTATTCACCATGGATGGGTTGTGTGCCTCTACAGTGTTCCCCTTCATGTATTTGCGTGTTCTCAAGATTCTCCTACACCTCATCCATGGAAAGGATGTTGTTGAGAAGTCTAAGCAGATC
This sequence comes from Alisma plantago-aquatica, assembly GCA_963693085.1. NCBI lineage: Eukaryota > Viridiplantae > Streptophyta > Magnoliopsida > Alismatales > Alismataceae > Alisma > Alisma plantago-aquatica. Next base: position 697,895,396 of record OY856411.1, read on the forward strand.
AAATATCTTTGTTCAGGTTCATTTAGTCCGCTTTAATATGACAAAATGGTTGATGATCTCCATGAGTACTCGACATTAGTGATTTGTGAGATTTTACTTCCTTCTATTGATCTACATATGGTGTTCTTTGCTGTGTCAAATCAATAGAACAAGAAAGGAGATGGTTGTAGGGATATTTACGATATAACTCTCATATTGGTTTTTTCTTGTTACCATCTTTTTATTTTGGGATTCAATGTCTCGTCACATGAGTTTGATTAAAGTTACATGACCTACATTTCCATGTAACACATCACTGTTTGGTGGATGATGCGGGGTCCTTTTTGTCTTATCAATTTGATTTTTCAGTTTAAATTTCAGTAAATTGCTTTACCTTACAAATTCATAACCAATGCCCTGGTTATAAAAAATCATGTAAAATATGTTCTAGAATCAGAAAATAAGATCTATCTAATGGTATATCTTACATAACCTAAATAAAATCATAGTAAGAGTCGATATTTTTTGATATATAGTATTGACTCTAATTGATGAATTACATACCTAATGTGTTATTAGGTGAAATTGCATAATCTGGATCTCAAGTTTGGACCTTGTCCTATTACACTCATCGTTGAGGTATGTTGCATCCCTTCCATTATATTGGATAATAGTTTATATTTACTCTCTCTCTTTGACTTGATTGTGACGTATTATCTTAAATATCACATATTTACATATAGTTGAACCCATTGGTTCCAAATCATGAGGTTGGTGTTGCGAATTGTTACAATTGCAAATGGAATCCTTTTTTTGAATCTTGTTGTTACTTCATTCAATTTGCATCATGATGTGGTTTTTGGACTATGTTTAATGGAAAGCCTATTCTGCCATGTGTTGGCCATGATAGTATATTTTATCATGCTTATACATCTTTGAGATATCTCTTTTTAATTTTGAACACTATATTGTGATCTGACAATACTGATGCTTGCCTCTCTATTTATAATGCATGTTTGTTTTATATATAACTTGGATATGTACACACTAGGTGGTGTATCTCTATTGCGTGTATTACCAACAGAGGGTGCATATGGTGATTCATGTCCTTGGGCAATTGTGTTGTGATGTCATTACTCCCCCAAAGATTTTGGTGGTGATTCCATATATGGGGTTATGGTAATGATTTCATATACATAAAACTTTTTAAATTGGTTATTGTATGATAATCTACATGCATAATTCTTAATGTTTATTTGTTCTTTGATTTGAGATTTAAAGGAAAGAATTGTTATTTATGAACTTTATTTTTATTTCTTCATATAATCTATTCATCATATTATATGTTTTGATATCCACCTAAAAGTATTTTTCTTCTATGGGACCTTGTTAATTTATTTAATTTCCTTTTTCCCAAAATTGTTCAATCACTAGTATATGCACATATCGACATTTATGCCGACAACTTTTACTATGTCTTCTCTTGTGGGATATGCTTCCAACCCTTAGGTGGAGAGCAAGGAGGAGTGGACCACAGTTGACCATGACTTTTCCAGATGTAGTTGAGCTTTCTTGGGAGGTGGATTGAAGTCGTTGGTTTACGCTCATTTGTTTCTTTTATGTACACCCAATGTGGTAAAGAGAAATGATAGACATGAACATTGCAATAGTTAGATTTTATCTTTAGTTGTTACACTGTTGGTATTTGATACATTACATTCTTGAATCATAGTTATCATCCTATGCGGAAATTTACTTTTGGTAATTGGCACAGGATGGTTTTCTATTATTCTTTTGAGTAAGTTGAGTGCCTCCTCTCTTGTGTCCCACTCCTTACAATACTGCACATACAAATTCACAAGGGGTGAAATCCCTAGAGTTTACCTCTATTGGATCTAGGGCTCTAGAAGGGGGGGGGTGAATAGATCTTCAAAAAATCTCACAAGATAGATTAGACCTTCAAATTATATCAAATTAAACTAATAACTTACGTGCAATTTGAAGTCCTAACTAACAAGCATAACAAGGATGAGAGGAATTGATAGCAAGCACTTGACAAGGTCTTGTAGAGTGGTTCCACTCTCCAAACTAGGAGAGAGTCAATCCACTACCTAGAGAGGTCAACGTCTAGGACTTTGCAAGTGCTTTTCTCTATATATTCACCAATAAGAGTTACAACACAAGATCACCAAAGGACTTACCCATCCAAGCACCAAGAGTCTTCCACCTTACCAAGGACTTACCCACTTTTCCAAGAGTCTTGAGCCTTCTCCAAGTTCTTGCCCACTCTTGCACAAGTCTTCCACCTTCAAGGATTTTTCCACTCTTCTTGGATCTTCGACCTTTGCCTTCTCCTTCACCTGGAGAAGATCTTCACCTCTTCTTCAACCTTGAAGAAGAACAACAACAACTCCACCTTCACTCAGAGTATCTTGCTTCACCTTTTCTTCATGGAGGAAAGGGGTAAGGGAAGATCGAATGGATGAGAGCTTTACAAGCACAAGGAAGTAGCTCTCTTACAACATGCCTATCTCACTCATAATCACGAAATAAAGTGTAAACTAGAGAGAGAAAGGGGCTCAAGGAGTTGAAACACACTCAACTAGAGAAAGGACTTAGAATAGCATCAATGAGCAAACTTGGAATGAACTCCAAGGGGTCCTATTCATAGCTAGGTGTGTTCCCTTGAGTGTGGGATCACTTAGGGTTGAAATATAGCCAATTTCTGAGATGCAACAAATCTATTTTTTCTCAAAACAACTCACCAACGGTTATAATCACTTTTTCTGTATTACCTGTACTGTACATTCAGTCAAATTTCAATGAAGGTAACTCGACCTATCCACTAAATGACAAAGCCAATTTTCAAACTATCGGTCAAGTTTGTTCTGGGAAACTCGACCAATGAGCTAAAATTATATTTTCATAGTGAGTCGATTGGTTGAGTTATGTGAGTGTGCAACTCGAATGATTGGTCATCTTTAGAAAATTCATCATAGGATAGGTCGAGTTTCTAACCCAACCAATGAACAACCTGTGACAAATTTTCTAAATTTACATTTGAGTGATTAAACCATGGAATTAAGTGTCCCCAATTTTTTGTTAATATTAGTTGCAAGTCATATCATCAATACAAGTAATTACAAAAATTATCTGAGGTCATTTGGAGTGATTTCACAAATTGCACACTTGCATTGCATTTGGCTGGAGTGATTTCACAAATTGCACACTTGCATTGCATTTGGCTAGAACTTGAACAAGCTAGGGCTTGTATAGTTTGATCATGTTCATGTGCCTAAAGCCTGAAATCAATCTTGAACAAACTTATTAGATACATAGAAATGGAATGGTTGTCATTATCAAAATATGGGCAATGTATAACTCTAAAGTCAAAATTCTCCCCCTTTTTGACAATGACAAACCATTCCTCAATCATATCGAAAAGGATATTGAAGTTATACCTTTGCCCTGTGAATTGTAAGGGGTTTCATGATTTGAACAATGCGAATTTCTCCCCCTCAAACTATGCTTACTTTAACCTACATAGTTAGTCTATCTACACAAAGCAACATGACATACATACTATATGGTCCTTTAGCAAGTCACATGATAAAGCATATAATGAACAATAAAAGGATCACATAGGCAGTAAAAACAATATGGTTGAGCTTTAAAATGTTGAACTTCTCTCCCCCTTTTGACATTATAAAAAAGAGGGGGGTAGAAGAGCATAGAAACAAGTCTTCTCCAAGTGCAACCAAACAAACATCCATAACATGCAAACTCAAAGCATACACCAAACAGAGACGAGAGAAACAAACAATCTAAGTCATGATTAAAATATGGTAAAACATGGCACCAACTCATGAGATATAGTAAATCAAAGAGTAAGTGAACAAAAAATTAAGATTACAACTCAAAAGGCAAGTTCTCAGAAAAACAACTACAAGTCGAAATGATGAAAGCTAGATGATAAAATAGTACATCTCAAAACATGTGCCCAGATGTTTCTAATACATAATAGCCTAGAAAGATATATATGATCAACATCTAGACTAAAAACAACATCTAAGCTATCTATGTCCACATCATCATCATCATCATCACCATCAGAAGCGTCAGGATCATGGTCATCATCTCTGTCTGAAGGTTCAGTAGAGAGAAGAACATCGCCTTCATCAGCGGAGGAACCAACAAAGCCATCAAAGCCATCATCATCAGATTCTTCACCATCATCCTCATCATCAGCAGCAACCTCCTCATCAGTAGCAGTCTCCTCATCAGCTTTGTCTGGCATCGCCTCATTAGCAAGAGAACCAAAACCTCGACTGGGCCAACGTGCATTCTGCTCATCCCCAGACATACCAAGAGCATGGAGTTCATTGGCATGTGGCAAGGAAGGAGTAGAACTACCGAGGGTGGCAAGTAGAGTGGCCAAGGGGCCAGCATTCAGAGGCAACACACCAGAGTAGATCCACCAGCAGTAGAGGGTGCAGCAGTGGAAGATGCAGGTGGAGGGGTAGGGTAAAATTGATCATATGCATACGGTGCATAGTCACCTCCATGGAAAGGTCGGTAGGATGGGTAAGGGTGTGCACTGGACATGTTCATGTTGGACATTATGGAACATAGGTCCTGATGCATGTGCTCCTAAACCTGAAGGTTGTATGCCTATTCATGCATCATGTAACCCATAAGGGTTTCATTGTATATAAGAAACGAGGCACAGACAGGTCAGGTAGGATGAGGTGGTGGAGGTGCTCGGATAGAGGCAGAGTTAGAGGCACCAGGGGTGGTGGAGGTTGTCATAGGTATATACTTCTAAAGAGTGGTCTCGTTGATGCAAACTCCTTTCTGGGCAGGTTTATAGTGAAGGTTGTGGAAAAGAGATTTGCCAATGCCAAGTTGAAATAGACCACAGATCAGGGCTGAGTAGGGTGGGTGGGTGCTATGGGTATTCTTGCCTCAGGTCAAAGAAGGTCATGTGAGAGAGAACATATCTTGACCGTTTGACTTCGATGCACTTTAAGAGACAATACATAATCACTATAGTGTTTTCTACAATCTCAATTGGATTCTTCTTTGGGTGAAAATTACAGTGGACAACTAGGGTAAGGATGCATCTCTTGAGGTCTAAGGCAGAGGAGGGAAGGGTGGACTTCTTCCTATACGAGAATTGAGGCTTCTTCAAGAACTTATGAATATTAGGGAGAGTAAGATCATATTGTTTGTAGTATGCCTCATGTTCAACTAAGTCAAAATACTATGGGTAGTCCTTACGCCAGGTGTCAGTCACTTTGGTACCTAAAAGAAGATGTTTAGGGTATCCTCAGAGACTTGAAATTTCTTCTCAACTATCATGGATGTGAGGAATACTTGAGTATTAGGTGGGGGTACGAGGGTGTCATAATTCCAATACATATTTGTGTAGAATTTGTGAACCGCTTTGGTGCTTGTAATGGAATTGTTATAGTACGCGTGTTCAACACCCAAGGCAGAGAGATGATGATCATAAAACAACTCCGATACTTGATCTATGACCTCTTGTCTTTGTGGTATAGGCTCAAATAGGACACGGAAAGGGAAAAGGGTTCATGGGAAGGAGCTCCTTATACCTATTTAGAGCCTCATTTGAGACAAAGAAAGTGTCATCTAACAGAATCAAGCGGGAGTTGGACGAAGATGAAGGTGCATTAGCTGGGGCGGCCCTCTTCCTCCTCTTGGATGCCATAGAGATGAAAAGGAGATGAAGGAGAGAGAAAAAACTAAAGACTCACCACCAAAACTCATCCACAGACCTAGGTTAGCAAGGGGGAGGTCAAGGGAGGTCGAGCTAGGTCAAACTCGGGATAGGGAGAGGAAGGTCGGGGCTAGGGTTGAGGGCTTATGTGAGTTGGAGGTTGGATCGGTCGAATTTTCTCTAGTTGAGAGGGAGAATAGTCGGTCGAACCTATCTTAAGTTTGCTTCATCCCGGCCATCGGTCAATTTCTTTGACTCAGAAACTCGATTGATAGACTCTTTTAAAAAGCTCTCGGCCTCTGATCGGTCGAGTTGGCAACTCGACCGATGGTCAACCTGACCTACATTTAGAAATCCTAATTTCTAGCCATTAGAGTGTTAATTAAATTTATGTTTCTGGTCCATTATGTATTTTAAACATACTTAGGCACATATCACTCATCATTGGGTACTATTTTGTGGTAAAACGTGCATTTGCAAAAAATACCCAAAAACAAGATAAAAACAAGGCAAAATGAACATGAAAAATGGATTTTTAGCATATTAGCAAGCAATGGAGATCAAAATAGAGGTAAAACATATAGGGTAGATGACAACTATCTAGAAGGCATGTTAGATTCATTCAAAGCAGATATAAGCAGATTAGATCTAATAAAGTTAAATTGCTCTCTAGCTAGACATTTAGTAAAAACGTCCGCCAACTAATTTTCAGTATCTACATGCGTGATATAGATATCCTTCTTGGCAATGTGATCACGGAGAAAATGATGGAGAATCTCTATATGTTTAACTCTACTATGCAATATCGGATTATATGACAAATTAATTTTACTAATATTATCACAATAGATAGGAGAAGCATCAAAATGAATGTTAAAGTCTTGGAGCATTTGCTTCATCCATAGGACCTGGGCACAATAACTCCCGGCTGCAATGTATTCAGCCTCGGTGGTTGATAATGCCATTATGCTCAGTTTCTTGGAGAACCAAGACACCAAGCATGGTCCTAGGAGAAAGCAAGTGCCACTTGTGCACTTTCTATCAATCAAGCACCCTGCATAATCCGCATCACTATAAGTAGTAAGAGTAAAGTCCCTTGACTTGGGATACCATAGTAAAAAATTTTGGGTTTTTGCTAAGTACCTTAAAATCCTCTTAACATCTATAAGATGTGATTTCTTAGGATTTGATTGAAAGCATGCACACATACCAATACTAAAAATTATATCAGGTCTAGAGGAAGTCAAGTAAACTTCCAATCATACCTCTATAGATATTCTCATCTACCTTCTCACCTTCTTCATCTTTGTCAAGTTGGTGGTGATTTACATGGGTGTGTCCATCATCTTGGGGTTCTCCATCCCAAAGAGTTTGAGTAGTTCACTTATGTACTTGCCTTGGTTGATGAATTTTCCATCTTTGGTTTGTTGATTTGAAAGCCGAGGAAGAATGTGATTTCACCCATCATACTCATCTCGAATTCACTCTGTGTACGATCACTAAATTCTTTGCAAAGATCAAGGTTAGCTCCACAAAAAATGATATCATCAACATATGTTTGTATGATAAGAAAATTGTTAGAAGTGTGTTTTACAACAAGGTAGAATCCACTTTTCCCATGATATACCCATGATCTAACAAAATGTCTTTAATTTCTCATACCAAGCTCTAGCTGCTTGTTTGAGTCCATAGATAGATTTTTGTAACAAATAAACATGGTTAGGTAAACTATCATGTTTAAAGCCCAGAGGTTGTGCAACATACACTTCCTCCTCAATTGTACCATTTAAAAATGCACTTTTAACATCCATTTGATACAGGAGAAAGTTTTTATAACTAGCAAAGGCAAGCAACCTACGAATGGACTCAAGTATAGCTACAGGTGCATATATTTCATCAACATTTACACCTTCCTATTGATTGTATCCTTGAGCCACTAACCTTGCTTTACTCCTTACCACTTTGCCACTTTCATCAAGCTTGTTTTGGTAGACCCATTTGGTGCCAATGATCTTTCTGCTACTTGGACTTGATACTAGGGTCCAAACTTTTTTCTTTTCAAATTTCTCCAACTCTTCTTGCATAGATAGGATCCAATCGTCATCCTCAAGAGATTCCTTCACATTCTTAGGCTCAAGTTGTGAGATGACGATTGGATCCTATCTATGCAACCAAGAGCTTCCTTCACATTCTTAGGATCAAGTTGTGAGATGAAGGAGTTGTTGTCTTGTTCTTTGTTGAATGTAGCCCGCGTCTTAACTCTATCAAATGGATCACCTAAAATCAACACCTTTGGATGAATCTTTGCAAACCGGGGGGGGGGGAGGGGTGGATCCTTCTTTTCTTCATCTCTTGTTCTTGGGTTACCACCTCTTTTCCCTTTTGGGTGACGTTGAGCTCTTTTAGAATAGTAATTACTTCACTAGCAACATCATAATTTGGAACAATGTCTTTGGGAATAGAGGGGTTAGTGTCAACAAACTTAACATTTATGGATTCTTCTACTTTAGCAAGATCAACATTAAATACTCTATGAGCCTTGCTAGTAATGATATAGCCAAGAAAGAAAGCCTTGTACAATTTCAGATCAAACTTGTCGAGTGAATCTTTTGTATTCAAAACAAAATAAGGACATCCAAAAACATGGAAATACTCGATAGAAGGCTTTCTACCATGCCATAGCTCATAGGGGATTTTCTTCAAAGAAGGATGTGTAAAAATTTGGTTTTGCACAAAACATGAGGTACTAACAGCTTCTGCCCAAAACTTCTTTGGAGTATCATACTCTAGAAGCATGGTCCTAGCCATCTCATGTAAAGACCTATTCTTCCTCTCTACAACCCCATTTTTCTGAGGTGTTCAAGGTGAAGAGAAGTTGTGTGCATAACCACATTCTTGATAGAAACATTCAAAAAGCTCATTTTCAAATTCTCCCCCATGATCACTACAGATGGAAACTATGCGGCAAGAAGCTTCATTCTCAACTCATTTACAAAAGCTTGAGAAAACATCAAGTGTATCACTATTGGAAATGAAAAAGAAGGTCCAATTATATCTAGAGAAATCATCAACAATAATAAGGATATACTTGGAACCATGAAGCGATTGAGTTCTCATTGGTCCAAATAGATCAATGTAAAGAAGCTCAAGAGATCTCTTGGTACTAAGGACTCCTTTGGATTTCAAGGAGGACTTGGTTTGCTTTCCTTGGGTACAAGGTTGGCATTCCTCATCCTTTTCAAAATCCAAATCTGGAAGTCCCTTGACCAAGTCCTTTTTACTCAACTTCTTCAACCGATGCATATTGACATGACCAAGCTGGCGATGCCAAAGCAAAATATCATTCGAGTTGACTACTAGGCATCTACCAACAACATGCTTAATAGAGTCAAGAACAATAACATACATATTACCACTTCTAGTTCCCTTATATATAACTTGGTAGGTGAGGGAAATCCAGAATCAAGCATTCAAAGGAAGTAAATAACACATGGTAACCATTATCACATAATTGACTAACACTAATTAAATTGTGATGTAGGACATCTACAAAAAGAATATTCTTGATACACAAGGATTCACCTACATTACCCTCACCTTTGAATTTACCTTTCTTATTGTCCCCAAAGGTGACTGAACCTCCTTTCTTTTTGGTGAAGTTGTTGAAATGGCTTATATCACCTATCATATGATTAGTGCAACCACTATCAACAATCCATCTTCCTTTTTCCTACAACAAATGAGAACTTAAGTTCCAACTCAAACTTTGGGATCCAGAGTTAGCTTGGGGACCCATTTCATCATTGGGTTGGTCCCCTTAGGCATGTAAGGGCAATAAGTAGAGTAATGATCATCACACTTGCAATAAGAACAAACCATGGGATTCTTAGTGTTGGAAGACTCTCCTACAAAGAAAGAGGTCTCCTTGATCTTTTTCTTACCTTTTCTTTGCTCTTTCCCTTTGGTTCTCCCCCTAAAAATCCCAAACCACTAGTACCACTTTGTTTGGTAGAATGGTCAAGGATTTCATTTAGGGAGTTTTTCCCTTTGAGGAATTTTTGTAGAGATGTTCTTAATCTATGGTTATCATCATTTAGAGAAATGATCATAGAAGATAAGCTAGCAATGTCATCCCTATCATGAACAAGATCGGCCTCAAGATAGAGGGCTTTAGTTAAATATGAATCCTTCTCAATGGAAATGGAAGCAACATCATTACTAGGCAAGATAGGTCTAGAAGATAAATCATTAACTTGAGCAATCAACCTAGCATTTTTAGATTTAAGAATTTGAATTTCCCTAAGATAGACATCTCTACGAGCATCAACAAGAAGCTTAAATTCAGTATTTTCAATTTTAATCATTTCAAACTCCTTTAGGTAATTTTGGTTTTCTTCCTTAAGGATTTCAAGTTCTTAAGGTGGATATCTTTCTCAACTTCAACTCCATTGTATTGGAGCTCAAGATCAAGATATTTACCTTGCAAGTTATCAATGCTCGCAAGATGAGTTTTCTCATTCAACTCAAGAATTTCAAGTTTAGCATATAAGTCATCAATAATTTTTCCTAATTGTTTTATTTTAGATTTACATTTAGCAAAAGATGAATGGGTAGAAATAAGCATGTCAATGATAGATTCCTTAGATAACTCATGCAAGCTTACCTAACCTCACCAATTTCCTCACTAGTAGAGGCCATATGTGCAAGATGACACTCTCCATCTTCTTTTGAGCTTGAGCTGCTTGAAGATGACGCTTCCCAAGCTGCATGAGCTACATTCTTGTATATCCTCTCCTTCTTGTCCTTCCTCTTGTACTTGCTATCCTTATTGTACTCCTCTTGCTTCTTTGAGCTACCCTTGTGGTGTGACTTTATTGACTTGGGACATTCATTCTTGTAGTGCCCCTTTTGTCCACACTTGTAGCATCTAGGAGTAGAGGAGGAGGAGGATTTATTTCCCTTTATGTAGTTGGCTTCATGCTCACTTGGGCCATCATCTTCACTAGAGGAGGAGGGAGAAGCCTGGAAAGCAAGTTTTTGTTGAAGGATGACCACCTCTACTTGTGCTTTGAATGCACTATCTTTGATCTTCTTGGCTTCCTTCTCTTCTTGAATGGCTTCTTCTTCTTATTTGTCAAGCCTTGGCTCTTAGGCTTGGAGGTTGCCAATTAGCTTTTCGTTTGGCTCTTAGGCTTGGAGGTTGCCAATTAGCTTTTCGTTTGGGATGTCACCAAGGCTCCTCACTTCTTCAATGGAGGTGACCTTTGACTCCCATCTCTTTGTTAGAGTCCTCAAGATCTTGGAGTTGATTACACCTCTATCCAAAGTATTGCCTAATGCAACCATCCCATTGATGATGACATTGAGTCTTGAGTACATCTCGGTAATCCCTTCTTTCTTACCCATCTTGAAGTTATCTAGAAGGTTGTTCAACATGTAGATCTTAGCCTCCTTGACTTGCTTTGTGTCCTCAGAGGTGATGAACAATTTGTCCCAAATCTCATAGGCGGTGTCCCAAGATGAGATCCAGTTGAAATCCGTTGGGGTAAGGGCTGCATAGAGGAAGTGTATGGCTTTGGCATTGAGTTGGGCTTCTTTGAGTACATCTTCACTCCATGTAGCAACAACTCCGATTGGATCCTTTTATGGTGTGACCATCACCTTCCACATGTCAAAGTTCATGCCTTGAATGTAGAATTATATACGCCTCTTCTAATAGAGGAATTTGGTTCCATCAAAGACTTGAGGATGCATGGGGAAGCCTACCTATAGGTTGAGAGAACCAAGTAGGTTGTCTCCCATCTTCTCATCTCATGGGAGATTGTTAGATAAGATCCTTTTCTTTGATACCACTTGTTGGATATAGGGCTCTAGAGGGGGGTGAATAGAGCTTCAAAAATTCTCACAAGAAAGATTAGACCTTCAAATCATATAAAATTAAACTAATAAATTAAGTGCAATTTGAAGTTCTAACTAACAAGTGTAGCAAGGATGAGAGGAATTTATAGCAAGCACTTGACAAGGTCATGTAGAGTGGTTCCACTCTCCAAACTAGGATAGAGTCAGTCTACTACCTAGAGAGGTCAGCCTCTAGGACTTTGCAAGTGTTTTTCTCTATATATTCACCAATAAGAGTTACAACACAAGACCACTAAAGGAGTTACCCATCCAAGAACTAAGAGTCTTCCACCTTACCAAGGACTTACCCACTTTGCCAAGAGTCTTCAACCTTCCCCAAGGTCTTATCCACTCTTGCAAAAGTCTTCCGCTTCAAGGATTTTTCCACTCCTGTTGGATCTCTGCCCTTTTCCTTCTCCTTCACCTGGAGATGATCTTCACCTCTTCTTCAACATTGAAGAAGAACAACAAGAGATCCACCTTCACTCAAAGTAGCTTGCTTCACCTTTTCTTCATGGAGGAAAGGGGTAGGGAAGATGGAATGGATGAGAGCTTTACAAGAACAATGAAGTATCTCTCTTACAATAGGCCTATCTCACGCATAATCATGAAATGAAGTGTAAACTAGAGAGAGAAAGGGGCTCAAGGAGTTGCAACACACTCAACTATAGCAAGAACTTAAAATAACATGAATGAGAAAACTTGGAATGAACCATAAGGGGTCCTATTTATAGCTGGGGGTGTTCCCTTGAGTGTGGGATCACTTACGGTCAAAATATAGCCATTTTCCAAGATGCAACAAATCTATTTTCGCCCAAAGCAACTCACCAACAGTTATAATCACTTTTTCTACATTTTCCGTACAATACTTTCGGTCGAGTTTCAATAAAGGTAACTTGACCGATCCACTAAATGAAACAGACAATTTTCAAACTAACGGTAGAGTTTGCTCTGGGAAACTCAATCAATGAGCTAAAATAATATTTGCTCAGTGAGTTAGTCGGTCGAGTTTGGTGAGTGTGCAACTCGACCGATGGGTCATTTTCAAAAAATTCATCATAGGATCGGTCGAGTTCCAACTCAACCGATGAATAGCCCGTGACAAATTTTCTAAATTGACATTTGAGTGATTAAACCATGTAATTAAGTGTCCAATATTTTTTCTCATCTTAGTTACAAGTTATATGATTAACACAAGTGATTACAAAAATTATCTAAGGTCGTTTGGAGTGATTCCCCAAATTGCACACTTGCATTACATTTGACTTGAATTCGAAGCTTGTATAATTTGATCCTTTCATGTACCTAAAGCCGAAAATTAATCTTGAACAAACATATTAGATACATAGGAATGGAATGGTTAAGTCATTATCAAAATATGGGCAATGTATAACTCTCAAGTCAAAAACCTCCACCAACATAAAATTATCACCACCTACAAGCAAATGGATCTCGCAATATAATTCAGGATCGAATCCAAATGACAACATATTTAAAAATTGTTAGATCAAGCTAACCAAGCAAGAACTAGTTAACAACAAAAGTTGGATTTATTAATTATCCTAGGGATACTATTAATAAAATGGCTAAATTAATGTTCGATTATCAGATGATGGGAACACTAAGGTGGAATGGATATCACCATCATTACCTATCATTCACTCTCTCATTACGTCATATTTATCATGGAAATACACATATTGAGGTAAAACAATATCCCTTTTCTGTCATAATTAAATCTAGATAGATATCATTTAAATCTCCTTGTTGAGTTACTTAGAGATCATACATCCTTTACCATGGAAAACATCTATCTAAATTTCTCATCATGGGTTTAATAAAAAAATTGATATCCAGATCTTGGATTCAAAGTTCTCTACATCCAAAATATGACAAACATGTAAACTTGTTGATCATACATGCATACAAGCAAAAAATGATTTGTTTCAAACATTTATAAGTTTGTACAATAATAGTTTTAATGAAGAAAAAAATTTAGATAGTGGGGTTACTCCCCTCACCCTAGTGACAAGATTACTCAGTGATGGTAGCAGTAATAAGAACATGAATACAAGAAAAAAAGAAAGAAGGCCATCATCACATAAGAGGAAGGGATTATGATCATGGTCTGCACAAGTGGTTCTTTGAACTCTGAGACAAGGGTGTCAATGAACAACACAAACATCCCTAGATGTTCATCAGGGATGGGATGGAAACATCATTCTTTCTTCCCTGTGATCTGGATCTATTGTTTGTAGAGAAAGTAGTAGGCTGACAGAAGTGGAGGTCGTCAATCGATGGATGAAGATTGTGTAGGATAGACCTCTTGCAAGGTTGGAAACTTGGTACCTTGTGGCGGAAGAAGAAGAAACAATGTCGGTTGATGTTTGTTAACTGATGCAAATTGTTGAAGGTTTCTAGAGGTGTATCGTCAAAAGTGAAAGTGCTAGTCTTGTGGCAATAGTAGAGGATCCTTTTTCTGGAGATGAAGAACTTGTACATATAGGTGGAGGTTAGCATTTAAAACCCTCCCAAATTTCATGAATTTAAGTTTTCAAACCGCCATGGAGGTGAAGAGACAACAACGATGTGAGGAAAACATTGGGCGGTCAACGCTCAGTAATACCACAAGTAAATGAGGGGTCTCACAACTAATAGAGCTTTTGTCGATCGGTGAAAACTCTATATGACCATCAATTATCAAGAGCAAGTTTTCCATCAAAACATAGGCGTTGGAGACCCTTTAATTGGTACATGTATAACAACTATTCGAAAGGGAATGCAACACTTCTTTCAAAAGGCATGTGTTGGATATCCATAAGAAGATGGCTCATGGATTCCATCATTTGTGGAGTGCATAACAACCATAGGAAGATGGAACAAGGATTCCATCATTTTTGGAGTGTAGGTTAGCCTCCAGTTCACATATTCATAAGAACCATCAGTACGCATGAATACATTTTCAATTGGAAGATAGACATGTCAGAGAACCATCAGTAGGAAAGTATGACACAACTGTCTGAAGATGAGCATTGGATGACTAATAGAAGATATGAGTACATAATAACCATCATAAGGTGACACTAGTAGGTGGGCATTGGGATTTCGTCGGTTGTCAATCGGTGGATGGGTGAAGTGATGCAAATTGAAGGTTTGATAGAAACACACGTAAACTAATGGATTTGCAGAAAGATAAAAATTGATGGTTTGGTATAAACAAGCCCACCCCAGGGGGTAATGTCATGTGTTGAACGGTATGTTTCTATGAAGCATGAAATGATGCAGGGATGGGCCATTGGAAATCTGATGGGACCACTGCCTCACACACTCCTACCGTACAATGAAGATCCAACCTGCCATGAAAACCAAGAATTTGGATAAGAAAACTTATAAATGATCATAAAATATAGAAACCAAAATGCAAGATGGTTCTCAGTTAAAATGATAGAAATAAATGCAAAAATTGACTAAAAGTACAACTAAAACTAGAATGAATATACATTCATCAAGAGAATAGGGGCCTCAATGACATGTAAAAATGAAGCCTTAATTAGTAAAATAGGTGAGGTAGTGTCACTTCAAGCTAGTTTGCCATCATATGGTTGTTATTGTGTACCCTCACCCAAAATGTGTGAAATGCCTATCAACAATGATAATAAGAAAGGTATATGGAGCATCATTGATGAAGAAAAATTTGACTTGGTTATCTACTC
Source organism: Alisma plantago-aquatica (assembly GCA_963693085.1). NCBI lineage: Eukaryota > Viridiplantae > Streptophyta > Magnoliopsida > Alismatales > Alismataceae > Alisma > Alisma plantago-aquatica. The sequence continues at coordinate 697,910,726 of OY856411.1, forward strand.
AACAACTAGAATCCTAAGTAAAGTTGTAGAGAGTATTGAAGGAAAATTCCTTACATAGTAGATTGTGGAATCCAATCTAGAGTAGGTGTATCATTGTACGATGTAAATTAGATGCCAATTTTCAAAATTGGGATGATCATCACAAAGATGGTAAAGATAAATGCATAAACGTATTGTGTTAAAATATGATAGAAAATCTGAGTAAAAATGTTTAGGTCAAGGTTTTATCTTCTGGTGAAAAATACCTCTCTCTAGAGTAAGTGTTAATATCTTCTCACTAAGGTAAACATGACCATCCTCTCTTAAAGTCACACTTAATCTCTACTCTTCTTAGAATAAATCACTATACTATTACCTTTGGTATAGTTTTTAGGGATATCAAACTTGGAATATAGTAATAATGAGAAAGGAACTGAAATCTATATTATAAGGTTATTACAATTGATTAATAAGATAATGAAGGAGAATTTCCCCGACATAGAATTGGTACTTATATGAGAATGTTTGATACGACATTATGAAGCTTGACATAGACTATTAGTTCCATATATGGTATAGATAGAGTAGAATAAAAAGGAAACATAGTTTTCCTATTGAACAACATGGATCTTTTTGTTATTGCAGGTGTAAGATATCCTTCTATTATAATCCACTATTATGATCCCTAGATTTTTAGAAGAAGTTTTACTCCAATGAAATAGGGTAAGTGAGGTGAGGCTGTCTGTAGTTGATTATGTGGAAGGTGATTATAGAATATCTTTTAGTTGTAGTTGGGAGGTAAATGAAGAGAGTGGAACTAAAAAAGGAATGGATTGAAATGGGTGATGATTCAAACACCCATAAAAATGGTGAGGAAGTTCTATTTAATTATAGGATGATAGTCAGGTAAAGAGTATACTTGTCATTTTACTTAATGTTTGAATGGAATCCATTTATGAAAGTTCTAATCTAAGATGGACAATTTTGCATATTTGATCATTTTTTGCCTCTTTATGAGAATGCTAGGATTATGGGTTCTGGAACTAGTTGCATAGAATCACATTCAACCATGTTATTGATTAGACTGATTATTTCTCATTCATGTATCTACACGAGTTGATGTCACTTAATCAAATTCTTACAAGAAAAGAAGCTAGTACCTTTTGTAGTTAGTTTTTAAGATGATTAGATACAAATATATGCCATTGAGTATTTGGTCATCATAGTTGTATCTTCTCTTTTCTTCTTGGATCAGTAGGAATCATAGGGTGACATCAGATCATGGATAAATCCATCTAGTCAAATGTTTGACCTTGATTAATCTTTGATGGGAGTACTTCTTCATAAATGGGGTGATGCGTCATTAGTCCATCTCTTTATCGAGTGCATAATGTTTTATTATGTTGTGTTCTATTCTCAATGGAGATCATGGAAATCAAGTATTAAATTGTATCAAGTTACTCCTACATGTTAACTTGAATGTATAGTAATGATTCTTGTAATAAATTATTTGTAGTCACATAAATAATATTATTATTGATATGATAATAGTAAAAAAATTATATTTAGGCTAGTTTTGAGCCTAGCAGTGTCTAGGATAACATTAAAAACTTGATGTTATCAACTGAGATTTTTTTCATCCTCATGCAAAAGAATTTTCCAAAAGTAAAAAAAATGTTATGTGTATATTTTTGAATAAAAAATTTACCTAACCTAGAAAGAAGCCCTATAACAAGATGTTAGGAAAAACAACAGATAAAATCTCAAATATCTTCCACATTCTGAATCCTTTCCAGTTGAGTTCGTGTTCTAATGTCTTGAAGCATATTTAAGACAACGCTTCTCAATCTCAAGATACTTTATCTTGGTATGACATGTATGGACTAAAAATGTGCTAATTTTATATCATAAGAGCATTACACATTTTAGTATAATTTGATGGCTTACCTAGAATTCACTTAATGATTAATTGAGAATTAATGTTATATTTCCTCATATGTGACATCTATGTGGAAGATACTTGATATTACCATTAGAATAAAGTATTTGCATCCCCATTCCAAATGAGTTAATGATGTATTAGACATTATCTAGTTGTTCTTTTTTCAAGAATTTCAATGTATTGGAAGTGATTTCTATTATGCTTAGAGTCACATAACTAAACTCAATGACTTCCCTTAGATATTGATGCTAGACTTCTAACTAACAATGTTTTCACTTCAAAATCTAAGCCCTGTGCAATGTAGGAACACCTCACGTTTTCATTCATCATGTGTCCTTTATGCATTAATGCCTTGTGTGAAGTAGGGTAACCTTACGTTTTAATTCATCATGTTAATTTTTAGATTAAATCTATGCACAATGTAGGCAAACCTTACATTAACATTCATATTGTTTCTTTTAAGTATTAAAGCCATGTGTAAAGTAGGCAATTTTCATTATTGTTAAACCTTATGGTTGAAGGAAAATCATCTTATATTCAAATTAGCAGAAGCCATGTTTAGGCAGGCATGTTAAAATTTCTCTATCGTTGCAAGTACTACTCCCAATAGTTTTGTTTTAATTTGAAATCCTATATGCAGCAGGAATTTTGCACTTCTATTCCAACTCCTAACCTTTGAAAGGATATTCTCCCAATTTTTACCTTTAGTAGGGTTGTGATCCTATACCTAAAATTCATTCATTTACTAGGTCTCGCAATTGACCTAACTTTATTAGATATCTTATCATAGAGATAGATGACAATTATTCAAATTTCATAACAAAGAATATTTGAACATTTGTCACAATTATAGACTCTTGATTTCATAGAATACATCCCGATGAACTTCAACTTTTACAACCCACTATCACGTCCACTTTTCCCTATGACATGAGTCAATGAAAGAATCATACATGTATTGAATAAGAATGAGAGTGATGGAGGAGATACTTTCTAAAAGAAGGAAGAGTAGATCCCTTTGATAGATCACTAAAACCCTAGGGGCTCAAATGAGTAAATGTGTATAGACCACGTCTGTGGAGACTACCCTTATCTCCTAATGATCATCTCCTTATTTCTTTTATAAATAGTTATCTTCCTAATTCAGCCCTAAAGGAAAAGAGGCAACATACACTTTCTATCCAATGTTGATTTCACTTTCACTTTTCCCTCACTAGGACATAAAGTAGTCAGATAAAAATAAGTAGACTAAATAAGAACTAGATTAATAGAGGAGATTCTTTGAAAGACAAGAGGACTAACACCCTTTAATAGGTTGCTAACATTCTAGGGGTACATACGAGTTATCGGATACACTCGATGGTCGTAGAGGATGTACAAATGACCGGAACAATGCATGTACCCAATCTTACATCTCTATAAGTGTATATCATAGTTTTCCATCTCAAATTAGAAGGAAAAGAAATTACCTACATTTTCCTCCCTCCACAATATTCATAATAATATCCTTTATGAGTCTCACCTTGTTGTCCCCCATGAATAAAAATGGGGTCCAAACATGGCTCAAGCATGCAACTCTCACTCTTATATCGAATATGGCCTTGGGAGGGGAAATTGCCGACCCCTATTTTTGGTCATTCAGTCAAAGATTGATATCAGATCAAATCTTTAACTAATAATGGAGTACATTCCATTTATTGTGCACTTTTTCCTATATTTTAGATCTATTTAAGCCACCATTTTACTCATTTTCTATAGTTTGAGGGTTTTTATACAAAGCTTTTTTTGGACTAAAGTGCATTTTACCCTCCAATTTATCTTTTTACAAGTTTTTTTCTGACAATTGTCCAATTGGATTACTGAATAAAATATTCATCCTATGGATATTTCGTTTCCAGTGTCTTCACAAAAATCCATATCTTATAGATAATGAGGAAAAATAATCCTTAAAAATTACCCCTTTATCTTCCTTTATATATTTTAAGCAATCTTATTCCATATATGACTCAACCCTACAATATGAACTATTTGAAATTTCCTAGAACTTCCAAAAAAGAACACAATTGTAGGATATGTACACATGCTTTTATCCTATGGGGACCACTCATAGGAACCATGGGATCCACTAGGGTGTTCCAGGTGGAAGAATCCTCTATTCCATTGCTGGTTGACCCTATATATCATGACATTGTGTAGGCATGTTCTAGAACAGTCAACCGGGAACCCCTAAACCATATCATTCACTCCTAAATATACCCCACATACCCAACATATTTCAGGACCCATTTGACTCTCCTTAAGTAAGAGAGCCAACTATCTCCCCTTCTACTTTTAGTCTATATCACATTTGACTCTCCTTAAGTAAGAGAGCCAACTATCTCCCCTTCTACTTTTAGTCTATATCACTAGAGGATTCTTCCTTTAGCACATCTATTTTTTGAATAGTGTTAATTTGTGTAACATTTATATTAACTATTTGATTTGTTCATTTGTGATTATCATAACATTCCTGATATGTTCATAGTTTCTTATTAAGACAATCATCCATGTCATTTGAATAACTCATATATGCTCTTATGTGATCTAATTTAAATATTTCTTGTTTTAATAACTCAAAACAGATCGAATAATGCTCATGTGGTATCCTTTTATCTTTGCTTTTTTTCTATGCATTGATCCTAACTTCCCATAATGGATATCCTTTAGGGAGATCCTAAGACATTTTTTCCCCACATCTAAAAGTTAGGATATTTAGGGCAATGAAGGGAAAGCATGACCATTTCATCCTAAAAGATCTACTCACAAAACAATATTATTCTACATTTTTTTGTTTTGATGTAATTAATCAAGCCAAACTATCATTTAAAGTCGATATTTATAAAAAATAGGAATACCAATTACCAGGTGACATGGGGGTGTTAACACCTTCCCTAGACATAAAAAGATCTCTGAATTCTAACTTTCGGCTACACTTTCTGCTTCTTGTCCATCTTTGGGTGGTATTCACTTTTGGTGTTCTCACATTTACCCATTGATTTAAATGATGTATTTTTGTTTTCCTAATTTTATGCATAAAAAGTGGTGGTGACTCTGAGCTTTATTTTTCTACTTTTTCCAGGTCTTTCATGTGACCTCTAGACTAGATTCATCCTAAGATTTTTATTGGCAAATAAAAAAAATGTAAAATGAGAATGGAGGGAACTGGGTGATGAATCGAACTAAATCAATAGTGGGGAGGGGTTCTATTTATTGTCAAGGAGTTAGGAGGGGTGTAATACACTTTGTATCAATATGAAAATTCAACCTAGCTAAGAAAAGATTCTCTCTGAAATGTAGGGATTTAGTTTTAGCATAATCTTGTGCCTCTTTGTTCAATTCTTGCAATCTAGATTATAAATTCAATATGAGGTAATCTAATCAGAATAAGTTGTAACTAAGTTGTGTAAGACTTTGAAGTTTTCTCTACATGTACCTGATAGAGTTGATCTCTTTGAGCCAAAATTCACTGAGAGGAAGGAGTTTTTGAGTCTCATATATTGTCTTTATGAAACTAAATATAAAGCAATGTGGTCAAGTGTCTATTATTTGGTAGTTATATATGATATTTTCTTCTTCGATCACATGATGTCTTGAGGTGTCATACGCTCTTGGAGATATGTAACAGGTCAGATGCTTGAAAGTTGAGTTAATACTCTGGGTGAAGACTTCTTAATTGAATGTGGTAGGACCTCATATGTGTTGGATCAAAGGCATCTAGAGGGGGGTGAATAGAGCTAAAACACTTAAGACAAATTCATTAGACCTTCAAATTACTTCAATAGATAAGATTGCATTTATGGAATGTGAGTGCAACTAAACATAAATAGCAAGGATGAGATAGATTGAATAAGATTAAGAACAAGGTATGTATATTGGTTCCAAACTCCAAACTAGGAGAGTGTACATCCACTACCTAGAGAGGTCAACCTCTAGGATTTTGCAACCATTGCACCCTTCTTATATTCCATTATAAGAGATACAATAAGACCTTCCTTTTCCAGGGCAAGCATACCTAACCTTTCTTTTAAGGATCAAAGGAGACAATAACATTACAAGGACCTACCTACTCCAGAGAAAGAGTCTTCAACCTCTACAAGATCTTACCCACTTTTGCATCAAGATAGACACCTTCACCAAGGAGCTCTCCTCTTGCAACAAATCTTCTGCCTTGAAGGAATTACTCACACTTATCTTGGATCTTCAGTCTTCAACTTCACCTTCACCAAGGAGAAGCTTTCACCGTCACAACTTGAGAGAAGGGATTGGGAAAGAGAAGATTGAAAGCTTTACAAGGAGTACACTAAAGTATCTCTCTCACAATTAACATATCTCAATAGAATTGATGTTGATCTGTAGTAAGCTATAGATAGAAAGCGGATCTTAGTAGACAAATCTACTCAACTGTAGATAAGATCATAAGAAGAAAACTTGGGATGAATCTTAAGGATCCATATTTATAGTTGGGGGATCTACTAGCCAGTAGATGCAATTATAAACAAATTCTAGTCATTTGGGGTGTTGCCACAGATCTATTTTTGAGTTTTACAACACTCCAATGACTAGAAATATTTGTTCAACACATTATGTACAATGCAGTCGGTCGAGTTTCAATAAAAGTAACTTGACCGATAACACTATGAGACAAAGCAAATTTTAGTTGTTGATCAAGTTTATCCTGGATGAAACTCGGCTGATGACTTAAATTTGATTTTCCTATGCAAATGTGTTAATCGAGAACTTGGCCGACCCTAGCAGTTTTCAAAATCCATCAAGGGTGTCGGTCGAGTTTATCAAAGATGAAACTCAGACAAAAAAAAGTCCCTGTGATGAATTTTAGAAAGTGCCATTAGAGTGTTTAAATATTCATTTTAAGTGTTCATTGTTTTTCTCAACTTAATTACAAGTCATATCATCAATTCAAATAATTATAAAAATTGTCCTAAGGGTTTTAGGGCATTTTCCATAAAAGTGCAGTTGCATCAATTTTGGCTTGTACTTGGTCAAACTAGGGCTTGATTCAATTCATTCTTTTAATGTACCAAATACATGCAATTAATCTCACATATAGATATTAGATACATATACATATACATATTAGATACATATGAATGGAATGGTTAAGTCATCATCAAAATGTGGACAATGTATAACTGTTAGGTCAACAATATGCCTTGCTCACAACATGTATGTACTATATTCTAATGTCCAATCCCAGTGCTCGATGGTGACCTTGTGATGAATGGATAACATTCCATTAAATAAATTATGAATCATACTTCACATGTATATACATTTTTAATATTGTAGATTCCCTATAACCACATAAAGAATATGAATATTTGTATGATATTAGTATATTTCTCATTATATTTGGGCATGGTTTGAGATTATTTATAGCTAGGAGAACACAAAAACATGGATATTATCACTCACTAACATATGTTTGTCCAACATATATTGGTTAAACTATTTGTGTCACACCAAATTCTAGATCATGCCAATGTGGTGTTTCCATTACCCATATTCCACCAAAAAATACATTAGTTCTACCTAAAAATTACATTAAAACCCATATCTTTTGATGATCTCATATGATTTAAACCCTCTAATACTCATCTAGAGATCCAAAGTCTCAATACCATATTTACTACTAAACTTTTCTGTCTTATAATAGGACATTGAGTTACATATTCCCTTGTGTTCCATGGTGCCACTAACATTATAAACTAGTTGGCTAGGAGTGACTAAAGACTTTTTCTATCAATCTTCTTGCTTGATATATTTTTATGATATGTGTTTCCTTTCTTTATAGGACTAGGATGAGAGGCGTTGAATGAGGCTAGGATTTCCCCATTATGTAGGTGGATGCCATGTTCTTCAAATTTTTCTTATTTTTATTTGTTTTCTTATTAGGTGTATCTCCTTATCTCATTAGCTTTATTATCCGAAAGACTAAAACATTTCTTCTAGAATTTGTATAGGATTCCATGATGACTAGAATCTCGTCATCTTTGATCACAACTATGATGCAAAAATCCACAACCCAAGGCTCTAGTTTTGGGAATGATGACTAGACCTAAAGACCAACATTGGCCTTGGATGTTCTATTTGCCCCCCCTCACACACTTTAGAAGAATAACTGATAGGATACCCATCATTTTACTAGTTTGGACTAAGCACATTGAACCTAGGGTACCTATTGATGGGCTACCTGAATAGAAGGTGTACCTTGTTGATATTGGTATTTCAAGCCTTACTATTAAGATGTTTTCATTCAATAAATCAAATAATGGGATGTTAGAATCTTGATGTTCTCATCAAGTCTCAACTATATGGTTTCATATTCTCTTCCCCATTTCATTATGGACCTAAAATATCCCATGTACAACCAACTTACATTCACACCTAGAGGCACAAGAAATGCTCCATTTCTCTTTAGTAGGTAGCCCTTTCCTCATGCCTATCCTACTACCTCATGACTATAGGGTGTCAGATGTCCATGCGGTAACCACCTAGTGGAGGGAAACTAGATCTGATATCAAATAGAGTGATCGTTCTTAGAATTAAAGGTGCTAGTCGAGTTTATAAAATGATTATTGGACCCACATGCCAACACTGTCCTAGAGTGCATGATTTCCCCTCACTCTTGGTCGATGGTCTACCAAAAAAGGAGGTGCACCTTGTTGATATGAGTAGTCTAATAATTACAATACATTGTTATTTACAAGTTCTAATCATTCATGGATTGTGACTGTATATTAACTATGTGAGTATGATTTCTTAATTGACAACCTATATATGTGTATGCTTTTTCTAGTTTGAAATCATTGAAGCACGATATGATTTATGTGGTATGTAATCGTTAAAACACATGAGATAATAATTAAGATTTCATGAATTGTAGATACTAATGTACATAATGATTCCCAATCTATCTATTGTCCAACATATAAGATGTGCTAACACACCAAAGTATTGTAATCTCATCTATAAAATTGTTAACATAAGACTATTCCTAATTTTGTATCAAATGATGTAGTTCCTAATACTTTATTCTTTCACAAATATTTGAAGTGTGATAAAAACTTTTTTCTTGTATCTCTTACACATTTACGGACATTGTATTTATTGACCCACTTGTTTTTAATTAATATTTGTACGTTACATGCACAACTATTTTGAACATAGTACTTGAATACATGAATAAGATATAGTTAATGATATCCATAAATCTTAGTTCATTTCCTTTTCTATATTTGTAGTTACTTTTACTTTTCCATTTCCTACATGTTGTACAGGTTGTAAGCGATCGTTATGTATTTCCTTTTCTTGTTAGATTTACCTTCTAACAAGAAAACGAAATACATAACGATCGCTTACAAAAATAGAATGTAAGACTTTATTTATTTTCTTATGAATGAACATATTTTGTGCAATTTTATTTTTGTGAGAACTGATCATTACTTTCTTATAATTATATATATAGATAGATAAACACAAGTCAACATGTTGTCCTTTTTGAATGTCCATTAGTATGAGTGCACACATGTCAACGAAATACTTTTCTTGACTAATGTTCTAGATTTGGGGTCATCACTATAACCTTTTTGTGAAAATCCTCTTTCCATCATTTAACTTATTTTCTTTGTATGACTAGCTATTGTGCTTTTGGTTTATTTGGACCACACATAGGATTATTTCTCATTTTCATGTTTTCTTTGATTGTTATTCTTTCTTGAATTCTCCTTCCTTTAGTATCAATCAATCATGCAATCATCCTTTCGACAACATCTTTGTATCCTATTGTAGTGCCATCTTCCTCATCTCTAGTGTTTAAATGTCAAATTTGTTTCTCATGAAAACTACATTATTCTTGTTGAAATCATAGATATCTTTTGTTTCCTTTTGAATAATTTTTCTTGTGTAAAAATTTGACAAGGGACAATGCACTTTTTCCAGTTCATGTTCCATACTCTTTCTGGTTAGTGGTGCATTGTCAATTTTCCTAGCACATTCAGTGTTTTTGTGTCAAATCATCCTATAATACATAGATGTGCAAGGGATGATTTAACATTTTAGTTAGTATAGGTCTCCTTGAACCACAATTATTGAAGTGATAGGTTTATTTGCCTCTATCTTTACAATAGTCCTTGGGAAGACCCTCCTCATTTTAGGTATGCATTAGTGTTAACCTTTATGGCTATACATGTATACTAACCAACTTCCTTCAAATATTGATTTTGGAAGAGATAGATTGATTGGTTAGGAGTCCTCATTTATGCTACAATGTACCTAGGGTTTCGATGATAGGAACAAAAGAAGGGTTCCCTAGGTTGGATGTCGAGGTATCTTCCCATTATGGGCCAAGGACCATCAGTGATGGTCTTATAGTCATCTTCTCAAATAAGTGGCATGAGGAAGTAGTTACTCTCCATATGTATCAACTTGAAATTCCTAATAGGTTTCCATATAGATTTGATACTATCTCGGTGATCCGCGAAAACAAAGTCTTGCTTGAGGGTCTTCAAAATAAATGAGAAATTATTGGGGCAAGAATCATTTTCATACAATCTAGGACTTGAATTTCGTTTGCGTTGTTTGAACCCTGAACTAACACAAATTGTCAAAATTAGAATATTTCTTTGGGTTATATGAGAGTCAGGTGTATCATTGACAGTTCTAGATAGCCAGATAGCAACCAGCCCAATAAAATGTTTGTGATGGTCGGTGAGAAACAACTTGACTTGTATGTGAATTGACCCGATAACAAAAAATAAACCAACTTATTAATCATACTTGAACATGTATCCACTTCGAGAGAAACATAACAGCCCAAACAAAAAATGACCCGACCTTGACCCAGTCTGACCCAACCTTGAGCTGACCGTTTCTAGATTCATCAATAAAAAATATATAATTTAATAAAAAAGTATATGATGTTATAATACATACTATAATGATACGGTGATAAAATTAAACAAGCAAGGTTTGTTAGACGATAATAAAAGGAAAAAGAACGTACCTGCTTGTTATTGTAGAGGAAGAAAGGTAATAGCAAGGAGTTTTACGATATACCAAAAATGCGTGAGTCTAATGGAATTTTGGAAAAAGAGAAGAGGTTATTCTGGAAAAATTCTGAAAAGAACGCATCTAATGTTTTGTGCCTTCTTTGAAAAGAGCTTCTCCCTTTTTACGTGTGCGATGGCTTTGTTGCTGTATCCAATTCCTGATGTAGTATGTTGTTTTGTCCTATGCGCCAGATGTATGTGTTGAGTAGGTTTTGAACCCACAGCAATCATGTTAGGTGAAAAGTACGTCGATTATATATTTATACTCGCCCAAATTGACAGGTAAATATGGTGTAAGGGTCAAGCGTGCTCTGAAGCTGTTTATATATGAAATATGATGATGCTGAGATAGCGCATGTTGTAACTAAGCTGAAGAAGAAAAATGAGGACGTATCTAAACTAAGCTGGTAGGCCCAAAACATATGCATCAACCACTTTGCCTTTTTGTCTCTATCCCTCTATATTTAATTTTCATTCTAGGCTAGGTTGGTGCAGTGCCACATGACGTACACGTACCGTGATGGGAATAGGGCATCCATCGCCAGAGCTGTTTTAGAGGTGTAGCTGAAGAGGGTGGATCATCCATCAGCTCCACCGGTCAGAGCTTAGCTAGGACGTCGGTGGCTGGGGCATGTACAGCCTAGCTAAGCGGATGTTGTGTCATCATCACTGTTAACGTCCATCCCACTAATTTCTTCTTTTACTTAACAAATATAGAGGCTTGTGGGTCATTAAGCCAATTAGTGGAACTACAAGTTATGGCAGCCAGCGTCATTGATCCTAATCTTTTTTTTTCTTCCTTCCTTTCTGGACTCTATTTCGACGTTCTGCTCTTGTCCTATTCAACCAATCAAGCGATCTATATATTTCAGTTATACTGCAACAAAAACGGTCTCTCCTCATTATATTGCTTTACATATGTAAAGCTGGAACATATATAAAAGGTAGCCACAGAGATCGAGATTCGAGAAGGATTGGTTTCCTTTTCTTTCTCCAGGTGGTTGCGATCATTTCCGCGCGTCTAAGGAGATGAGGTGTCTTATTTCAATATTTCCGCATGCATTAGATTGATACTAATGGACAACACCTGAAGGATGGACAGACAGTACCGGATGTTAGGTGAAGGGTGAGCCTCAACCGGATGTCCACTAGAAGGAGCTACTTTGTCTCTCCTCACAATTTCCATTGGAACATCATGCCAATAAGATAAACATAAAGGATCGCTAACTTTTGGAAGAAAAAAGTTGTATATATATGTGGATGCTGTCTTATTTACCCCGAACATGTACCAAAAGTGCTTTTAAATTTCGCTTAGTTCTCATAACACGCTCATACAAAACAATTTCCTCGGACTGCACTCGGACTTCCCAATTTCCTTTTCTAAAGCGCTTGATGCTTCCTAGCATGAGGCTAGTTATTGTTTTCTCCGGCGCTGATGATCAAGGACTGCTTTGATGGCAACCTGATCCAAGTCAGAGTTTATAGTGATGCACTACGCACTTTTCCCCCACCAACCATACTAGAGTCCAAGTTAAATAGCCCATAATCACCTTCTAATTCATAACTACATAACTACTAGAGAAGGAGAAACAATTATTACATTTTCCCAATTTGTGTGTAATCATTCACCAGCTACACATAAACGAACGTTCATCAAGAGAATTAGTGTTCAAGAACGGAAAAGAAACACCATAACTTGGCTATTGATTGAAATGAGATTCTATAGACATATTAGTGAATGTCATAGTCAAGAAACCACTAACGTTTGCTGGAAGAGATCGACTCGGGAAGAACATGGTTTTTAATTCTGGTGATTTCAAGTTGAGATGAAAATATCGAAGACCAGCTCAAAACAACCATTTTCCCATAGAAGGTCATTGTAGTATATTTAAAGAATTTAAATTGGTCTCCTAATTATATTATTGATAAAATAATAAAGTCATCCATTTTGTCGCATGGGTGCAACACATGGTCGAAGTGAGGCCCATGAGACTATTTCCTTTGTAAATAGGTCCTTGGGGTACAAGATAAGGAAATAAGAGATTTTATGCATCAATAGAGAATAATGGCTTTTTGAATTGTTGATAACTGAAATACGAGATAATGAGAAAGTTTCCAAAAGAAAGTAAGATATGGGGTATTTTAGATAATTAGTGGAGTAATTATCTAACCATGAATAACCACACAAGTTTTGAGACATCAAACAAGAATAATTCGGAGTGACTTTTGATATATTTCAAGATAGCTACAAAAGGAAGGGAATTCTAGAATTTGAGGGTAAAAGGATTTTCCATATGGAGTAGATAATTAAGTTAAGGATATACTAAAAGTGCAAGTTTTGAGCATAAAAGTTAATCCAAAATCCCAAAAATTAGATATATGTTGGGAAAGTTATTGATGAGTTTTCCTCCATGTTTTGGATCAAAAGAATGTTCCTAGTAGCCTGGAGAATTTTGTGAAGAAAGATGGACTTAATTGCAATAATTGCATAAGTCTCTATTTTGGAAATCGATTAAATGCCCGCTACTTTAGCTCTGATTAGCAACGCCCCATTGATGTGGCATGCCTGGCGTAACTATTGGATTCCAGATCGACAATTCTAAGATCATCCCTAACATTTTGATAAAGAAAAGGCAAACTCGACTACAGTAGAATGGAAGCCCCCTCGACACCCCCTTTTCGCATCTAGTTTTGAAAAGTGTATGGAAATATCCCCTTCGTATTTGGGAGAGGAAATAAAATTGAATGACCCTCTATTCTTGCCATAATTGTGAGAATTAGGACATACCCCAATCTTTGCTTTGGATGGTTTCCCAATGGAGTCCAGTTAACCTCTCTATCTCTATTTAGTCATGCCTATAAAAGGGATGCCACAGTCTTCTCTGAGATGGTAGATGGGGAGAGACCAATGAAGCCATCAGCTAAACCTAATACACTCCAGCAGGTTGCCACCAGCCCGTCATCTCCCCAAAAAGCCTTGCACTTTGGAGAGATGGAACTTGGTGAATTGGGTCACTCTAAAAAGTGAGAAAGGCATAAAAAAGGTTTGTGGGACCACAGCGGATCTCCTCTCATCCTTAGTTCTGCAAGCAACAAGGTAATTGCTCCCCCTAGTCTACTCTCGGTATTGTCGCATAGGAATGAAGGTCCAACCCAAGGTTTAGCCTCCCAACCACCATCCTGACTCAACCCAAGGGCCAACCAGGTTTGGCCGGACCCAGAGAAGATCTCATGTCAGTTGTTCCTTTCAATGGCAAAAGGATGAAGTCTAACCAGCTGTTGACTCATCCATGGCTGGCCAGATGTGAGGTAGGAGAAGGTATGTTGGTTGGATGACCAAATTACCCCTAGTCTGTGTGATCAGATGTGATCACTATGTGGGGGTACTTTATTTTTTTGGGTATTTTATCAAGAGCCACTCGCATGGAGAACTTGGTCGAGATGACATCAGGCCATTGGTTGGGCCAATCCCACATGGCCTAGTGAATAATAAGTCTTTTGCTGATGTGGCTTCTATTGGCCCAGATAAGATTATTTTGTGAATAATGTAGTTAATTAATGGTAACTTTGAATATAATTATATTATTTATCATTTTGATCTGGAAGACGAGAGGAACATGAATAAAATATAATATAATCGTAAATCCAATCTTAGCTCCAAAAGTATGGTGAATACAGAAATGGGAAGTAATTAATACATAAAAATCCTAGATTTGTACATTAAGATGTTCAATATCCTAAACATGTTTACTATTCTATATTTACTGATATTCTTGAGTAGGATGAGAAATCAAGATGATCATGATAATAATGACGAATAACTAGGGTTTCTAAAATGGATAATCATTAACATATGTAATTATGTTTTTTAACCAAACATCATAACTTGTGATACTCTTTATGAACCTAATCTGATCTAAGTTCATAATGAAAGAATATAGTGGATCTAGTTATTAGGGGTTCACCTAATGTTTAATGTGCTATTGAATTAGGATTCACACCCTTATTCCTTATCCAAACTCAAGACAACCCTAAACACTAGATTAGGACCCGAGCTGGATTTACTATTAATAATATAATGGTGACACTTTAGGATGTACATACATACTGGTTAAATGTCGATTGCTTGGATCCAAACTACTCACGTCATCAGTTGTCATTTTTTGATGAAGATTTCTCAAGTATTTTTCAAATAAATTGTTGGATGTTTATTTACTACTGCTCAATCATAATGCCACTATGAGTATCACATAAGATTTAGTGTATGTGAAGAAAATGTCAATTTTTTTTGCAAGTAATTGATTGATTATATATTATTATATTACTTGCACACTTTTTCATGCACCCACATACATAGAATAGCAATATATTGATCCGTGTTTTGCCTCATGCCATTTTAGGTAAGTGTAAAATATGAAGACATCAATACATGATGAAATTCACTAAAGACATTAATGCTATGTAAAGGAGGATTAGTTAGGTACTTCTTCTCAATATGTTTTAGTTCATGTAGTAAATATATTGTTTCATGTTGTAAATTCATATAAATACTTAGAGGAACATCATTGTATAATATAATTTTTTTTTGAAATAATAGAAATTATTCGATATTATTTGTTTTTTTGGTAAAATCTTGATCTTGGGAAAATTTAGGTAATGGCTTTTAACTTTGGGGTCCTTCCTTAATTGGAGAATGATAAAAAGTGAGGTTATTACATTTGATATTAGATTCTGAGAATTTTTTAAATAATATTTCATAGTTTATAATTTCAAGTAATATGTAGAAATATAAGGAAAATTATTAGGGTATATCCTAAAGGTAATGGTGTCTAGAAAGGATTACAATTTTTGAGGCTGGCAATATTTTCCTTCACACCATTAAGTTCATGTACAAAGGCTCCCTTGACCGCAATGATACCTGCCTGGCCAGAACCTAGGGTTTTCCTGAAGTAATGTTTCCTCTAAGTCTTCTCATCTCTAATTTCATCCACTTCTCATCCTCTTGCTTAATAAACCCTATAAGATACTTCCCTGCTCATCTCAAGTTAGGGTTTTGAGAAGAAGTAGGAGTAAGGTATCTCCCACCAATTTATGTACATGTAATGTGGAAATAATGATAAAGTAACATGTTAATGGGTTTTTCCTTGCAAGGGTAAAACCTAGATGAAGATAGGGATGTTTAGGAAAACCCTTAGTCGATCAAGGGAATCATAGAACCCTAAGGAGTACGGGTAGTCCCTAACTCAAACCCTAAACCCTAATCTTGGGTAATGGAAGTAGTGTGGGTGATATAGTAACCCCGCCCATATGAACCCCGATTAGGGAGGAAGGAATAAGGAAAATTCAAATAAGTTAGGTGACCCAATCTCCCATGCATGCATGTATGTGGAGAAATTCACTCATGATTCATGTGAAGGGTTTTAAGAAACATAATCAACGTATGAGTAACACATAATACAATAATATCTTTCTCATTGCCCCAACGCTATCTCTAGAGGAAAGTAAGAATAAAGATTACCCCTAGCGAGTGGGTATGCTACCCCCAACGAGTGGTTATGCTATTGAAACTACCCCCAGCGAGTGGGTATGTTAATGAAATTACCCCCATTGAGTGGATCTGCTATTAAAACTACCCCCAATGAGTGGGTATGTTATTGAAATTACCCCCAACTAGTGGCTATGTCATTCAAATACTCCCAGCAAGTGAGTGTGATATTACAAATACCCCAACGAGTAGGTATGTTTAGAGATTACCCCCAATGAGTGGGTACATCATTAAAATACTCCCAACGAGTGAGTATGATATTATGAATACCCCTGGTGAGTGGGTATACCACAGTGATTGAGCAAATATGGGTTGAGAAGTTATAATAGAAAATGCTTGTTCAACATACTTTGGTTTCATAAAAATGAAAATATGAAACCTTTGAATCAACTTTTAGGGTGGTTGTCCCGACCTAGGGTGGGTCAACCCATGAAATGGGAAAAGGACCTATGAAGGAGGCAAAACCCTAAATTTGTGGGGTTGGGTTGTGGCTAGAGAGCCTAACCTCCTCATGAGAGTTTAGAAGACACCCTGGGTTAGGAACTTCCCTAGAAGGGTGAGTTCACATATCGGTTTAAGAATTTAGGTTACCTTGGATGTCAGAAGGATTGAGTATACAAAATACAATTTTGAAATCCAAGTATGTCATCTCTATAGGATACAAGGAGAAGTCACTAAGGAAGTGGTTGATAGTATGCAGTCAAGATCGGAAGGGAAGGTTGCCATGAGCCCAATGTAGGGACATGAAGCGAATAATGTGTACTCTAAGAGATGAAGGATTTTCGGGTTAAAAGATTACATATGAAAATAATGTGCTCTTGATAAACCCTAGGTAGGGTATATCTCTAAGTCAATCCTAAGGTCAAGTAGGAAGGGTTAAAGGTACATGAGACCAACGAGGTTAGGAGGTGATCATGCCCTAAGTACATAGGACCATGGGATATAAGGAGTTAGCCATCCATGTTTGCCTAAGGTATCAGGAGAAAGTCCACCTTCATGAGTTCATGAGACCCAAGGGGTAAACATGAGAATCACTTCATAAGTGCATAAGGTCCATGAGGCCAAGAGGGGGATCACTCCAAAGGTACATGTACTCCTAGAGACCTTAAGGAGGTGACTATGGCTAATGATACATGGGATGTAGATATAATAGATATAAGAAGTCATGTAATAATGTTGATAAATCTTAAAGGAGTGGTGCGCAAACTCAAGAGTGAGAAAGGAACTTGACTTCATGAACTATAAGAACATTGTGGAACTAAAAGTGTTCATGGTTTGAAATTCATAACCCAACCAAAATGTGAAATTTTGAGATAATGTGTGGGTACCATCTCTACTCTTGGAATTTAGATGAACTTTGTATTTGGGTTGCATACAAATGCTTATTTCATCTTATTATTAGTGTGAGAGATTGGGTAGACACATATTCTTCTTATGATTGGCATATAAGAATAAGTACCATAAGATGAGTTTCATGACTAGGGTTTGAGGTGTTACCTCACCCTTATACGAGAATAAAGGGATAGTAGTTTGGAAAACTTAAGTGAAATAGTAATCACCAAACATGATTGAAATCACAAATGAAAATATAAACACCAAAAGATGATATCATGTAAATGCTAAGGACGTGGATATACATTGCATTGATTTTAGGTACCAATCTTAGTAATAATGTGAGGAATTTCTATATCAATAAAAGACGTTAAAGATATCTAAGTAGGGTTGCTAACCCTAAGGTTTGAAACTAGGATAAGTTATCATTCACCTTTACCTTACTAGGCTTGAATTTTGGGGACAAAATTCCTTTTAAGGAGGGGTGAGTGTAATATCCTCAAATTTGGTGAATTTGAATTGATCCCCTAATTATATTATTGATAAAATAATAAAGTCATCCACTTTGTGGCATGCGTGAAACCCATTGCCTAAGTGAGTCCCATGAGACTATTCGCTTTGCAAAAAGGTCCTTAGGATACAATTTTGTGCATAAATAATGAATAATGGCTTTTTTAATTATTTGATAACTGAAATATGTGACAATGAGAAACTTTCCCAAAGAAAATAAGACATGGGGGATTTTAGATAATAAATTGAATAATTATCTAAACATGAATTGAAACACAGGTTTTGAGGCATCAAATAAGAATACCTCGTTCTGAATTTTGGTATACTTGAAGATAATAACAAAAAGAAGAGAATTATAGAATTTGAGGGGAAAAGGACTTTTCATGTGTAGTGGGTAATTAGGTGAAGGATATACTAAAATAGCGAGTTTCATTCATAGAATTTAACCTAATAAATCCCAAAAATTATATATATGTTGGGAAAGTTATTGATGAGTTATGTTGTAAGTTTGGGATAAAAGGGTGCTCCTAGTAGCCTAGAGAAATATGTGAAGAAAGAGGTACTCAATTGCAATAATTGTGTAAGTCTCTATTTTGGAAAGTGATTAAATGTCTGCTACTTTAGCTCTGGTTAGGTGACACCCCATTGATGTGTCATGTCTGGCGTAATTGTTGGATCCCAGATGGACGGTGGTAAGATCATCCCTAACCTCCTGATAAAAAAAGGCAAACTCAACTACAGTAGAATCAAACCTCCTCATCACACTCTTTCCATATCCAATTTCCAAAAGTGTATGGAAATATCCCCTTCATACTCAGGAGACGAAATCAAACTGAATGACTGTCTATTCTCACCATAAGTGCGAGAATTAGGACTTTCTCCAATCTTCACTTTGGACGGTTTCTCGGTGGAGTCCATTTAACCTCTATCTCACTAGTCATGTCTATAAAAGGGATGTCACCATCTTATTTGATATGGGGAGAGACCAATGAAGCCATCAACTAAACCCAATACACTCCAACAGGTGGCCGCCAACCCATCATCTCCCAAAGCAAGCCTTGCACCTGTGGGAGATGGAACTCAATGAATTGAGTCACTCCAGTCAATGAGAAGGGAACATCAAGGTTCACCGGACCATAGAGAATCTCCCCTCACACATGATTCTGCAAGCAACAAGTTAATTGCTCCCCTCTATCTTCTCCATGTATTTCTATCTATGCATGAAGGTCCAACCCCAGGTTTAGCCTCCCAACCACCTTCGTGACTCAATCGAAGGGCCAACCAGGTTTGGCTGGATCCAGAGAAGATCGTAGGATAGCTGTGTGGTCTTTGAATGGCTAGGAGGATGAAGTGAAACCAGCCATTCACTAATCCATGGCTAGCCTCTACAATGTCATGCAGTAGGAGAAGGCCCACTGGCTGGATGATCGGATTACCCCCAGTTTGCATGATCAGATGTGATCACTGTGTGAGGGTACTTTAGTCTTTTGGGTATTTTATTAAGAGTCTCTCACATCAATAACTTGGATAAGATGGTTGCATGCCATTGGTCGGGCGATTCCCAAGTGGCCTAGTGGATAATAAGTCTTTCACTGACTTGGCCTGCTCTGATTGGCCTGGATAATGTAATTGATTAATGGTAACTCAGAATATAATGATATCACATCTCATTTTGATTAGGAAGATGAGAGGAACATAAATAAAATATAATATAAGCCTAAATCTAATTGTAGTTCCAAAAGTATGGTCAATACATTAATGGGAAGTAATTATTACATGAAAACCCTATATTTGTACATTAAGATGTTGAATATGCTAAAAACATTTACTTTTCCATATTTACTAATATAGTTGAATAAGATGAGAAATCAATATGATCATGATAATAATGATGATAGGGTTTCCCAAATGTATAATCAATAACATGCATAATTAGGGTTTTGAAACCAAAGATCATAACTTGTGATAATCTTCGTGAACCTAAACTGATCTAAGTGTTCATAATGAAAGAATATGATGGATCTAATAATTACAGTTTCATCTAATGTTAATATGTGATGAAATTAGTGTTTTTACCCTTATTCCTAATCCAAACCTGAGACAACCCTAAACCCTAGATCATTACTTGAGTAGGGTTTAATCTGAATAATATGAAAGTGGCACTTTAGGATGTACATACATGCAGATTAAATGTTGATTGCTCGGATTTGTTGATTGGATTTATTAAATATACTTGAAGTATGTATTGCATGATATTCACATGGTCCTACAAAAGGTACATGGCTACAATTATGACAACTTGCATTATCGACTATCGATGTTTGTTGAGGATATCTTAAGGATTGTTAAAATAAATTGTCGGATGTTTATTTACTTTCTGTTAAGTCGTAATGGAACTATGAGTATCACATAAGGATTAGTGTATGTGAGAAAATGCCAGTTCTTTTTTTGCAAGTAATTGATTGATTATATGTTGTTATATTACTTGCACAGTTTTGTATGCTCCCATGTACACAGTATAGCAATATACAGATCTATGTTTTGTTTCATGCTTTTTTAGATGTATAATATGGAGATATCAAGACATGATGAATCAAATGAAATTCACAGAAGAATTTAAAGCTATGTAGAGGAGGATTAATTAGATACTTCTTCATGATATGTATTAGGTAATGTTGTAAATTCATGTAATTTCGTAGAGGAGCATCGTTGTATAACTTGTAAACAATATTTTGAAATAATGGAAAGTATTTGCTATTATTTTTTATTTTTAATAAAATGGATCTTGGGAAATTTTGGTAATGGCTCTCAACTTTAGGGTCCTTCGTTAATTGGGGGATGCTGAAAAGTGAGGTCTTTAAACTCATGGTTTGTATGGATCTTTTGAGAAGGACTTGAGTAGGAAGTATGTGAATTTTGGAATGGTCAAAATGGTCGTGTTCCCCCATCAAGGTTTTGGTAGCTCACTACAATTATTGCTTCTGTTGAGAAAAGAAATACAAAAAGCTCGATGCACACTAGGAAAGTGCTTACGATTAGCGCCAAAAATACATTCCACTTGAATTAGGTCTAGAAGCATTTCGGCTTAGGGTGTATTTAGGTGGACTGGGGTCAAATCCTCAAGGATGGTACTAAACTAAAGGCTATTAGTATATTAATGCGTTTAGTATCAAAGGCTATGGTTTTATAGTACAATTTTGTTTGGTTTTATTCAAGCTAAGGATTTTTTTTATCATCAATTTAAGATAAGGATTTGCTAGAGGAGCATCATTATATAACTTGTAAACAATATATTGAAATAATGGAAATTATTTGCTATTATTTTCTATTTGTTAAAATCTAAATTTTGAGAGATTTAGGTAATGGCTCTTGACTTTGGGGTCCTTCCTCAATTGGGGGATGCTAAAAAGTGAGGTTGTTACAGTCATGGTTTGTATGGAACTTTTGAGAAGGACTTGATTAGGAAGTATGTGAATTTGTCATGGTCAAAATGGCCATGTTCCCCCACTAAGGTTGTGGTAGCTATAGGGAATTATAGACATAGAGTAGGTAGCAAAAATAAAACTTTAAATGTCGTATTCCCCTTTATCATAGTAGATCGCGTCAACAACTATATAATGGAAAGGATCATTTCAAGGATATACCTGGTCTTGGACCTAGTCCAATGACAATCTCCTCATTGTAGTGTGCGTCCTTATTCAAGTCTCACTCAAACACGTATGTAGAAACTCCTAGGTGATCACCATGAACAACATCCTAACATTGTCCTCCTAGTGGGAAAAGCTCCTCTCCTCTATAGAAGTCCACACAGACCATCGAGAAATTATGTATTTCTAGAGAACAGATGGGAAGGAGTTGTCCCTCCACATTGGTATACTTGCACCAACTTGCTCTCCGACAATTGTTCTCCCTTGCTACCCCTCCCTTTATCGGGTAGGACTTTCTCAGGTTCTCTCAGTTTCCACAACCAGAGAAGACAACAATTGTCAGAGGCGATTGAGTTATATCTCTAGGAAGCCCCTAGTACCTCTCTATTTATAAAAGGGTTAGGGTCAAGGTTCCCACACTGTGTGGGACTAGAAGGGATCATAATTCGATGAATTTTCTCAACCTACGAGTGGAAAATGACCAGTTCGTGAGTGAACCAATTGGTTGTTATGCGAGCTGATCGGTTCAACCTTTGAACTGATCATTTTGTCATGTTTCCTAGTCACAATTGTATTGGAAAGTCTAATCCAACTAATGCACAATAAGACATCAACACTCATCCTTGATGCAATCAAATTGATCCATGAACTCATGGTTCATCTCATGAACTGGTCATCTGGTGACCTTTTGCAGATCGTTTCACTAAATGAACCGGTCAGTTCATGCCCTAGTTTATCCAGAATTCAGCCAATGTAATAGTAACCTATACCCTAAATTATGTGCATGAAGATCATACTCTGGGTTTCCACCATTAACTGTACATCGCCTTGTTCAAAGGATTTATTAGTTAATGTGATAGTCATCTCTTTTCAACCGATAGTTCTTCTTTCAAAGTAATTAAAGGTATTAGATTATCATTATGGTGATCAATCATAATAATATAATTGAGAAAACGACATCATGCCACGGATTTATGAGACAAATTATGATAAACTATGTAAAAAGTATCATACAACAATTACCCGGGCTACTCCCGATCCTAAAGATAAAGGGGATTAGCCCCGCATGTTCATCTCAACGAAAAACATGATAAGAGAAAGGGAAACATAGGGAAACGTGAATAGATGTGATGTAAACCCCTAAACGGAGGAGATCCGAGCGTTCCTTGGCACAGGGTGAACATTCTACATCCTTTCGATGGTGGAAAACATCTTCTGTGGCTCTCGGAACGATCGGGGCATAGCTCTCGACTCCGTTCTTCTCTCCCCTCCTTCTTCAGTCTTCTTCGGTGGCAAATGACGTGATGAATTTCTTAGGGCCTCCTTAATTAGGTATATGCACCACTTTAGGTCGCCCAAATATCA
This sequence comes from Alisma plantago-aquatica, assembly GCA_963693085.1. NCBI lineage: Eukaryota > Viridiplantae > Streptophyta > Magnoliopsida > Alismatales > Alismataceae > Alisma > Alisma plantago-aquatica. Next base: position 697,934,153 of record OY856411.1, read on the forward strand.
CCACCATCCGATTAGACACGACCTTTAGCAAAACCTGATCTGACGGCGTCGATACCATCGACGCGGGTCGATGGTATCGACCTGCATGAGGCACCGGCGCTTGCGTGATTCTTTTGGATTCTCTCTGATGTTGCCTCGATACCATCAACAAAGTTTCGATGGTATCGACACCTCAGGTGTCGTTTTTTTGTAGAAAATGAAACTAAAGTTGTCTCTTCTCATGTGAAGTTGATTGTATCGACTCCTGGTCGATATTATCGACCTCTGGAAATCTGGCTCGCTAACGCTCGCTCGATACCATCGATAATCCCATCGATGTTATCGACTGCTGTTTGCTCTTCTCCGGTAATGCACTGTGACCGTGTAGATGGTATCGAGCATCCGTTGATGGTATCCACGGATGTAGATATCTGAATTGCCTGAAAAAAGAAGAAGAACACCAATCAAATTCCACAAATATGATCTTTTATACAGAATAAAAGGAAACAAGGTAAATTTGATGCAAAATGAGATTATAGACTAAAGGTAGTGAATCATGCGATATTAATCACAAATATGATCAAAATACACATAAAACGTATGCCAAACCAGTCTATAAAAATGACTCAAAAGCCCTACATCAGGACCCTCTCTATTCGAGTCGGCATACTTCATGGATAGATACAACCAATTTTGTGAAGAGGTACCGGAGGAACAAGATATTGTCAATCCATTGATGAGGGCCCTGAACAACCCTAATCCCAACATTGAGGATCCAGAAGTAGTAGAGATCCTTGATTATCTAAACCAACCAAAGGAGGAATACAGTAGTGATAGGGAAGAAACCATAGAAATTGAAAGTATGCTTCATCGGAACAAATGTAAGAAGAAAAAGAGGCTCCCAAGCCCAAGCCAGAATTGACGCAATTGCCAAAAGGTTTGAACTATGAATTTTGGGATGATGAGGAAAGAATTCCCATGATCATAAATTTTCCATGATGGAGGAGCAAGAGGATAAGTTGTTATATGAGCTTAAACAACATAGAAATGTGATAGGGTAGTCAGAAGATGAAATCAAAGGTTTGAGCCCAACATTATCCATCCATTGTATAAACATTGAGGAAACCGATAAGCTGCTAGTTCAAACACAAAGGAATCTGAACCAAATGTTGAAGGAGGTAGTGAAAAAGACAATAATAAAGTCAAGGGATGCAGGGATCATATACGCTATTAGTGATAGTAATTGGATCGGCCCAATTCATGTTGTACCCAAGAAGGGAGGAATGACAGTCGTTAAAGGGGAGAATGGGGATGAAGTGGCAACACGAACCATCATAGGTTGGTGTATGTGCATCGACTATAAGAAACTAAGAACTGCCACCAAGAAAGATCATTTTCCCTTACTATTCATTGACCAAGTGTTAGAATGCTTGGCCCACTTTGCATATTTCTATTTTCTGGACAGATACTCGGGGTTTTATCAAGTCCCCGTTCAATCCGACAATCAAGAGAAGATGAAATATACTTGCATTTATGTCACATATGCTTTCAGGAGAATGCCATTTGGACTTTGCAACGCACCCATGACTTTTCAAAGGTGCATGATATCTATCTTTTCATGGACAATTTCTCCGTCTATGATGATGATTTCAATAATTTTCTAAAGAATCTGTCTAGAGTACTGGAACAATGTGAAGAAAAACAATTATTTTGAACTAGGAAAAATGGCACTTCATGGTACAATAGGGCATTGTGTTGGGATACAAGATTTCTGAAAAAGGAATTAAAGTAGACCTCAACAAGATAGAGGCAGTGTCTAAGATCCCACCTCCTAAATCAGCGACCGGAGTGAGAAGTTTTTTGGGACATGTCGGGTACTATAGGCAATTTATCAAAGATTTTTCTAAGGTTGTGAAGCCCTTATCTAGTATTCTTGTAAAGGATGTTGAGTTTGACTTGAACAACAAATGCGTTGAAGCCTTTAACACCCTAAAAAATGCTTTTACAACAACACTTATCTTACAAGCTCGAGATTGGGAGCTACCATTTGAGATTATGTGTGATGCCATCGACTATGCCATTGGAGTTGTTTTGGGGAAAAGGTAAGACAAGAAACACCATGTACTATACTACACTATTAAGACCTCAGATGATGCTCAGATCAACTATAAAACTATTGAGAAGGAAAAGTTGGAAATAGTGTTCACCTTCGACAAATTTATTTGATAGGGTCAAAAGTCAAGGTGTATACTAACCATAGTGTCATTAAGTATCTGATGCAAAAGAGGGACACCAAGCCTAGACTTTTCATATGGAATCTATTGTTGAAAGAGTTTGATCATGAAATTATTGAAAAAAAGGGAATGGAAAATTGGTTCTCAATCACTTGTCAAGGATAATGGTCACTGAGAATGATCTATTTTTGGTTAATGATAACTATGTTTATGAGGCCCTGATGATGGAAAGGTCCATTGAACCCACCCTACCCTAGATTGTAGATATGTGTAACTATTTCGCATATCAACAACTTCCACCTAATATCACCTATAATTAGAAGAAGAAGTTGTTCTTTGATTTGAAGAATTATTATCGGGATGACCCACTCTTATTCAAAATATGTGATGACAATCTATACTGGAGGTGCATTCTACAAGAAGAAGTCCCTCAGATTCTATTAGAATGTCATTCTTCATCATATGGAGGACATTTGGGAGGAGAAAGAACGGAAAAAAGTCCTACAATCAGGATTTCACCGGCCCACCCTATTCAAGGACACTCACGCGTATGTTAAAGCATGTGATGAATGCTAACACACAAGAAACATTTCCAAAAGGAATGAAATGCCTACGTATGACTGGATAGAAGTGGAAATCTTTAATGTATGGGGAATTGACTACATGGGACCTTTCCTATTTTCTAGGTGCAACCAATACATCCTTGTTGCCATTGATTATGTCTCCAAATGGGTAGAAGATGTTACAACCCCTACTTGTGACTCCAAAGCAGTGATTAAGCTATCTGAGAAGACCATTTTTCCCATATTTGGTGTCCCACGCACCGTCATAAGTGACGAGGGATCTCGCTACATCATGACAAATAGAAGTATAAAATTGTCAAATCATGCAAATTCTTGAGAAAATGGTTAGCCAGACTCAGAAGGATTGGTCTGTGAAGCTTGATGATGTTTTATGGGCTTACTGATCTGCTTATATGACTCTAATAGGGACTACTCCCTACTAGATTGTCTATAGGAATTCATGCCATCTACCTGTGGAGCTAGAGCATAAGGCCTTTTGGGCTATCAAGTTTCTAAATATGGACCTAGATTAAGAAGGTAAGAAGAGGTTTCTACAACTACAATAATTAGAACAACTTAAACTACATGCCTATGAAAATGCCCGAATCTACAAGTAAATGACCAAGGTGTAGCATGATGCCCACCTGAAAAGAAAGGATGTGTCGGAGGAGATAAGGTCATATTTTTCAATTATAGAATCAGATTGTTTCTTAAAAGCTCAGGTCAAGGTGGTCTAGTCCCTTTATGGTGGCCAAGATATATCCTTCGGGGATGATGGAAATTAGCAGCGAGAAGACGGGAAGATTCAAGGTGAATGGTCATAGAGTTAGATAATATTATGAAGATGAGGCATTGGTAAGGAGATCTAAACTTCCATTAGAGGAACCTCAACCCGCACCACTCGAAAAAACCTAAAAAGGAAAAGCAAAAGAGTCAAGCTAATGACTATAAATTAGTGCTTCTTCGAAGGAAACCCAAGGATTTCTCATCTTTGTTTAAACTTTCGAGTCCTTTTTTTGTTATTAGACTTTTGATAATTTTAAATTATAACTTTAGCTTTATCTCACTCAGATTTGTTGTGACAAAAAATTTACTAATTCAATTTTCAATTTTCAATTTCAATTCTATTTTTGAGAACTTCTACATTGTTTTGTAATTTTACTATGCATAAAATAAATTTTGGTTCCCATTTTTCATTTCAAGAGTCATCAATACCTTGAGGGATCCATTAAATAGCTTCACCATTAAACATAACCATTGGTTTATGAGACCATTGAGTGATCACATTCAGTATAACCATCGAGCCTGGCTAAGTGCTTCCCAATCATTGCTTCCCAACCATCAGATGAGTGAGTAGAAGAGCCATCAATTGGTTGAGGAACAAACCCATCGGATATCAGTTGCAGTGAAGCCATCAGAAGGGACCAAGAGTAGACAAGACATCAGATGTCGCACATAGTGCAACCATCATGTTTGGCCATCAAGTAATTACTTTCTACCTTACCATCGGATGATGAGTCCAGTAAAGCCATTGGATGCTCAATCAGATTGTCCATCAGATCTGTTAACCCATCAAGTGTTGATGCAACATCTAATGGCTCAACTAGGGGATGCACACCTATAAAAGGAATCAAGAAATCACCAAGCCGATCCATCAGATCCCCTCTTCAGAACCCTAGCCACATGAACACTTCAACGATAAGGCAACTGAAGAGAAACCATCTGAATACATCATATTCTACCTCATGACCATCGGTCGAAGCAGACAAAAGAACAGAAGGAACTTCATGATAGGAGGACAGAGCCCTGGTCCAAGACCTACTATAGATCCTACAATGATCTGAGGACAAAGCCCCAACGTTGGTGGCAAGTGGTAAACCTAAACCCTAATTTTTTTTATTTTATGATCTTCTTGAAGCCTACTTGGTGTTCTCCTTCGCTTCTTCTAGAGATTTCTAAATCGTCAAACATCACTCACTGTTGTCATTGTTTTGAATCCCTTGACAATTGATTCCTACCTTCAGACCTCTTTTTGACTACCTAATTCTACCATCAGAAGTTCACTCGGTTCTAACCATCGTTTGTTCCCTGATTCCCTTGGGAAGGCATAACCATCAAGTCCATAACCATGGATTCCCTTCTTCTCATCGACCATCAATTGTTGGCCATCGATTTATGTCTGAACCCTGGGCCATCAGTTGTCAAAGATGAGGTCCCCTACTTTAAATTACCATCAATTGTTGCTTCCTTATGACGCCATCAGTTGGTAACATGTTCCCAGTAGCCATCGGTTGTTGATTTTTGGGTTTAAAACTATCAGTTCCCAACTTGGTATTGCAGACCATCGATTTCTGATCCTTACTTTACCATCGACTGGAATTCATTGGTTGTCAATTTTCATCCATACCATCAGTTGACATTACCATGTTCTAGTTTGTCTCTCAAGCATTCTAAAACCATCGATTGTTATCTAGCTATTATGGATTATTCATCTAACAAAACTCTATCCTTTCTTATCTAATCAATCTTTCTAGAGATACTTAAGTATCTAAAAGGTGAAAGATGGAAGGGAACCATAATAGGAATCAAGAAATCTAAGAGTCTGAATACACCAAGACACTTAAAGCATTGTTGACTCCAGAAGAAATGGAAAGGATGGAAAAGCTAAAATATGAAGTAGTTTCATATGTCAAGATACACAGGGAACCTACCTAGGAGAGCTTCAAAGTACACTTAGAGGTAGACAAGCTTTGAATTCTAGCAAAACCAGGACCTGAGGAGTCATCAAGTGATGCAGAACAAACAAGGACCGAGGTCTCTAAGTACACCCCATATGAAGAGGTGCAGAATACAAAGAAAAGGGTTGCACCTAGTCTTGATCAAAAGAGGCCTCAAAAGGCACCCAAGACATCTATAGAGGGTACAATTGTAAAAGAAACCATTCTTTACCAAACGTTGATAGCAAGTGTTTCCCAAAAAAAATCTCATGTAATCTACTAGGAATATCCTGATAACCAATTTCTGGCTGGGGATGCAGAATAGAAGAAAATCTAGTGTGACATGTTCCAAAAAAAGAAGTTAAAAGCCACCAATCTCTACAGTAGGGAAACCCTATAGAAACTCAAAATATACGACAGGGTAAAATAGAACATGGACCAGTTGAGGACTTATAATATTTGCGTCAATAGGATGACCTCATATGAGGATCTGACCTTAGAATTCATATCCTCACTAAAGAAGCTACCAGTAATTGAAGGAGAAGACGCAGAGTGTGGGGGAGAATACAAACTACAAGCTTGAATCATCAAGGAAGAATATATCTTGATTGAAAGATGTCTTAATCCAATCTTCATTGACTCCAATGAGCAAACTAAATGAGCCAATAAGGCATGTAAAGATAGGGATTCTAGAGGTTTCCTAATCGATAAAACCTAGGAGAAACTTTCAAGAGATTGTAGATACAGTTTTGGTCAGTCCAAGGCTTCCATGATGCACTCAGGGTTCATGAGAGTAGTGCATAAAATCTTCACTAACACGTTGAGTTTCAAATTGGACACCGACAATGTGACTAGGCTGGATCTCCATGTAATGTGCAATATGATGGAAGGGAAAGCCCTAAATATAGGGAAGATTTTTGTTGATAAACTAGCAGCAACAAGAAGATGGTCCTCGTGATTACCGCATGGGATGCCTATTCACCTTCATTGCGAACAAACTAGGGTACTCCAAAAAGCTAAAATATTTCCTAAGGTCAAAGGGAGATGAACTAGTAGACTCCAAGTACCTTACCACTGCAAAAGTTCTAACATTATCATAACAAAATTACTCATGTAGATTTGGTAGGATAAAGCACTATATAACTCTCCCATAACTAAGCAACTATGACTTTGAAAAGTTGGTCTTTCAAGAAGAAGAAATCATAAGGTTGATATCTCAATGGGGTGCAAGCACAAGCAAACCAGATGTTTTGAGATATCAACCTTATGATTTCTTCTTCTTGACAGACCAACTTTTCACAGTCATAGTTGCTTAGTTCTGGGAGAGTTATATAATGCTTTTCACAGTCATAGTTTCACAATCATAGTTTCTTAGAAAGAGGTGAAACAAAGCAAACAACAAGGAAGAGGCTAATTCTACGCCTCCCTGAAAGGTTGACCACCCAACCACAAAAAAAAAGAAATCCCTCGCACCGAAAGATATAGATCTAGAAGAAGGTGAAAATGAAAATCTGAAGAGCCCCACTATCACCATTGTTCTAGAGGTTGAGGTACTTGAGTTTACAATAGTCCTCCATGCTGATGCAGAAGTGGAAGAGGCCATCCTAGAAAAAGAAGAACATACAAAGAAATATACAACCTCACAACATGAAGAGTATGAATAGGCAGAAGGCACCAAAGCACATGAGTCCCTAAATATGTCATCAGGAAAGAATCTATGAGAAGAAACTCCAGAAAGGGAACAACCACAACCAAACCAAAGCAAACACCTAACAAAAGAATGCTGAGAATTTGCCAAAGCAGATGAGGCAGGGCATGAAGTGAGCTCCGTGAGCATACCAAGGAAACAAAAATGGGAACCTATGGCAAACAAATTCATGGAGATAGGGATGGATATCAAAAAATTATGTGAGATTGTATGAACCTACACTCTAAATATATTTAAACTAACTACAAACATTCTACCTTGACATCACAGGTGCAAAGGATAACAGTTGATATCCAACCAATACTCTACCTAACTCAAAAGATGTTGTGGTTTGTCATCAACCAAATGTAGGCGATGCAAGCTCTCACAAGAATGATGAATCAACTCACCATTTTGTGTAAAGAACAAACCAAACTATGCCAAGAGAACCTACAATTAAAAGAAGAGTTGGCAAAGAGGAAGGTAGCCACAACAACAAGAAGTGAAGCAACCAAAAAAATGCAACAAACATATACCACTGAACCATCACTCGCAATGCCACCGGATATATATGTGCACCTTAAGGATGATATGTTGATGGCCGCTGTGCAAACAGGATAGGGGGAGATCCTGGATGAAGAGGCTAATTCTGAATGCACCTTTCTACTAGAGGAAGAAGAGTTGAGAGGGACTGCCAAGAGCAAGGAAATTCCCGCTGGGGGTGACTATCTCGCCACTTCCCCAACCTCACTAGGGCATTCTACAAAAAACAACAAGGAAAAGGGACCTGAGGGATCGAAGAATTAGGGTACCCTACTGACAATAGAACCAACACCCTCACTGAGAACATAGTAGCAGTTGGCGAGAATGAAGTCAAGAGAAGTCATCTGAAGCAAAGGGTGAAATAACATAAATGACTGAAGATGTCATGGATAGGTTGGACCCTCTCGTCGACTAAAAGGCCCTACCACCCTTGTCTGATTATGAAAATTTCATAAGATGAAATTCAAATGTATGAACCGATTACAAGTGGTGGATTCCCCATCTCTTTCAAAGAATAAATAGAACAAATGACATTGGAAGTCAACGATGGGAACATGGGCCACATGTTCGATGATGCACCACCAAATCAGGAAACCTCAATCTTCCCAGATTCCCCATCTCTTTCAAAGCATAAATAGAACAAATGACATCGGAAGTCAACGATGGGAACATGGGCCACATGTTTGATGATGCACCACCAAAGAAGGAAACCTCAGTCTTCCCAGACCCATCTACAATTTTTGGACCCAGGGATTATACAAGTATAGCATCACCATCACCTCTGCCATGCAAGATGGCAAACATTGACATGACCTCTGTAATATGCATGTTGGTAAGAGACATCCATGTCCTTGCTGATATCATAGATGACGAGAAGCTTGGAAACAACCTCATCTACCGCAACAACCTGTACATTTTGAAAAGAAAAAAATTTCATTCATCCTTCAAACAAAAGGAAAACATAAGCATAGTCTTTTCCAAGGTCTTGTATGGGACCATTATAGAAGAACTTATGTACAAAGATAAAACTCGGTCGATCTTCAATGCAACTTCTAATTTGTCAGCCCAACTATACAAGGAAAACATTAAAGCAATATCGGTCAAAGAGCTTCAGGATACTCTGCAAAGAACTAAAGCCCTAAAGTTTATTACTCTACCATTCAAGGCCTATAATCACTAGCTCCTGACCGTGGTTGACCTTTCAGAAAGAGAAGTTGTCACATATAACTTCAACATGAATGACATGCCTTGTGGAAGAATAGTCTTCGAGAAACTAGAGCACATGACGATTTAGGAAGTTCCAACCCGTATGAAGAAGTTGATACAAGGTGTCAGTGGTGGTATCATCCGAACTACAAAGAAATCTACATAGATTGTAGCATGCCCCAGGAAAAGCAAAACTTGGGGGATAGGGCTTTCATAGAACTAAGAATGATAGAAGCCACTAATAGAGAAACCCTCTGGATCAACTTATCAATGAATATTTCCATGCACTGATAGGAAAATACATCATGGATATAATATATGATAGGAGATTCTTTTATGACACACAAATGGCTGATATACCACGAAGGATGTACTCGATTATTCCCTTTGGAGAGAACAACTGAGAAAATTTAAAGAAAAATAGAATCCTCAGCATTTGAAGAAAGAACAGCCGGCCCAATAGTCCCACCCTCTCCACCACCACCCCTCTTTTCTATACCAACATCAGTAGTTGTTGTCCATTTTCACATTGAAGCCCCTTCAACCGCTCCTAAACCTGAACAGAGTTGAAACGATAGCAACAAGGTTTCTAGAGGAAGAACCCCATGTCCCCTCTAACATAGAGATTATCAAGGAGGAAACCCAAGCTCCAGATATAAACTTTAATCAAGGGACAGAAGAGCACACTAAATAAAATGTAATTGATAATCAATCAGAAGAGGGGCAGTACCTACATATGTGATCAAGCCCACTTTTGATAATTTCGACGAACTCACATGTTATGGGTTGCAAGTTGAAGAAGTTACCTTCCTTTGAAATGAATTAAAACCATGATAGGATGACTTCATCACTATTTTGAGTGAAAAAATGTCCAAATACTTCTACCAAACCTCCAAGACATCTTGATAATAGGAGGGTACATGATTGTGAATGTTATGACAACATGTCCATTGGTTCTAGCTAACGAAATCCTAGATGTGTACATGGTCTCTTACAAAATAGTGGGGGACATCATCCTAAAGAAAGAGTTAGATGAAATGCAGTGCCTAATTTATCACCTCTAATACAATGTCCCAAGGTGGATAGTTGTTCCTATTCTACATGATGGACATTGGGTACTACAATCAAATGATACTGCGAACAAGACAAACATCTTCTACAACAACTCGGATTCTATGTTCAATTATAAATGAACAACTTATCATAAAATTGCTAACAATGTCATAGAACAAAAGTCCACCCAAGTAGACATAAAGATCAGGGAGCTGATAAAAATGTACGGATGTGGCATGCTTGATGACCTAAAGTTTGAGAAGCCACAGTTTTTTCACATGATCCTGCAACAAGAACCCATATCTAACGAATGTGGATTCTACATATTCTTCTAGATGTACATGCTAATCACATCATACTAGAAGGTGGAGCACTACCAAGATGATGACTACCACCATCTTCGAGGCCAATACGCAATGAGGATCTTAACCTCAAATGGGACACTACTAAAAGATAAATACTAACTATCCTATTCTAGATCAACCTCATCCTCTGACACAGTGAGGATAGGGTGAATAATAAGTTTGGGGGGTCTGAACAGGCGAACCTGGTATGTCTCTACACTTAATATTTCAATTCTTTCATTTCAATTCATCATCATTTAACCAAAAAATTTGAAAATTTTGAAAAGTTTTTAAGCAGCCTAAAATAGAAATTTTGACTAAAACTTTGCTCTTGTATATATTCTAGTCTTTTTGAAGAAATTTTTATACACAAAATGCTTTGAAAAGCAATTTTTGAATCCAATATTCCTGGAAATAGTCATAACCGCCACTCTTAGGCTTACTTATCTTGAGGCTGACTCTTAGCATAATTACTTCAAGAAAGATAGATTTGGGATATTTAATCCGCATAAAAAAATTTTGAGTGTGATAATGTCTTAACGACAGCCTTACCTCAAGATAATGCATAATGTACAACAAAGCTTGTCCCCCAAGATGAACCCTCGAAGTAAGGAGGACTCGGGGTAATACACTCCTAATTTATCACCTGTTCTCAAGTACAGGTAGGAAAGTATGTAACCCTGGAACAGAGGAAACAACTACCCCATCTAGTCCAAAAATCCTCATTTTAGGATCATATGAGGCTTGGCAGTCCAAAACTTTCTCAAAATCCCGTCATCCCAAAGCATGTGAGAAAAATAAAAGCTAAGAGAAATAAAATCATGAGATTTGTTCCTGAGAAGATGTTGAAGGACTTTGCCTGGCCGATGTATCACTACACTCAAGAATATAGATATGTCATGCACGATGGCAGAGTCTGGAAGCCAACTTTTACAAAATCGTGTTTCAAAGGGGGCCTCACACAACCACCTGATATTACTTCAGGGCCCAACTAGGTCGACATTGTCTTTATGATAGTAAACACAATTGAGCGTACCCAAGTAAAGTAGGAAACACTGCAACTTTAGCCTACCCCAACACAATATCTAGATTATCCCAAAAAAATAAAAGTTGGTTGTGAAAGTTAACTCACCCAGAACCTTGTGCAAGTATGGCTTGGAAAAAAGTCATCGGTGCATCAAGACAGAGAAACCTTTCTGCTAAAAGAAGGTCATAGCAGAAAATACAAGTACCGCAACTCCAGTCTAAGAGAGAAAGTCTTGAGATTGACAAACCTCTTCCACAATGCATATATTTTGACTAAAGGTTGACCTTATCATATTATTGACGCTCACCAAAAATTATAACTCAATAAAGCACTTTAAAGTCATTCAATTTTTTTATTCTATTTGTTAGCCTAAGGATAGGATAGACTCTAAGTTTTGGGGTTTGATAACATCCAATTTGTGGATATTTTATGCCTTAACTTTCCTCTTATTTTCTCTATTTATGTAAATTATTATTCACTTCTCACCATATTACACATAAACGCTCTTTCTACCCCCATTTGAGGATAATAAGAACATTTCATGTAGATGATCAAGGAAGTGGGACATTTCACCAAGGAGATCCATTGATTCCTACAACGATGGACATCTTGGAGTAGTCAATAGCACAAACATCAATTCACAACCGATGAATGCCATGGGTAGTCTATGCTAACATCGATCAATGCTTGATGGTAAATTAGTGCAACCATCACAGTTTCCATTACACATCAATTGATGGCTGGGCAGACCTGTCAACCGATGGGTGTATAGACCCATCAATCAATGGGCATACAGATCCATCAAATGATGGTTGGGCAATAAATGATGGCCACCCCAACTTCTTCAGTTAAAAGTTCAACAGACAATCGTAGTCAGACAACCCAAAAACTGATGGGAGCATTGGTTGAACGGTCATTTCATACCGTTAGGCACGTGCCTCGAGGAAGGCACCTGGAGAACTTGCACCACAAGCAAAGAGCTTCCCAAGGACACCTATGTTGGTATGTATGCCCTGAGAGACAATCATAGGATGATTGGATTGGGATACATTATGATTGACTTGATAAATATCAAAGGCAAGCTTCCAATTTATTCTGGTTCAATCAATTATGAGATAATGATAGAATATGTTGAATGTCTAGAGAATGACCATACTCAATGACGTATGTCTTTCAGGTTGAGGACCTAAAGAATGAGATCATACGGATGCTAAGAGTTTGTACATTCTTGTTTTGTCCCTAGTCAGATGTCATTGTGGAAGGTTGATAGACAATAATGACACAACAAGACTAGAGTGTGTGTTGGTTGATGATAGAGTCTCATTACTCATGATATGTGATATCAAATCAAGAACATTGATACATGTTAGAGAATAGTGTATCGAACAGACCCACTGTGAGAGTAACACATGGAACCATGACATGGTTGTCACAGTCAGCTCTCGCAGTGATTGTGATTCTTAGAGCTGAAATCACTACACTCATCACATGTCGTTGGGTACACTTTGAAATCATCAAACGCAATCCTGAAATATGGATTGTTATAAAGGTGATGATTGGGTGACTTTGACACATGGGGTTTTGACTGCGAGTGATAGATATGGGAGTTGTCCCTCCTAAGGGAGTATGATGGCCATGGCCACTTGATAAGAAAGACTGAGAAAGGCATGCGCATGCACATAGGAGTCAATATGTGATACTGATGGCACACATATCTCAGACAAGTCTTGTTTGGATCAAGGAACATGAATGAACATTGAAAGGATGATAACTCCATGCCTTGAGTTTATTTTTGATATCATAGATATAGGAATTATACATTTTCTAGAACACCAATCATAGATTGTAGGATTGAAAGTTGTTCTCCAACTTTACTTTTCACTTGGGTAGCACTGATGTGCGACTAGGCACCGCTCTTTGCTTGTGATGTCATAAGCTAGTTATGGACATTCACTGCCAATGTAAAATGGGACCTATAGGGTCACACACAAAGGATTTACCTGGAAGAGGAGTTTATCCATGAATGATATTTGGATTGATTACTAAAGGTGTTTAGGTACTCAATCAAACATTCAATCAATAGACTTGACTCGAAATCATTAAGTTCAAGTGTTGAACTAACTAATTTGAGTGTCAGATTGATTAAGAACTGAACTGACTGTGTTCTGCACAATCTGGACCACCAACCGACCGGTTCACTGGGTGAACCGATCAGCTCATGGTCAGTGAGATGACCAGTTCACTTGGTGAACCAAATGGTTCATGTGTCCAAACAAGCAGTGTTGGGTTGTCCCTATTTGTGAGAAATTTTTTCGTTTCACTTATACAATTCGATTGGGACAAGAATTGATCTTAGTATTAATTAGAAATGAACAAGGAAAGTCAATTGGAGGAAAGTCGAGGATGTGAACTGACCAGTTTGCTAAGTGAACCGACCAGCTCACAACCCCAACTGACCGGTTTGTTTGTGAAATGACCGGTTTGGCTACCGCGGTGCAATCATTTCATGGAATTTCCATACCCTTCTACTCCCACTTTAGTCCCGCATTTCTTGGGCTGAGAACCCTAACCCTAACCCCTCCTATATATAGAGGGATACTGGGGTCTTCTCCAAAAGAACAAGTCAGAACATCAGTTGCTCTGCAAAGTTGTTGTCCTCTCTGGTTGTGGTAATCGAGAGAGCCCAAGCAAGTTCTACCCGTCCAGGGAGGAACAGTGAGGGAAAGACAACTACATGACATCAATTAGTTGTGGGAGAGTGTGTTGGTGACCAGTACGCTAATAGAAGGGGATGAATCCTTCTAGTGTCCTATAGGACAGGATGACTAGAGTTCCCAATGGTCCGTGTGGACTATCTATAGAGGTGGGAGGTTTCTATCACTCAGGAGGACGACTGTCAACCGCAGTCCGGGTCAGGACTAGGAGCTGCGCAGACATCGTCGAAGACTAGGTGGTTGAAGACTGCACTAGCTGAGAGGTATTGTTGCTGACCAAGCCTCAGGACCATGTATGTCTCGCTAAAACCATCCTTCCTATTTCATAGTCGTTGATGCGATCCATAGTTATAGTTTTGTGGTGAGAGAAATTTTTTGTTTCCGCTGCCTTCTCCCTCACCTAAAATCCAACAGTGGTATCAGAGTCATGTCAACATACTATGTTTTAGGATTAATCGATATGATCAGTTTTTGATTTTAGTATCTTTTATTTATTGCATATGATGCAAATATTTAAAGGACTGATCTAAATATCCGATTAATACCACATGATCCCAAACAAAATCTATGCATATATGATATGGTATATACATATGCAAACGATACATGTCGCTTGATTCAGCCCTATTTTAGGGCTTAATCCTGTGTCTTGTTGCTCTTCAATCACATCTATACCTATTAGATTTCATGCCATTCCCCCTAATTTGCTTATTTGTATAAAATGCACTTATGGACATTATTTGCATGTTTTTCAGGCATTTGGACCACACTTGATGGAAGAGAGAGAGAAGGGGCGATCCTAGGGTTCCTCTGCACTTGGAGAGGCCCAAAGTGAACTTCAATGCTCCCTCGACCTACCCCTAGTGGCCAAAGATCAATTGAAGCAAAGATGTCCAAGAAAAGTCAAAGACCCAAGTCAAAGTGCTGCCTCAGGACCCAGCACGGCCGTGGTATCACAGAACGGCTGTGCTAGGTCACTTAGAAATCGACAGGTTCAACCTCCAAATCAAGCAGAAGGCACCACGGCCGTGCAGAGCAGCACGACCGTGCAATGGGTTGACACCACGGCCGTGCTATGCAAAACGGTTGTGGCACAGCAGAGCAAAATGGTCGTGCACCAGCACCACGACCACCTCCACCAAGCCCACCACGACCGTTCACGACACCACGGCTGTGGCACACCACCTCCACCGCGGCTGTTGTGATACACCACGACTGTGGCCATTTTGACAAAAACCATGTAACTTTGCCATTTTTATTCCCACGATTGTGCCCATCCACCACGGCTGTGGCCTACCCTACCCACCACGGTCGTGGTACCCCACCACGGCCGTGCTACTCACAGAATCCAGCCACTTTTCCACTGCTTTCCCCATTTTGCCCCTAACTTAACCCTAGACACCCTAGACTCCTATATATACCTAGGTGGCGGCTGGGGCAGGAGGTCAGCTACCTTCTACCCCTTCCTAGCTCCCCAAATCGCCACCCACTTTATTCCACTTCACCTCCACCTCAAATCCATTCCATTTCACCATTTCCACCACATAACCCCCCATATCTAAGCCTTCCATCCACTTCCCACCATCATCCCATTCCATTCCATCCAAGGAGAAGAAGGAGGACGTCCTTGCAGCAGCTGGAGGGAGGAGATTCCTCATCTACACCGAGCTCCATGGCTACTTCTTCCTCTATCTCCTTTCTTTTTGTATTTTTCTTTGTTATGAGTAGCTAGGCCCCTTGGGTTGGCTATTTGGGGGAAATCATGTTACATTGATACCATGTTGGGGGATAATGACATGTAAACTTTGTAATTTCATTTGTTAATGATTATATTCTATTTGCATCTCATTCTCCATGGATTGCTTGTTGATTTGTGTGTGAAATCACTTAGGAATTTAGGCAAATTGCTTATATGTGTGAATTTTGGGATTTGCCCCTAGGTCCAATTCTTGGATCCCTAGGTTGCCTCCCATCTTCCTACATCCTAATCAATCTCCCTAAACCTAAGTGAGAGATCTAAGTAGCTAGATTATATAATTCTAGTGTAATTAGCATGGAGCCTTCTCAAGGCTAGAATGTGGGGGAGTTGGGGTCCAAAGCCCTAATTTCACCTCCCCCCCATTACTACCCTCGGCCCTAATTGCCCTAGGAATGCCTAATCTAGAAACCTAGACTTGATTAGACTCTAATTGAATTGAACCTAATCTCTAACCCAATTGAGCCTCGTAAGGGTAGTAGGAGGTGTTAGGGACTAGTTCCCCTATACACAACCTAGCATATCCATGGCCAGTTAGTAGCTTAGGTTAATTCATTAGTCTCTAGCTTGTTGTTTGGTTTGGATAATCTAAATGGAATCATAATGTTCATATGTCACCCCCAACTTAAGTTATAAGTTCATACCCCTAAATAGCCCACACCTCCCTTTATTGCTGAAAACCATAGTTTTGTGCTTGCTTAGATTGATTAGTTCTTTTCTTGCTTAGTTAGCTTCTTTACTTGCTCTTTCCTTGTTCATGCTAGTGTAGCTCTTTAATTGCTCTTTTACTTTTCTCTTGCTTGCCTTAGTGTAATTTTCCTTTTCATACCTATCTTAATCATGTCTTGCTTGTTTAGCCTGAATCTAGTCTAGGGTTAACGTAGATTTCATTCTTGCCTTTAATTGCTTGCTTGTTCATCCTTAGTTAACAATCAAATCAACCTTTAAACCCTTAACCCTAGTCTCCGCAGTAGAAACCTAGCTAAACTAACCTAGCTCTAGTGCCCCTTCTTTTCCCTATGGATCGACCCTTTACTTGCCACCATCCTATACTACGACACGACCCCGTGCGCTTGCGGGTGTAGTGTTTTAGTAGACGTAGGTAGCTAGTTTAGGTTTATAAATTTTGAAAGCAAAAATCCCATATCACGTGCGCTCTGACCTCGTGGGGTGTAAAAGCACCACTAGCGGGGACGCACCATCACTCAAAATGGTTTTAATGGTGGATGTGTAGTGTGGTTATGGCCTATAAATCCCTATGTGTGTACTTGGTTGGTTGTGGTTGTTTGCTCTCAATCTGCACATTGAGGCTTTCTTCTTCTTTTCCTGATGTAACTCGAGATAACTTGAGATTCTCCTCTACCTTTTCTCCCACCGAATGTAACTCAGGGTTTCCGAATGAGATGTGTAAAAGTAGGATAGTTTATTTCATGTGATGTCAAAGACTGGCGGGCACCCAGACGAGCGGCTGGAGCTATGAGACGATTGACTGCAGGTGCCAACCGATCATTCGGTGGACCGAGATGACCGAGTTATGGTGTAGCCGGAGGCCTAACGAGGAGCAGACCACCTGACAAACTGACCGTCTGGGGGAGTCAGACAATCGGTTGGAGACAACCAACCGACCGGCTAGGAGGCAAGCCGAACAGTCGTGTGATGAGCTGATCAAACCCGAAACGGCCTAAGTACAAGATCTTCAACAAGAACATGTTGCATGTGATGTAGACCTAGATGACCGTAATTCCTTGTAGCTTAAGGAATTAATATAGGATGGCCATAATCATTGCTTTGTCGTTGTTAAATTTTTTCGTTGTGGGATATAACATGTATATGATGCATACTATATATGCGGTGATTGGATACATATATGCATATATAAGCATATTAAAACCCCTCAAAAAAATATTAAGTTTAAGATGCCTTCCAAAAACAAAACACATGAAAATCTTGATCGACCAAGTATGGACACGCCCTAGCGTGGCACACCATCTATCTCATGGAAGTGTGATGTTGAATATGTGGGTCTGCCCTAGCAGGGTGCATATTCATCGTGTTGGTGTTTGGGTTGGACTTAACAAGGTGACCTTGATCAGATCAAGCACCTTGAGGTATAGAGATGAACATGGCAAGGAGTTGCGCATGACATCTATCAAGGGTTGCATATGATGCAATTGGCAAAGGTTGCCTACCTGAAAGATTCTAGTTGTGGGTGACATCCCTTGCTGGTCCAAGGCTGAGAGGAAATCAGGATCTTGCTCACTAGAAGGTTATACGATGCAATCTTCCGAATTGATGGTCAGGGCTATCCATTTTAACAAAAATAGTGGGAGTGATAACTAATTACAGACCTAATTATATCGTTAAATTTTTCAAATCAATAAAATTAAGTCAAAAAGAGTTTTGGACTAAAATTGCATATTTCCTTTTTGTAGAACAAATGGTTGTCAACAATAATCACTTTTCATTGTGATTGGTCCTTGAGAAGGACAAGTTGAATGGGACTAATTTCCACAACTAGTTTAGGACATTGAGAATTGTTCTCACTCAAGAGCAAAAGCTCTATGTCCTACATACACCTATACCAGAGGAACCCACTCCCATTGCACCAAAGGCATAAATGGATGCTTACAAGAAGCATACTGAAGATGCCATTAAAGCAAAGTGCTTGATGTTGTGCTCAATGAACTATGAGTTGCAGAGAAAACATGAGAACATGGACATCATTGAGATGGTTCAACATCTTAAGAATATGTATCAAGACCAAGCCCAACAAGAGAGATATGATGTCTCCAGGGCACTATTCAAGTGTGTCATGATATAAGGAGATCTAGTTGAGCCTCATACACTTAAGATGATTGGGTATGTGGAGAACCTGACAAGACTGGGATTCCCTCTAAGCCAAGAGTTGGCTACTAATGTGATACTGCAATTGTTGCCAGAATCTTACAATCAGTTTGTGATGAACTACAACATGAACAACTTTGATAAGCCATTGACAGAGTTGTTGGGCATGATGAGGACAACCAAGGCACATATTAAGAAAGACAAACCCAAATATGTGATGTTAATTAGTATAAAGAAGGGTAAGTCTAAAGGAAAGGGCAAGGGCAAAGTAAACAAGGGTTCTGATGCTAGCCAGCAGCCCAAGTCATCTTCAGCTCTTAAGGCCAAAGGAGGGGTGAATAAGGGAGGAAAATGTCACCATTGTCAAGAGCCAGGACATTGGAGGAGAAGTTTCCCTCTCTATCTGGATGAACAAAAGAAGAAGGAGGGGATGAAAATGTCCACCTCGGGTATCTTGAAATAAACCTGAAATGCTTCTTTATATGAGGTATATGATACCAAGATATGGATCTGACATATATGATATGCAAGATCTAAAAAGAAGTGATGGCCTTTGTGAAAGGACCAGGAAGGAGAACTCATCATTAGAACAAGTGTTTCTGCCATAGATAGGATTAACTTTTAGTTTATTTCATCCCTAAGGGCATGTAGTAGAGTTATGAACTGCTATTTCATTTTGCCAATAAATAGAAACACTTTATTTCTGCATCTTGTAATGACAAGGATGTCTATCAATAAAGTTGATGTTTCAATTTAAACATATGATCTTTTGTGGCAATGCCTTATTTATCTTGTGGCACTTGATATGCATAAGATAACATGATACCTAAAAGTTATTGATGACTCAAACAATTAATTAGCATTATCATGATAAATTCATCTCTAGCTTCCATGTTGATGGATAGGCCATACTCTTTTGGTTGTGAACCATTAAGAGATATGAATGTCTTGGGTATGATAACAAGTCAATATTCACTAGATAGAGTGGGAGAATGATGATGAATGCATATTCATCATAATATTCAATAACCATCCTGGGCTCAATTCGACTCAATACATTTGATTTCATCTCCTAAATATCTTAATATGCAAAATTTCTTAATTGGTTCAATTGTCAAGATTATGAATTGAGTTTATGTTGATTTTATGCAGGTCATGATGAGGTTCAACCATTAGAAGGCACCCACCTCCAATTAACCCTAATCTACCTTCAACACAATCATCGTCACCCCTTGCTTCATTCCACCTTTATCTCCATCCAAACGTCATCCAATCAAACCCTAATAAGTGGGGCCCACCTTTCTCAACCCTAGATCTACCTTCACTCAAGATACTCTCATCCTTGGTCTTGACTAAATGATCTTGATCAAATGGTTTCATCTGTTCGGTTTGAACATCTCTCAGTCTTAGTCATTCATCCGAACAGTCTCAAAACTGCAAACCTTCTACATCATCTGATCTCAGATGGACACCCCTCATTCACCTCCCCACTCACCCCCTCCTATCATTCTGCCCAACCGGTTTCTCCCTACCATATGGTCTCAAGACCGTGTGAGGCCACACGGTCTCAAGACTGTGCGAAGCCTCACAATCTCAAGACTGTATGGGTAACTACCTACATGAGACCGCAAGGAGCTACAACAACCGTATCCCTGACCTCCTACTTCCCTTCTTCTTCTTCCTCCCGCCCGATCGGTAATCCTATCTCCTACGGCACCTGCAAACACACTGACCATGCCACCCTCCATCGTCCTCACAGCACCCCAATGGCCGCAAGACTGAGACATACCTCCACCACCATCGTTGACAGTGCCACCTCCATCTACGACGCTCACCCTACACACAACCTCTGTGCCACCATGGATCTCCCGTCGTGACCTACAGCAAACTGTGAGGTCCTTCACCTACGACAATGATCACCTCCACGACAGCGCCTGCTCCCTCTGCTTTCCCCTTCCTCTCACGATCCTCATCACCTAAAACCGACCTGCACCCTCACGACTAGAACCGTGCAAACCCTAGTGGTCTGCAAGATTGTTTGGCGGTGCAACAGTCTCAAGACCGTTAGGCTAGCCACCGGCAAGACCGTTCGGGCACCGAGATTCAAGACCGTATAGCCTTTGCTGGACCACAAAGACCATTTGGATGGAGATCGTGTGGTCACTGATCTCAATATTGTTTGCTTCTCTAAATCACGAGGCCGTTAGGCCAGAGATCACGCAAGACTGTTCGAGAGGAAAAGAACGCCAGAGCACTCAAGATTGTTTGGACAGAGATCCAAACTGATAGGATGAAGACCGTTTGGAGCCAGAAATCTCAAGACCTTTTGGATGTGAAATGTGTGATCTTCCAAATTGTTTAAATCCAAGACCATTTGAACAAGAGTCCTAGACCATTAAGAAGACTAAACGGTCTCCAAAACTATAAAAGAAAAACTGTAAAAATTGCAACTGGGCCCAAATCGAGAAGACCCCAACCATTGCCTATAAATAGGACCAACATGGTCCTCATTTGAGGCATCAGACCCAGGATGTCGATAGGCTACCTGAACACAGGTTCAGTCCACGTACATCCACGCCATTGCCACTTCACCTGCTGCTCCTTCTATGAGCAAGGAGGTCAAGATGAGAAAGGTGGAGAAGAAGATTTGCCCAGTCTGCCTTGGTGGTTCTTCCTCCTCATCCAGATCTTCTCTGGCACAACATAGAAGACCACATCATCTTCACCGATCTATGACTACCTTCTTCATCATTGAAACATTCCATCTCAAACAAAATACGATTACATATTGTCAGCGGATTCCCAAAAATCACAAGAAATTAAAACCGATTTAAAACAAGCACCATAAGATGAGACATGTTACATCTGAGCCAATACTTTCTTTTCATAACATATTTTCAAGGTGCTACAACATAATTTCCCATCATCTCGTTACAAGAAAGAACTATTCCACATGCTAATTTATTACATCAAAGTACAGAAGCCAAAGAAAACCACATATTGATCGTCTTATCAGAAACATCAAAAAACTCTCCCAAAGACCTAAGTGTACAGGGACAACACACATGACTCTACTGCTAGACACTATTCATTCCACCAGGAGCGATACCTCTACATATCATCTCAGCCACATGAACTTCATCTCGCCAGGCACGTCCACCTAAAAAGGGTTATTAACCAGCGGGGTGAGACACACAGTCCCAGTGAGAAATTGTAACATCCCACTCTTTTTATGCAAAAATTTTCAAATTTTTTTTATTCCTTGCATGCTCTTTTACTAATTAGATAATTGTTGAGGACTTAAATGCAATTTTCCCAGGTTAGTTTTAGCAAATCATTTTATTATGTCCAACTGCTCTCTTATCCTTATTTTATTTAAAGAAAATGTTTTCATATATATATATATATATATGCCCTTTTGAAGAAAAATGAGAATAAGTGTTTTATGTCCAATTTTCTCTCTCTTATGATAATTAGTGATTTACTTGTTTAATTATTTTCTTAATGGCCTCCATGTTTTTAATTGGAACTAAATAATGTTGAATGCACGTTTTCATGTTTTACAATTCTTATTTGAAGAACTAATGGCTTTATTTGCATTAATCATAGTCATTTAAGTATACATGAGGGTTTTGCTATTTTTAGGCCTAAATGGGTACAAGCACGAAATCCAATTGAATGGGAATGATCTAGACCCTATATTACACCTATGGTTCAAATTTGAACCCATTATGACCATGTTTGACCCCCAATTAAATTGGGAAAGATTTGAATGCATTTTGCCTAATTAGGAGTAATGGTGGGCTAAAAGACGAAATTAACTGCACAATTGTGTTTTAATACACCTCATTAACCTATGGGTGAAATTTGAACTCATTAGACTTCAAATGACCCTTCTATTGGATTATGGGAGAGTTACATATTGTTCTTTACCATTTAATCAAAATTGACATTTTATACGCTATAGTTTTGATCATTTAATGGATGTCACACGTTACATTGGTTTCATTTGTCGCGCGCATACACTGTAACCATTGGATCAAGATCCAACGGTGATCTCTTTTTCTCCTACCTCCGTTTCTTCTCACAAACAAAAACGTTTCACAGCAGTTTTACGTCGATCTCTTTCTCCCTCCGCAATGAATCATTTGCTTTAATTCTTTCACCGATGAGACCGCGAGGTCGAGACGAACCGGGCAAACCCTTACTCGCCTTCTTCCTCGGCCTATACAAGAAATGCCCAATCTAGGGCTCTCCGCAGCCTATCCACCCCGAGGTTGTAGACCGTGCTTCGGTTCACTTCTTGCCTATATAAGGCATTAGAAAGCACCTCCAGACTACAGGCATCCCTCCTCCTCACTCAATTTCTCCGCTAGATTCCCAAGGCTCCCCGACCTGCTTGACTTTAATTTTCTGGCGACCTTGAGTCCGTCTAGCTTTCTCCGGTCACCTCGGCTAAATTTCCCTTGTGGTGAGCATACTCAGAGCCTTTCCTTTGTTTTCCCGACCTCCTTTTGCCTCGCGATCACCCCTACTAGCGGGTCCTATAGAGTTGCCAATGGTGCTCGCCGGCGCCCGAGCTCCAGGCCACCCCAGTGGTTCTCCGACCACAAAAGTGTTGGATGTAGCTCCACCTTCCCTTCACGAACTTATCCCGGCCCTCATCTCATTGTTTTGGGCGTGTTTCACCGGTTTTTGACATAGGGACCGTCGCCCCTATTCCATCTCGCAATTCTCTGTTTTCCTGCCTCTCCCGTGAGGTAGTGCTGTTTCGGCCCTTGGCTTGGGTCAACGCCTTCGTCGCAAGTCCAGGAACCTGCCACGGTTTCAGTTTTGCTTGGGATAGTCTTCTCCCAAGCTTCTTGTATTGGGCGCACCTCCAGGCAGAGTCCCAACATCCATGCCTATGACTGCAAAGAGCTGTCCCGAGCTCCTGTGCACATCAGGGCCAGATCTTGGGCTCTATGGCCTCGCCGTGGCTCGGTGAAGGAGCCGGAAGCCTCAACTCCTTGGCACAGATACTCTATCCTCATTTTGATCAGATAATCTCACCTCTAGTGTGCACATCGTGCGCCATCGCTGGGAGAAAGATCTGAAGACACGCAATGACCATTTTGCCCATCGCATTCCAAACGTATGATCATGGGTTTTTCGAGATTTCAGGCCCACTTTTGTTTCATCAGTCACGATTGAATTTATATGACTGAATGACAATTTTACCCCCGCATGTTTGATTGTATGTAACGCGCGCCTAAGGTACTATAGTAATTTTGCATTTTATTTCTAGTTGATTAATCATTGATTTAAATGATGTCTAACTATGGTTTTCTATTTTCTGATTGGTCCAGAGTGCAAAATTCATAACTTTTGCATACGACCTCAGAAAAATATAAAAAAATATGTTTTGGAAAGGATTTTTGATGAGGAACTCGATTTTATGATTTTCACCGACTGATTTTTCTATTTTAACATCACAATATTTTATGACACAAAATTAGGGTTTTGAGGCTATGAATTTATGTACATATAATGTTATAATCTAATTTCATGTGTTTAAAAGGATCCAATCGATCAAACCAGGTTTGACTTAGGTGTTTTAGTTCAAGGTAAGCGGGCCATGCCCTTGGCATAGTAAATTTGATTTATTGGATGTTTATGATATGTTTATGCACTTTATGTTAAAATCATGATAAATGCATGTCTCCCTTTAAGTATATGATTATTGAATGATTGTTTGCTATAATATAATTCTAAGTATAGAAACCACATTTATGTTATGAATTATGGTTAAGGGACATGAAACCAAGATTAAGAGGGAAGATATTCCCATCTATCCTTAAGAGGGAGAAATCCCATTATGTTCAAGAGGGAGAAATCCCAATTAAGATCAAGTTTAGGATATTAAGAAGATAAGCTAAGTTTAAGAAAGATCATGATTAATAGAAATTGATTTAGATTTATATGCACCTTGTTATGGGCTTTCCGAGCAATTATGGGCTTTCCGAGCATTATGGGCTCCTTATGGGGCATTAAGAGAGGAGCATATTCTTCTAGTCAATTTATTTATGTAAAAGACATCAAGAAACGATTAATGTTAATGCATGTTCATGATTATGTCAAGTCACTTGTATATTGTATTTTTATGCTTTATAACATGCCAATGCCGCTTACTTACTATGTTGTTTTCCTTTGCATGGCTGGGGACGTGATGTCCGCAGGAGTTGGAGCTAAAGAAAAGGAATCATATTAAGGATACCAAAGACCCAAAGATCTAAGGAGTTGTTGCCTGGTGGGACGTCCACCTATGGAGATCCTGTCATTTATATAATTATCCAGTTTATGTTAGCATAGCTTTAGTATCATGACGTAGTTATCTTTCCAAGAAGAACTTTATGTATGAATCGATGTTTCTATGAATGCCAAGTGTTGTTTATTTCTTGATATGAGATCATGCATGTGACAATCCCTCCCTGATATGCCAAGTACCCCACATTATGGATAATGTTGGGGATTAGGTTGTGCTTCCGCTGGTTACGTAAGAAACCCTAGGGAGGGGTGTTACATTAATGGTATCAGAGCAAGGAATAGATGGCCACTAAGGCAACATTAGAGATTCATATTATGTTCTAATATCATGTTATGTTTACCCTTTCAGATGGCCCCTAAGAGGAAGGAGAAGGTTGGTGAGGCAAGGCACTCACAAGGATCCTCTAGTGGTGATAAGATTGAAGACATGAACCACGCCCCTCCACCAGCCACCCTAGATGCCTTAGTAGCAGCCTTGACCAATGTCCTCCAACCTAGAGCTCCACCTAGGGCACATGAGATCTCTCTCATAGATTTCTTGAAGATTAAACCCGATGCTTTCCATGGTGAAGATGAGGTTGATGTAGTAACCAAGGCTGAGGAGTGGCTGAGTAACATGGAACATTGCTTTAGAGACCTAGAGTGTCCCCCACGTAGTAGGGTTAGATTTTCCACCCATATGCTCAAGGGTGCAGCCCGTACTTGGTGGGAAAACCTCTTAGCCTCTAGGGAAGATGATGACCCTCCTTTCTCTTGGGATGAGTTTGTATATGTCTTTAATGACCATTATGTATCCGAAGCCATGTTAGAAAGAAAGGAGGATGAGTTTGTTAACCTTAAGCAAGTGGGTGACATGACTATCACTGAGTATGCCATGAAGTTCCGTAAGCTCCAAAAGTATGGTCCTGAGTACACTGAGCAAAAGAGAGCTAAGAAGTTCATTAGAGGGCTTAAACCCGACCTAAGTTATGCCTTGTCTGGTAGAGGACACAGGACCATGCAATCAGCCTTGGATGCAGCCCTAGAATTGGAGGAGCACCCTGGGAGGAACCATAAGAAGGAGGTACCCCAAAACAATCGTCACCATCAGCCCCATCAACCCCCTCCACCTTCCAACAACAAGAGAAAAGCCCCTGAGACTTCCCCTGAGAATGGGAGAACCCCATGCCCCAAATGTAAGAGAAACCATGGTGGTCCTTGCAGGTTTGGGACTTCTGTTTGCTACTATTGTGGTAAGGAAGGGCATATCAAGCCTAATTGCCCTAAGCTTACAAAGAAGGATCCCAACCACAACCAAGCTAAGAACCCTAATCCTCCACCCAAGGTCAAACCAAGGCTCTTCACCATGCAAATGTCAGATGGAGAAGAGGAAAATGATCAAGGTAAGGGTAGTGGAGTAATTTATGTTTTATCATAATACTTTGTTTATGTATGCTTCTTTTATAATAAAAATTTATATGGAAAAAATTTCCAAGTTTATGTGAAACCCTTAAGGTGGGTAGAAACTCTAGGAAATTTCGAGGACGAAATTTATTTAAGGTGGGTAGTATTGTAACATCCCACTCTTTTTATGCAAAATTTTTCAAAAAAAATTTTATTCCTTGCATGCTCTTTTACTAATTAGATAATTGTTGAGGTCTTAAATGCAATTTGCCCAGGTTAGTTTTAGAAAATCATTTTATTATGTCCAATTGCTCTCTTATCCTTGTTTTATTTAAAGAAAATGTTTTCATATATATATATATGCCCTTTTGAAGAAAAATGAGAATAAGTGTTTTATGTCCAATTTTCTCTCTCTGATGATAATTAGTGATTTACTTGTTTAATTATTTTCTTAATGTCATCCATGTTGTTAATTGGAACTACATAATGTTGAATGCACATTTTCATGTTTTACAATTCTTATTTGAAGAACTAATGGCTTTATTTGCATTAATCATAGTCATTTAAGTATACATGAGGGTTTTTGCTATTTTTAGGCCTAAATGGGTACAAGAACGAAATCCAATTGAATGGGAATGATCTAGACCCTCTATTACACCTATGGTTCAAATTTGAACCCATTATGACCATGTTTGACCCCCAATTACATTGGGAAAGATTTGAATGCATTTTGCCTAATTAGGAGTAATGGTGGGCTAAAAGACGAAATTAACTGCACAATTGTGTTTTAATACACCTCATTAATCTATGGGTGAAATTTGAACTCATTTAGACTTCAAATGACCCTTCTATTGGATTATGGGAGAGTTACATATTGTTCTTTACCATTTAATCGAAATTGACATTTTATACGCTATAGTTCTGATCATTTAATGGATGTCACACGTTACATTGGTTTCATTTGTCGTGTGCATACACTGTAACCATTGGATCAAGATCCAACGGTGATCTCTTTCTCTCCTACCTCCGTTTCTTCTCACAAACAAAAACGTTTCACAGCAGTTTTTCGTCGATCTCTTTCTCCCTCCGTAATGAATCATTTGCTTTAATTCTTTCACCGATGAGACCGCGAGGTCGAGACGAACCGGGCAAACCCTTACTCGCCTTCTTCCTCGGCCTATACAAGAAACGCCCAATCTAGGGCTCTCCACAGCCTGTCCACCCCGAGGTTGCAGACCGTGCTTCGGTTCACTTCTTGCCTATATAAGGTATTAGAAAGCACCTCTAGACTACAGGCATCCCTCCTCCTCACTCAATTTCTCCGCTAGATTCCCAAGGCTCCCCGACCTGCTGGACTTTAGTTTTCCGGTGACCTTGAGTCCGCCTGGCTTTCTCCGGTCACCTCGGCTAAATTTCCCTTATGGTGAGCATACTCAGAGCCTTTCCTTTGTTTTCCCGACCTCCTTTTGCCTCGCGATCACCCCTACTAGCGGGTCCTATAGAGCCGCCAATGGTGCTCGCCGGCGCCCGAGCTCCAGGCCACCCCAGTGGTTCTCCGACCACAAAAGTGTTGGATGTAGCTCCGCCTTCCCTTCACGAACTTATCCCGGCCCTCATCGCATTGTTTCGGGCATGTTTCACCAGTTTTTGACATAGGGACCGTTGCCCCTGTTCCATCTCGCAATTCTCTATTTTCCTGCCTCTCCGGCGAG
This sequence comes from Alisma plantago-aquatica, assembly GCA_963693085.1. Lineage (NCBI taxonomy): Eukaryota > Viridiplantae > Streptophyta > Magnoliopsida > Alismatales > Alismataceae > Alisma > Alisma plantago-aquatica. The sequence goes on from OY856411.1 coordinate 697,962,221, forward strand.
GTAGTGCTGTTCCGGCCCTTGGCTTGGGTCAACGCCTTCGTCGGAAGTCCTCGAACCTACCACAGATTTAGTTTTTCTTGGGATAGTCTTCTCCCGAGCTTCTTGTATTGGGCGCACCTCCAGGCAGAGTCCCAACATCCATGCCTATGACTGCAAAGAGCTGTCCCGAGCTCCTGTGCACATCAGGGCCAGATCTTGGGCTCTATGGCCTCGCCGTGGCTCGGTGAAGGAGTCGGAAGCCTTAACTCCTTGGCACAGATACTCTATCCCGATTTTGATCAGAGAATCTCACCTCTAGTGTGCACATCGTGCGCCATGGCTGGGAGGAAGATCCCAGGACACGCAATGACCATTTTGCCCATCTCATTTCAAACGTATGATCATGGGTTTTTCGAGATTTCACGCCCACTTTTGTTTCATTAGTCACGATTGAATTTATATGACTGAATGAAAATTTTACCCCCGCATGTTTTATTGTATGTAACGCGCGCCTAAGGTACTATAGTAATTCCGCATTTTATTTCTAGTTGATTAATCATTGATTTAAATGATGTCACACTATGGTTTTCTATTTTCTGATTGGTCTAGAGTGCAAAATTCATAACTTTTTCATACGACCTCGGAAAAATATAAAAAAATATGTTTTGGAAAGGATTTTTGATGAGGAACTCGATTTTATGATTTTCACTAATTGATTTTTCTATTTTAACATCACAATATTTTATGACACAAAATTAGGGTTTTGAGGCTATGAATTCATGTACATATAATGTTGTAATCTAATTTCAGGTGTTTAAAAGGATCCAATCGGTCAAACCAGGTTTGACTTAGGTGTTTTAGTTCAAGGTAAGCGGGCCATGCCCTTGGCATAGTAAATTTGATTTATTGGATGTTTATGATATGTTTATGCACTTTATGTTAAAATCATGATAAATGCATGTCTCCCTTCAAGTATATTATTATTGAATGATTGTTTGCTATAATATAAGTCTAAGTATAGAAACCACATTTATGTTATGAATTACGATTAAGGGACATGAAACCAAGATTAAGAGGGAAGATATTCCCATCCATGCTTAAGAGGGAGAAATCCCATTATGTTCAAGAGGGAGAAATCCCAATTAAGATCAAGTTTAGAATATTAAGAAGATAAGCTAAGTTTAATAATTATCATGATTAATAGAAATTGATTTAGATTTATATGCACCTTGTTATGGGCTTTCTGAGCATTATGGGATTTCCGAGCAATTATGGGCTTTCCGAGCATTATGGGCTCCTTATGGGGCATTAAGAGAGGAGCATATTCTTCTAGTCAATTTCTTTATGTAAAAGACATCAAGAAACGATTAATGTTAATGCATGTTCATGATTATGTCAAGTCACTTGTATATTGTATTTTTATGCTTTATAACATGCCAATGCCGCTTACTTACTATGTTGTTTTCCTTTGCATGGCTGGGGACGTGATGTCCGCAGGAGTTGGAGCTAAAGAGAAGGAATCATCTTAAGGATACCAAAGACCCAAAGATCTAAGGAGTTGTTGCCTGGTGGGATGTCCATCTATGGAGATCATGTCATTTATATAATTATCCAGTTTATGTTAGCATAGCTTTAGTATCATGACGTAGTTATCTTTCCAAGAAGAACTTTATGTATGAATCGATGTTTCTATGAATGCCAAGTGTTGTTTATTTCTTGATATGAGATCATGCATGTGGCAATCCCTCCCTGATATGCCAAGTACCCCACATTATGGATAATGTTGGGGATTAGGTTGTGCTTCTGCTGGTTACGTAAGAAAACCTAGGGAGGGGTGTTACAGAAACATAACCATCTACCAACTTTATTATTATCACAGATGACTGAGTAGATAGATCAAACTAAACAACAGGTAATAGCTAACGATTTATGCAAGAAGGAATATGAAGAACATGTATATGAAAGCTTACACAAAGACCTTTTAAAAGCAGATGAGAAAGCTTACATCATCTAAGGCCTCAACCAATGTTTTGTATTTGCCCTAAGCAAAGATACTATACGTCTTGATTATGAATTATTATGCCCTGAGGAAGTGAGTCGTACCGCTCAAATCCAACCTTCGGCTGCGAAGCCCAAAACTGGTACCATACAAGGTCAATGGAAGAGTCAGAATCCACGAAATTAACTCCTTGTGGTCAGTGTACGAGAACCAAAGCAGGACCGCTGTCTCTTGCTTAAGTGGCCTCAGCCACAGGGTCAGCTGTACAGGCTACCCTTTCCTCTAGCCTGCCTTGGTACAGGTCACAGCGCTAGTATATCATGAGCCACGAGCCTATTCACTGTGCTCCTGAGCCATGAACTCATTCTCCATCACACTGAGCCATGGGCATGTTCACCATGCTCTTATACACATCTTGAGTGCACAACCGCAGTTGCACTTTAATCCTCGTATTTTTGGCTAGGAGAAACCCCGCATATTCCACAATATGCCCTCCGGGTTAACCCGCAGGAGAACTCAATTCACCATCACCAGCTCATGACGATGATGGATCTATGGCCAGGGCAAACTACATGAAAGTTCATCTATATTTAGTTAATGCATTTTAAGTGGAATGTTGGGGAAACCAAGTTGTATTAAACAACCATATATAAAACATAAACAACATTAAATTCCATTATCGTGTATCACATTGTTACTATTATTGTCAATGCCCTCAACAATCATCATATTGCCATGGGATATCAATCCCTCAGTTCATCACATAATGCCACTTCCTCTCAAGGCTTCATTATCATATATCATCATGGGATAGCAATCCCTCATATCACAACTAGAGGATAACACCTCAAATAGGTACTTAGGTCACAAGACCTCTCACATCATACTAGTGGTACATGTTATCTCAACATCAAGAAACATTATCATTTCTCATATATTTCACATATACCAGGTGCCACACCAGACACATATTGTAACATCCGGGCCCATTCCCATGGCCCAAGTAGAGTTTCAGGAATGACGACTGGCCCCACAAACCACCACTAGCCTTAACTACGTGCTTTATTCTCACTCATGCGCAAGCTAGGATCAACTTCCTGACTGGTCACCCATCCTAATATTACTCCAAGCTGAGCATGCTTAACTATGGAGTTCTTTAGTGATGGGCTCCCGAAAAAGGAGGTGCACCTTGGTGACATGGGTAGTTCAATCATTCCTTTTAAGATCAACTTATCTGAGGCCTCAAATCCTGGGATGTTACAATCTGCCCCACTTAGACTCTTGACATCCTCGTCAAGGCTCAACTATAAGGCCTCATAATCTCTTCCCCATTTTAGTATAGACCCATAATGGCCCATGGACACCCAGCTCCCGATCACGGAATACCAGTGCAAGGGTGGCTATGTCAACCATGGACAACCCTTTCCTACATGCCTGGACTGCACGGCTCAAGACTGGCATGTCATGCCCATGTGGGCCACACCTACTGGAGAGGAATTGGCTCTGGTACCATTTGTAACACCCGAGCTCACTGCCCATGGCTCAAGTAGAGTTTCAGGAATGACAACTGTCCCCACAAACCACCACTAGCCTTAACTGCGCGCTTTATTCTGACTCATGCGCAAGCCAGGATCAACTTCTCGACTGGTCACCCATCCTAGTACTACTCCAAGCTGAGCACGCTTAACTATGGAGTTCTTTAGTGATGGGCTCCTAGAAAAGGAGGTGCACCTTGGTGATATGGGTAGTCCAATCATTCCTTTTAAGATCAACTTATCTGAGGCCTCAAATCTTGGGATGTTACACATATTCACATAAGCATCATAGCCCTTTCCTGGCTATGTATTTCAATTAGTAACACCTGCATGGTTAGATTGCACATCAATAGATATAGCTTAATCACCAGCAACATAACATGATTATCACATCATTAGGATTTGGACATCATCAATTATCATGAACACATGGAGCATAATATCTTAAATGGTATATTAAACAATACACATTACTAACACCATACCAAGGGTATCCCACCATACCCTACTTCCCATGTCACCATGAGTACCATCCCTAAGGATTCATCTTTTAAGGATTATACAACCATAATATATCATCAAAGGTTCACCTATCATCAACCATAGGTAACCACCATACTAAGGTTTACCACCTATTCATCATACCTCATCATCATGACCAAAGATATGGCCCAAGGTAACAAGATAAGCATACTGATGTCTAGGGCTTAAGATAACACTTAGGGTTATCAAGCTACGGTACAACTTTCACTAAAGGTGTCTCCTGCCCTCACCAAAGGCAGGCAGCGACCAAACAAACCCTCACTAAAAGCCGGTATCAGCTTCAAAGCTTCAACACCACAACCCAAGGTGATATCAGACAAGATTCATATCAGGTAAGACTCGCAAGCTCCACCTATGCCTGGTATGGGGTAAAGCATGTCGTACAAAGAAGCCACCAAGGTCATATCATTGAAACACACCTCAGCCCATCATGGTCAAGGGACCATCTTTTAGGTTATCGGGCAACTCATGTCTCTGACATGTCTCACTTCATATCGGGTTAGGCAAGCTTACAACCATGTCATCCAAGAACCACATAACCTTATAGTAACTAAGGTATCCTCTAGGTCAACCCTAGCATGGTCAACTCCCTTTTACCTCGTCCATGATCATTTTTATTATGCATACTATCTAAGCCAATAAACTTCAAACCCTAGGTTGCATATTTACATAAGGATGAGTATATGGATCTCATATTTAATGTCATACCATCAAATATCTCAACATGTGTTGTCCTAGACACCATATAGCCCAAGCTCAGAGATATAACAACCTATACCTCTCTATGTGTCTAGTAACCAAACATGTATCAGGAAAAGGCATCATAAATTCATATAGGATATCAGCCAAACACTCAACCCTTGTGTTGCCCAAGCAATCATGTACACACCATGCTCGTATCGTGCGATGTTGTGTCGGGTGACACCTCACAGTAGACAACGGGTCACAGCAGGCGACGTCTCATGTCAGACAATGTTGTGACGGGCAACACTCTATCAGGAAACACCATGGCGGGCATCGCACCTACACGGGGTAACGAGCAACACTACCCAAGGGGGGTATCGTGCAAAGCAACAGCCATGCCATGCAACACCATGACATGCAACATAGCAACAACGCCAGGCAGCAAGTCATAATAGAGTGTCGGGTACCACAATCCAGGAGGATGTCGTGCAAGGCACCAACAGCCCTAACGCCCAACACAAACCCATATCGTCCAAGGGGGGACAACAAGGCAAATACCTACTGTATCACCCAACCCTAGCTCAAGGGATGGAGAGGGATATCAGGCAACAATCCATACAAAGTTCAGTTCTAATGTCCAAGGTAGACGGTGGTCAAGACTCCCATCAAAGCACTATATCAGCCACCGCCTTTAAGGGATATCTGTTGGGTTTTAGGGGAGGTAGAGAAGGCAGCGGAAACAAAACTTTTCTCCCGCAAACCCAAAACAAGAAAATGCGTCAACGTCTATACAATAGGAAAGGATGGTTTGTGGAATCATACCTTGTCCCGAGGCTTGCTCGGCGATAATACCTCGCGCCTTGCGCGGTCTTCACCTCCGGTCTTGGACGGTGTCTGTGCAGCTCCTAGTCGCACCAGGACTGACGACTCCTGGTCTCACCGGGACTGTCGGGATTGACAGTTGTCCTCCAAGCGGCAGAAACCTCCCACCTCTGAAGTAGTCCACACAGACCACCTGGAACTCCAATCTCCTTGTCCCACAAGGAATTGGAAGGAGTCGCACCCTCCTGCCAGCGTACTAGTAGCCAATACACTCTCCTGCCACCAATTGCTTTCTACATTTGTCTTTCCCTTGTTGTGCCTCCCGTGTCGGGTAGCACTTGCTCGGGCTCTCTCTTGGTTACCAAAACCAGAGAGAACGACAACTTCACAGAGCAACTGGTTGCACTGAGTTGTACTTTGCGAAGCCCCCAATACCCCTATATATATAGGAGGGTCATGGGACAGGGTTCTCCATCCCAGGCAATGCAAGACTAAAAGCAGGAGTAGAAGGGTTTGAGATTTTCCACAAAACAACCAACTCACAACCTGAACTGATCATTTCACAACTAAAACGGTCGGTTGGGGACCTGAACCGATCGGTTGACATCTCAACCGATCGGTTGGGACCCATGAGCCGATTGGTTCACTTCTGAATCGGTCGGTTCGTGGTCCTGATCAGTTCCCGATTGACTTTCTTTCTTTTGATTCTAATTGGTATCGAATACCAATCCCTTGTTCCAATCAAATTGGGCAAGTGAAACGCAAGGAAAATTCTCACCAATCCTACTTTCCCAACTTGCTCGGTTGCATCAGTTGAACCGATTGTTTCAACACTTGAAGCAATCATTTCACCCTGTGCATGAGCCGATTGTCTCACCACCTGAGCCGACCGGTTCACCAAGCTCATCCGATCGGTTCATCACATGAGCCGATCGGTTGGGAGTGCAGATTGTGCATAATCAGTCAATTGCAATTTCAATCAATCCGATACTCCAATCAATGTGTCCAACACCTTGAACATTATGATACTGGGCTATCAATTGATTGAGTGTTTAATTGAACTACTAAACTCCTTTAGTAATGAATCTAAACATTGTTTGTGGAAAAAACTCCTCTTCCAGGTTAAATCCTATGTGTGTGACCCTGCAGGTCCATTTCACGTTGGCAATGAAAGTCCATAACACTTATGACTTCACAAGAAAAGAGCGGTGCGTAGTCACACATCAGTGCTACCCAAGTGAAAGTAGAAAGTTGGACAACAACTTTCAATCCTACAATCGTGAATGGTGTTACAGCAAATGTATAATTCCTTTGTCACTGATATCCCGAATGAACTCGAGGCATGGAAAAGTCATCCTGTCAATGTTCATTCACTTGCTTGATCTCAGGGTAAGATTGGAAGAGATATGTATGACATCAATATCACATACTGATTCACACATGCGTGTGCACACCTATTTCAATCCTGCTCATCAAGTGGCCTTGGATAGCAAACTCCCTCAAGAGGGACAAATCCCATATCTATCACTCACCCCTCAAAAGACCCATATGTCAAAGCCACCCAATCATCACCTCTATAACAACCCATGTTCCAGGACTGCGTTTGATGATGTCAAAGTGTGCCCAACGACATGTGTTGAGTGTAGTGATTTTAGGTCAAAGAATCACACTCACCACCATCACTGTGAGTACTGACTGTGACTACCATGTCATGGTTCCATGTGTCAAACTCACGGTGGGTCTGTCTGGTACACTTGTTCTCTAACAAGTACCTATGTGTTTGGTTCGATATCTCTATATCATGACTAATGAGATTATATCATCAACCAACACCACAATCTAGTCTTGTGTGTCATTGCTGTCTATCTACCTTCCACAATGACATCCGACTAGGGACATAATGAGAATATACAAACTCTTAGCATCCGTATGATCTCATCGTTCAGGTCCTCAACCTGAAAGCATACGTCATTGAGTACTGTCATTCTCTAGACATTTAATTTGTTCTATCACTATCTCATATGACTGAACCAGAAAGAATTGGAAGCTTGCCTTTGATGTTTATCAAATCAATCTTAATGTATCACACCAATCATCCCATGTTTGGCTCTGAGGGCATACATACCAACCGACTCCCACTTGCACTGTGAGCCAAACACCCTTGAATCATATTCATAGTGATCTTTAAACATGTCCCACATGTTATTGTGCTCTTGTGCCAACATAGTGAGTTATGGCAACACCTTGCCAAAGTCAGTTTTTAACTGCATGTCTCTCATCTCTTCATTGTACGTCATACGTATGAGATGGAGTTGGCGTAATATGTGATCTAGTATTCCTTTGCTAACCTTTAGCCACATTACATGATCAAGGATTCCATACTTACCATCAATGAGCAGAACATCTATAAGTTCATCTCATGAACTTCCAGATCCATATAGTATCCACTGATGTTCTCCAACACACGGATACTCGGCATTTCCTTTTTAAATGATTTCATTGGAACACTTCCAATAATCAACAAACTTTCACTTTTATATATCCTATATATTTTGCGATTAATTTTGTGTCCCTTTCGGAAGTTTGCATCAATGTAACTCTTTACATTGAACTCTTCCTTATCTCCATAGAACTAGAACTTCTCAAGTACTTATCAAGTTCTCATGGTATTCCAGTAACCCTTACTGGAAGTAGACAGACATCCACTCGTCATGTCTTACATACGAGTTATCAGGATGAGCACGTCATATTTCCATGTCCTACATACAAGATGATGAATGGATTTTGTTCTTGCCATGTCAATACATGCAAGATAATGGGATGATTACATACATGATAGATCCACATCTATTCTTAGTGTTCTCATTCTTCATAAGAATTGGACACTTGGCCTTGGGATACTAACTCCATGTAACATGAACAAGTTTTCTCCCACTGAATCTGTGCATACTGAACCCTTCAGTATAGATTTCCAATGTATGCTTTCTCTTTTTTGGTCAAGAGGTTTTCTAGAACTATCTCTATAGATCTCTATTCCTATAACATAGGAAACATCTTTATCTTCCTTAAAGATAATTTCCACTTTTGGATTTCCATTTTAGAACATTTCCATTTCACATCAACATGTGGAATGTGAACACGCTCCCACTAAATCACAGATCCCTTCTTTATCTTTGACATATCAGTCAAACCCTTTGACTATATCATCAAAGTAAAGATCCAATTCTGAGTTGCTTGTACTCAATCAATCACATTGATTAGTCCATTGTAACTTATAGACTTCATTTGCATTAGTGGATTCATAAACCTTATAGGTTGTGTTACGAACACATCCTTGTTTTATTCCTCATAGGAATGTGGTTTTAGTATCCATATGCCAAATGTCTTAGTCATTAAGTTGCAATCAACAAGCATCATCCTTGTCAAAATGTTATCCATGTGTCTTAACACTTAAGACTCATTTGCACTTATGGATTTCATCCAATGAGTGCTACCCTCAAGGTCATACCTTATGGTTCACATGGATGTCATTTTGGATGTAATGGTCACAAACCATAACTCAAAATTTGGTTCCTCATATTCATCTAGATAGTTGACTCATCACATGAACAACTCATCTCATAGATAATTGAGGTGTATCTGTCAAGGATATAAGAACTTACAACTCCTTGTGATTCTTAATGTCCTTTATTAGTGTGGGGTATTCTTTTATTAAGAAGAATTCAGTTATTTGATAATCATTCTCTAACTCCTTAGAGTATGATTCCTTCTTTATTTAGACATCACCATGCCTTAATCATGAGTTTGCTATGATATACTATCATAATCACTCATAAGGATCTCAAACATTTGGTCCAAGTATTTCATTCATTGATCTCATCAAGAATTAACACTTTACCAAATTTGTACTTAATTTATGATATTCTTGAACACTTCAAGATATTCATATTGGTATTTCTCTAAACACCATTTGAAGTATTAGCATTTGTTCCAATAGGTATGTAAATACATCACATGTATTATACCTAATAGGATAATCATTCTCCCACTACCATTAGTGAAGATTGATTAATCATGTCCAAGATATTCATGTCTCTTACTGGTTCTCTAACCAAAAGAGTCTAGATTTATCCATCACATGGAAACTAGAAATGAATTTCTCATGATTGATGCTAATTTTATTGTTTGAGTTATCTATAACTTTTAGGTATCATTTTATCTTATGCATATCAAATACCACAAGATAAACAAGGCATTGCCACAAAGATCAAATCTTTAGGAATTGAAACATCTCCTTATTGATTGCCATCATTGTCATACAATATGCAAAAATGAAGTGTTTCTATCTATTGGCAAATATGAAATAGCAGTTCATGACTGTATTACATGCCTTTTAGGCTGAAAATAAACTAAAGTACTCCTATCTATGGCAGAAACACTTGCCCCATTTATTGAGTGCTTTGCACTTTACATCTTGGTATCATATACCTCAAAAAGAGTTACAAGTTTACTTTCATGACACCTTTAAGTAGAGACGGATGTTGCCTCCTTCTTCTTTTGTTCTTCCAGATAAAGAGGAAAATTCCTTTTCCAATGTCCTGGATTTTGACAATGGTGGCAATTTCCTTTCTTGGTCACGCCTCCCTTGGCCTTGAGAGCTGAAGATGACTTGGGCTCCTGGCTAGCATCAGAACCTTTCTTAGCTTTTCCCTTGCCCTTGCGCTTGGACTTACCTTTCTTACTCGTGATCACCATCACAAACTTAGGCTTGTCCTTCTTCATCTGTGTCTCGTCTATCCTCAACATGCCCAACAACTCTGACAGTGGCCAATCAAAGTTGTTCATGTTGTAGTTCATCACAAACTAACTGTAGGATTCTGGCAATGATTGCAGTATCACGTCAGTAGCCAACTCTTGGCTCAGTGGAAATCCTAGTCTTTGCAGGTTCTCCACATACCCAATCATCTTGAGTGTGTGAGGACCAACTGGGTCTCCTTCTTTCATGACGCACTTGAATAGTGCCCTTGAGACATCGTATCTCTCTTGCCGTGCTTGATCTTCATACATGTTCCTGAGATGCTGAATCATCTCAATGACACCCATGTTCTCATGTTGTCTCTACAACTCGTGGTTCATAGAGCACAACATCAAGCACTTTGCATCAATGGCATCATCAGAATGCTTCTTGTAAGCGTCCCTTTCTGCCTTTGGTGCATTAGGAGCAAGTTCCTCTGGAGTTGGAGTATCCAGGACATAGAGCTTTTTCTCTTGAGTGAGAACAATTCTCAATGTCCTATACCAGTCATGGAAGTTTGTCCCATTTAGCTTGTCCTTCTCAAGGACCGATCGCAAAGAAAAGTGATTGTTGTTTGTTGTCATTTGTACTACAAAAGGAAATATGCAATTTTAGTCCAAAAACTTATTTTTGACTTATTTGATTGATTTGAAAAGTTGATGATATAATTAGGCCTTTAATTAATTATCGCTCCCACTATTTTAGTTCAAATTGATAGCCCTCACCATCAATTTGGAAGATTGCAGTGTACAACCTTCTAGTGGGCAAGATCCTAAAATCCTTTAAGTCATGGACCCGCTAGGGCTGTCACCCACAACATAGATCTCTTAGGTAGGCAACTCTTGCCAATTGCATCATATGCAACTCCTTGCCATGAACATCTCCATGCCTCAAGGTGCTAGATCCTATCTAGGTCACCTTGTCAAGTCCGACCCAAAGCCAACATGATGAATATGCACCCTGCTTGGGCAGACCCAGACATTCATCCTTCACGCTTCCATGAGATAGACGGTGCACCACGCTTGGGCGTGCCCACACTTGGTCGATCAAGCTTTTCACGTGTGTTGCATTTGGAAGGCATATAAAACTTAATATTTAATGAGGGATTTGGTTTTTATATACATATACATATCCAATCACCACAATACATAGTACGTATCATATACATGCTATATCCCACAGAAAATATGAAAAACGATAAAAGTGATGATTATGGCCATCCTAATGTGATTCCTCGAGCCAAGAGGAATCATGGTCATCTAGGTCTACATCACATGCAACATGTACAAGATGAACTATGTGCTTTGCCTTTCTGGGTTTGATCAACTCATCACATGAATGATCGGCTCGCCATCAGACTGGTTGGCTGGGTGCCACCAGTCGATCGGTTGGCTCCTCCAACCGATCGGTTCGCCTGGTCATCGTGCATCTCTTCATGGCCACCACCCTCTCGTCTCACTCCTCGAACCGGTCATCAACCGATCAGCTCACACCTTGAACTGATCGTCTGGAACGTCAACCGATCGGTTCACTCCTTGAACCGATCGTCTCAGTTGTCATCTGGATGTCCTTCGTTATTTGACATAACAGGAAATAAAATTCTATCCTATTTTACATTGTAAAAGAGAAACCTCGATTTACATTCGAGGGGAGAAAAGGTAGGAAAGAAATCTCGAATTATTTCGAGTTACATCAGGAATGGGAGAAGGAAGATCGATGTGCAGACCGAGATGCAAGCAACCACATACAACCATACACAAATAGGGTTTATTGGCCATAACCACACTATACATCCACCACAAAACTCATTTAAGGACGACGCGTATCGAGTGCATAAATAATACATATCATATATGTAAATTGGGATTTGTGGATTTAGGATTGGACATGCATAAAGCCAATTTTATTCGCATCGTATGTAATAAATAAAGGCGACAAACCAAAAATCGATCATATCAATAATCCTAAAGTATAAAGCAGTTGATGTGGCTCTGATACCACTGTTGGGTTTTAGGGGAGGCAGAGAAGCCAGCGGAAACAAAAATTTTCTCCCCCAAACCCAGAACAAGGAAACGTGTCAACGTCTATACAATAGCAAAGGATGGTTTGTGGAATCATACCTTGTCATGAGGCTTGCTCGGCGACAATACCTCGCGCCTTGCGCGGTCTTCACCTTTGGTCTTGGACGGTGTCTGTGCAGCTCCTGGTCGCAGCGGGACTGACGACTCCTGGTCTCACCGGGACTGTCGGGATTGACAACTGTCCTCCAAGCGGAAAAAACATCCCGCCTTTGAAGTAGTCCACACGGACCACCTGGAACTCCAATCTCCTTGTCCCACATGGAATTGGAAGGAGTCGCACCCTCCTGTCAGCGTACTAGTCACCAACACACTCTCCTGCCACCAATTCCTTTCTGCAGTTGTCTTTCCCTTACTGTGCCTCCCTTGTCGGGTAGCACTTTCTCAGGCTCTCTCTTGGTTACCAAAACCAGAGCGAACGACAACTTCACAGAGCAACTGGTTGCACTGAGTTGTATTTTGAGAAGCCCCCAATACCCCTATATATATAGGAGGGTCATGGTACAAGGTTCTCCATCCCGGGCAATGTGAGACTAAAAGCAGGAGTAGAAGGGTTCGAGATTTTCCACAAAACAACCAACTCGCAACCTGAACCGATCGTTTCACAACTGAAATGGTCGGTTGGGGACCTGAACCGGTCGGTTGACATCTCAACCGATCGATTCAGACCCATGAGCTGATCGGTTCACTTCTCGACCAGTCAGTTTGTGGTCATGATTAGTTCCCGATTGATTTTTCTTCTTTTGTTTCTAATTGGTATCGAATACCAATCCCTTGTTCCAATCAAATTGGGCAAGTGAAACGCAAGGAAAATTCTCACCAATCCTACTTTCCCAACTTGCTCGATTGCATCAGTTGAACCGATTGTTTCAACACTTAAAGCAATCATTTCACCGTGTGCATGAACCAATCGACTCACCACCTGAGCCGACCGGTTCACCAAGCTCAGCCGATCGGTTCATCACATGAGCCGATCGGTTGGGAGTGCAGATTGTGTAGAATCAGTCAATTGTGATTTCAATCAATCTGATACTCCAATCAATGTGTCCAACACCTTGAAAATTATGATATTGAGCTATCAATTGATTGAGTGTTTAATTGAACTACTAAACTCCTTTAGTAATCAATCTAAACATTGTTTGTGGACAAAACTCCTCTTCCATGTTAAATCCTATGTGTGTGACCCTGCAGGTCCATTTCACGTTGGCAGTGAAAGTCCATAACACTTATGACTTCACAAGCAAAGAGTGGTGCCTAGTCACACATTAATGCTACCCAAGTGAAAGTAGAAAGTTGGAAACAACTTTCAATCCTATAATCCGTGAATGGTGTTACAGTGAATGTATAATTCCTTTGTCACTGATATCTCAAATGAACTCGAGGCATGGAACAGTCATCCTGTCAACGTTCATTCACTTTCTTGATCTCAGAGTAGATTGGAAGAGATATGTATGACATCAATATCACATATTGATTCACACATGCGTGTGCACGCCTATTTCAATCCTACTCATCATGTGGCCTTGGATATCAAACTCCCTCAGGAGGGACAAATCCCATATCTATCACTCACCCCTCAAAAGCCCCATGTGTCAAAGCCACCCAATCATCACCTTTATAACAACCCATGTTTCAGGACTGCGTTTGATGATGTCAAAGTGTGCCCAACGACATGTGTTGAGTGTAGTGATTTCAGGTCAAAGAATCACACTCACCACCATCACTGTGAGTACTGACTATGACTACCATGTCATGGTTCCATGTGTCAAACTCATAGTGGGTCTGTCCGGTACACTTGTTCTCTAACAAGTACCTATGTGTTTGGTTCAATATCTCTATATCATGACTAATGAGATTCTGTCATCAACCAACACCACAATCTAGTCTTGTGTGTCATTGCTGTCTATCTACCTTCCACAATGACATCCGACTAGGGACATAATGAGAATGTACAAACTCTTAGCATCTGTATGATCTCATCGTTCAGTTCCTCAACCTGAAAGCATACGTCATTGAGTATTGTCATTCTCTAGACATTCAATCTATTCTATCACTATCTCATATGACTGAACCAGAAAGAATTGGAAGCTTGCCTTTGATGTTTATCAAATCAATCTTAATGTATCCCACCAATCATCCCATGATTGGCTCTCAGGGCATACATACTGTAACATCCTCAATTTCATAGCTAATGTAAGCCTTTAATGTGGGGTTTTCTAGTAAGTGTATGCCAAGGGACCTAATGAACCTAACATGGCTAGGTATGGTAAAGATCGATGTTATTTTGGTCACACAACTTGATGATAAATACAATCAGGATCACCTAAGTTGAGGATAGTTTGATGACTATATATATATAATAGATGTGAACTAAGCTCGCACATGTATGAAATTAGGGATAAGATTGTGTTCTTTATGATAGGTATTGCACATGGTACAATTTTAGTGATCTTTAGAGTTAATTTAGTGACTCAACGAAATGATCAATGTCATGGGACAAGTGAAATTGCACACATGATACAAGAGAATGATAAGTAGTGAGCTAGCCTATGTAGATTATTCTACAAGAAGATAATATGTATATGAGGTGTTGGTTAAAGTTTCTGAAGAATTGAGATTAAGGAGTAGTCTATGGAAATTGTATAGGAATAAGAAAGAATATATCATTTGATGGCTTAATTGAGTAACGAATTATAGAATTTCAGATTGGACTAGGTTTATGCCCAAATCGGCGGCCCAGCTGAGCAATGTGCCGGTTCAATAGGTGTTTGTAAAAAAAAGGGAAAGGAGACTCGTGAGTCCCGTTTTGGAAAGAACATGACTAAAACAGAGTCCCACGGAAAGAAGATATATTCATGAGATCTAGAAGGGGAAGGGTTATAAAAGCAGTAGTTTGTTGAGGGATCAGGGTGGCAGCTTCAGTTCTAGGGTTTTATACCGCAATCAAGATAGGAAGGAGGAGAATGAAAGAGAAGAATAGAGGTGGCACTGTAAAGGATGCGGACCGGGGGACCTATGATCTCAAACTATCCTTAGATGCAGATGGTCTACTATGGTCAAGGAGCGATGGACAAAGTCAAGTATGGTCTCCTTAAGCTTAATGGTGACCGAGGGGTCGAGCACGAGCCGCCCAATAGTGGTTTATGAAGTGCCAGTGGCTTCACTCTGTTAATAGATAGCAGCTGTTACACAAGTTATCAAAGGAGATGGGGTAGAAATTGAGATCCCCATGGCCATGTTGTGGTACTCTAGAGGCGAGGTGCACCGCTGGGCGATTTCTTCATCGATAAAGCTGGAAGAGAGGGGAGATGAGAAGCAGGCGGGGGAGAGAGTGCATCGGCGGCGACACTCTGGTTTCACGGAGAAATAGAGTACATGCGTGAAGCAGGAAGGGTGACTGGCACTGGTTGTAGGTGCTTGCAACAAGAAATCTCTAATTATGACCAACTTGGATGCAAAGATGGTGTCTCCCTAGTTGATGGGGGACGACCGAAGCCAATGGAGGGATGGGCTTGAGCGGTGTGGCCTGAGCGGCGACCATGGAGCTCTCCGAAGAAGCTGATCGGCGACGCCCTATTTTGGGCGTGGAACAGGGGATTCACAGATCCCCTTCCTTGTGCATCTGTCGTGAGGAGACACTGAACGGACAATCATTGTTGGGTGTGTTGTGCATTGTTGTCTCAGTCGTGAGCTGGTGGACAAAGATCGGACGGAACCCCCTTGACGGCGCCCCATGCACGGCGCCCTACTTTTATGATAAAATAGGGCCTCACTCCTGTAATGCGCCTGCGAGGGGAGGACGAGGATCCCGATCCCCCTTGTTGGGCTGCCAACGCAAGGCCTAATTAGCCTAATACTAGAGGAAAACAAGGTAACATAACTGATTAGATTTTATTTTGTTATAAACTTTAAGGATTCGTAGATTTTGATTCGATTGTCAGAATATGGTGTTTAAGGGCTCGTTGGAAAGCTTGAGATATGAAGAACAACTTGAAGGAGGCTCCAGACTCTTAAATGGTCTAGATAAGGTGTGGACCTCATCACTGATCTTCAAGCAAGTGTTGCACCACAATCTTAATAGGTATGATGAAATGACCACTCACGATTTAGAGATTTTGTTGATCCTATATGATGTATTAAGTATGCATGCATGCATGCCATAAGATTGTGTAGGATGTGATTTAAAGATGAAGATGCGAGTAGACAGATAGTTGAGATTTACAAGAAGTGTCTTTAAAAGGATTTAGACCTGACTAGAGAAATTCAAGATGAAGATTTATCCTCTATGAGACAGGAAAGTGGTTCATGCCCATGAGTATTTATGTTTATCAAACCAAGCACATTTACATGCTTCTTAGATAAGACCTTCATGTCCTGCATTCTAATTTAAATAGGTAAGAAAGATTTTATGTGCTTATGATTGTAGAATTTCATATGCTCAATACCTTAAGTGGTGGTGTGTCATGGAATGATTCTAGATCATGAGTTAAGTTCATAAGAAGGATAAGAATATATATCTATATCATATCCCTTAAATATAGATGTAATCACGTATTGAGATTTTAAGTAGGAACATGTCATCAAGGTTTCTTATATACGTAGCGATCTAAGAAATTAAGAAGTGAAATAGATTCCATAATAAGGTTGGTGTTTAAAAGTTAAGTATTATGTGAGAATATGGGTGTTGCACACGGTAGAACATGACCCAATTTCTAAGATAAATGTACTATTGAGATTAGAATATATTGTAACATGAGTTTATGATGATAATACCAAATTATGAGACATTAAGTCGTGATTAAGTTGCACATTGAGACTCTATATGATTTCTACTTTAAGATTTAAGATTCAAGTTCATATGAATGTATCGAGATCAAACTTATTGAGATTTTATAGAAATTGAGTTACCTTGTCAGAAATCACATTAGTTTAGATATTTGATACTTGAAAACTCTCATGTACTTCATATTCCTATGTTTAGTTCAGATCCTTTCTTTAAGTCTTTAGACTAAGATTGTCATATATTTAGTGTCAAAATTAGTTAAGTCATTTCTACTAGATTGAAGTATTAGATTAAGCTTTATCCAGATAATGAGGATATTAGATTTAGATTCAGACTTAGACTACTCATGGTGTGAGTAGACAAATGTTGAATAAAGATACATGATAAGGGTTTTAGACCAAATCTTAATTATGAAGTAATTAAGATTCATATTCACATTCAGTTATAGATTCAGTTTATCACTTGAGTATAAAAGATTCAGATTTAGAATTTAGTAACTGCTCAACACTCAGTTATCAGTGTTCAGTTTTAATATAAGATAAATTCAGATTCAGAATTCAGTAAAGCTATCAGTATTCAGCTTCAGTTCAGATTAAGGATTAAGTAAGTTTAGACTTAAGATAAATAAGTCAAAACCTTCACATAAACATTATATGATAAGTCCTCATTCAGTAGTCCCGGGACGATTCAGAGGCATCTGTTGCCAATTCAGAGGAGTGTTACTCCAATTCATAGGTGTTGCGACACCAATTCAAGGTGTAGTCACGCCAATTCATAGACACCTCGGTGTCATTCAGAGGCGTGTAGTGCCAATTCAGGGTACTTTAGTACCAATTTAGGACGTAGATACGCCAATTCCGGAGGACTTATTGTATAATGGTGGCCACAGTCAGATAAAAATTGTAAGTAAAAGATACCTTAGTTTAGAGCATACCCATAACCTCAATCATGAGTATGATGAGAGGGAATCAGATAAGATAAGTATGACTCAAGCACTTTGGTGTAGGTCTTGAGATCCATGTACCAGGGTACATGTCTCCAGAATAAGATAAGGTAGAAAGATAAAGATTCAGATTGAGAAATAAGATATTTTATATTTTAGTTTACTCACAGTTTGATGTTAGTTCATGTTTACAATACCCAATATCAGCTCTTTAGCAATGTATATTTCATAATACTCATGCCACTTACTCTAACGACTGTTATGTTTCCCAATGAATGGTTGGGGACGTGATGTCCGCAGGTTTTGGAGCAGCTGAGGATTAAAGGAACAAGTAAAGGTCTAGGAGATCTTACAGCTTGCCTAGTGGGGTGCCATCTACCGAGACGGTGTAGAGTTTAGACATATCTTTTATGCATAGTCTTGTTGAAAGAGTATATTAGATGAGTTGTAGTTTTATTTTTATCAATGACTATGTATGAATCAATTTTACTCAATGCAAAGTGTTTCATTTGCTTCAATTGCAATGACTATCATGTTTGTAACACTCCCAGATGAAAAAAAAAATTATTGCTTCTGCTCTTGTGTTATGAAAATATGGGTGTTACAATATGGTATCAGAGCAATGTGGTAAATGGCCACTAGGCAAGTATGATTCTCATAGACACCCTAGATTGAAGATAAGAGATTAGAGTTTAGGGATAGATTCCCATAGAAAGATTCAATGACCTAGAATGACTAAGAGTTTACACCTTAGAAAAATAGAGATGTTAGAGATAGATGTTTACCTACTTTAGGTCTCATGTTTCAACCTAACCCTAGCTAATGATGTTGCTTCTCCATTCTCAATGGTTATGGCCAGCCAATTGAGAATTGATAAGGGATGCCTTAAGCAGTAGACATTTTATGCATCTCTCATTTCTTACTGGTCCATGTGGTATGGGACACATGTATCAGTGGGTGAGTGAGAGATAGCATCTCAGGATCCCACATCTCTAGGTATGTGCCTGATCACCACATATCTAGGAATGTAGGAGTTACCTGAAGGACCTTAGATTAGACATGCATGTACAACTAATGTTAGAAAGTCATGACAAGGTTGAGATGGATGCCCTAAGTATAAATCCAAGTTTAGTTTCACAAACCCTAAGTATGAGTTGAGAAGTAGACCAAGGTAATAGATAACGCTGACATAATTTTTTTATGAAATACATTACATATCTCTCTTCATGCAAAATTTCAAACATAAGTATACATTAATATGTCAATCATCAATAAATGAAGAGCTAAGCAGAACCCTAAGGTGGGTATTAACCTAGAGAAATTTCGAGGACGAAATTTATTTTAAGGTGGGTAGAATTGTAACATCCTCAATTTCATAGATAATGTAAGCCTTTAATGTGGGGTTTCCTAGTAAGTGTATGCCAAGGGACCCAATGAACCTAACATGGCTAGGTATGGTAAAGATCGATGTTATTTTGGTCACACAACTTGATGATAAATACAATCACGGTCACCTAAGTTGAGGATAGTTTGATGACTATATATATATAATAGATGTGAACTAAGCTCGCACATGTATGAAATTAGGGATAACATTGTGTTCTTTATGATAGGTATTGCACATGGTACAATTTTGGTGATCTTTAGAGTTAATTTAGTGACTCAACGAAATGATCAATGTCATAGGACAAGTGAAATTGCACACATGATACAAGAGAATGATAAGTAGTGAGCTAGCCTATGTAGATTATTCTACAAGAAGATAATATGTATATGAGGTGTTGGTTAAAGTTTCTGAAGAATTGAGATTAAGGAGTAGTCTATGGAAATTGTATAGGAATAAGAAGGAATATATCATTTGATGGCTTAATTGAGTAACGAATTATAGAATTTGAGATTGGACTAGGTTTATGCCCAAATCGGCGGCCCAGCTGAGAAATGTGCCGGTTTAATAGGTGTTTGTAAAAAAAAGGGAAAGGAGACTCGTGAGTCCCATTTTGGAAAGAACATTACTAAAACAGAGTCCCACGGAAAGAAGATATATTCGTGAGATCTAGAAGGGGAAGGGTTATAAAAGCAGTAGTTTGTTGAGGGATCAGGGTGGCGGCTTCATTTCTAGGGTTTTATACCGCAATCAAGATAGGAAGGAGGAGAATGAAAGAGAAGAATAGGGGCGGCGCTGTAAAGGATGCGGACCGGGGGACCTACGATCTCAAACTATCCTCATATGCAGATGGTCTACTATGGTCAAGGAGCGATGGACAAAGTCAAGTATGGTCTCCTTAAGCTTAATGATGACCTAGGGGTCGAGAACGAGCCGCCTAATAGTGGTTTATGCAGTACCAGTGGCTTCACTCTGTCAATAGATAGCAGTCGTTACACAAGTTAGCAAAGGAGATGGGGTAGAAACTGAGGTCCTCATGGCCATGTTGTGGTACTCTGGAGGCGAGGTGCACCACTGGGCGATTTCTTCATCGATAAAGCTGGAAGAGAGGGGAGATGAGAAGGAGGCGGGGGAGAGAGTGCATCGGCGGCGACACTCTGTTTTCACGGAGAAACAGAGTACATGCGTGAAGCAGGAAGGGCGACTGGCACTGGTTGTAGGTGCTTGGAACAAGAAATCTCTTATTCTGACCAACTTGGATGCAAAGATGGTGTCTCCCTAGTTGATGGGGGACGACCGAAGCCAATGGAGGGATGGGCTTGAGCGGTGTGGCCTGAGCAGCGACCATGGAGCTCTCCGAAGAAGCTGATCGGCGGCGCCCTATTTTGGGCGTGGAACAAGGGATTCATAGATCCCCTTCCTTGTGCATTTGTCATGAGGAGACACTGAATGGACGATCTTTGTTGGGTGTGTTGTGCGTTGTTGTCTCAGTCGTGATCTGGTGGACAAAGATCAGCAGAACACCCTTGACGGCGCCCCATGGACGACGCCCTACTTTTACGGTAAAATAGGGCCTCACTCCTGTGATGCGCCTGCGAGAGGAGGAGGACGGGGATCCCGATCCCCCTTGTTGGGCTGCCAACGCAAGGCCCAATTAGCCTAATACTAGAGGAAAACAAGGTAACATAACTGATTAGATTTTATTTTGGTTATAAACTTTAAGGATTCGTAGATATTGATTTGATTGTCGAAATATGGTGTTTAAGGGCTTGTTGGAAAGCTTGAGATATGAAGAACAACTTGAAGGAGCCTCCAGACTCTGAAATGGTCTAGATAAGGTGTGGACCTCATCACTAAACTTCAAGCAAGTGTTACACCACAATCTTACTAGGTATGATGAAATGACCACTCACAATTTAGAGATTTTGTTGATCCTATATGATGTATTAAGTATGCATGCATGCATGCCATAAGATTTTGTAGGATGTGATTTAAAGATGAAGATGCGAGTAGACAGATAGTTGAGATTTACAAGAAGTGTCTTTAAAAGGATTTAGACCTGACTAGAGAAATTCAAGATGAAGATTTATCCTCTATGAGACAGGTAAGTGGTTCATGCCCATGAGTATTTATGTTTATCAAATCAAGCACATTTACATGCTTCTTAGATAAGACCTTCATGTCCTACATTCTAAGTTAAATAGGTAAGAAAAATTTTATGTGCTTATGATTGTAGAATTTCATATGCTCAATACCTTAAGTGGTGCTGTGTCATGGAATGATTCTAGATCATGAGTTAAGTTCATAAGAAGGATAAGAATATGTATCTATATCATATCCCTTAAATATAGATGTAATCACGTATTGAGATTTTAAGTAGGAACATGTCATCAAGGTTTCTTATATACGTAGCGATCTAAGAAATTAAGAAGTGAAATAGATTCCTTAATAAGGTTGGTGTTTAAAAGTTAAGTATTATGTGAGAATATGGGTGTTGCACACGGTAGACCATGACCCAATTTCCAAGATAAATGTACTATTGAGATTAGAATATATTGTAACATGAGTTTATGATGATAATACCAAATTATGAGACATTAAGTCGTGATTAAGTTTCACATTGAGACTCTATATGATTTCTACTTTAAGATTTAAGATTCAAGTTCATATGAATGTATCGAGATCAAACTTATTGAGATTTTATAGAAATTGAGTTACCTTGTCAGAAATCACATTAGTTTAGATATTTGATACTCGAGAACTCTCATGTACTTCATATTCCTATGTTTAGTTCAGATCCTTTCTCTAAGTCTTTAGACTAAGATTGTCATATATTTAGTGTCAAAAGTAGTTAAGTCATTTCTACTAGATTGAAGTATTAGATTAAGCTTTATCCAGATAATGAGGATATTAGTTTTAGATTCAGACTTAGACTACTCATGGTGTGAGTAGACAAATGTTGAATAAAGATACATGATAAGGGTTTTAGACCAAATCTTAATTATGAAGTAATTAAGATTCATATTCACATTCAGTTATAGATTCAGTTTATCACTTGAGAATAAAAGATTTAGATTTAGAATTTAGTAATTGCTCAGCACTCAGTAATCAGTTTCAGATGAGTCAGTTATCAGTGTTTAGTTTTAATATAAGATAAGTTCAGATTCAGAATTCAGTAAAGCTATCAGTATTCAACTTCAGTTCAGATTAAGGATTAAGTAAGTTTAGACTTAAGATAAATAAGTCAAAACCTTCACACAAACATTATATGATAAGTCCTCATTTAGTAGTCCTGGGATGATTCAGAGGCATCTGTTGCCAATTCAGAGGAGTGTTACTCCAATTCATAGGTGTTGCGGCACCAATTCAGGGCGTAGTCACGCCAATTCAGAGACACCTCGGTGTCATTCAGAGGCATGTAGTGCCAATTCAGGGTACTTTAGTACCAATTCAGGGCGTAGATACGCCAATTCAGGAGGACTTATTGTATAATGGTGGCCACAGTCAGATAAAAATTGTAAGTAAAAGATACCTTAGTTTAGAGCATACCCATAATCTCATCCATGAGTATGATGAGAGGGAATCAGATAAGATAAGTATGACCCAAGCACTTTGGTGTAGGTCTTGAGATCCATGTACCAGGGTACATGTCTCCAGAATAAGATAAGGTAGAAAGATAAAGATTCAGATTGAGAAATAAGATATTTTATGTTTTAGGTTACTCACAGTTTGATGTTAGTTCATGTTTACAATACCCAATTTCAGCTCTTTAGCAATGTATATTTCATAATACTCATGCCACTTACTCTAACGACTGTTATGTTTCCCAATGCATGGCTGGGGACGTGATGTCCGCAGGTTTTGGAGCAGCTGAGGATTAAAGGAACAAGTAAAGGTCTAGGAGATCTTACAGCTTTCCTAGTGGGGTTCCATCTACTGAGACGGTCCAGAGTTTAGACATATCTTTTATGCATAGTCTTGTTGAAAGAGTATATTAGATGAGTGGTAGTTTTCTTTTTATCAATGGCTATGTATGAATCAATTTTACTCAATGCAAAGTGTTTCATTTTCTTCAATTGCAATGACTATCAAGTTTGTGACACTCCCAGATGAAAAAAAAATTATTATTGCTTCTGCTCATGTGTTATGAAAATCTGGGTGTTACACATACCAACAATATCGGGCAGCACTACCCATCATGGGTGTCGTGCAAGGCAAGGCCATGACGCCCAAAAAAAGGATCAGCCTATCAGGTTCCTTATACCTAACTAAGGATACCCATCACCAAAGGCATAACCACCCCATATTGTCAAGGTACTAACCAATGGTTCAACCCCATGAACATGTCATGCAACTAGGGCAGATCATCATCTCAACACTAAGGTCAGCACTTCTATCAGCTAAGGGACCAACTAGGTTTCAACCAACCATAACGTCCAAATCCTATCCCTAGGGTAGGGAATAGGATATAGGTCACCACATCATATTTCTCAAGGATACCAAGAGTGTTGGATCACCTCTCAATCAACCAAGTGAGAGGGGTTTCGCACAACCTCTAGCATATCGGGCAACAAGGGTAGAGAAACACCCTATCGGCCAACCCACTCAACATATCACCCAAACATCTAGGCCATAGGCTCACCTTTCAACAACCAAGGAGAGAGAGAAGAGTTTTGCCCAACCTACTAGAGCATAGGATAACCTCTCAAGTACAAGGAGAGAAAGGGGTATTGCTCATGATCCATCAGCCAAAGCATGACTTATCGGGCAAAGCACTATATCGTGCAAACACTATATCGGGCAAACACTATATCGGGAAACCTATGCATATCGGGTTGGTCATCTTCAACCTCAAGACACCATTCACCAACTTCCAAAAGGAAAACAAGATAAGGACATTAATAAAATGTGACCATTTTCATTTGAATAGATCTCAAGTTCCACATGCACCACTATCATAGAGAAGGGTATCGATTTAAAGACAAGAATCAATGTATGCACATATGGAGAGTGAACATAATAGAGATGATTAAGAGTTATGTAACCCTCCTTAAGAGGATCTCCATGAAAGACATAAAGCTTCCTGATCCAAGAAGAAAATCCACGTTCCTCACCATGAAGATCATCCATCCAAAGCTCTAAGCATGCCTTCAACACCATCATCATCACCTCAAGAAACAAAAGAAGAAGAAGAAGAAGAAAATACCATGGTTATGTATAGCTCAAGAAGAAGAAAAGTGGGGGATATAACCACGGCCTTGCCTACTATCATCAAGGGTCCATCCATGGCCAATATGGGAATAAGGAGATTAAGAAGAAAGCACAAGAAAAAGCTAGCAAAGTAGCATGACTCACCAAGGTCGAATCTTGAGCAAGAAAGCTCAATGGGCAAGGAGCTCGGCCTCCCAAGCTCCATGGGAGTTTCCTTAAGCTCCCATGCTCCCAAGCTCGTCCCATACAGGTAGGGGAAAGAAGGTGGACGAAAGGGGTTACTTGGGTGGAGAGGAAAGGGGTTATATACACTAAGGAAGAGAGAGGTAGCAAAGGAAAGCTGTCATACCCTCATAAACATAGATGCCACTTTCTCAAGCTCTTAACGCAACTTGTAACCACTCCAAACTCCACATGCATGGCCTGGTGATACACTCTAGGCTGTGTATCATGAATCTGGTCATGTCCCATGGACGATACACCTTCTTGGCCGATACACACTCCATGCTCTACCCGATACACTAAAGGACAAGATAATACATGAGACATATATGGCAAAAAAACCATATAGAGATGTCACTCCTCAACTATCATCCAAACAAGGTGCCCAACCCTTCATCCACGTACTAGGTGATTCCAAACTGAAGAAAAAAAACTCTAGAGCAGGTAAATTGCATATTGGCCCTTTACTTTGGGTAACTTGTAATTTACACCCAAAACTAGCACATAAAGCACAAGCATCATCCAACCAAGCTCAAACTTGGAACATAGGCCCTCGACAAGACACCCCACAACATCATTCTCTTTATAATGATGCTAGAGGACTAAAGGCATGCTCTACATGTGACATATTGCAATATAACCCCTTCCTTTGGGTAAATTGCACTTGGTCCAAAATAAGCAAACATTGTTCAAACAACATCCAATCGGGACCAAACTGGAAACATAAGCTTGTCACATGATATCAAAACATCTTGAGGGATTAGATTAATGTTCTAAGCACCTTTCTTAAGAAAAGAAAATAGGGTTAGCCCAAAACATGGGTCAGGGTCCTTACAAGTCATAAACCCCTAACAAGGATTTTGTCCCCGAAATCCTGAGAAGAAAGGAGATGGGTGTTACTCATGCATCACATCATACAACTCGACAAAACTCCTAGGTGTCATAGATCTTTGACCAACATACTTGCTCTTCCTCTAAAGCCAACATAGGGTTTCTTTGTACTGGTCACAGACTCAACCCTCTGCCTCATCATCCTTTGTCTGATAACACTCTTTATATACTGGAACATCACATGCAACTTGTATCACTTAGGTATCAGTAAATTTACTGATATATCACCTTCCTTGTTACACTTTTGTTGTGCTACTCTGATCTTACAAGCTCATCACTTTAGCTTCACATAACTTGTATCACTATCCTTCTGTTATATACATTCCAATTGTTCCTTCTCCTTCCAAAAAGGATGTCTCTAGTCCAAGGGAGATCTATCTCAGAAGGGATTGTCATAATATAAACACATCCATACAAATAACAAAACTCATAAAGCACTTCACTATGTCTTACTTAAGATGCAACATAAAGGAGCTATTGAGTAACCAAGGAACTAAACATATCGATTAGCAACAACAAAGCAGGGTACACCACATCATCTTGGATGCAAGGCTTCCACAAATTCATATTGGTTCCTAAGGGCACAACGCGTGTCAACACGGTTGTAACATGTATCCATTATTCTCAACGGGTTTGGATAGGGATTACAAACCTTGTCCATCTATCTCTAACTGATGCACATCCTGCCTGGACCTTCCTTTACTCGAGACTTAGCTAGGAGTATTCTAAGGAATTAGGCTTAACTTGATGAACTTTTTCCAAGACGATCTTACAACAGTTATTTTCCTTGGATGCATACCTTCCGATGTCATGTTTATGCGGAGCATAAACCCCTAAATGGTGATAGCCATGCTATAGGAACTTAGCCAGGTTGAGCCCAAGCCAAGTTCTCTATCAGAGATAACTTCACACCTTTCCAAGGATATCCATTCCCAGGGTTATCTCGATCCTCGACATGTCAAATCCAAGGAAAGAAAGGATACAAGAAGGATATACTTCATCCTACACAACCAGGTCATCCAACAAGGTGCTTGACAATAGGATATCTCTCTCCTGGATAACAAGAAAGGAACATCTGCCAAACACGCTATAACCGTTCAAAGGAGGGTACATCCTAAACTGGATCAACTAGAGCAGATAAGAGGCAAGAAGAAGACAAAGTAGAATGGAGTGACTCCATTCAACTGACTACCACACACTGGTCATCCTACCATTTCTAGCCAGATCATGTCACAAGATCTAACTGTTGCCTTTTGCCCTCCGCTTCCTGGTCAAACCATCCGGTCCTCACATGCTTATCCTCATTAGCAATCCTTTGGGATGCTGAACTGTTGCCTCAAGGGTCACCACATAGGTCCAGACTCCAAAACAAGCTTCAAGCTTATGGGCTCCAGGTCAAGGATGATTTGTCAAGATGGTTCACCACCATACCTTCACGATCCAGGTATCTTGGCTCTTAATTCCCCCTTATAAGACATGTTCTCATATGCAAGTATTCTTGGATTCCTTACTTTGGTATCCATCTCTTGAGCCAAAACATATCACTTCCGGTATCACATCCATAATCTACCACCGTCACCAGATCAAAATGCGTCAGAAGGATCCTACCGTCATCATCTATCACAGGTAACTCCATCTTAGAAACTAAAGTCCAAGATCAACTGAAACTTATCAAAGTATCCAACCAGAAATGCTCCAAAAGCATACATATCAAGTGACACAAGGTCCACTTGACCGCCACTCCCTCGAAAGGAAGGAACACAAGGGAACAAACTCCTCCTATCACCCCATCAACACCTATGGTTTCATATCAAGGGGAGGAGATTATCACTTTCTTTGATCCTTACATGAGTTTGAAACTGTTTATGCATCATTAAACTTTGTTCCATTTGGTTTTATCTTGCTTCTTCTTGGTTTCCTTACAATCAGCATAGGAATGATCAAGACCATTACATGTCATTACATCTTTTTCCATTATTTTTGTTCTATCATTTTCATGATCCTTTCCTGATTATATCACATTTTTGTCTTCTCTTTGTGAAAAATATGATTACTCTTCACTTATTCTTTATTGAATTGGGATCATCTCCCTTGTTCCCTTTTACTTATCATGAATTTGCACTTTATACTTTCTATTTTTTCTTGCGTTCATTAGTTGGTTTGAGATTAACTCAGGTTCCATCCTATTTACTCATCATTTGTTCTTCTCTTTCTTTCAACCTTATCATTGTTTTTAGGCATATTCTTCATCTTGTGTAAGTTTTACGCTTTATCTCACCTTGTTATCACAAGTTAATCTATCTCTTGCCATGTATATCTCTTGACATTACAGTTTCCAGAACTTATCTCATTATATTCTCATATGGTTTTAGGTTTCATAGAACCGTTACTTCCTCTCTTTATTACCAAGCATCCATGTATTAAGGGGTTATGGAGCATTCATTTACCTATTTTATAACATGATGAAGGTATTAGCGTCATATTTCCTGATTTGTTATGCTCTTTAGATTGGTCCAGAATGACTACTTGATCAGAGTAATCAAGGAGGAAACAATCTAAGGATCCACACTTACCTTTGTCTTCAATATCTAAATACCTGACCAGGGTATCAAGTACTGAGATTAGGTAGTATGCACCATATTTTATGTCATGGTCCAACCTTAGACACCATCCTAATCCTAGTCCTAGTGTCCCTGTAAACTCGGAGAACCTAGAGCTATGATACCAACCACTTGAAACATCCCATCTCGAACAAAACATGATTACAACTAACCAGTGGATTACCAAAAATCACGGGAAATTAAAACCGATTTACAACAAGCACCATAAGATGAGACATGTTACATCTGAGCCAACACTTTCTTTTCATAACATATTTTCAAGGTGCTACAACATAATTTCCCATCATCTCGTTACATGAAAGAACTGCTCCACGTGCTCATTTTTTACATCAAAGTACAGAAGCCAAAGAAAACCACATATCGGTCATCTTATCCAAAACATCAAAAAACTCTCCCGAAGACCTAAGTGTTCAGGGACGACACATAGGACTCTACTACTAGACACTATCTATTCCACCAGGTGTGATACCTCTGCATATCATCTCAGCCACATGATCTTCATCTCGCCAGGCACGTCCACCTAAAAAGGGTTATTAACCAGCAGGGTGAGACACACAGTCCCAGCGAGAAACATAACCCTCTACCAACTTTATTATTATCACAGATGACTGAGCAGATAGATCAAACTAAACAACAGGTAATAGCTAACCAGTTATGCAAGAAGGAATATGAAGAACATGTATATGAAAGCTTACACAAAGACCTTTTAAAAGCATATGAGAAAGCTTACATCATCCAAGGCCTGAACCAATGTTTTGTATTTGCCCTAAGCAAAGATACTATATGGCTTGATTATGAATTATTATGCCCTAAGGAAATGAGTCGTACTACTCAAATCCAACCTTCGGCTGCGAAGCCCAAAACTAGTGCCATACAAGGTCAAAGGAAGAGCCAGAATCCACAACCTTACCTCCTCATGGTCAGTGTACGAGAACCAAAGCAGGATCACAGTCTCTTGCTTAAGTGACCTCAACCATAGGGTTAGCTCTACAGGATACCCTTTCCTCTAGCCCACCTTAGTACAGGTCACGACGCTAGTATATCATGAGCCACGAGCCTATTCACTGTGTAACTGAGCCATGAACTCATCCATGCTCCATCACACTGAGCCATGGGCCTGTTCACCATGCTCTTATACACATCTTGAGTCCACAATTGCAGTTGCACTTTAATCCTCCTATTTTTGGCTAGGAGAAACCCAACATATTCAACAATATGCGCTCCGGGTTAACCCGCAGGAGAACCCATTTCACCATCACCAGCTCATGATGATGATGGATCTATGGCCAGAGAAAACTACATGAAAGTTCATATGTATTTAGTTAATGCATTTTAAGTGGATTGTTGGGGCAACCAAGTTGTATTAAAC
Source organism: Alisma plantago-aquatica (assembly GCA_963693085.1). Classification (NCBI taxonomy): domain Eukaryota; kingdom Viridiplantae; phylum Streptophyta; class Magnoliopsida; order Alismatales; family Alismataceae; genus Alisma; species Alisma plantago-aquatica. The sequence goes on from OY856411.1 coordinate 697,992,080, forward strand.
AACCATATATAAAACATAAACAACATTAAATTCCATTGTCGTGTATTACATTGTTACTATTATTCTCAATGCCCTCAACGATCATCATATTTCCATGGGATATCAATCCCTCAGTTCAACACATAATACCACTGTCTATCAAGGCTTCATCATCATATATCATAATGGGATAGCAATCCCTCATATCACAACTAGAGGATAACACCTCAAACAGGTACTTAGGTCACAAGACCTCTCACATCATACTAGTGGTACATGTTATCTCATCATCAAGATAGATTATCTTTTCTTAGATATTTCACATATACCATGTGCCACACGAGACACATATTCACATAAGCATCAAAGCTTGTCTGGCTATGTATTTCAATTTGTAACACATGCATGGTTAGATTGTACATCAGTGGAGATAGCTTAATCACCAACAACATAACATGATTATCATATCATTAGGATTTGGATATCATCCATTATCATGAACACATGGAGCATAATATCTTAAATGGTATATTAAACAATACACATTACTATCACCATACCAAGGGTATCCCACCATACCCTACTTCCCACATCACCATGAGTACCATCCCTAAGGATTCATCTTTTAAGGATTATACAACCATAATATATCATCAATAGTTCACATATCATCAGGTAACCACCATACTAAGGTTTACCACCTATTCATCATACCTCACCATCACGACCAAAGATATGTCCCAAGGTAACAAGATAAGCATACTAACGTCTAGGGCATAAGATAACACTTAGGGTTATCGAGCTACATTACAACTTTCACTAAAGGTGTCACCTACCCTCACCAAAGGCAGGCAATGACCAAACAAACCCTCACTAAAAGCCAGCATCAGCTTCAAAGCTTCAACACCACAACCCAAGGTGATATCGGACAAGATTCATATCGGGTAAGACCCGCAAGCTCCACCTATGCCTGGTATGGGGTAAAGAATGTCATACAAAGAAGCCACCAAGATCATATCGTTCAAACACACTTCAGCCCATCATGGTCAAGGGACCATCTTTTAGGTAATCGGGAAACTCATGTCTCTAACACGTCTCACTTCATATCGGGTTAGGCAAGCTAGAAACCATGTCGGCTAAGAACCACATAACCTTATAGTAACTAAGGTATCCTCTAGGTCAACCCCAACATGGTCAACTCCCTTTTACCTCATCCATGATCATTGTTATTATGCATACTATCTAATCCAATAAACTTCAAACGCTAGGTTGTATATTTACATAAGGATGAGTATATGGATCTCATATTTAATGTCATACCATCAAAGCTCTCAACATGTATCGTCCTAGACACCATATCGCCCAAGATCAGAGTTATAACTACCTATATCTCTCTATGTGTCGGGTAACAAAACATGTACCAGGTAAAGGCATCATAACTTCATATAGGATATCGGCCAAACACTCAACCCTTGTGTCGCCCAAGCAATCATGTACAAAACATGATCATATCGTGCAACACTGTGTCAGGCAACTCCTCACAGCAGACAACGTGTCACAACAGGCGACGTCTCATGCCGGGAAATGTTGTGACAGGCAATGCTGTATCGGACAACACCATGGCCAGCATCACACCTACACGGGGTAACAAGAAGCACTACCCAAGGGGGTATCGTGCAAAGCAACAGCCATGCCATGCAACGCCATGTTGTGCAATGCAACAGCAACGCCAGGCAGCGCGTCACAATAGAGTGTCGGGCAGCACCATCTAGGAGGATGTTGTGCAAGGCACAAACAACCCTAACGCCCAACACAACCCCATATCGTCCAAGGGGGGACAACAAGGCAACCACCTACTCTATTGCCCAACCCTAGCTCAAGGGAAGGAGAGGGATATCAGGCAATAACACATCCAATTTTCAGTTCTAACGTCCAAAGTAGACGGTTGTCAAGACACCCATCAAAGCACCATATCAACCAACACCTTCAAGGGATATCGGACATCACTACCCATCATGGGTGTCGTGCAAGGCAAGGCCATGAAGCCCAAACAAAGGATCAGCCTATCGGGGTCCTTATACCTAACCAAGGATACCCATCACCAAAGGCATAACCACCCCATATCATCAAGGTACTAACCAAGGGTTCAACCCCAAGAACATGTCGTGCAACTAGGGCAGATCATCATCTCAACACTAAGGTCAGTACTTCTATCGGCCAAGGGACCAACTAGGTGTCAACCAACCATAACGTCCAAACCCTAACCCTAGGGTAGGGAAAAGGATATCGGTCACCACACCATATCGCCCAAGGATACCAAGAGTGTTGGCTCACCTCTCAATCAACCAAGTGAGAGGGGTTTTGCACAACCTCTAGCATATCGGGCAACAAGGTTAGAGAAACACCCTATTGGCCAATCCACTCAACATATCACCCAAACATGTAGGCCATAGGCTCACCTTTCAACAACCAAGGAGAGAGAGGAGTTTTTCCCAAGCTAGTAGAGCATAGGATTACCTCTCAAGTCCAAGGACATAAAGGGGTATTGCTCATGATCCATCAGCCAAAGCATGACTTATCGAGCAAAGCACTATATCGTGCAAACACTATATCAGGCAACCTATGCATATCGGATTGGTCATATTCAACCTCAAGACACCCTTCACCAACTTGCACAAGGAAAACAAGATAAGGAAAGTAATAAAATGTGATCATTTTCATTTGAATAGATCTCAATTTCCACATACACCACTATCATAGAGAAGGGTATCGATTTAAAGAGAAGAATCTATATATGCACATATGGAGAGTGAACATAATAGAGATGGTTAAGAGTTATGTAACCCGCCTTAAGAGGATCTCCATGAAAGACATCAAGCTTCCTGATCCAAGTAGAAAACCCACGTTCCTCACCATGAAGATCATCCATCCAAAGCTCTAAGCATGCCTTCGACACCATCATCATCACCTCAAGAAACAAAAGAAGAAGAAGAAGAAGAAAATACCATGGCTATGTATAGCTCAAGAAGAAGAAAAGAGGGGGAGATAACCACGCCCTTGCCTAATCTCATCAAGGGTCCATCCATGGCCGAGAGGGAAAGAAGGAGACGAAGAAGAAAGCACAAGGAAAAGCTAGCAAAGAAGCATGACACACCAAGGTCGGATCTTGAGGAAGAAATCTCCATGGGCAAGGAGCTCGGCCTCCCAAGCTCCATGGGAGCTTCCTTAAGCTCCCATGCTCCCAAGATCATCCCATACAGGAAGGGGAAAGAAGGTGGATGAAAGGGGTTACTTGGGTGGAGAGGAAATGGGTTATATACACCAAGTAAGAGAGAGCTAGTAAAGGAAAGGTGTCATACCCACATAAACTTAGATGCCACTTGCTCAAGCTCTTAACGCCACTTGTAACCACTCCAAAATCCACATGCACGGCCTGGTGATACACTCTATGTTGTGTATCATGCAGCTGGTCATGTCCCATGGACGATACACCTTCTTGGCTGATACACACTCCAAGCTCTACCCGATACACTAAATGACAAGATAACACATGTGACATATATGGCAAAAAAAGCCATATAGAGATGTCACTCCTCAACTATCATCCAAACAAGGAGTCCAGGCCTTCATCCACGTACAAGGTGATGACAAACTAAAGCAAAAAAGTCTAGAGCAGGTAAATTGCATATTGGCCCTTTACTTTGGGTAATTTGCAATTTACACCCAAAACTAGCACATAAAGCACAAGCATCATCCAACCAAGCTCAAACTTGGAACATAGGCCATACACAAGGCACCCCATAGCATAAATATCTTTCTAATGATGCTAGAGGACTAAAGGAATGCTCTACATGTGACATATTGCAATATAACCCCTTCCTTTGGGTAAATTGCACTTTGGTCCAAAACAAATAACATTGTTCAAACAACATCCAATCGGGACCAAACTGGAAACATAAGCTTGTCACGTGATATCAAACCATCTTGAGGGATTAGATTAAGGTTCTAAGCACCTTTCTTAAACAAAACAAATAGGGTTAGCCCAAAACATGGGTCAGGGTCCTTATAATCATGCTCATGGCGGATTCTTCCCTCTCTCTTGTTCTTCTTGTTTCTCACATCATGAGTGTAACAACCCCGTCTCCCGGTAACTCCCAATTAAGGGAGACCCGAAGGTCAGAGCCGTTATTCAAATAAAAGGATCAAAGGTTCGACAAATAATCAATAATAATTGTGAAATTCTACTAACTAACTGGAATTTGGTATAAAATTAAAACTTTGCTTACCTTTGAAAACTTTGGAAATCTATCTATCCTGAGCTTGAATTATTCTATCTAATCCTCCTTGCACTTTATTTCTTATTTCCACAATGTGTCACTTTACTGTTTGTTCTTTCCATTGTTGTTCCTAAAATGCCGACAAACAAAACATCGGTCAGTATATCGAAATATACTGGTATGTGGGAACAACCAAAAACTTGCAAATATGGCTAACAATTTAATAATCACAATCAAGTTAATTTAGCAAGCCAATTTACACTTTTCAGTATGACATTCTCCACCGTTCTTGCCCTAACCCTGGCACACCCACCTTAGGGTCCCTTTGCCAATGACTTAAGGCCACCTTCTCAATCCCGAGCTTGGTGCCTGGGGGTCACCACTCACGGCGCCCACTAGTCATGCAATATCATAGGCCACCTTCTCATTCCCGAGCTTGGTGCCTGGGGTCACCACTCAAGGTGTCCATTGGTCTACCCATCTGGGCCTGACCTTTGGCATCATCCATCAGGGTGGCATGTAAGTGTGAGAATCCATACTTCTATTTATTAATGTGATAATCATAGTGACTTTATGATTTGCAAGTATGAACATTCAACAGATAATTTGCATTCAATGTGATTAACCATCCAGAAAATCCTCGGTAAACTAATGTGGTTATTCATAATTAACCACATACCTGTCAAGCTGTCTTTAGTGCAGAATTAATCCAAACAATCAAGTAATCCAGAGTAAATCAAGCAAGCACAATTCAATCCTTGATACAGGAGATGAGAGGGCACGCTAGTAAGTTTCCCGCTATCCCCCTCTTCTTTCTCTACGCACACTGCCTGCAACTCGCCGCCGGGGTGGGAAGTCAACCCCCGAGTAGACTCCAGGCCACAAAACCACAGAAAAAGAATCGATGCGGCCGGAGCCTCCGTCTTGGCTCCCTGAACTCGCCTGACCTTCCACCGACATGATATTGTGGCAGGAACAGACGAAAGCTTGAGCCAATCGAAGACAGAGTACAACTCCGTGGGTCGGTGACACCACGATGACTTGGGACGGATTCAGGCAGGGTAACAGATTCTGAGATGATGATGTTTGCTGAACGTGCTTTACCCCCTTTTCTCGTGGGGCTCCTTCCCTTTATATAGGCAGGGAAGATGCCTGCGTGGTTCCATGGAGTCCAGGCTCCATCGAAAATCAAGCAAAGCCCCAATGGCACACGAAACCAAACCACCAAAGGGTAATTAGATCTGTTTTATCCTCCCGAACTCGGATATACACTTTTTAAGTTTCCTTGTTGATCAGAGTGAGAGCTATAGATGTGGAAAGATTTCCTACTACTGTTGCTAACGGACTGGAGGTAGGAGATGACAGATATCCATCCGATCTTAATCCAATGGTCTCCATTGCACGCCCATTATATTTCTAATAGAAATCAAATCGTGACATATAATATTTTCCTCTACACTTTATGAATTTTTGTAAAATCCATATCTCCCAAACCGAGTGTCCAATTAATCCCAAATTTTAAGGGAAACTTAGTAATAACTTAATCTTTCATTATGCTGAATTTGGACCCATTATCTAAAGAAATTGGATTCCTTTCTTTAGTTGCAAGTTATTACTCAATTATTTATATTTCTCATCTATTTTCTATTTCCTTTTCCTTTAAATTATTATTCTGAGTTCCTTATTCCTCAAGGAACCTTAATGGCTCGAAATCCCATCTTGGGAATATCCCTTAGCCTTTTATTTATCTTTTATCCATCTTCTTATTATCATACTTATTTCCTTATTCTTTTTAATGATTTCTCTTTATCTCTCTTCTATTTTCCTTATGGGAGTTCCTTTTAACATTAGGAATCCTTGGGATACGAAATTTCACCAAGGATAACTCAATTATACCTCTTTTCACTTATTTTCCACATTTCATCAATATTTTCAATTTCTTTCTTAATAAAGAAATACTTAATTTATCTTTTCTTTTCTTATTGCACTCTTTATGCAACTTTGGACTCCTTGGAACCCAAGGAACCCAAGAGGCATGAAATCCCTCTTTGGAATTGGCTTATAGAGGTTCCCACATTTTTCTTTTCTCAAATATTCAATTATTCATTCACTAATTGAATTTTCTTGTTATTTGGGCCCAATAGCCAATAAAGCCCACAACACAATCATCAAGGCTATTGTAAATGAAATCCACTTATTCCAAAAAAATATATCATTATTTGTCCAAATATCTTTAATATGAGAAATTACATTTCTCACCAAAGGAACCCAAAATTTGGGGTTGTAACATCCTTCCCCTCTTATAAGAATTTTGTCCTCAAAATTCCATCAAGCAAACAAACAATTCAGGATAAGCCTTTCTTATGTCCATCAGGGCTCCCATGTGGCTTCACCCTTCCCATGGTGCTTCCCAAGAACCTTCATCATTTCATATTCTTCCATCTGAGTTATATCGTACCCTCATAGGTAACTCAGGACATTTTAGCTTTTCAAAATCTGGAGAGGTTCATGGTTCAACACATGGCTTGGGTACCTCACATAGTGCTCTAGATCGGACTCATGCAACACATCATTTCATCCTGAGGGGTAAGGTTAAACACAACCATCTCCACCAATCCATCTCAAATGGACCCATATATTGGGGACTCAACTTTCTCAGTTGTAACTTAGAGGGGTCGGATTTTCACATCACATATTCTCCCACAGTGAACTGCATATCAATCTACTTTGCATCAGCTCGTGACTCATGTCACCACTGGGCTCTCTCTCGGCCATTGCACGATCAAAGCGACTTCATCTACACACACTATGGTTCCTTTCTGACCTTCGTGAGGCCTCCTCCACCAACATCATCTTAATGAAGTGGTGACCGACACAACCTCTCTATAAGACTTCTTGCATCCCGATAAAGGCTATGGTGGTTAACATCACATCTTAAGAACTGTCTCTTTGTATCACCCTGAACAAGCACACAGGCTCTCATCAGACCCTCTAGTCTGGATTATGCTAACCATTAGTTAGGGGGTGATAAACTATACTATCATCAAGCTTGTCATGTATCTACTCCCACCTCATGGAAGTGAACCTTGGTCATATCCAAGAACTTTTGAACTGGCATCATGGTGTGGTTGAACCATCTTCTCTCTTAAGTTTTTCAACCGAATCCGCCTCGTGACAGTATTCTTCCTTTCTTATGTCATCTAGGTAAGGCGATCTACCATAACACATATTGCACCTCGACCCTCCTTGGTCTAAGGGAGTCTTACCATAACATCCATAGTAATGAACTCCCATTCTCTCTCGGGGACTCTCTATACTTTATATCCATGCATTGGGTTACTGGTTCCCGTCCTTCACTCTTGGCTTGCACGATCGCATGCTACATGCAACTTCACATCAAGCAACCAACTTGCTACTATCACTTTCTATCTTTGTAGTATCACGGTGTTTGGTGATCTTAAAACCATGATCTCTTGTATGTCATGATTCCTCAAGATCGACTCCTCGAAAACCCTAAACCACTCTCAACAGGGTGTTATTACCTTCCTATCCAAAGAAGTGTGTCCAGGGTTCCACAACCATTCTTCTGGCTATCCAAACAACCACTAATCTTTTTCAATAGATCTCATTATATCTGAGTGTTAGCCAAACTTATCTCTTTTTCCAAACATAGGGTTAGTCGAACAACCTCAACTTCTTTTAGCTTCCAGCTAACTAGGTAGCTACATCTCAACCAGAGCATTCATTACCACTTCTTATCCCCAGGTGTTTAGGTAATGTTGAAAACATACACCTCCATGTATTCTACTTATCATCTCATCTCAAACTCTAAGCCTATATTCATCGAGAAACTCTGAGCTCATCCTCCTAGTTTTTGAATTCAACCTTATATGACTCATAGCTCATGATAAAAGAATCCTTATAAGATGACTACATTATTCCTTTTATTGTTTGCAAACCATCCATGTATCATTCACTCCACCAAGGTATGTTATTATCTCTATCCTCATACCTTGTAGAAACGTTCCAACTCACATCATCTTTTATCCTTGGTGTATGGCATGCGTACTGTCCTATCTCTCACTCCCATAATAAGAAAAATAAGCATTTGGCAGCCGTCCAAATACAGAGTTCTTCCCATTCCAGGAGTAGAGATGGTACATCCCACCTTGCCGGTACACCTTCAAATCTAAGTTGAAACGTGCAACTCATGTCTCCACATCACAAACATCATGATATCAAAATTACTTCCATGGAAAACTGGTCTCGAACCTACTGGGGTTTACATACAATCCTTGGTCATCTCCTCTGGGTCTATAGGGTGCCAGCACTTTTGGGGTCATCCCTCTTCCCTCATGCATCCAGAGAGTGCCCTACTCATCTGCCCTTTGGGTCCCATGAGTTCATGAAGGTGATCAATCTCCTAACCCATGGCCCTCAGACAATGATAGCTGTTACCTCCCGACCCTATGGTCATGTGCAACTAGGGAATTAGGAAACTCCGACTTCCATCGATCTTATCCCTTCCTGACCCTAGGATAGACTTAGGATTCTATTATAGTACATGTCCAACTTAGAACCTTACCCAATCCTTCATCATCTCTCTCTACATTCTTGGGATGTCTTCCATCCTTTCGCAAGAATCATGGAGACTTGCCTACATTGGTCAGGCCCCATACCGCTTACCTTCATGGTAACACATCCACATGAACTTAGGGATGGTTAACTACGGGTCTACAAGTTCATTCTCTTACCATGTACTTTTCACTTAGCTTCTCAAGATCCTATGAAACCTCTTTAGGTTACCTTAACTCCAACAAAACGGGTATACACCCAACCAAAGGGTCCCTCTCCCAGGATGGGAGGAAACTACCACTCTTAACGACAAGGTCACAACCGTCCTTAGGGTTTACCCTCACATGAGCATGTCTAACCCAACAGCTACTAAAGCACAAGCTGACCACCTATTAAACCATGCTAGGTTGTACTTGTTCTCTTTCCTCAACACTGGACCAACTTAGTTGTTAGGGGTTCATCAAACATACCTTAACTTAAGGGGTTTCCGTTACCTCTACACATGAGGAGTATCATGCTCGAAACTATAGAGGCTCAAATCTCATCATGAGCATCAGATACCCTACTTCCCCTCTTAGGCCTAGGAACCCTAGGTTCACCTTCGGGTGTCCAACTGCATGCTGAATATCTTAACCACAAATAAAGCATGTCCAATATATGTCATGTACTTCCATGATCCTTTTATTTAAGCAGCACCTCAGAGTTGTATAAGGCCTCACATCCTTCTACTAAACCTCTCCAAGTCTAAGAAACTCTTCTCCCTATCTCAGGAGGTAAACACCTATACCATAGGCACAGAGGTACCAACAGACTCATCCTCTCTCTAGAGTTTGGTTCCTCTAATGGCATCCAAGACATCATCAGCCTCTAAGGGTCAAGCATACGGCAACCGCCATCATCCACCTAGGTCGCATCATCCTCAACTCCCATTGTTTCTCAAATTTCGGGGTTTTAGGCTTCCCACCTTCTTGCCTGGGGTCTGTTGTCTCTCTAGAGCTATTCCTACAACCAACCTCTCTATAAGAGGTCCTTTCTCCATGAAGGATCAAGCTCATAAGCATGCCCCTACCTAAGTGAAGCCTATGCTCGAACTTATCTTTACTCAAGATTATCCATAACCCATTATTCTTATCTCATAAGCCATCCATTATGATTCCTTTTCCATAGTTTCATCCTACTGTCAGCACTACTAACATACTCTGGGTGCAAGCTATACCCTACTTGCACAAGCCCATAGGGTTGTATAGGTTTTTCTCTAACTTCGTCCATGAAGGAACTATCCCTCACTTAAACATGCACGACCCTTCCCAGGGTTGGGTTACCAAAGGTGATAGGTCATCTAACCTCTCATGGATTTTATGGCAATCCAAAGGCATGTCCATCCAAACACCCAATCTACCATGAAATCTAACTCATCATGTCATCTCTCTCTAACCTTCACTTAGGGTTAGGGTTAACATCATCCTCAAAGGATGTGCTAGGTCTCTACCTTCAATGGAGGTCTCTACCTCCAAGACTAACTCTCTCTACTCATCCTCCTATTAGGAGGTCTATTCTCAGGTCTCTCCTGAGGGCAATGACAACTCGTGTCATACGACCTAAGCATGTATCTATTCTTTAGTTTGTGCTTAATCTATTAATCTTATGTCCATGACATCTTATTTACATGCTTTTCATTAATTTGGTGGAGGATTCCTTAGACCTTATTAACGTTACCCATACCTCAAGAGGGTGAGGAGAAGAGAGAAAACCCTAATCCTTAAGGTCCTTAATAGAATTTGAGTGGAGAAGGGATGAACAAGACGAGAGATTCCTAAAGGTATCTTATTTCGAGACATATCCTAAGACATCGGCCAGACAGTCACACAATCTGGGACTCCTCGTATTCCGACTAGCGGTACAGAGGAAAATATTGCCAGCCCCCGGACGTGATCCTTTTCTAGACACCTCAATCTTTCAGACAATCCTCTAATAACTCCCTCGGTTCTATGGAATTTGTAAAATTTAATAATTATTAACGATTAAATGAGGAACCTATGCTCTGATACCAATTGTAACAACCACGTCTCCTGGTAACCCCCAATTAAGGGAGATCCGAAGGTCAGATCCGTTATTCAATTAACAGGATCAAAGGTTCGACAAATAATCAATAATAATTATGAAATTCTACTAACTAACCAGAATTTGGTATAAAATTAAAACTTTGATTATCTTTGAAAACTTTGGAAATCTATCTATCTCGAGCTTGAATTATTCTATCTAATCCTCCTTGCACTTTATTTCTTATTTCCACAATGTGTCACTTTATTGTTTGTTCTTTCAATTGTTGTTCCTAAAACGCCGACAAACAAAATGTCGGTCAGTATATTGAAATATACCGCTATGTGGGAACAACTAAAAACTTGCAAATATGGTTAACAATTTAATAATCACAATCAAGTTAATTTAGCAAGCTAATTTACACTTTTCAGTATGACATTCTCCACCGCTCTTTCCCTAACCCTGGCACACCCACCTTAGGGTTCCCTTTGCCAATGACTTAAGGCCACCTTCTCAATCTTGATCTTGGTGCCTGGGGGTCACCACTCACGGTGCCCAGTAGTCATGCAATATCATAGGCCACCTTCTCGTTCCCGAGCTTGGTGCCTGGGGTCACCACTCAAGGTGTCCATTGGTCTACCCATCTGGGCCTGACCTTTGGCATCATCCATCAGGGTGGCATGTAAGTGCGAGAATCCATACTTCTATTTATTAATGTGATAATCATAGTGACTTTATGATTTGCAAGTATGAACATTCAACAGATAATTTGCATTCAATGTGATTAACCATCCGAAAAATCCTCAGGAAACTAAGGCGGTTATTCATAATTAACCACATACCTGTCAAGCTATCTTGAGTGAAAAATTAATCCAAACAATCAAGTAATCTAGAGTAAATCAAGCAAGCACAATTCAATCCTTGACACAAGAGATGATAGGGAACGCTAGTAATTTTCCCGCTATCCCCTTCTTCTTTCTCTGCGCACGCTACCTACAACTCGCCGCCGGGGTGGGCAGTCAACCCCTGAGTTGACTCCAGGCCATAAGACCCCAGAGAAAGAATCGATGCGGTCGGAGCCTCTGTCTTGGCTCCCTGAACTCGCCTGACCTTCCACCAACGTGAGATTGTGGCAGGAACAGATGAAAGCTTGAGCCAATCGAAGACAGAGTACAGCTCTGTAGGTCGGTGACACCACGACGACTTGGGACGGATTCGGGCAGGGTAACAGATTTTGAGATGATGGTGTTTGCTGAATGTGTTTACCCCCTTTTCTTGTGGGGTTCCTTCCCTTTATATAGGCAGGGAAGATGCATGCATGGTTCCATGGAGTCCAGGCTCCATCAGACATCGAGCAAAGCCCCAATGGCACACGAAACCAAACCACCAAAGGGTCATTAAATCTGTTTTATCCTCCCGAACTCGGATATACACTTTTTAAGTTTCCTTGTTGATCAGAGTGAGAGCTATAGATGTGGAAAGATTTCCTACTACTATTGCTAATGGACTGGAGGTAGGAGATGACAGATATCCATCCGATCTTAATCCAATGGTCTCCAGTGCGCGCCCATTATATTTCTAATAGAAATCAAATCTTGACATATAATACTTTCCTCTACACTTTATGAATTTTTGTAAAATCCATATCTCCCAAACCGAGTGTCCAATTAATCCCAAATTTTAAGGAAAACTTAGTAATAACTTAATCTTTCATTATGCCGAATTTCGACCCATTATCTAAAGAAATCGGATTCCTTTCTTTAGTTGCAAGTTATTACTCAATTATGTATATTTGTCATCTATTTTCTCTTTCCTTTTCCTTTAAATTATTATTCTGAGTTCCTTGTTCCTCAAGGAACCTTAATGGCTCAAAATCCCATCTTGGGAATATCCCTTAGCCTTTTATTTATCTTTTATCCATCTTCTTATTATTATACTTATTTCCTTATTCTTTTTAATGATTTCTCTTTATCTCTCTTCTATTTTCCTTATGGGAGTTCCTTTTAACATTAGGAATCCTTGGGATACAAAATTTCACCAAGGATAATTCAATTATACCTTTTTTCACTTATTTTACACATTTCATCAATATTTTCAATTTCATTCTTAATAAAGAAATACTTAATTGATCTTTTCTTTTCTTATTGCACTCTTTATGCAACTTTGGACTCCTTGGAACCCAAGGAATCGAAGAGGCACAAAATCCCTCTTTGGATTTGGTATATAGAGGTTTCCACATTTTTCTTTTCTCAAATATTCAATTATTCATTCACTAATTGAATTTTCTTGTTATTTGGGCCCAATAGCCAATAAAGCCCACAACACAATCATCAAGGCTATTGTAAATGAAATCCACTTATTCCAAACAAATTATATCATTATTTGTCCAAATATCTTTAATATGAGAAATTACATTTCTCATCAAAGGAACCCAAAATTTGGGGTTGTAACAATGAGTGAGTAGTTCCTTTTCACTGGGGTACGGGGACTACACCTGCTGCCCATGCAAGCATGTTCTCTTGTTAAACATTCCATGGCAATGTATATAACTTTTCATTTTGTTGTTAATCATTAATGCTTGTAGATTGATTACATTCTTGCTTTTATCTTTTTCTTCCCTATGTTGTGAGAACTTCTATATGTAGGGTAGAATGCTGATTAACGAGGTTGACTCCCAAACTAGAAATAGAATGGGATTCCTTGATGTTGTAAGTTTATGATATGTGAGGGCCTACGGTGACACTTCTGTGGCCTAAACATCCCTCAGGGAGGGCCATAGATTCAGTTGGATATCTATATCTTCATTGTTAATCGTCGATGATTGCTTGTAGATTAATCGCCTACTTTCTTGTCGATTAGCACGTTTGACTCCCTAACCAGAAATAAAAAGGGATTCCTTGAGGTCACAAGTGTACGATCTGTGAGGGGACGAGCCATCTATCCCACGGTGATGCTTCTGTGTGCCTAACGCCTATATAGGGGGCCCACAACCTCAGTTGGATATTTGTATCTTCAGAACTGTAAGTGCATGATTCGGATGGTGATGAGACATCTGATGCCTAAGGTGATTCTTATGCGAACCTAAACATCCCTCCAGGAGGGTTTGCAGTAGTTCTATTTGGATAGTTATATCTTGCCTAGATGTTTGATGTTTGGATGTGTTTGCATGTGTAGTGGCGGTGAAACCCGAGACCATCCCAGCAATTCCATATCATTAATATAGAATCAACTTTAATTCTACTCTTTACTTTCCTACACTTCGTTTAATTAACCTCAAATCAACCCCTTGTTCTAAATATTAGTCTTACTTGAACTAGACTAGACTAGCAACGATTCTTAAAAATGTTATCCCTTGGGATTCGATCCTTAACTATACCGTGATAAGACTCGTCCACTTGTTGGTGGTATTATTGCATGAGGTTTTGATAAAAGATCTAGGATTTCAACCCTGAGTGAATTTGTTAGTGCGATAATAAACCACGTCAAATTCTGGTGCCGTTGTCGGGGACAACGAAATCAGTTAGTCAAATCTAGTTCTTTCAAGGCTAATCTAGGATTTTTCCTTTCCTTTTGATCCAATTGATCATTCACTTGAATTCGGTTCTACTCCGTCAATCTCACTTCTAAAAAATCTTTCCATCCCAGGTACCAACAAAGACTAGTGCATGCACCGCTCAAACAGTCTCGGTCTCACTGCTAGCTTTGATCCCTAGATAGATAGAATTTTCGTCGTCAGAACAGAGAGAACCAAGCAATGATGGCTCAAGAGGAGGAAATAGCCCGAAGGGTTTCTCAAGCCCTTGCTGCTCAAAGAGATAGGCTTATGCAAGAAGTCAGAGCTACAATTGAAACAGAGATTCGAGCAGCTCAAGAAGCAGCAGAAGTGCAAAAGGACCTTAGATAATTCTCAATCCCTAAAGTTGCTGACGTTCATCACCCAGTACAACCTCCTCCCATCAATGCTACAAATTTCAAGATCTGAGCACATTGGATCACCTTGCTTCAAAACAACCCATTCTATGGTAAGCAAGGAGAAGACAGTCAGGAACACCTTCTGAGGTTTATTGATCTATGTGATATGACAAAGCAAAATGGAGTCACAGATGATGCCATCTGACTCCGTCTCTTCAAGCATTCTCTTGCTGATAGAGCTATAAGTTGGTACAACTCATTACAATGTGAACCCATCACCACTTGGGAACAACTTCAAAATGTTTTTTTGGAAAAATTCTACCCTCCTTCTCTCACATATGAAATCAGGGGACGTATAACTCAATTCACTCAGGTCCCTGGAGAATCCCTTATTGAAGCATGGGAAAGATATAAGGAGCTTCTACGCAAGTGTCCACACCATGGAATCCCTAAGAATCAGCTCATCGAGATCTTCTATAGGGGTGTGGATGATGACATCAAGAGGTTCTTAGACTCTTCGTCTGTAGGAAACTTCATGCGTCAAAGCTATGACAACACATGGAAGGTTGTTACCCTTGGAGCTAAAAATCAAGCTAATTGGGGTAGATATATAGGCAAAGGAGTGTTGAAGGTAGCTATGGATAAAGCTATTCCTGAGTATAAGTCTATCATTGAAACCCTCAAACTCTTAGTTGCCAAGCAAGACCATATTGAATCATCCCTTGCTGCCTATGAAAGAAGACACTCACTCCCGCAACAACAAGAACAGATCAAGTTAGCTTCATTGTTCTGTGAAGCATGTAAAGGCATTGATCATTCTACATTAGCCTACAATGTCCTCTACGATGTTGTTCTAAGCAACGCATGTGGCCAAGGAGATAATAGTCAAATGGAAAATCTTAATGCTGTCAACACCATCCCTAGTCAAGGATACTATAATCCGAATCAAAATAGGAACCATCCAGGTTTTTAATATGGAAATCCTTCAGGAGTAGAAAAATCACGACAACTTGGTTCAAATAATCAACAATGAGGCCCACCGGGATTCCAGTATAATCAACATCAAAATTTCAAGAACCGAGGGAATTACAGGGGTAACTTTCAGAACAAGAACTACACAACTACCAGAATAACTCTCAGTTCCAGAATCCCAGCCAAGTCCCATACCAGAACCCACAACAAGGGCAAAAAGATGGTACTATCTCCCTTGATGATAAGCTAATGGCCATTGAAAAGATTTTGCAGTCACAACAAACCATGATAGCTAACTAGCAAGCCCATGCGAAGGCTATTGAATCTCAACTAGCTCAACTTGCAGCTAGTATGAAACCACCTGTTGGAGCCTTTGTTGGCCAACTAGAAAATAACCCTAAACACCCTGAGCAGCTAAAGGTTGTCACCACCAGGTCTGGAAAAGACTATTCAGATTCTCCTGTCAAGACACATGTGGTTATTATAGAAGAGGATGAATAGATGATTGTTCAAGACTCTAAAGCACCTGAGTCTCAACCATAAGGGCCAACAACAACTGATAAGATAGATGAGGAAAGTTCTAAAAAACATACTGATACCGAGAAAGAATTACCATAGCCGGATGTGTCAGTGTACAAACCTCATCCACCTTTCCTTGCTCATTTAAGTTAAACCAAGCTTGATACTTATTTCAATAAGTTCAAGGAAGCCATGAAAACGCTTCATGTTGATATATTGAAGAAGATCTTGAAGCCAAAATTGAGGAACTCAAAGCTATGGATGTTACTGAAGAAACATGTGAGAAACCACAAGCTCCTAAAATGAAACCCCTACCCGAGGGATTGAAGTACATGTTTCTAGATGACTTCAAGGTCTACCCCGTTATCATAAATTCAGATCTATTGGCAGAATAAGAGGATAAACTCATAACATAATTAAAGGAAAGAAGAAAAGCCATCGGCTACAAGATGAGTGATCTCACCGGGGTGAGTCAAGCACTTTGCATGCACAAAATCCCCATGATGGAAGATCACAAGCCAACCGTTGAACATCAAAGGAAGCTTAACCCAAACATGAAGGAAGTAGTCCACTGTGAAGTCATTAAACTGCTCACTACTGGAATCATCTATCCGATATCTGACTCACCATGGGTAAGTCCCGAGCATGCTGTCCTGAACAAGGGTGGAAACTACTATGATATGAAATGAAGACAATGAACTTATCCCCACTCAAATAGTCACTAGGTGGAGGATGTGTATCGATTACAGGAAGTTGAACAAGGCGACATGAAAGGATCATTTCCCGATGCCTTTTCTTGATCAAGTCTTAGAGCGGCTGACGACAGTTACTCTGTATTCTATCAAATACCTATACATCCAGATGACCAAGAGAAAACAACCTTTACTTGACCATTTGGAACATATGCCTTTAGAAGAATGTCGTTCGGACTCTGCAATGCACCTACAACTTTCCAATGTTGCCTGGCAGCTATATTCACTGGTCTCAGTGAAACTATCATGGAAATTTTTATGGATGAATTTTTAGTATATGGAGATTCATACGACACGTGCCTTAAACACCTCTCCCTTGTCCTTAAACGGTGTGAAGAAGCACATCTTGTGTTGAACTGGGAGAAGTGTCACTTTATGGTAAAGGAAGGAATTGTCCTTGGCCATAGAGTCTGTAGTAGAGGTATCGAAGTTGATAGAGTGAAAATTGAAGTGATTTACAAACTTGCTATCTTGACGAACGTAAGAGAGGTGTGCGTGTTCCTCGGTCATGCTTTTACAGACGATTTATAAAGGATTTCTCCAAGATAACCAAGCCGATGATGAATTTGTTGCTAAAGGATGCTGAGTTCCATTTTGATGAAGAATGTGTCAAAAGTTTTAATAACCTGAAACAAGCCCTTACAACAACACCCATCATTAGAGCTCCCGATTGGGATCACCCATTTGAAATTATGTGTGATGTCAGTGATTATGTTGTGGGTGTTGTCTTAGGCCAATGTATAGAAAAGAAACATTATGTGATCTACTATATATCGAAGACCCTCGATGAAGCTTAGAGGAACTATGCAACTACTGAGAAAGAACTTCTTGCAGTAGTGTATGCCTTCGACAAGTTCAGATCTTACCTCATTGCTTCTAAAGTCATTGTCTACACGGACCATGTTGCTATTCGTTACCTCCTGGCAATGAAAGATGCTAAACCTAGGTTAATTAGATGGATTCTCCTATTGCAAGAATTTGATCTTGAGATAAGAGATAAGAAGGGTACATAAAATGTTGTAGTAGACCACCTAAGTCACATCCACACCTTGGAATCTGAGAAGATCCCAATTAGTGATTCTCTTTCGGATGACCAACTAATAAATGTTTCAGAAGCTACCCCTTGGTACTCAGACTATGTGAACTACCTCACCGCTGGTGTCATCCATCCAGAATGCACCAGAAATGCACTAAAGAAATTCATGCATGATGTGAAATAGTATCACTGGGATGAGTCGTACCTCTTCAAGCCCTATGTTGATGGCCTCTACAGCCATTGTATCGCTGAAGAAGAAGCTCAACTTATTTTACAGCAATGTCACTCAGGCCCAGTTGGGGGACATATGTGTTCTAAGAAAATAGCTTTGAAGATTTTGCAATGTGGATTATTTTGTCCAACAATATCCAAAGATTCCTACAACTTTGTTTTATCATGTGACAAGTGCCAAAGAACAGGTAATATAACAAAGAGAGATGAGATGCCATTGAAATTGTGGCAAGAAGTCAAGATACTTGAAGTTTGGGGTGTGGACTACATGGGTCCATTCCCATCTTCAAATGGATTTTCCTACATCCTAATGACGGTGGATTATGTCTCAAAATGGGTTGAAGCTATACCAACCGTCGCTAGTGATTCCAAACCCATCATCAAGATGTTGAAAGATATTATTTTCCCCTGCTTCGGAGTACCATGCACCGTGATATCTGACGGAGGTTCTCATTTCCCGAAAAGAAGCGTTGAAGCATTGCTGAGGAAATATAGTGTTACACACAAAGTAGCCTCACCCTACCATCCACAAACAAGTGGATAGGTAGAGATTTCTAACCGTCAACTCAAGGCTATTTTGGAAAAGACAGTACGCCGCAATTGAAAGGATTGGTCAGTGAAAATCAACGATGCCTTGTGGGTCTACCGAACCGCTTTTAAGACTCCCCTTGGAACTACACCATTCCGATTAATATATGGAAAGTCTTGCCACTTTCCTGTTGAACTCGAACACAAAGCATGGTGGGAAATAAAATAGCTAAATTTCAACTTGAGGGAAGTGGGCCAAGCCAGGATTCTACAACTCCAGGAGCTAGAAGAACTCTGGATGACTGCTTATGAAAATGCACAAATCTATAAAGAATGCACAAAACTTTGGCATGATGACCATCTGAAAAGAAAGGACATACAAGTAGGAGACCAAGTTCTATTTTTCAACTCAAGACTGAAGTTATTCCCAGGAAAGCTCCGTTCTCACTGGTCTGGGCCCTACATTGTCAAGAGCAGCTTCCCAGAAGGTGCTTTCTCTTTATGGAGTGAAAAGTCAAGTGAATTTGTGGCAAATGGTCAACGCTTGAAGAGATATTTCACCTCAGCTGACATAGGCACCGAAGCAATGCTGGAACTCACCAATCCAACACATCCACCATAAAATTGAAGAATTTAGTCGAGCCATCGACATAAAATAAAGGAACTTGTCGGGAGGCAACCCGATCAATAAATTCATTTTACTTTTAATTTTGAATTAGAAATTTTCCTTAAATTTTTCTTTACCTTTTAGATAATTTTGCACTAAATAAAAATTGCATCACAAGGTGCTACCTTAAATTTTGATTAGTCTTCATTTTTTAGATTTTCATGTAGAGGACGTGTGTTGATTTGAACACAACCACATCTGGTGGTCCTATCGGCATGAATTTTCCCCTCCATGTCGGATTCAGAGTTTTCTCGAGATGAGCAAATTTCTAAGTTCAGGGTGGAGGGTGGGTGGTACGTACTTTACTTTCCACCCTCACCCATATATTTTAGACTTAAGATTTCATCGTTGCAATTTTGACCAAAATTTTCAAAATTTTTAAAAGAAGTTGAACAGATACTTGATGAAGTTTTGACACTTTCTATTTCATTAAATACCATTACCTTGTCGGATATGCATTATGAATCATTACACCCTCCTTATTCGAAGTAGATCCTCAAAAGGACCATTTTTTGAAACAAGCCTTTTTATTGAAACCATCTTGTGAAGCTTATGATTTCTAACATCATGATACTTATGCAAAAATGACAAGTGTCTATCAAATTGATAGGGATCAAACATGTCATGCTTCCTAACTGAGTAGTGGAACAATAACATGGAATCTCCACCGGATCCTCATCAAGTCATTATTTGAGCATGGTACGATAAAGAGAACGACCCGATGCACTGAATCGTAACTCAAGTTGCATTCTTATCTGAACTCTCTTATACACTTCTTATATCATCTTCATACCCCTCCATCCATCAAAAAGAAACAAAAACAACCAAAATAGTGCCAAACCCTAAGTTCGGGGTGGCACGCCACTTCCCTCTATATTTTCTTCTTCCATACCCCTCACAAATTAATAGGGGTGTACCACCAAGAAAAGATTCCAAAGAGCACACAAATAAATGCAATCTCGAGTCGAATAGAGGAGAGATTCGCACACAAAAAATGCAATAAATGAAATTGTAAACCATGTAATAAAAATCTCAAGTTGAATAGAGTAGAGATTTATTTCTTCCTTTGATACCACCCTTCACTCCCTTTTCTACCTAAAGGCACAATGAATGTCTCCACTACCCTAAAAAACACCAGTGTCAGATCAGGTGCACACTTGTTGTTCTGCGGGTATCTCTGGACTCCTACAAAACTCTTAGAAATGCTTGTTGTTGGAAAAAGTGAGGAGGAAGTGATGTTGCAAAACAAACTCAGGAACGAAGATATGGTAAGATGTGTTTAGTGGTCCCAAGAAGTTGAGATGCTTAGTCATACTGAGCAGATAGAAAAACATCATGATGTGAAGAAGAGGCAATCACACGATTTGAAAGTATTCCTTTGGTGATTGTTTCAGACTTTGTGTTACTCGAGGACGAGCAACGTTTAAGTTCAGGGTGTTTTGATGAATGCATATTCATCATAATATTCAATCGCCATCATGGGCTCAATCCAACTCAATAAATCTGATTTCATCTCCTAAATATCTCAATATGCAAAATTTCTTAATTGGTTCAATTGTCAAGATTATTAACTGAGTTTATGTTGATTTTATGCAGGTCATGATGAGGTTCAACCACCAGAAGGCACCCACTGCCAATTAACCCTAATCCACCTTCAGCATAATCATCGTCACCCCTTGCTTCATTCCACCTTTATCTACATCCAAACGTCATCCAATCAAACCCTAATAAGTGGGGCCCACCTTTCTCAACCCTAGATCTACCTTCACTCAAGATCCTCTCATCCTTGGTCTTGACCAATCGATCTTGACCAAATGATCATCCTTGGTCTTGACCAGTCGATCTTGACCAAACGATATTAATCAAACGAATTCATCCGTTCGGTTTGAACATGTCTCGGTCTTAGCCATTCATCCGAACGGTCTCAAAACTGCAAACCTTCTACACCATCTGATCTCATATCAAAGCCCCCCATTCACCTCCCCATTCTCCCCCCCTCCTATCATTTTGCCCAATCGGTTTCTCCCTTCCATAAGATCTCAAGACCGTGTGAGGCCACACGGTCTCAAGACCGTGTGAAGCCTCACAGTCTCAAGACCATATGGGAAACTACCTACATGAGACCGTAAGGAGCTACGACAACCGCATCTCTGACCTCCTGATTCCCTTCTTCTTCTTCCTCCCTCCCGACCGGTAACCCTATCTCCTATGACACCTGCAAACATGCCTACCACGCCACCCTCCATCGTCCTCACAGCACCCTGACGATCGCAAGACCGAGACATACCTCCACCACCATTGTTGACAGCACCACCTCCATCTCTGGTGCTCACCCTGCACAAAGTCTTTGTGCCACCATGGATCTCCCGCCGTGACCTACAACAAACCATGAGGTCTTCATCTACAATAGTGATCACCTCCGTGACAACGCCTACTCCCTCTGCTTTCCCCTTCCTCTCATGATCCTCATCACCTCAAACAGACCTGCACCCTCACGACTAGGACCACACAAACCCTAGCAGTCTGGAAGATCGTTTGGCGGTGCACGGTCTCAAGACCATTAGGCCAGCCACCTGTGAGACTGTTCAGACACCGAGATTCAAGACTGTATAGCCTTTGTTGGACCGCAAAGACCGTTTGGATAGAGACCGCATGGTCGCTAATCTCAACACCATTTGCTTCTTGAAATTGAGAGACCGTTAGGCCAGCGATCGTGCGAGACCATTCAAGAGGAAAAGAACGCCAGAGTACTCAAGACCGTTTGGACAGAGATCCAAACTGATAGGTTGGAGACCGTTTGGAGCCAGAAATCTCAAGACCATTTGGATGTGAAACGTGTGATCTTCCCAACTGTTTAAATCCAAGACCATTTGAACAAGAGTCCTAGAACGTTAAGAAGACTAAACGGTCTCCAAAACCATTAAAGCAAAACTGTAAAAATTGCAATTTGACCCAAATTGAGAAGACCCCAACCAGTGCCTATAAATATGACCAACAAGGTCCTCATTTGAGGCATCAGACCCAGGACGTTGATAGGCTGCCCGAACACAGGTTCGGTCCACGTGCATCCATGTCATTGCCACTTCACCTATTGTTCCTACTGAGAGCAAGGAGGTCAAGACGAGAAAGAAGGTGGAGAAGAAGATATGTCGGGTCTGCCATGGTGGTTCTTCCTCCTCATCCAGATCTACTCTGACACGACGTAGAAGACCACATCGTCTTCACCAAGTTGTGACTACCTTCTACATCATGCTCATGGTGGATTCTTCCCTCTCTCTTGTTCTTCTTGTTTCTCACATCATGAGCGAGTAGTTCCTTTTTGCTGAGGTGCGGGGACTAGCCCCGCTGCCCATGCAAGCATGTTCTCTTGTTAAACATTCCATGGCAATGTATGTAACTTTTCATTTCGTTGTTAATCATTCATGTTTGTGGAATGATTACCTGCTTGCTTTTATCTTGTTCTTCCCTATGTTGCGAGAACTTCTATATATAGGGTAGAATGTCGATTAACAAGGTTGACTCCCAAACTAGAAATAGAATGGGATTCATTGAAGTTGTACGTGTATGATCTGTGATGGGACGATCCATATAGCCTACGGTGATGCTTCTGTGGCCTAAACATCCCTCAGGGAGGGCCATAGCTTCAGTTGGATTTATGTATCTTTGTTGTTAACTGTCGATGATTGCTTGTAGATTAATTGTCTGCTTGCTTTTCAATTAGCACGGTTGACTCCCTGACTAGAAATAGAAAGGGATTCCTTGAGGTTGCAAGTGTATGATCCATGAGGGGACGAGCCATCTAGACCACGATGATGCTTCTATGTGCCTAACATCTGTATAGGGGGCCCACAGCCTCAATTGGATATCTGTATCTTTGAAACCATAAGTTCATGATCCGGATGGCGACAAGACATTTGATGCCTAAGGTGATGCTTACGCAAACCTGAACATCTCTCCGGGAGGGTTCACAATAGTTCTATTTGGATAGTTATATCTTACCTGGATGTTTGATGTTTGGATGTGTTTTCATGTGTAGTGGCGGTTAAACCCAGGACCATCCCAGCGATTCCATATCATTAATATAGAATCAACTTTAATTCCGCTCTTTACTTTCCTGCACTTAGTTTAATTAACCTCAAATCAACCCCTTGTTCTAAATATTAGTTTTATTTAAACTAGACTAGACTAGCAACGATTCTTAAAAAAAATTTCCCTTGGGATTCGATCCTTAACTATACTGCGATAAGACTCGTCCACTTCCGGGTGGTATTATTGCATGAGGTTTTGGTAAGAACTCAGGGATTTCAACCCCAAGTGATTTTGTTAGTACGATAATAAACCACGTCAAATGACTATTCTATTGGGTATAAAACATATTGATGTATTTATGTACCTATTGGAATAAATGCTAATGATTCAGATGGTGTTTATTGAAATACCAATATGAATATCTTGAAGTGTTCAAGAATATCATAAATGAAGTAAAAACTTGGTAAAATTATTAATTCTTTGATGAGATCAATGAATGGGATACTTAAACCAAATGTTTGAGGACCTTGTGAGTAATTATGATCATTTATCATAGAGAACTTATGATTAGGGCATAGTGATGTCAAAATCAATGAAGGAATCACACTCTAAAGAGTTAGAGAATGATCATCAAATAACTAACCTTCTAGAATTCTTCTAAGGAACACGCTTTACACTAGATAAAGGAGATTAAAAAACACAAGTGTTGTAGATTCTCAAATTCCTTATATAACAAATACACCTCATATATCTAGGTGATGAATTGGTAATATGATGAGCTAATAAGCTAGATAATGTTGAGGGACCAGATTTTGAGTTATGGCTTGAGGCCATAAGATCCAAAATGACTTCCATGTGAACCACTTAAGGTATGACCTTATGGTAGCACTTGATTGGAATAAAACCCACAAGTGGAATTGAGTCTTAAGAGCTAAGACTGGCGTGGATGACATTTAAAGAAAGGATCATGCTTGATATTGGAACTTGAAAGACTATGAAATTTGGCATATGGATATTAAAACTGCATTCCTGGTAGGAATAAGATAAGGTTGTGTACATGACACAACCTGAAGGGTTTTATGAATCTAATAATGCAAATGCAATCTATAAGTTACAAGGGATTAATCAATATGATTGATTACAAGCAATTCAGAACTAGAAGTCTTTACTTTGATTATATAGTCAAAAGGTTTGACTGATATATCATAATAAATAAGGGATCTGTGATTACAAAGATTTAGTGGGAGCGTATTCACATCTCGCATGATGATGAGGAATGAAATGTTTTAAAATGGAAACTATTGTGGAAATATCTTTAAGGAAAGATAGAGAAATGTCCTATGTGATAGGAATAGAGATCTATAGAGATAGTTCTAAAAAACCTCTTGACTTGGTAAAGAGAGATCATACATTGGCAATATGTACTGAAAGGTTTAGTATGCACAGATTCAGTGGGAGAAAACTTGTCCATGTTACATGAAGTTAGTATCTCAGATGCCAAGTGTCCCAAATTCTTATGAAGAATAGGAACACATAGATAGATATGGATCTATCATGCATGTAATCATCCCATTATCTTGTATGTATTTGACATAACAAGAAAATATGCCTTCATCATCTTGTATGTATTGGACATGATAACATGATATGCTCATCCTGTTAACTCATGTGATGAGTGGATGTATGTCTACTTCCTGTGAGAGTCACTGGAATACCATGAAGAACTTGTTTAGTACTTATGAAGTACTAGTTCTATGGTAATATAAGGAAGAGTTGGGTGTAAAGAGTTACACTGATGCAAGCTTCCAAAATGATAGAAAATGATCGCAAAATATAAAATATAAAAGTGAATATGAGTTGATAAATGGAAATGTTCCGATTTAAAAGCCATTTAATTCTAAAAGGGAATGTCGAGTATCCTTGTGTTATGAACAATAGAGGATACTATATGGATATAGAAGTTCATAGAGATGAACTTATAGATATTCCAACCATTGATGACAAGTAGTAATACTGAGTCAAACAATGGAGCTAAGTGTTAGGCAAGGAGTATCAGATCGCATATTATGATAACTCCATCTCATACGAATGTCGTACAGCAAAGAGATGTGAGACATGCAATATATCGACTAAAGCAAAGTGTTTCTAACTCACTGTGTTAGCACTGGAGCAGTAGAAACATGTGGGACATGTTTGGAGATCTCTAAGAATATGATTCAAAGGTGATTGGCTCACAATGCAAGTAGGATTCTATTGGTATGTATGCACTGAGAGCCAATCATAGGATGATTGGATTGGGATACATTATGATTGACTTGATAAATATCAAACACACGCTTCCAATTTATTCTGGTTCAATCAGTTATGAGATAATGATAGAATAGAATGAATGTCTAGATAATGACAGTACTCAATGACGTATGTCTTCAGGTTGAGGACCTGAATAATGAGATCATATGGATTCTAAGAGTTTGTACATTCTTGTTTTGTCCCTAGTCGGATGTCATTATGGAAGGTTGATAGATAACAATGACACAACAAGACTAGAGCGTGTGTTGGTTGATGACAGAGTCTTATTAGTCATGATATGTGATATCAAACCAAGCACATAGATACATGTTAAAGAACAGTGTATCAGATAGACCCACTATGAGAGTGACACATAGAACCATGACATGGTAGTCACAGTCCGCTCTCACAATGATGGTGATGATTGTGATTCTTAGACCTGAAATCATTGCACTCATTACATGTCATTGGGTACACTTTGACATCATCAAACACGGTCCTGAAATATGGATTGTTATAAAGGTGATGATTGGGTGACTTTGACACATGGGGTTTTGACTGTGAGTGATAGATATGGGATTTATCCATCCTAAGGGTGTATGATGTCCATGGCCACTTGATAAGAAAGATTGAGAAAGGCATGTGCATGCACGTGTCAGTCAATATGTGATATTGATGGTACACATATCTCAGACAAGTCTACTTTGGATCAAGGAATATGAATGAACGTTGAAATGATGACAGCTCCATGTCTTGAGCTCATATAGGATATTAGAGACAAAGGAATTATACATTCGCTAGAACACCAATCACAGACCGTAGGATTGAAAGTTTTTCTCCAACTTTCCTTTTCACTTGGGTAGGCACTGCTCTTTTCTTGTGATGACATAAGCTAGTTATGGACATTCACTGCCAACGTGAAATGAGACCTATAGGGTCACACACAAAGGGTTTACCTAGAAGAGGAGTTTGTCCATGAATGATGTTTTGATTGATTACTAAAGGTGTTTAGGTACAACAAGGAAAGTCAATTGGAGGCAAGTCTGGGATGCGAACTGACCGGTTCACTAAGTAAACCGACCGAATCACAACCTCAACTGACCGGTTCATTTGTGAAATGACTGGTTCGGTTGCCTTAGTACAATCAGATCATGGAAATTTCGGACCCTTCTACTCCCACTTTAGTCTCGCATTGCCTGAGACTGAGAACCCTGACCCTGACCCCTCCTATATATAGAGGGGTATTGGGGGCTTCTAAAAAATCACAACACAAAACATCAGTTGCCCTACAAAGTTGTTGTCCTTTCTGGTTGTGGTAATCGAGAGAGCCCAAACAAGTTCTACCCATCTAGGGAGGAACAACAAGGGAAAGACAACTGCATGACAACTAGTTGTGGGAGAGTGTGTTGGTGACTAGTACTCTGATTAAAGGAGACAACTCCTTCTAGTGTCATGTAGGACAGGATGATTAAAGTTCCCGATGGTCCGTGTGGACTATCTATAGAGGCGAGAGGTTTCTTCCGCTCAGGAGGATGACTATCAACTACAGTCTGGGTCAGGACCAGGAGCTGCACAGACGTCGTCGAAGACTATGTGATTGAAGACCACACTAGCTGTGAGGTATTGTCATTGAGCAAGCCTCAGGACCAGGTATATCTCGATAAAACCTTCCTTCCTATTTCATAGTCGTTGATGCGATCTATGGTTATGGTTTTGTGGTGAGAGAATTTTTTTGTTTCCGTTGCCTTCTCCCTCACCTAAAACCCAACAACCTAGGGTGATTGATTGAGGTTGATAAATAGAAGAGTGCCATGAACATAGCGGGGACTGAGTGACATTAAGGACGTAGAATCATTGTCAGAGGAGAAGATCCCCATCAACCGCCGCCACCTTCATTGGTTGACAGCCAAGGAGGATAGGAGTTTGTCGAAGACTGTCGCTATTTCCGTCCACCCACAACATGTTCGAAGCTCTCCCTCGATAGAAGGAGGAAAAAGACAATCTCTTCATAATTTCCTCCTCAATCTTGGGAAGAACTTGACCATTGGTTGTGGCCATCCTTTGATTGTAGTTGATGTATCTCCTTGCTTCCCAACTTGAATCATTCTTCCTTGATTCATTCTTCTTTCCCTTCTCTCCAGCAATACTTTAGGTCCATGTCTCTGTGTAAATTTGTAATGCTACTCATTACCCTGAGCATCTAAACATCTTGCTTGGGTTGGGAGTAGCCACTAAGGATCTCCCAAAAAATGTATATATTTACATACATTTGAATATATATGCTCCTAGCAATGATCATCTTCATACACTTGTTCTTTTTTCTTCACTTGCATGACTAGCTACCATCTTGTGATGTTTGATTCTTAGTGCCTCAAAAGAGTATTTCTAACCCTATCTAAGTGTTATGAAGTTGCATGAATGCATGAGAATGTTGGAATGTTAAATCTAATGATCATGTGTTTATATTTGTGATTATTTGTATGCCATCTTGAGAGAGAGACATCCTTATAATCTAGATCTATCTTAAGCTCGAGAGAGGAGGGAATAGACATAATGATGATTACTTGTAATCTTGCTAAGGGTATACAATGGGTGTGAGTATTGTACATTGGTGAGAGATCTTATTTGGTGAAACCTGATCCAAGTTTTCCGGCCATACTTATTTTATCACTCTTTATTTTTACTTGCTCTTGTTTTACTTCTTGTTTTGTTTTTATTCTTTTACTTATTTTTTGGTTGAAGTACCATTGTTCCGTAAGGACCACCAAAGTTAATCTCACTCTTCATCTGGTATAATTGATCTGAGGTTCCATGTTCTTAGCACTTACCACCCTTATCTTTTTAGATCGACCTCGATTACTACATGAGACCCCATATAATAGTTGTGGGGGCATGATTGTCAGGTTATAAAATAAGAGTCCAACTACTCTAGATCTGCTCCTTTTTGGATGTGTGATTTAGGCCATTTAGTGTAGAATTAGGAAACCCATTATAGTCTACATGAACTTGGGAAGGGGTGTAGGATGTCCATTTGGTTTTCATGTATAAATTCAAGTTGATGCTTTTGTATTTTAGACATATACAATTTATGCCTTTAACCGAATATGATTGTTCTAATAAATAGGTGGATAAATTTTGTTAAAACATAAACTATAAAAGAAATGTTTGATTTTATGAGACCACATTCAAACAGATATATAACTCTCAAGTGACATCTAGTTTGTATATCTAAAAATCCCTCAAATTTAACTGTATGTATATGTAACATATGATGTATAATTTGTGACTCATATTTAAAAAATATAGTTGACTCAACACTCTAGTGTTGTAACACCCTAATTTTTATATCACATGAGCGGAAGATTTTTTTGGGTGTCACAGACATGATTATCATTGCAATTAAAGTAAATGAAACATCCCTTTGCATATATTAGAAAATGATTCATACATAGTTCTTATCAACATAAAATTACATCACATTCATCCATAAGATTATAATAAAAATATGTTAGTACTCTGGATCGTCTAGGTAAATGGCACCCCACTAGACTGAGCTTGAAATATCCTAGTCCTTTGCTTGTCCTTTTGTTCTTCAATTGCTCCAAAACATGCGGACATCGCATCCCCAGCCATGCATTGGGAAAATAACAGGTGTTAGAGTAAGTGGCATGAGTATTCTAAAATATACATTACTAAAGAACTGAAATTGGATTTTATAAAGATAAACCTAACATCAAGCTCTGAGTAAATTCTGTAACATATTCTCTCTTATTACTTAATATGAATTCTTATCTTTCTACCTTATCTTTTTTAGGAGACATGTACCCTGGTACATGGATCTCAAGACCTACACCACAGTACATGGGTCATAGTTATCTTATCTAATTCCCTCTCATCGTACTTATTGATGAGATTATGAGCATGCTCTAGCCTAAGGTATCTTTTACTTATGATTTTTATCTGATTGTGGCCACCCTTATACAATAAGTCCTCCTCTATTGACACTGAAGTGTCCTCTATGGTGCAATACACCCTCTATCGGCACAACATGCCCTCTGTTGACACTGAAGTGTCCTCTATGGTGCAACACACCCTCTGTTGGCACAGCGTGCCCTCTATTGACACGGAAGTGTCCTCTATGGTGCAATGCACCCTCTGTTGCCATAAATGCCCTCTGTGACACCCGCAGTGTCTGGCGCAGTGCGCCCTCTAAATCGTCTCGGGACTCTCTGGTGAGGACTTGTTATATAATACATTATGTAAAGGTTTTGAATTAATTATCTTAAGTCTAGTCTTACTAAACTATGAATCTGAACTTATCTGAAATTAAGTATTGAACATGTACTAAATTCTGAATTTGAATATGTACTCTTAAATTTTGAACTAAATCTATTACTGGATTTGAATATGTATCTCAAATTACAACATAATAGAGTTTGGGTCTACTCTATTCAAAATCTGGCTACTCACACCATGAGTAGTCTAAGCATGAATCTAAATCTAATATTAATATTATCTGGATAAACCTTATTTGAATCTCTGATTTGATAGTATAACTTCATTGCTACTAAAAATAAAAACTGAGTCTCAAGTCTTAGGAAGGAGGATCTTATCTGAATATATACACTAAGGATACAAATAATAACTTTAATAAAGTATGTGAAAGTAATTTCCACATAGAATATCTATAAACAAACCATCTGACAGGATGATTCAATCTCTACAAAAATTCATTATAATAGATCTTTCCTTGAATCTTAATGTCTTCACATGAACTTATGTATTAAACCTTAAGTCTTACAATAGGAATCTTATACAATTGTACCTTGAAACTTAAAACATAACTTAATGCATCATAATCTTATGTCTATCATCATAAACTCAAATTACAATTCACTCTAGTAGGGCCCTTATATTGTAAATAGATCATGTCTTAATACATTCAAATCCCACTTTGTACTTTGCTTCTAGATGTTGCTCATTCTATGAAAGTCGATTATCTCCTTAGTTCTTAAACATGTACATATATAAGGAATCTTGATAACGTGTTTCTACTTGAAATCTCAATACTCAATTATATGGATAAAAGTGAGGGACCCTAATAGTATGTTCACACTTCAAATCTTAACACATGGTTATATCTCATTACCATGGATGTATGTCAGTCTTAACGTGTATTTCTTGTCTTGTGGTCTTGAACATTCATATAGAACAACATTGAGAAACATGAGAGTAATTTAACCTTCTATTCTGATTAATTCATTACCATCTCATGACGCATCTCTAATTAATACATTGAACCTATGAAATATTACAATCATTAAGTATAGTAAATCTTGCCTACATATCTGATTAGAACATTGGATGTGAAGTTCTCATTTAAGATGCATGTTAGATTTGATAAACTGAAATACTCATGGTCATGAACCACTTACCTCTTGTACAGATGGTATCAGTAAGGAAGTCTCGATTCCAAGTTCCATAACTTTAATAACATGGATATCATCATAGTTCTATTAGTCCAAGTGTATGTTCCCTCTTTCTATTTCTAAATCTCAAAACCCCATCTTCCTAACTTTATATACCAACTTAGGGTTCTTATTTAGACTAAGTATATTTATATTCTAAAATCACCATAAAATCTTAGCATTGAAATTAAATAAAAACTCTTATTATACAATTACTATAATTTGTATACTCAAATAAGACATAAGTCATCGTATGCACTAATATGAAAATATACTTCATATAATGAGAATAATTTTCAAACATAGTCACATATTCTAAACCTACTGACTCAATTATGAAATCAATGTAGAATACCATCACGTTACTAATATCAGGCCTAATTAGGCATGCATATATCACTTATTGTGTTAAGATAATTATACATTATTCTTTACATAATGGCCATTCAAGTCCAAAACTAAATACTAATATAATTACACAAGAAACTCCATCAAATCTCCAGAAAAGTAATCATACGATGTAGTAAGATTATGTATTAAAATATCAGGTCTATTCACAATCAGATCATAGGTGAAATACCCAAAATACCCTTATTAGAGTTAGCATCAAAACTGACATAGGAATATCAAATTATAAAGATCAGGCTATGGAATCATACTAGGCATTCCAAAATAAGATTACTGTAAATTATTCATAAATTTCTAAAGTTAGTTGCTATTTTTAATGCCCAAAATATAGAAATCTTTTATATTTTAGCAATCAAACTAAAATAAATATCAAACATCCAAAATACCCTTTGACTATATTTTTATAGGATACTAAACATCATGAGATTTCTGTAGGTACCTTATTTGATTAAATATGAGTTCCCAATCTCAAGATATGAATTTTAGAAGAATACCTATTTCTGGAGAGATCTAGATTGTCGATTTTGGATCTGACCACCCAATATTAGCCACAACACATGCTCAATAGATCTAGCCCCTTGGCTCATGGATCCTAGCCTGAGACCCGCATCTTCTTGAGCCAGCTAGAAGAACAAGGGGTGTCACACCCCTGATAGTCTGCGTGAGTGCCGCTGCCTTAGTGGAGTTCGGTGAGGAATCAGGCCTGAAGCAGCTAACACTGTCATCGTCTGATGCCTCCAAAAGCTTCATACTCTCCCCTTCTCGCTAGACGACACACACAGCAGAACCAGAAACCCTCCTTCCTTGTTTCCCTGATGTTGTCGCTGCCTCACACGTTCTTCATTTTCCTCCTCCTCTCTCTCGAATATGCTACGTAAAACCCTAAAATCGACTTCAGACCATCCAATCTTGGGTGAGGTCTCCCCCTGCTTCAGACTCTATTCATGCCGTGTTCGGGCGGGCGCTCAGAGATGGGAGCCCGACGCTCCATTTTTTTTCTCTTTTTTTGATAAAAGTCCAAAACAAAGAAATATTTACATAGGCCAGCTCATAGTTCCATATGATCTCAACTTTTGGTATAGACATTGTATTGTCATAATCTTTACATGAGAAAGATCTTAGGTCAAAAGTAACTTGATAGATACCCCAAACATGTATTTTAAATAAATACAAGATAAATACTAACTTAATTATCTAGGCCACTAGATATCTTAAAATCATTTGAAATTTATCCCACCATCTCATATTATAATTATACTTCGAAGAAAAATATCTCGAGTATTTATTATGATAACATAATACTCCATACCTAAATTTGTACTCCAAGGACCCATGTGAAAACCTTTAATGGCCTTATTGGGCTAAAATTGGGTTCTAGGGAACATGGCCCCTTCCTAGGTCTTTCAAAGGGTCCATGAGCATAATCATAATATAAATCATGAAAATAAAGTTTCATCCAAAATAATTTCACAATTTAAGCTTCCATATGATACATTTGATCAATATAAAATTTTCTTTCTAAATATTAAGATCATAACTAGGTTTAGGGCTCAAACCAGTACTGAAGTCATCATATTATGTATTCATCACATTACTATTTACATGAATTATTCATTCATATTCATCTACACCTGACTACAGTCATACACATTTAATCCATTATGTGTGTATTGGTTGACCAGATGGCTTGTATTACAAATTTGTGAACTTAATTACATACCTAGCCATATTGGGTTCATTAGGTCCCTTGGCATATGCTTACTAGAAAACCCCACATTAAAGGCTTACATTAGCTATGCAATTGAGGATGTTACAAGTGTGGTGCTAAAGAGGTTCCCAGAGCAATGTTGACAAGGGTGTGAAAATTTGATTTGCTTGAGTACCACTTTTATGTTTCTTGATTATAAAGCGGCAAATTCCAGACATAGTACTTGGACATATTGGATATGTTCAAGTACAACCTCAATGCCTTTGCATTTATAGATGAATGGGAGGTGACACATTAATAAATATTGGGAGCATCACTACATAGAGGGGATGTATCTTTTGAATATCATGAGATAATACCTAGTTTCCCTTCCAACATTTGAAATGAACTTTATACCATATGATTTCTTCAGTTGGTCCAGACGCTATACCTACTAAACCCTTTTTCTCATCCTACTATGGCTAACTATCCAACAAATTACCTAGAATAATATATATGTCTACTGGAAAAAAATATTAACTATGCCAACATGAATACATTATAACTTTTCACAGATGTAATTGTAGTAACATATTTTTTAACAAGTACAATTATATATGGGCATCTAAGATGTTTTCTAGAAGACACCTTCATAGTTAAGCTAGATTTACATGCTATTTAGGGTGCTTCATTGAGCAAAGCACACTCATCCACATTACCCCATACAAAGTATTGAGATGCCTGCATAAATATTCACCCAAATTCCTCTCAACCACCCTACTCCTGCTCAATCTGACTCCTACTTATGCTCCTTCTACTATTCCCATTCCTACACATTCTACACCTTACCAGGATATCCCTTTTACTCTGATATTGGGTATATAGTATTGTTTTTCTCAATTCTAGGTTGGGGAAATATGGATGAACCTTTAGTGTAGCATATTCTTCTCATGTTCCATACCCTACCACATCACCATACATAGTGTAGTACACATGAGTTCAAACTTCACAGTTTGCACATACCCATAGCTCAGATCCCACCCACTAAAACAAACACATTTAGTTGTCAACTTCCTCATATTGATATGTGTAGGAGCTATTTCACCTTGGGTCACTAATATTGGTTAGGGCACCTCTCCAACAACCTTCAAGAATAGTCATGAACCTCAACAACCTCAATTTAGACAATTGACACATATTGATACTTCTTCTTAGGAGCTGCCTACACCGGTTTGTGTGTTACATGACTTGAGAGAGGATGTGTACAAGGACGAGAATGTGGTGGTTCTTCTTTCTTTCTATATATCTTTTTATGATGGACATTGTTTCTACTCAATCACGTATGATAAGTTCACATATGCATTTGAACATTGTATATTGACGATGATGTACCTCTTTGTCATATAATATATACATATACATTATCTTTTGACATCATTTGCACAATAACTATTCATTTTTTGTATTTTACACATATTACAATTTTTGGACTGAATTACAACAAACTCAATCGTGATTGCATTTTCATTATAAAAAGAACATAACATAAATATCAAGAAAATTTTGTGACAAAAAATTAAGTAACAATAATGATGGAGGGAAAATATGACAACTACTAGAAACGTTAGGTACTTAATGGGGGCATGCAACTCAACTTATGTTGCTTTGGTTCAATATACCCCTTCCATGTGTCATTCATTTTCCAAAAGTGTCCTCCTTGTTGGGTCTAATACGTTCAACTTTGAGTTGCATTGGCCCCCCAAGGAACAGTTTGTCACAATAGGCCCCACTAGGAGGTCAATCTCGGCTCGGGTCACACTATTAATATTGCAATGGGAACAATGCATACCAGGTGAGGATGCATTGTATTTGCAAAGGCAATGCCTCCCGACATAGGATTCTTTGGCTACACCGCAGTTCCGCAATTGATGCGTCCTAAATGGAGACATTGCCCCAAGATAGTGTAATTTCTAGAAATAAGTAGAAAAGTGTTATATTGGGTGTAAAAAACTAGAATTTATGTTAATTTAACTTTTAAGCCTTATCAAAGCTTCTATCTTTTATAGCTGATGAAGGATATGGGTATATGTATATAACTTCAGAAACTTACTACCCCAACAAACATAAACAACTAAATCATAAAACAGACGTTTCATTTTATTTTTTCTTGGAAAGCCACATCTATCAATTGGTGTTGGTGTATTGGTAAATGAGACGGTACATAGACGGAAGATTCCAAATTTGAATTCTCGGAGACGGAGTTATATAGAAATTCTCCTAACAAGGGCACTGACACAGCCCTATGTGTCGTGTGGGGGTGATCGTCCACGACCCATGCAGCTGAGGGTATACCCAGCGATTGTGGATCTAATGTGACCCTACATGGGAACTCCTCATCATTAAAAGCCTATATCTAGGGAATCATAATTTGATGTAGTTTCTAGGTGTTGTTGCTCGCGCTTCTGTGAGAACATTTATGTAATCTTTTGTATGTTCCATCTAGATAATTAGTCTAACATCATTAATTAACGGTAAAGCAATGAAATTGACAAGAAGACATGTTTATAGGGTTTTTAGTTGTTCCAGATATATGTTTTATTTTGTTCTTGGTACATGTACAAGTGGTTTGAATCTTAAGTCAGCCACATTTTCGTAGACCCAACCCAACGGATTATGTTTATATGTAATGACATATTGACACTTATGATCCCCGTCCAGGGAGTGTTTTTCCGATGGAGTCCAATGAGAAATAAAAACGTAGTGTGAGCACAAGAAGTCAAATATTAGACAAAATGCTTCCCTTTAAACAATCACATGGGATGAGATTCCACTCCAACTGTGTACGTTATTAATTAAACGTGTGGGAATTTGGGCTTGAACAGCAGAACCTATTTGGTATGAAAGTTGTAGAACTTACGACCGTTGGTTTAGTTAACCAACTGAAACTCAATAATGAGCTTGGTGTGGCTATGTTTAATTTTGCAATTCTAAGATTGGCTTTAATTCTTACCCGATTGTAATTTTTCTCCCTAGTTTTGTCTCTATTCTCTAGGCCAAACTCCTTGTTTATATTATGAACCATCTTAAAGCACCCTTATCTTTTTTCGTTCGCTCAACATCCCCATTTGTCTTCAAGGTCTTAATTTTATTTCTTCAACGTCATGTACGGGTTAATTTGGTTGAAAGTGAAACCAATCGATGGAGTCCGTTCGAAAACGAGAAATCAAATGTGAAGAGTTGTAACTGAAAAGGATCTGTCTGGTTTCGAGTACTTCAAATGCTTTGGTTCTTTTGCTTCTATTTGGTACTACGATAGTTGCCCATGAGGGGGATTTTAGTTTGCAATGCAACCCCTACTCAACATGCAATATGTTAGTATTTTTCTCTATGCAATGCACGTAGTATTTCTTTCTATGCAATGCACAGCTAACCACTGCAGTGATGAAAATGAACTGCGCTGGAAAAGGAACTGCTCTCCTACATTTTCTACAGAATCAGCTGGTAATTAGTTTCCACAATGTGGAAATCACAGACATCCAACCAAATGTAATGAATCAGAAAACTAATGTAATTGGAAAGCACGGTTTGGTTTTTCAGGCAACCAAACGGGTCCGTACTCATGTTCCTCTTTTACGTCTACTTTGAATGGACCAAGAGGCTTTACGCCTAAGTAAATTCTTTTTCAGAATTATTTACGCGGACTTAAGCTGGATATTTTACCCTTACTATTAGTTTTGTGCACCACGTTTCGTCGTCTATACAAACCATATGGATCTCATTCGATATATGATCTTATTCGTATGTTATCACAATTCCACTGGTGGTTAAACACGGCACAAGTCCGTGCCACGGGCACTGTTCGGCACCCCGTGTTTAATCACTCCGTCATCCATTTTATTTTCCTGGGCCGTAGCTCACCCAAGTATGTGTTCGGCGCGTATACGTACTCTATTGAAATATCCCGAGTTGGACCAGGTTCGAACATGGACTGGCCGAGTTGGGTCCATATTTACTTGGGTTCTCATTGCGGCCTCAAAATATATGGATGTAGAGTTCTGTAAGACTGGTGCCATAGCTCGTTGCCCGGCTCGTTTCCAACGGAATGTAATCTCCTTTTCTTTATGAACAATTTCAAATGCATTGATATGATATTAGCATACAACCGCATAAGCATATTATAGATAGTTTTAATGCTACGAACAATCCATAAATTGTTAAAGTTTCTATAAAAACCAAATTAAATAATAAAGTACTTCATATTATACCTTCTATTATATATTGTCTCGCAATACCATTTATAGCTTGTCGTGCAACAATATCTTGATCAACTCCAGGTCCAACAGAAGCAAGTCCTATAGCTAATCTAGCAGTAATAACGGAAGCAACAGAAACAAATAGATTCATAGTAAGCTAAAGTTTCTCGAAAAAAAAGATACAATCAACCAATGAATCATTTGTTATTTTATTATTATTTAATTCTATCTGATCGAAGTAACTAAAATCTCATACCAGGGGTACTATCTATGTAACGATCCAATACAAAATCATAGATGTTGCAATATATAACAGGATAATGGGAGATGCAGCCCTCAGACAATAGGCCTCAAATTATGAATATAACACGAGAGAAAAGAAAACTAGAAGCCACTAGTGTCCGCTTAAAATTTCCTCCAAAGTAAAAGTCTTGTGTCCATTGCCTTTTCTAAAAATGAGGGCCGGTACGTCATGCGCCTGGCTCATCTGTGTATTGGTTTGAGATTCTGCACTGAAGATAGGTCATGTGTGTCTTTCACCTGTTGAGTCAATATATGAACATTTTTTTTGTTGTGTTTTCTCTTACTTTTCTTTATCCATATCGTACAGATAATGGTGGGTAGTACGGTGTAATGGGCAGAGTATAGTTCATATTATGCGGTGAAATGATTGAAAATGTCTGTGAAATCTAAATAATGGGTGTCATCTTAGGAGAAGAAATAAAATATGTTGTGTTTGGCTATGTGACAGTGCGAGAAAAGGTGGTTGGTAGTTTCTTCTTGCATAAGACACATGTGACATCGCGTGGGTCCAGTAAATTTTTTTAAGGTTATTATCTGTTAGTATTTTATCATACTCCTTGTTGTTTTGGGAATGTATTCTCCGTGTTATTGCTATTCGGGATAGCAAGGCAATACAAACATATCATAAACGTGATTGGTATTAAATATCTACACTTAAAATAAACTAAATGTTCACAACTTTATTTTCATAATTCGTTAACGAGCTCAGAAATATAAAGCAATAGATAAATTTTGTATTACATCAGACCAAGAAGTTTACCGACACATGTTTCAACGAGCTGTACATGCGAGCAACCTTACAATCTAACATAAATAAATCTGCAAAGAGTTGCCGATTAGAATTTAACAAAAACATAAGCATTCATTTCCATGATGACCTCAATATCAAAATAACACTGGCAATATGGCACTGCCATATATAGAAAAAGATCTAGTGTGATCCATTAAAATACCGCAAACCCTT
Organism: Alisma plantago-aquatica; assembly: GCA_963693085.1. Classification (NCBI taxonomy): domain Eukaryota; kingdom Viridiplantae; phylum Streptophyta; class Magnoliopsida; order Alismatales; family Alismataceae; genus Alisma; species Alisma plantago-aquatica. The sequence continues at coordinate 698,030,969 of OY856411.1, forward strand.
GCAAATGAACATATGTAGTCCTTTTGTATATGATTGATGTATAATCTTTGTTATTTGTTTATAGCGTAAAAAAATATTTTATAAGAACTACAACATGATATTTATGTGTTACCGCATTAAAGAACGATCTATCAGACATTTTCTAAGGTTCAACAGATTATAATTAATCACAATCTAAGAAACCAAAATTTTGCATTATCTATGACAACTCAGAGTGATAGGAGGAAATTTCAACAAATTGAATCCAAAAACATGTTATCGGACTCAATGGTGGTATTCTTGTAGGACAGAATGATAGATTTTGTAAAAGCACCGGTCACGCTGTTGGACATTACCCAATATAATCAATTTTAAAAATACAAGCAAAAATAAAATATGGACTTTCACATGTATTTCTAGGGAACGTATACATAATAGAAACATTTTGTTTTCTGAGTTATATAACATGGCAGATAGTTATATAACTACACCGTTGTTAATAGGAGGTGATAATATTTGCACTAAATATATTTATGAGAGGTCAAACACCAAATACATCAACCAACAATACTAAAACAACATGAACAAGATAAAAAGGTTCATAAATGATTTGGGATTGATTGATATCAATGTCGACAACTTCTAATATACATGGACTAAAGACTCTTCTTAGATCACACTACATAGATTCTTTTGTACTATCCTATGGGAGGAACAATACCCGATGATCTCTTCTCCAGTGGAGGTCATATTATATATATTCATATGCCTGTTATAATCAACACCAAATATGTGAAGGATTTTTTGTCAGATAGGACGCAAAAGAAATATAAAAATTTCTATCGATCAAACTTCAGCCATCAGATCCATCATAACTATATAACATTGATATATCAAAGATATAGATGGGATATCAATTATACATTGGCGCACACTAGTTGTTTAACAACTACACACGTCTTATGTCAGTGTAGAACTTGTACTTTTGAATCTAGGTCCGCATTCAAAATTATTGTTGTTTCCGTCTTGTTGTCGCAACAACACCTTGTCTTCTTCTTGATGAAGCTTCTTGTTCTCAAGCCTCAACCCAAGGGTTTCAACCTCTACGTCATCCAAGTAGATATGAGAACTCTTGATGCACCACCTTGGTCATCATGAGGAAGCAGAACTTGAAGTTTTTTACATTCTAGCATTGCTCGCTCCCTTTCTCCTTCTATCATGGGTTGTTGTCTTTGGGATGTGTTTCTCTCTCTTCAAGAGGAAAAGTGTTGGGAAATCAAGATGACAGATAAAGCAGTAGACACAAAAATTTAAAGTTTGATTCCCTAACTAGCAGATCGCATCAACAACCATTTATCTAAGAAGGAAGGTAACAAGAGTTATACCTGGTCTTGGAGCAAGTCCAGTGACAACTCTTGATGCAATAGTGTGCACCTTTTTCCAACCAACACCGACCTTCTTTTTTGGCATCATCACTCGAGCAGCCGTCAGAAATGGCCTCCTTGTTTGACACCACAGACGGTGGTTGACGTTATCCTCCTAGAGGCAAAAACTCCTGGCCTCTAGTGTAGTCCACGTGGATCACCAGAAACTTCACGTTGCACTACTAGAGCTAATGGGTAGAAGTTGTCCCTTTGAACGTCAGTGTACTAGCACTGATTTGATCTCCCACAATTGTCTCTCCCTTGCAATCTCTTCATTTATCAGGTAGAACTTGTTCATGTTCTCTATTAGTTATCACAACCAGAGAGGATAATAATTATAACAGCTAATTGTCGTGTCTGGGAAGCCCCCAATACCCCTCTATTTAAAGGAGAGACTAGGGTTAGGGTTCCCACTCTGTGTGTGAATCAAAAGGAAAGAGTACACAAATTTTCTAGAAACTCCAAATGGTGAACTGGTCGGTTCACCTAGCCAACCAGTCATCTGTTATATGAACCAAGGAGTTCATCCCATGAACCAATCAGTTCAGTATTCTCCTATTTAGAATCAAATTGGCGTTCAATTATGGATTAATACAAAATCATGACATCAACATCAATCATTCATCCAATCAAATTGATCATTGATCCAGACAACCCAGATGATGAACGAGTTGGTTCACATCATGAAATGATCATTTACATCATGAAATTGTCATTTTGTATGTGAAATGGTCGTTTCACATGTCCAGGTCAGACAAATATTCAGCCAATTATGTTTCTAATTAACCTGACATTCCAACTGATTGATTCAACACTCGAACCATTCGGTTCAAAGTCCAGTCAGTCAATTTTGAACATCAGTTGTTTAATTGAATACCTAAACACTTCTAGTAATCGAGTTAAACATCATTTATAAATATATTCCTATTCCAAGTTTATCCTAATCGTGTGACCCTATAGGTCCCAAATCACATTGGAAGTAAATATCCATAACCAACTTATGACATCACAAGAAATGAGCGGTATCTAGCAACACATCATACCAAGTAATTTGGAAAGTTAGAGAAAAACTTCAACCTACAATTTGTTATCAGTATTACCATGGTCATATAATTCCTTTGTCTTTGATATCTGATTTGAACTCGAGGCATGGAATTGTCATCCTCTTCAACAGTCAATCCATGCTCTTTAAACTAGAGCATACTGCTTGAGATGCATGTGACTTCACATATCACATATTAAATCACATGAGTATGGCCAAACATTTCTCAGTTTCTCTTATCAAGTGGCATGGATATCAATCTCATGTAAGAGGGACAAATTCCATCTACATCACTCATACTCAATCCCCATGTGTTACAATGCACCTGAGCATCACCTTTATGGAAACCCTTATTCAAGGTCACATTGGATGATGTCTAAGTACATCGAACGACATGTGATGAGTGTAGTAACTTTAGGTCTAAGAACCACAATAACCACTATCACTATGGTAGTTTATTGTGACTACCATTCCATGGTATCCATGTATCACTCTCATGGTGGATCTCTTTGATACACTATTATCTAACATGTACTTGTGTGCTCGACTTGATATCACATATCATGACTAATGAGACTTTGTCATCAATCAACACACACTCTAGTCTTATGTATTACTACTTTCCATTTTGCTTCCATAGTATTATCTAACTATGGATGTAACAAGAATGTATGTTCTCTTATCACACACATGATCTCATTGTTCAGATCATCAACATGAAGACATATGTCATCGAGTAACTTCATTCTTTAGACATATACTATGTATGTGTCATCATATCATGAGTGAGACAAACATAATAGATGGAATTACCTTTATCATTATCAAATGAGGTATCTAATGCCACATATCAATCATTATATGATTGGCTCTTTGGGCATACATACCAATAGAATCCCACTTGCACTTAGATTCAATCACCCAAAAATATTATTCCAAATGATCTTAACATGTCCATCATGTTTCTATTGCACAAGTACTTTTATAGTGGGTTAGCAACGTTTGCTTCTAGTCAGTATTTTGTAGGTTTCACATCTCTTCGTTGTATGATATCTTATATAAGATGGAAGTGTTGTAGTATGCTATCTAATATTCCTTGCCTATCGAGTATCTCCTACTATCATAGTATTTCTACTATGACATTAATAGTTGGAACTTCCAATAAGTTCATCTATATGAACTTCTAGATTCATAAAGTATCATTTGTTCTTCTCATAACACCAAGATACTTGACTTCTGTTGTAAGATTAAACAAATATCTCTAGATCGGAACCTTTCCCGCTTTACAGTACATGTTTAAGGTCAAACATAAAATTATATTGTGATCATTCATTTTCTTTGTCATTTTGAAATCTTACATTGGTTTAACCCTTTACACCCAACACTTCCTTATTACAATAACTAAGGAACTAATCATTTTAGTGCTTCTCAAGTACTTAAGGATGTTCTTATGGCATTCTACTGACCTTCACTAACATTTGATAGATATTCACTCGTCGTTTCCAATACATACAAGATAACGGGATGAGTACATAACATTGCATACATGATGGATCCAATTGTGAATGTATATGGCATCTCACTCATGTTTTCCCATTCTTCACAAAAACTGAGACACTGGGCTCTTGACAGACTAACTCTATAGAGCATGGACATGTTTTCTCTCATTGAGTCATGTATGTTGAACCCTTCAACATCTTGCCAATGTAAAATGCTCTTTCTACACTGGGCTCTTGACAGACTAACTCTATAGAGCATGGACATGTTTTCTCTCATTGAGTCATGTATGTTGAACCCTTCAACATCTTGCCAATGTAAAATGCTCTTTCTTAGGTTAAGAAGCTTTTCAAATCTATCTCAATAGATCTCAATTCATATTTCATAGGATGATTCACCTAAACCCTTCATAGAGAAGGTACTTTCCTTGCCAGGTTTAATATATATAGTATAAGGATGTTATTCACCATCGCTATGTGGAATATAAATATGCTCCCACTAAATCTTTTGTAATCACAGATTTCTTCTTCATTCTGACTCAAGTCAAACTCTTTGAGTGTCATGTCAAATCAAAGATTCTAGCTTTGAGATGCTTACTTCAATTCAAAGATTGACCTTTGTAGCTTCTAGACTTTATTTGCATTATATGAATTTATAAAACATTTAGGTTGTGTCACGTACACATCTTGTACAATATTCCAGTTAAATAATGTGGTTTTAACATCCATTTTTCCAAATTTCATAGTCACATTAAACTGTAGTAGAAAGCATTATCTTGATGAGTTTAACCATGGAAACTGGTGACAAGATTTCATCATGTTCAACGCCTTAAACTTATTTGAAACTCTTTGTAACCAATATGTGCTTCGATGTTGGTCTTCTCTCAAAGACCCTGAATACACCCTATGGGTTTTATCGCTTGATGTGGATCCACCAAGGTCATACCTTGTTGTTGCACATGGAGTCCATCTTGGATCTCATTGCCTCAAGCCGTTTCTCAGACTTTGGTTCCTCAATAGCTTCTAGATAGGTTTTTGACTCATCATCTATGATCAACTCACCACCTTTTGAGCTATAAGATATCATAATCTTTCAAACTCAAGGTGTGTTCTACTAGAACTACGAGTTTTGTGTTACATAAGGAACTTGAGATTCCATAACAATTTGTAATTCTCATTATTCCCACTGTACCCCATTAGGTCCAATGTTTTCTTATTTGTCTAGAACTTTTAGAGTTCTACTTCACTCTCACTTATTCCTTTGGAATTCCCTTTTAGGAAAGCATCTATCCTGGCAACAAATAATTTATTTTTGGATTGGAATATAAAAGTATTATTAAACAAAATAACATTTATGTGATTTGTGGACAAAGCTTTTCCAGAAACTATTTTCTTATATAAACTTTCAATCATAATCTTTATAAAAGACATAATGGGACACCTTCCATGCCATATCTGATATGGTGTCTTTTGAACCATTTAAGACGGTACATTATTTTAGTGTAAAGCATATGCATAAAAGGAAATTGGAAGATTAGCTAGATTTATTGATAATCGCACCATGACTAACATCATGTGATTCCTTCTTTCTGATACATCATTGTGTTTTAGGTGGATTCATTGTTATACACTATCAAGGTCTTACCAAAAGGCCCTTAAACTCTTGGTTTTAAATATCTCAACATCGATCATATCGAAGTGTCATAATACTTTTACCAAGTTAGTTACATACTTCATCATGATCTCCTAGAACACTTCAATATATTCATACTTGTATTTCATTGAATACAAACTATTATATCTACTGATAAGATCATAAAATATAATGAGGTACTGGTAACTATCTTTAGCATTAATTCCAAAAGGTCTATATACATTATTATGTATGAGTCCTGATAGAATAGTTTCCATCCCACTGCATCTAGTGGAGATGCTTTTGTCATATTTCCCAATAAATAAGAGTTGCATATCTCTATTGGTTTAATAACCATAGGAGTCTAGAGAACCATCATTATGGATTTTAGAAATACAATTCTCATTTATGTGCTTTAGATGACAATGATGTTTGAGTTGTTAAGCCATTCAGTATATCTATCATACACATTTGTCTCCACAACTATCGAGTATAGATTGTGAGACATTGCCATATAAGAGAAAATCTTTTAAAATAAAACATCAATTTATTCATAATATTCTTGTCATACAAGATACATGTTGTTTTCATCAATGGAAGGTACACAATAGCAATTCACTAATTTTATTATATTCACTAGTACAGTAATGGTCTATATCGTCGGTTTTTTAAGCCTATAGCGTCACTTTTCACTCGACGCTTAAGTGGCCGTCGCTAGAGAAATTTCTCTATAGGGTCGGTTTTTTGAACCAAAGAAAACTAAACTTATATAGTAAAAACCGACCCAAGAGGCTGTCAAAAACTAACCCCAAATGAGAAAGAAACTATACCTGAACCCTATAAGGTCAGTTTTTCTAAATAACGGACCCTAGAGATCCTCCTTAAGGATAATTATATGATGAAAACCGACTCAATAGAGTCTACATATGAGCTTCCTGATAACCAGACACTATAAGGTCAATTTTTCTCAATAACCGACCCTAGAAATGCTCTATAAGGACGATTATATGAAGAAAACCGACTCAATAGAGTCTAGCTTGCTAATAACCAGACCCTATAAGGATGGTTTTTCTTAATAACTAACCCTAGAGATGCTCTGTAAGGATGTTTATATGAAGAAAATCGACTCAATAGAGTCTACAACTGTGTTGGGATATGGTAGAACGGTCGTGCCGCGTAGCACGACCGTGTTGACTTATGGTAGCATGGTCGTGCTACCATATCCCAACACAACCATGCTACGCGGCACGACCGTTCTACGAGGAAACACGGCCATGCTACGCGATATGGTCGAGATACCTATAAGGTCGCCTTTTAAGATGACTGACCCTATAGGGTACATTTAAAAAAAATTCTGCAGAAACAAAACAGAAGAACAAGAAGAACCAGGATATGGGCGAGGGGAGCATTGATGCTCAACCATCACTATTTTTTTTTTAGAGAGTCAACCATCACTATATCAAACCACACATTCATAACAAAAATGATTCATATATTCAGTTGAGTTATACATAATCACATCATAATTTACAAAATGATAGATTGCAAGTCTGAGATGATATTAAATGTCAAATACAAAAGTAAATATGAAAGAATTCCAAAACCACATGCATAAATGGAGCTGACATATTCAATCCAAGGCTATATTGACTTCATTTAGAAAAGTATCTGACCACTCTTCTCAGAATTCATTTAAGTCCTCAGGTGTGTAAGGCTGAGTTGTAAAGATCTGTAATAGAAAATGTGCATGCTAATATTTTATAAAATGACTACAACTCACTTGTAAATTTATGATGTTATTATTTATTACCTGATCTATAGTTTTGAAAAACCACTAGAGGGGGGGTTAATAGGGTTTTATGATAATTTTAATGTAATTTAACTCAAAACAAGCAACCACAAACAAATTGGACAAGGGGACAAGGATTTAGAGTGGTTCCAACCTTAGCAAATACTAAGGCAGTCAATCCACTACCCGGTTGCTTACCCAACCGGGATTTTGAAAGAATTAAATTTTATTACCTCGCAAGGATATTACATAAAATTACAATTCTTTCACCAAACCCTTCAGACAACCTTCACCTAGAAGTAGTTGCACTAACCTTGAAGCAGCCTTCTTGAAGTAACTTCAAGCTCCCCCTTGAAGTAGCCTTCCTCTTGAAGTAGCTTCCCGTTGCAACAACCTTCTTGAAGTAGTCCGAAGTCCACCTTCTCCACCAAGAAGAACCTTCTCCAATCTACAGCCTCCAATCCTAGGAGTAGCAAGGAGAATACAAGAGATAAAAGGAACAAGAAGGAAAAATAGAAATTACAATACCACTTGTAGCTCAAGGCTTGATTTCCTATATCAAGCGTTTTGATCTCCTAACCAATGTATATGGAAGTGTAAGTGTTGTGGATAGGAGATGCTAGCCTATAGGACATGAAATTGGAGCAAGGAAAAGAATAGCCAATGTTAGTGTTGCTCAATTCCTCAAAATAGATTGCCAATTGCAAGTGTAAGCTCAACTATAGAAAAAGTGTGTATGAGTGAGTTTAGGTGTCCTAAGGCATGTCCTATTTATAGGAATGACCTACAAGTGCTTAAGGACGTTCTAGACACTTTCTAGGGGGTTCTTAGTGCTCAACTAGCCGTTATGTGTCCACTAATTGCATTTGCAACGACTAGTTAATTGACCCTGAAAAGTGCAGACAGAACTCTTCTCGATCGAGGAATTGTCGACCGAAATGTATCTCGGTCGAGAAGTTTGTCGACCGAGATTGAGTGTATTACAACATTCAACTCAAATCCCAACTACTTTGTCTGCTAGGTCTAACGGTTAGTAGGGTCTATTTTCGATCGAAGTTTTTGTCGACCGATATTTTCTCGATCGACGATTTGTCGACCGAGAATATTACTGACTCAATGTATTCATTTACTAAGTGTGCGTATCAATGTGCAATTGTGATACTGTCTTGGGGAATGACCTATCTAAGTGTTGTGAGTGGATAGGGAAGATCTAATCGCTTGATTTACATGATATCTAATTACTTGTACATTATATACTTGTACAAGCTTTTACATTTGATTACAATCATGAAAATAAAGCAATTTTATCAACTTGTTCTTCCAAGTCTTTGTTATCCACCACCTTATATGCTTGTTCCTAAAATACTCAAATATCACATTAAAACCACAAGAATGAAATGTTTGTCATTATCAAAACAAAGGGATTATCATAATGTCCAATTTAGCGAACAATCTCCCCCTTTTTGAAGATGACAAACATTTCCTAAATATAAAATAAGGAAATATAAATCATATGAGTTTCATACCTGAAGTTTACCTTTTGTAGCCATTCTTGTTTTGCAAGTGGGTGCTGGGTAAGATATTATGAAACTCATTTTATTTTATGTTTTTGATTTTATATTATTTCTCCCCCTTTGTCATTTCAAAAAGATATCCAAGTTTACTTTGTATTTCTCCCCCTTAATTTTATGGTATGCTCTCCCTTAAAGAGATATTCAATTTAAAATCAAGGGATTAATATAAAATGTAAGCCATTTATTGTCGAATTTAGCCACAATGTATCTCTAACCAAATACACGGGATGTTAAGCCCAAATTTGTTTAGAGAATTCCATTAAGAATAAGATATATGTCATATTCATGAATTTTGTAGATTTCTTTGTTTTCACAACAAAAATAAGAATACTAAGGTCATAACAAGCTTCAAAGTTTTGTAAGCTTCTTAATCTTATAATCAAATTTGTTTTTGTGAGCTCCCGCTTAATCTTATAATTAAGACAATTTAAGGATTCTAAGGTCACAAATGATTTTTAAGATTTGATTTTGTCCTTTTATTTGAACACATTTTTTTTAAAAAAATCAAGATACTAAGGTTGAGTGCAATAAAATGATGTACAAATAAGCATTTTTTCAAGCTTATTTTAGGTTGACCTTGACTTCGACCAAAGGCAAATTCTACAGATTTCACATTTGAGCATTCATATGTGAAGTATAATTTCTACAGGTAGCTTGATTAAATAAATATCAATTTGAAGCACATTAAGTGATACCTATTATGAAGACGTTTAAAAAATTTAATATGCACATCATAATGAATTTTTGTCCTTGGTTATTGTTTTGTATTCATGATGTCTCCTAAGCTCTGCTATGGGTGCATAAATTTCAATTCCTTTATTTTCAGATTAATCATAGGATTCTTTAGAAGCATGTATCTTGAAAGCAAGATTGATATCTTAAAGTCAAGATTGTGCTTTAGATTTCTGAGAACAAACAACTAGATAAAACATTGATATTCTTGTTCTAAGATACACTGTTTGGCTTGGCATAGCAACATCATTATTTTATTTCAAGCCATGCCCACAATAATCATTATCTATTATGTCAAGATGCTTTTAGGATAATGGCATTTTCAATGATTTGAAACACAATGATCAAGAATAATATCCATTCATGGTTTGTATATATGAATCAAAGATTATTTTAGAGAAACCAATGAAACAAAATGATTATGGCACAAAGATTATGATAGAAAAGTAGAAGCATATCCACAATACAATGATCAAGATAAAAGCATATAAATGCAATAATTATGATCATTTAAACTAAATTTCAACACACTTCCTATATAGATATACCAAGGAGTACTTAGGAAAAACCATGTGGATTATGATAAAATAGTAATTTCCTTGTTTAAACTAATCATGATTCATATTTTCAGTTTTAAGTCAAACCATTTAGAGAATAAACCAAAATAATCTCATTCAGGTTCATAAGTTTCCAATTTCAAGTATACCTAATAAACTTTTTCAATCAATGAGTAAGGTTTGTTCAAGATCAATCTTCATATAACACTTTTGCAATATATTTAAGGATTTTATATTCATAATGTTATATCTTAATTCATGATGCAAAAGATCAATATGTCTTGTTTCAAAGATGGTTTCCAAGTTTTATTCTTGATTTAGTATAACAAATTGATAGCTCCTTGAAGCCTGGTCTGATACCAATTGAAAAACCACTAGAGGGGGATTGAATAGGGTTTTATGATAATTTTAATGTAATTTAACTCAAAACAAGCAACCACAAACAAATTGGACAAGGGGACAAGGATTTAGAGTGGTTCCAATCTTAGCAAATACTAAGGCAGTCAATCCACTACCCGGTTGCTTACCCAACCGGGATTTTAAAAGAATTAAATTTTATTACCTCGCAAGGATATTACATAAAATTACAATTATTTCACCAAACCCTTCGGACAACCTTCACCTAGAAGTATTTGCACCAACCTTGAAGCAGCCTTCTTGAAGTAACTTCAAGCTCCCCCTTGAAGTAGCCTTCCTCTTAAAGTAGCTTCACGTTGCAACAGCCTTCTTGAAGTAGTCTGAAGTCCACCTTCTCCACCGAGAAGAACCTTCTCCAATCCGTAGCCTCCAATCCTAGGAGTAGTAAGGAGAATACAAGAGATAAAAGGAACAAGAAGGAAAAATAGAAATTACGATACCACTTGTAGCTCAAGGCTTGATTTCCTATATCAAGCGTTTTGATCTCCTAACCAATGTATATGGAAGTGTAAGTGCTGTGGATAGGAGATGCTAGCCTATAGGACATGAAATTGGATCAAGGAAAAGAATAGCCAATGCTAGTGTTGCTCAATTCCTCAAAATAGATTGCCAATTGCAAGTGTAAGCTCAAGTATAGCACAAGTGTGTATGAGTGAGTTTAGGTGTCCTAAGCATGTCCTATTTATAGGAATGACCTACAAGTGCTTAAGGACGTTCTGGACACTTTCTAGGGGGTTCTTAGTGCTCAACTAGCCATTATGTGTCCACTAATTGCATTTGCAACGGCTAGTTAATTGACCCTGAAAAGTGCAGACAGAACTGTTGGTATGTATGCCCTGAGAGCCAATCATGGGATGATTGGTGGGATACATTAAGATTGATTTGATAAACATCAAAGGCAAGCTTCCAATTCTTTCTGGTTCAGTCATATGAGATAGTGATAGAATAGAATGAATGTCTAGAGAATGACAGTACTCAATGACATATGCTTTCAGGTTAAGGACCTGAACGATGAGATCATACGGATGCTAAGAGTTTGTACATTCTTGTTATGTCCCTAGTCGGATGTCATTGTGGAAGGTAGATAGATAGCAATGACACACAAGACTAGATTGTGGTGTTGGTTGATGACAGAATCTCATTAGTCATGATATAGAGATATCAAACCAAACACATAGGTACTTGTTAGAGAACAAGTGTACCAGACAGACCCACCGTGAGTTTGACACATGGAACCATGAGATGGTAGTCACAGTCAGTACTCACAGTGATGGTGGTGAGTGTGATTCTTTGACCTAAAATCACTACACTCAACACATGTCGTTGGGCACACTTTGACATCATCAAACGCAGTCCTGAAACATGGGTTGTTATAAAGGTGATGATTGGGTGGCTTTGACACATGGGGCTTTTGAAGGGTGAGTGATAGATATGGGATTTGTCCCTCCTGAGGGAGTTTGATATCCAAGGCCACTTGATGAGTAGGATTGAGATAGGCGTGTGCACGCATGTGTGAATCAGTATGTGATATTGATGTCATACATATCTCCTTCAATCTACTCTGAGATCAAGAAAGTGAATGAACGTTGACAGGATGACTGTTCCATACCTTGAGTTCATTTGGGATATCAGTGACAAAGGAATTATACATTCACTGTAACACCATTCATGGATTGTAGGGTGAAAGTTGTTCTCCAACTTTCTACTTTCACTTGGGTAGCACTGATGTGTAAAATGACTAGGTACCGCTCTTTGCTTGTGAAGTCATAAATGTTATGGACTCTCACTGCCAACGTGAAATGGACCTGTAGGGTCACACACATAGGATTTAACCTGGAAGAGGAGTTTTGTCCACAAGCAATGTTTAGATTGATTACTAAAGGAGTTTAGTAGTTCAATTAAACACTCAATTAATCGATAGCTCAATATCATATTGTTCAAGGTGTTTGACGCATTGATTGGAGTATCGGATTGATTGAAATCGCAATTGACTGATTCTGCACAATCTGCACTCCCAACCGATCGGCTCAAGAGTTGAACCAGTCGGCTGAGGTTGTTGAACCTGTCGGCTCAAGTGTTGAGCCGATCGGCTGAAGTTCAGGGTGAACTGATTGCTTCAAGTGTTGAAATTATCGATTCAACTGGTGCAACCGAGCAACTTGGGAAAGTAGGATTGGTGAGAATTTTCCTTTCGTTTCAAATTGCCCAATTTGATTGGGAAATAGGATTGGTATTCGATACCAATTGGAAACAAAAGAAGGAAAGTCAATCGGGAACCGACTAGGAACCCCAACCGACCGGTTCACTTGTGAACCGACCAGTTGAGGTGTCCCAACTGACCGGTTCACTTGTGAACCGATCGGTTCAAGGTACCAACCGACCGTTTCAGTTTTGAAACGATCGGTTCAGGTTGTGAGTTGGTTGCTTTTGTGGAAAATCTCGAACCCTTCTACTCCTACGTTTAGTCCCGTATTGCCCGGGATAGAGAACCCTGTCCCATGACCCTCCTATATATATAGGGGTAGTGGGGGCTTCTCAGACAACAACTCAGTGAAACCAGTTGCTCTGTAAAGTTGTCGTTCTCTCTGGTTTTGGTAACCGAGAGAGAGCCCGAGCAAGTGCTTCCCGTAAAAGGGAGGTGCAGTAAGGGAAGGACAACTACAGTTGCAACTGGAGGCAGGAGAGTGTGTTGGCGACTAGTATGTCAACAGGAGGGTGCGACTCCTTCCACTTCCTTGTGGGACAAGGAGTGTGGAGTTCCAGGTGGTCCGTGTGGACTACTACAGAGGCGGGAGGACACTGCCGCTCAGGAGGACAACTGTCATCTGACAGTCCGGTAGGAGGAGGAGTTGTCAGTCCCGGTGCGACCAGGAGCTGCACAGATGCCGTTCAAGACTGGAGTTGAAGACCACGCATTGCGCGAGGTATTGTCGCCGAGCAAGCCTCAGGACAAGGTATGATTCCACAAACCATCCTTTCCTAATATATAGACGTTGACGCGTTTCCTCGATATGGGTTTGGGGAGAAATGTTTTTGTTTCCGCTGCCTTCTCCGTCTCCCCTAAAACCCAACAAGAACTCTTCTCGGTCGAGGAATTGTCGACCGAAATGTATCTTGGTCGAGAAGTTTGTCGACCGAGATTGAGTGTATTGCAACGTTCAACTCAACTCCCAACCACTTTGTCTGCTAGGTCTAACGGCTAGTAGGGTCTATTCTCGATCAAAGTTTTGTCGACCGATATTTTCTCGATCGACGATTTGTCGACTGAGAATATTATTAACTCAATGTATTCATTTACTAAGTGTATGTATCAATGTGCAATTGTGATACTATCTTGGGGAATAACCTATCTAAGTGTTGTGAGGGGATAGGGAAGATCTAAACTCTTGATTTACCTGATATCTAATTACTTGTACATTATATACTTGTACAATCTTTTGCATTTGATTACAATCATGAAAATAAAGCGATTTTATCAAATTGTTCTTCCAAGTCTTTGTTATCCACCACCTTATATGCTTGTTCCTGAAATACTCAAATAGCACGTTAAAACTAAAAGAATGAAATGTTTGTCATTATCAAAACAAAGGGATTATCATAATGTCCAATTTAGCCAACAAGTTTGAATGTCATGTGATGCTTGTTTGACAATAGCTTGCATATATTTCATTACATAGTAGCAACAAGCCCAGCCATTATTTTGTATAGGACACTACAAATAATGAATTATACTTAATGTTAGTAAACTACTATAAACAGAGTTGAGATAAGACTATAAGAGTTGACATATAAGAGTTAAAAATTGATACATATAAGACTAAGCAGTTGTCAAAGTGGCTACCTTGACATTTTTCAAAGTCAATGTCTTTAATTTTGTGGGTATTTGTCCTCCACCTTCACAAAAAGCCTTTATACCCCTATCAATTAAACGATAGTTGGTAAAATAGAAATTCTAAATAGAAATATCATGTTGAAGCATTGACTAAATTTATGCTTACTCCATAGCTGACAATTTCAGTTTGTGACCCCTTGTTGTTTTTCCCACTGGGTCAAGATAATAAAGAGTCATCAATTTTGGGACAACCACCACTAATTCCCAATGTCTAGATCTGAGTAAGAATAAAAAAAACATTAAAATAAATAAATTTATTCATTGTTAAAATTATATTGAATAATAATACTTACTGGACGTTAAAAGGAATTAGGATAATTTCCTTTCTCACATTAGCAAAACATTTGAATGCAGTAGAGAAGTACTCATTCACATCCTCAATATGTGTCTCCACTTGACTAGTGACTGAAGGAATTAAAAATCCAACATTCCTTATATCAAAGTTTATGGTCTCCGTATATAAATGGTTGTAAAACATTTGTAATTATTTTCATATATAGAAATAAGCTAAAAATGTGTATTGAAATTTTCTATATTGATAGATCCTTACCTTAATTATACTTTTAATATCAAAGTATTCAACCAATCATACCAGAACAAATCTATAATATCATCAAGAAAAATATAACTGTCAAAGTCCCTCCCAGTTGCATCTTCTATTAAATTTACCAACATTTATAATCCAGAGCTTTGGTTGGCTAAGTATCGACACAAATATGTACATTTACTTCCCAACTCGTCAAATGAGGATTTTGGAATAAAATATGGCTTAGGGATAGGAGGACAACTAGTATAATTTTTACTTTTTGGTTTGCAAACCTGTTAATTAAATTACATACTTATATTACACGAGTTCATATATGTAGTCAAATATGAAAAACATGGTCGAATTCAAGTATACCTTGTCATTGATAACCAAGTTTCTAGGCCAACCCACCATAGCACCCTCTGCTTCTTCAACTATACTATATTTAAGATTAGGTATGGGTAGTGGTTTGTCCCCCATTCCGTCATACACAAGATGGATGGACACATGACAAATGTTATCAATAATTTGTTGGCAATGCAATGTACCACCAAGGTTGTATACCTTGCCCGCTGCCACAACATTATATTCTAAAACCTCCACTGCAAGTTTATAGTTCAAACCAACCTAGAATTAAAATAATATAAGTTATATACGAAGCGGTAAACCAGATACCTACTACAACTATATATATATATATATATATATATATATATATATATATATCTCATACTAATAACACAACATATAGAACAAAAAATTACTGCAGATTGTTGTGGTGGGTCATTGGGAGTGCTCCCATGACCTTCTACAGTTTGAGCATGGGCTTGTACCTCATCATCTGAGAGACGCACAGTTTGAATAGGTTGAGAAGGTTGAGTAGGCTGAAATGAAGACATTATTTCTTTTACTTTCTTTGCTACTAATGCTTCAACTTCCTCTTGTGTAAGACCTCTTGCACGACCTCTTTTAGATTTTGAAGGGCCAAAATAAGACTTGAATCCTATGCCAGCTCCTAATCCCTTAACACGGCCAGGATGCTCCTCTATACCAAGAGCAACTGATAGTTCATCCATGCGGCCAATTGGGATGAACTTTCCTTCCTTCCTTTTCTCATGGAGATCAATCTATTCATAGTTAATAAAAACATTTAATCACAATATCAATTAGATATAAATAAATCTAAGTTTGTGGGAGTTACTCTTTACTTATTTGGGATAATCCTACCATCTTTTGTGCCACCTCCTTCGTTACAGGGTTGATAATTCCACCCGCTTGGTTCTTTCTAGCATCAATCCACTGCAAGTGTCGGGGTGGACGCTTAGCTTGAGTTGTACTAGACTCTTCTCCAGAAGAGAGTTGCTTCTCTTGTAGTTGGTGGCGGAAGGCATAACCACCGAGCCCCAAGCAATGGTCATGCACATTTTTGTCCCATCTTTCCTTTTGGGCCTCGTGAATAGCTTGATCATTTCAAATGAGGTATTGCAATTTAGACTTGGCAAACATATATAAAAAGATTCACATCCTTAATTGTATAAAATTAAAGATTCATACAATACATCACAATATTTATTACTTGAAACTCTTCCGATTTCTTAGCTGCAACAAATCTTTCCCACACCTCAAGATCTATAAAAACATATATATCTATTGCTTTCTTCTTAAGTTTAGGATTATCTATAAATTCTCTTTTGAGATATGTCTTAAAAGCCCTCCATCGTACACCACAACGTTGTAGCACTTTTTTCTTGTGATCTTTTTCATTTAGATGAAAAGCACCCTATACATACAAAAGAAGCAATAATGTTGTCTTAAAAAGGATATGTCTTTCCAAGAAAACTAAATTAGAATCAATAAACAAAAAACATATTAAAATAATATCACTTCCACTCAGAGATATTTCTTTCCATAGGAGGTCTTTTAAGGCATTAGAAACATCATGCCAATTTTCTATATCTACTGCCACCTTACTGCGTGTGGTTTCCCCTACATAATGCTTGAAAGCACTAGCATGTTCCCCAATAGGTGCTCTTGTGACATCAAACTGGAGTGCCGATTTCTCCCCTTTGGCCCTGAGCTCCTGTAGCCTATGCATTAGTGTGGGACCTCTACTTTTCTTAGCATCACCACTACCATCCTCATGGTGCTCATGCTCAGAATGTTCATCTTCACTTGCCATTTTAGAACCTGCAAGTATACATGATAAAAGAAACATAAGTGATAATAAAAGAACAAGTGGTTGAATGATATATGATGTATATTTAAAAGATTACGTGCTTGAATATTAATAAAATAAATAATTCAAAGAATACATGCCTCTAGTGTTGGTTGAGTTGTTAGTCAAGTACAATTCCTTCAGTATGGTCTTGACATTTATAGTATTCATCGGTGTTATCTTCAACATTTACACTTGGCAAACCAACTGAGAATGGGCTGGAATCATCATACTTTTTGTAGTATTCTTCTTCATTTATAGGATCTACAGTAAACTGTCTTTTTCCATGAAGAATGACAGACCAATTTTTATTTTCCGGGTCATCAATATAGAATACTTATTTTGCTTGGTCTTCCATGATGAATTGCTCATTTTTCTCACCAATCTTTTCAAAATTCACCAATTTGTAACCCAACTCATCCACTAAAACTCCTTTGTTGTTGTCAACCCAATTACACCTAAAGATAGGAACTCTGAAATTTGTATAGTCTAATTCCCATATGTCCTCAATGACGTCGTAATATGACATCTCAACTTCACGTGGTCTTTTATCTTTGGCACTAGAAAAATATAACGAACAATCTTGAACAATGACCCCACTATTTTGGACTACACTACTTTCATCTTAACGCTTTGTGTAGTATGAAAATCTGTTTATGTCATAACCTTCATATGACATGACATCCATTTTTGGCTTAAAGGCAAGCCATTTTATGTTCTCAGCAATATTATTTAGTGATTCAGATAGTTGATTAAAGACTTTCTCTTCAAACCACCTAATAAATGTTCAATTATGCTCTCTTATAAGCCACATTGAACCGGATCACAGATGATTTCTCTTGATAAGATCATTGTGTTCTGTGATTTAGCTACTAACTTCAACATTGTTGTGTAAAATATACAAATATGTTTATTCCCACAACTCACGACGGATTCCTTTCACTTGTCCTCCCAGAGTTCCTTTTCCACAATAAGATTCAGTGTGATGGGCATTTTTTAGATCGCTAGAAGTTTCATTGCAATTCAAAAAATCATTGCAAAAGTCCATCACCTCCCTAGCCACATAACCCTCAATAATACTCCCTTAAGGACGATAATGATTCCGAACATCACCTTTAAAAACACTCATGTAGTGTTCAAATGGATACATCCAGTGTAAGAAAATTGGACCCAACATCTTCACCTCCCTTGTAATATGTACTACAAGATGAACCATGATATCAAAAAATGAAGGGGGAAAATACATTTCAAGATGACACGTGGTAACAATTACATCTTTCTGTAATTTATCAAGAGTATCAGGATGTATCACTTTGTTGCATATTCCATTGAAGAAGAAACAGAGTCTTGTGATTGCAAACCTTACATGCTTCGACAATATAGATCGAATAGCCACAGGTAAAATTTGTTGCATTAAGGTGTGATAATCGTGAGATTTGCGACCTATCAACTTCAAATCCTTCTTTGATACCAATATATGAATATTAGAAGGGTATCTTTGTGGAACCTAAATATTATACAAGCGCTCACAGAAAGTCTTTTTCTCCTACTTTGACAACGTGTAACAAGATGGTGGTAAATATGTGCGACGACCCCCGATCTCCACTAATAATTCTTTTCTTCTTCCCATTAATTCTAAATCTTTTCTAGATTTGATGTTGTCTTTAGTCTTTCCTGGAATGTTCAGTAGCGTACCAATGATGCTATCACAAACATTTTTTTCAACATGCATGATGTCAATGCATTGTCTAATTGCCAAAGATCTCCAATAAGGAAGATCCCAGAATATTGACCTATTATTGTATAGAGATTTGTCACATGCGAGAGTATGACTACTTGAACTCTTTCCAAATTCATTAACAATATGTTTCATCCTATCATATACAACATTTCCTGGTATAGGTTTAAGAGCATTTCGTTCCTCAGTTGACCCATTAAAGGTTTTGTGTTGCCTTTGATAAGGATGCACTGGTGGGAGAAATCTCCGATGACCAAGATATATGATTTTACCAACATGTTTCAGTCAGATTGAATCAGTATTTTCCTCACAAATAGGACATGTTTTGTATCCTTTTATGCTATATCCAGACACATTTTCATAAGCTGGAAAGTCATTAATCGTGCAAAACAACATAGCACGCAAACTAAATATCTCTTTACGTGAAGCATCATATGTCATAACACCTTCTTCCCATAGTTTCATTAGGTCATCAATTAGAGGTTGAAGGTAAACATCAATATCATTTCCAGGTTGCTTGGGCCCTGATATATATATTGACAACATGACATACTTATTTTTTATACACAACCAAGGAGGAATATTGTATATAACAATCATAACAGGCCACGTGCTATGTTGGCTACTTAATGTACCATAGGGATTCATTCCATCTGTACAGAGTCCAAGTCTTAAGTTTCTTGGTTCTTTACCAAATTGATGGTATAATAAATCAATTTTCTTCCATCGTGGTGAATCAGATGCATGTCATAGGACACCATCATCATTGGCCTTTAACTCCCCATGCCAAGATAAATTTTGCACATCTTCTAAATTAGCAAATAAGCGTTGAAATCATGGTATTATTGGTAGATACCACATCACCTTGGCAGGAGAGCCATTTCTAACCTTAGCTGAATTTGTGGTCTTATACCATGACGTACAACATTTTGGACAATTGATCAAATTACAATAGTCCTTCTGAAATAACACACAATCATTTGGACATGCATGAATCTTCTTAGCCTCCATTCCCATTGGGCACATTATTTTCTTTGCTTGATATGTTGAAATTAGAAGCTTGTTGCCTTTAGAAAGAATTTCCTTTAACAAAGACAACAGTGAAGTGAAACTCTTATCGCTTCACTGGTTTTGAGCTTTAAGAGTATATAATCGCATCACAACACTCAACCTCGTAAACTTAGTACAACCCTTATATAATGGTTTTTCAGCATCATGGACAATGTTTGGAAATAAAGAAGGTGGATCAATGACATTGTCCCGAGAACTATGTAGCATCTCATCAACCATATCATCTTGAATTGGGTCATCCTGAATCGTTTCATCATTGACATTATCATCATTATCTATGTCTTCTATGCCACAACTATTAGTATCGACATTTTCTGATCCATAATTAAATTTCTCTCCATGCCAATACCATTCATTATAACCTTGTATGATCCCATTGCATATGACATGATTCTTAATTTCCTCACCAGTATCAACTTTCAAATTGTTACCACGATTTCTACATGGACAATATAGCCTATCTGTAGGTAGTTTCCTATTTTCCTCAGCAAATCTGATAAATTCATCAAGACCTTTGGCAAACTCTGGACTGCAACGATTCTTGATAGACATCCAACTTCGATCCATTTTCTATATCACATTAAAATTCATTATAAAACTAAGCATTTAATATTGATAATATAAGCTGTAAGTTTTTATTGATAGGAAGTTAATTACTTTTATACTAAAGTGTACCACCTATCCCATTTTTAAATATTTAATCTCACTAGTAATTGTATAATGTATGTTTAGTCTTGAAGAAAATTTCAACAATATTTCCCCTAAGTTCTCCAAGTACACCGATATAAATGGCAAATAACCACTCACATATGTACCCAGAGAACAAATGAGGAAGTCCTACTGAATTTTTTTTAAAACTAAACATACATTATACAGTTACATCTGAAGTGAGATTAAATATCTAAAAAAGTCCTAGAATGGGGACTATCTAAAATTTACTCCTAATGAGTCAATTTTGAACGGGTTTCTAAGGTGATACATAAATGTATTATTGTCATATTTATATATTAAGTTAAACATCATGCATCGATGATCTCATCTATAAACCCTAAAGTGTCAATCTGAGACTACACAATGTCTACCCTCATATTTCTGGAATGTATACAATGATTACATATGTGATTGATAACAAAATGTAGATATGAAAGAATACAAATTTTTATTATTGGTTGATTTGAATCAAAATGAAGCCTAATAATAGCACATTGGGAGAGTGAGAATATTATACCTCACTTGAAGGCTGAAGAAGAAATATATGCAAGTCAACAACAAGTCAACAACACCTGCAACAACACAAATGCACGATTCAATTCTGTTATAATGTATTAATTGGGTGTCAATATACATCAATTTTAGAGGAGTATGAAGAATTAACAAATGCAAGATTGACAAATCTTGAAGTTTCAGCAACTCAGCCACCATGGCCATGCTACCCAGCACGGTCGTGCCATCAACACGACCGTACTTCCCAGCACGGTTGTGTTACCTAACAAATATTGGAGTGAATCGAAGAGAAGGAACTCGAGAACTGGCCTGGGATCAGAATTTCCTTGCTAGTCTTGCCTATGAGTGGAGGGAGCCACCGCTAGGTCAAAAGGAAGCTCGAGCAACAACACGGCGGCTCGGTAGTAGCAGCATGGCTGCTAGGTCAAGCTCGAGCAACAACACGATGACTCAGTAGTAGTATCATGGCTGTCAGAAGGGACACGACGTCGGGGATGGCTCATGGGGGGTGGCTCGGTAGTAGCAGCACAGCTCGGTAGCAGCAACACGACATCGGGGATGGCTCATCAGAAGGGACATGGCATCGGGGATGGCTCATTGGAAGGGGCACGATAGCAGCAACATGGTGTCGAGCAGCATGGCGTCGGGGGTGTCTTTGGTCTCCAGCACTTTGCTCCCGATTGAACAAATTCAATTGAAAACACACAGCGCTTTGCTCCTAATATCAACCCGACCTATAGCATCAGTTATCTGACAAAACTGACCCTACAGGTGAAGTGGTGCCCGCATTTTTCGAGACCACCTGTAAGGTCGGGTAACCTAAAAAACCGACCCTATAGAGTGGTGCTACAAGGTCAGTTATTTTCAGAAAACCGACCCAATAGGTCCAAAGTGGTGCTCACATTTTTGTTGACCCTATAACATCGGTTATTTGGAAAAACCGACCCTATAGATCGAGGCATGAAGCCAAAATTGCATGAAATTTCACCGTGGGAAACCTAATGGGTCGGTTTTTATGATAAAACAGATGCAATAGTGTATTAGGTCAGTTATTCTAGTAAAAATGACGCTAAGGGCATCGACATTATTGGCCAAAAATGTAGTAGTGATTCCCATTAAATGAATGATAAATTCCAACTGTACTAGCTGAAACTCTTGCTTTGCACAACTCTAGCTTACTTCTTCTCAGGTCCTAAAGTGGAGATCTCTATATCCTTCTTTTTCTTGAGATCCTCTATATAAAGAGGGCAGTTCCCTTTCCAGTGTCCAGGCAGGTGACAATGGTGGCACTTTGCTTCCTTAATCATGTAAGTGAAAAGGACATATTCCTTTTGCACTTATCCCTTTCCTTATCTTGATTTTAGAATACTTGGACTTCAGCGTAGCCTCAGAACTCTTCTTGGCCTTGCCTTTTTCCTTGGACTCACTTCCTCTAATCACCATCATGGATTTGTCCTTATTTTTCTATCATACTTTGGCATTAATCAACATTCCAAGCAAATCAGGTGATAACACTTGATAAACTGCCTATATGATTTAGAAAATGCTTGTAGAATCCTTATTCTTCTGTCGTACTTTGGCATTAATCAACATGCCAAGCAACTCAAGTGATAACACTTGATAAACTGGCTATGTGAGTCAGGAAATGCTTGTAGAATCATATCCATGAACAAATCGTGACCTAAAAGAAATCCCCGTCTCTCCACATGCCCAATCATTTTGAGCACACGGGGCTCTAATGGATCTTCCTCTATCAGTTTGCACTCAAACAACAATTTGGAGACATTACACCTTGCTTTCTTTACATGATTCTTAAGATGTGTTACCACTTGGAGAATTTCCATGTTTTCACGTAGTTCATGAAACTCATAGTTCACATAGCTCAGCATAAGGTCTATGATGTCTGGATCATCATTAGCATGCTTCAAGAAGCATCCATTTTAGCCTAAGGCGCATTTGGAGAGGGTTTTTCTAGCTATGCTCTTTCAAGGACATAGATCTTTAGCTCATTGGTGAGAATGATTCTCAAAGTCCTAAAGCAGATGTAGAAGTTAATCATGTTTAGTTTGTCTTACTCATGGATTTATCACAATGATAACGTATTTGTCTTTTTCTACAAAAGAAATATTGTAACTTTGTCAAAACATTTATTAGTTTGATTTGATAAGTTTGTCGATATTAATTAGGCCTTTAATTGATTATCATTTCCACTTTTTTATTCAAATTGATAACCCACATGTATTAATTTGTAAAATTACAGTGTACAATCTTCTAATGAGTCAAGACCCAAGATTATTGAATTATTACCAGGCCAATGCCATCGTCCATAACCAATTATTAAGGAAGGCAATTTTTTCCAATTGCATCTGATGCAATTCTTGGATAGATGATATGTGCAACTCCTTGCCATAGTCCATATGCATGCTTCTAGGTGCTTAATCTCAGTAAGGACTTTGACTTAAGCTTGACACAAAAGTCAACATGATAGTAATGCACCCCGCTTGGCAGACCCACATAACTACCATCACACTTCCACAAGATGGACAACACACCATGCTTAGCGTGCCCACACATAGTCGATCAAGATTTTTACGTGTGTTGCTAATGGAAAGCATCTTAGACTTAATATTTTATGGAGGGATTTTATATATAAATACATATACATAACCAATAACCACATACTTATAGTATGTATCATATACATGCTATAACCACAATGAAAACATGCAACTATAAACATAAGAGATGGTTATGGCCATACTATTGTAATTCCTTGGAGCCATAAGGAATTACTGCCATCTAAGGTCTACATCATATGTAGCAACTATTGTTGGTGAACATAAGGGCTTGAACTAGTCTAGGTTGTTTGGTTCAACACTTGAACCGATCTACTCACCTCCTAGCCACTCGGTTGGGTTATTTGAAATAGTCGTCTAGTCTCAAGTTTTACCTATGCTTGGACTCCTCTAGCCCATCAGTTGGGCCACCAATCGATCGGTTAATCCTCCTATCATCTAGCCTCCTCGATCCTCTAGTTGATCGGTTCGTCTATTGAACTAGTCATCTCATCTGGTGGAGAATGTCTTCTCATGACAAAACATAAATTAATACTATCATATTTTATAATATTTTTTAAAAGGGAAACCCTCAAGTTACATTCAAGGAGAATAGGAAGAAGAGCATTAATTTACATTTGGAAAGGAGGAGAGAGGCTCCAATTTGCAAAATGGGATATAAATAGGAATAAACAATCACAATGATGCACACGTAGATCTAGGGTTGTTGGCCATAACCATGCTAACATCCACCATTAAAACCAACTTTTAGGGTGATGCATGTGAATTGCATATGGGATTAAGAGAGAAAGATTTCTCTCCCCTTCTCCCATGCCTGTGGCGGAGGCGAACACCCGAGAGGGTGGTAAATTAAGGCGGCAACTGGGATTCGAACCTGGGTCCCTTTGTTAGGAGACACCGTGCTTGTGTGAATTGCATATATATATATATATATATATATATATATATATACATATACTAGTTTGTGAATCATATATGGTATATAATCAGATATGCACATTAACGAGTTTAATATTCACATTGTATGCAATAAGATTAAATTCGATCATATCAATTGAAATCTCTGATACACCATAAATTGACGTGGCTCTAATATAATTGTTGAGAAATCATGGTGACAGATAAGGTAGTGAAAATAAAAATTTAAAGCTTGATTCCCTAACCAGAAGATCACATCAACAACAATGTATCTAGGAAGGAAGGTAACAAGAGTTATATATGATCCTAGAGCAAGTTTAGCAACAAATCTTGATGCAGTAGTGTGCACCTTTCTCCAAGTTGTAGAAAGCTTCTTCTTTGCGTAGCAGCACTTGAGTAGTCATCGAAAATGGCCTCCTAGTCTGAAACCATGGACGATGGTTGAAGTTTTCCTCCTAGCATGATAAACAACTCGCCTCTATATTAGTCCACACGGACCACTGGGAACTCCATGTTGCACTACTAGAATCAATGGTAAGGAGTTGTTCCTTTGAATATTAGTGTTATAGCATCAATTTTCTCTCCCGGAATTGTCTCTCCCTTGCTATCCCTCACTTTTCAGGTAGGACTTTCTCAAACTCTCTATTGGTTGCCACAACCAGAGTGGACAATAATTGTTAGAGCTAATTGCCATGTCTGGGAAGCCACCAGTACCTATTTATAGGAGAGGCTAGGATCAGGGTTTGTACTATGGCGGGAGTCTAAAGGATGAAGTTCATGAATTTTCTAGAAAATTTAGATAGAGAACCAGTCGGTTCACCTAGCCAACACGTCGTCTCATGCATGAACTGGTCGGTTCATCTCATGAATCAGTCGGTTCACTAGTTTCCTTTTCAAAATCAAACTAGCATTTAATATTCGATTAATGCAAAATCATGACATCGACATCAATCCTTGATCTAATTGAATTAATCATTGATATGGATAACTCTGATGATGAACTAGTCAATTTACATCATGAAATGGTCATTTTATATCATGAAACGGTCGTTTCATATGAGAAATGGTCGTTTCACATGTCCAGGTTGGGCAAATATTCAACCAATTATGTTTCCAATTGACCTAACACTCCAACCGATCAGTTCAACACTTGAACTGGTCAGTTCAGAATTCAATTAGTCAATTTTGAACCTCAACTGTTTAATTGAATACCTAAACACTTTTAGTAATCAAGTTAAACATCGTTCATGAATATACTCCTATTCTAGGTGTATCCTATTTGTGTGATCTTATAGGTCCCAAATCACATTGGCACTGAATGTCCATAACCAATTAATGACATCACATGCAATGAGTAGTATCTAGAAACACACCATTCATATCCAAGTAATTTGGAAAGTCAGAGACCAACTTCTACCTACAATCCGAGATCAATGTTATCGTGATCATATAGTTCCTTTGTCTTTGATATCCAGATTGAACTCAAGGCATGGAATTGTCATCCTCTTCAACATTCAATTAATGTTCCTTAAACTAGAGTAGACTGTATGAGATGCATGTGACTTCACATATCACATATTCAATCACATTAGTATGGACATACATTTTTTAGTCTCGCTTATCAAGTGGCCTAGATATCAATCTCATATAGGAGGGACAAATCCCATCTACATCACTCACACTCCATCCCCATGCGTCACAATGCACTTGAGAATCAACTTTATGGAAACCCTTATTCAAGGTCACATTGGATGATGTATAAGTACATCGAACAACATGTGATGAGTGTAGTGACTTCAGGTCTAAGAACCACAATCACAACTATCACTATTAGAGTTGATTGTGACTAATATTCCATGGTATTCTTGTATCACTCTCATGGTGGGTGTGTTTGATACACAGTTCTCTAACATGTACCTATGTGCTTGACTTGATATCACATATCATGACTAATGAGACTTTGTCATCAATCAATACAGACTCTAGTCTTATGTATTACTATTTTCCATTTTTCTTCCACAATAAAATCTGACTAGGGACATAACAAGAATGTATGTACTCTTATCATATGCATGATTGCAATGTTCATGTCATCAAATTGAAGACATATGTCATCGAGTAACATCATTCTTTAGACGTCTACTATGTATGTGTCATCATCTCATTAGTGAGACAAACATAATATATGGAAAAATGTTTATTATTATCAAATTAGGTATCTAATGCCACATCCCAATCATCATATTATTGGCTCTCTGGGTATACCTACCAACAAAAAACTCTTAGACAACTTGTCTAATAAAATTTTATTAGGTGTATCTTACCCCATGGACGTTCACCCTATGTGTAGAAGAGTAATTGGCATGAAATTTCTGAAATAGATATGTTCCTAATCACAAAATAGACTCAAACAAGGAAAACTCAAACAGACCCAATTGCTCAAATGGGCTATCATGTCACCAAAGTCGGACTAGTTAGACGCCTAGTCACCCAAGTGGCTTACATAATCACTCGACTAGTCAATTTTGGTCTGATTTAGTTGACCAAATCAAATTCATATTGAATCAAAGCAATTTCCCTTTTTCCTCTGACTTGGTCTAGTTGCCTGACTAGGATATTTAGCCACTCATCTTGTCACTTTCCAAAGAAATAACCATTCGATCAATTTAAAGTCAGTTGTTTCCTTGAATCAAACCATATATTCGACCAACTAGATTACCTAGTCGACTGACTTGGTAGGAAATCAGTCTATATATGATTCTAAATCATTCAAATCATATGTTTGATTGGCAAATTTAGTTTCTTTATGCATCCTGATGCATTTGATCCTATAGGTTCCACATCATGATGGTAGTGACATTTATAACCTCACAAGAAAATATTGGTGTCTAGAAACAAATCATTTCTTCCTAAATAACTAGAATAAGTTGAAAACAACTTGAACATGTAAAGTGATCGATCTTACCATGATTGTATAGTCCCTTTGTCATAGATATCCATATTGAAACTAAGGTATGGAGTTGTCATCCTCTTAACATTTTATCTACATTTCTTGAACTAGAACAAATTATTGAGATTGTGTGAGATCATATCACATATTGACTCACATGAGCATACCCATGTATCTCATAATCTCACTTATAATATTGTGAGGATAGAACTACATTGAAGGGATAAATTCCATCTACATCACTCACAATGGTCCATATGTGTTGCAATGTATCAAATCACTACTAGTATGGCTATCCTAATTTAGAGTCACATTGGGCTAGTGTTAAAGTATGTAGAACAAAATGTGACTATTGTAGTCACTTTGTGTCTAAGGATTACAGTCACCACTATCACATTAAGATATGACTCTCATTACCATGACATGGTTTCCATGTGTCATTCTCAAAGTGTCTTTGTCGAGTATGACATGTTCTCTAACAAGTACATATGCTTCTGAAGTGCTATTCAATATCATGAATAAAGAGACATGATTATCACTTGACATACAAAGCAGTGTTATGTATTATTATTTTCCTATGAAAGAAATAATAATAAGTGATGTTTTGGTCCTCAATCCAAACTGAATCTAAATATTCTTAGGAAATTATTATATTTATAAATTAAAATAATAAATGGAATTTACTTTATTAATAATAAAATCATGTACAATGTATCCCTGGTATGGTCATCACATTATAGATCTCAAGGCATAAACTAATAGTCTTCCACTTTCACTTGAGTCAATCACTCGTGAATCAAAATTTCAAGTGATCTAACATGACCATCACGCTATTATTGTAAAAGTGTTTTTGGAAAAGGATAAAAAGAATTATTTTAAGCTGGTACTCCATTAATATTTACATCTCCTCTTTGTATAATATCTTTTATTGGATGATATCATCATAGTAGTTGGATTCACATGAATTTTTTCTTATATTTTTCTTATCCTTTGTTATTGTTCATTATCTCTGACACATACCTTTCTTCTTTCTTTTGTTTGGTGCTTTCCCAACCACCTAGGGTTTGATCAAGGAGTTGAGCAAGGCCTAGGATCAGAGTTATGCAATAGGAGCGTGGAGGACTATCCTGGGAATAGGATAAGGAGTACATGGCTTTAAGCATAGACCTATCTCATGAAGTTGTTTCTTGGAGACAAAGTTGGTGTAGTTTAGATTTCCCTCTATCTAGATCCTTTTGTTGTTGTAAACCCTATATGGGAGATATGATGGAATTTTGTAATCTTTTATAAAAATTGAATATGGTCGTTATTTTTATTCTGTTGCTATACACTTTGGTCTTTTGTATATCATATATAAAAAGGTTTGAAAATTTTACACCCGTTTCAACATACATTTTAATTATGTTTGGGATGGATGTTTTATTTTTCAAATTTTTAGTAAAGGGGTGATTTCACTATTTTACAATTTACATCTCCTCTTTGTATGATCTCTTGTATTAGATGATATCATCGTAGTATATACTTAGAATGCTGGTGCAATCTGGTTCCTAAGCATATACCATGGCTCATTGTTGTTACATAAAAGCTCAAATGTGTCCTCAATTGTTGGTAGCACTCCAAGTTCACTAATTAAATTTGTGATGCATATTGCTTGTTTTGTTGTATTGGATACAACAAAATATGCAACTTCTATTTCAGGAGTATCCATTGTCTTTGTCTTGAAACTCTTCTAGCATACAACTCTTCAATTAAAAAATACAAAACCTAATTGTGGTTGACAATCATCCTTGTCAGTTTGGAAGCTTGCATCGACGTAACCTATTGGGAAATGTGACATCAAATATGGAAGTGGAAATAAAAATTTACTTGTAACATACCTGACTTGGGTTATACTTTAACCCTAGGTGTTTTGATTAAGAAAGGTGATTAAATGCTTAATCTCATCTTGTGAAAAGTAATTAGGGCTCAAGAGGAACTTATATTGCAATTCTAGTCCTTTTTGAACATTGTTGAAATTAATGTTTTGTTTGTTTTGGACTAAAGTGTAAATTACCCAAGTTGAGGGGTTTAAGTGCAAATTGTGCATGATAATATGTTTCTCGTGTATGGATTATGGAATCCTGAATATGGAAATTACCCATGCTGAGGTATGGCTTATGGAAGCATGAATACCAAGAAAGAGCTGATAAAGCAATGTATGTGCACAAAAACCTAGTTTTGGTGTAATGTGAAATTTACCCAAAACCCAGGGTGCAATATGTAAATTACCACTTCAATAAGGTCCCTAATGTTTCTTTGCATCATGTAGAGAAAAGAAAATGAGAGGGGCGCCTCATTTGAATTAATTTGGAGGAGAGAGAATCTTGATATTAAAATAATCAAGATTTAATCCTAATTGAAACCCTAATTTGATTTAGGGCAAAAAATAAATGTATTAATTAAAGGGCCTTCAACCAAAACTAAAATGGTTGGATTCAGATGTGTGTGTGACGTCCTTGAGCTTTGCAAGGACCACGAAAATATCCAAGGGAGTGGATAACTCACACACAATTTTATAAGAAAAAGAAATATCCACTCACATATGGATATAAATATAAAATGATTTAAGGTGCTTGATTTTCTTTTCCTTAAATCATGGATAATTGAGAGGGATAAGAGGAAAACAAGATAGACTCGTCCCTAAGGAAGATGAGGGGGAAGAGGCGGCCACATTTTTGGGATTAATTGGATTTTTGCAAAGTACATTCTCTCTCATTGAATTTTTATAAAAGAACCTTTTACAAGCCAAATGGAAGGCTTTTTCGACCCCACTTCTTCTCCTTGCTTGGGAAACGACCAAGGGAGCTTGGGAGGATCAGTAGGACGACCCCAAACCTTTTGGTAAGGTTCTTGATCTATTTCACCTTTATTCCATGGTGGAAATTGAAAATAAATTATGGATTTTTTCCTATTTCGATCTCCTCTTCAATTCTAACCATTCCTTTTCACTCAAACCTTGAGGACGAGCCTTGGAATGGTGAAAGAAGTTGAATCCACCATTGTTGCCGTGGATATGGAGCTTTGGAGCTCAATTGGAGGTTGGTTTTATGACTTGAACCCTTGGCTTTTTTATTGCATTCAATTCCATGTAAAATAATGATCTTTTCTACTTTTACAATAATCGATTTGGTTGATTGAGGCAATCACCATGGAAACCACAGCAGGTTTTGTGAGTTTATAGGTTGAAGATGATAAGCACACACCTCTACAAATATCCAAGGCAAACGGTTTTGATTGAGTTGCACAAACGGTTTCCCAAACCGTTTGGGAGCAAACAGTTTCAAACCGTTTAGAAGCAAACAGTTTCACCAAACCGCATGAGACCAAAAGGTCTTGTTTTACCAAACCGCATGAGACCAAAAGGTCTCAAGACCGTTTTGTGGAGTTGACCAGGGATGAACGTTTGGAGATATGTTAAAAATGATCTAGGTTAATCACCTACCAATTATGATTGATTAACTCCAATCGGTTCATGAGTTGAAGGTCCATCAATCGCCTAAACCCTAATCGGGTTGAGTGCTGATTTCATAAGTGCTTGAGTTTGAAACTAGGGTTGATTGACCCAAACAGTTTGAAAACCGTTTGGGAATCACCCAAACAGTCTAAAGACCGTTTGGAGGTCAACCAAGACCGTTTGGAGGTCTATGGTTGAGTTTGGCTAAGTGTTTGAAGATCCAAAGATATGGTATCAACCTTAATCGGCTAAGTGCTGATTTTGCAATTGAATAAGTTGATGGTTTGGGTTGATTGACCCAAACGATTTCAAAACCGTTTGGAGATCACCCAGGGCTCACCCAAGACCATTTGAAGGTCTAGGGTTAAGTTTGGTCAAGTGTTTGAAGGTCCAAAGATACCAAATTGAAATACAATTAAGTGCTGATTTGGTGACCAGTTCTAGGATCCAAACCCTAATTGAATGACATGGTTGATGATGATATGATGACCAAACGGTCTCAAGACCGTTTGGAGGTCATCCAAACAATCCCCAGACCATTTGTGGGTCACCCAAGACCGTTTGGAGGTCCAGGGTTGACTATGGTTAGGTGTTTAAAGATCTAAAGGTACTAAGTCGAAGTGCAATCAAATGCTGACTTATTGATCAATCCAATTATCCAAACTTTGACTGATTGACTTGGATTTTGATTTTGACATGGGAAAACGGTCTCAAGATCGTTTGTAGGTCATACAAATGACCTCAAGACCGTTTGGAGTCAGGTCATGCCCAATTTGGATGATGGTCCAATGGTTTTAAAGTAACTAGTTTCACATTAGTTATTGTTGAAGGATCATCAATTCCAAACCCTAATCCAATTGATTCAAACCCTAATTGATGATCAATTGAGGGTCAAATCAGTTGAAGGTTGACCTATTTAACTCAATTGAAGTATGGTGATAGGTCCAATTGATGATTGGATACATGAATTCAATGATTGAAGGAACCAACATTGGAAACCCTAATTTAATTTGATTGGTTGAGACCATATTTGGTCCATGCAGTTTTGAGGAGGTTTGGACCAAACGGTCTCAACACGGTTTGGCACCAAATGGTCTCAAGACCGTTTGGGACCAAATGATCCCAAACCGGTTGAGCCCATGCAGTTTCAAAAAGTTGCTTTAGCAAACGGTTTCAAGTGACCACCTTTAGTAAACAGTCTTGAAGGTCATCTTTAGCAAACGGTTTCAAGTACTTGCTTTAGCAAACGGTCTCAAGCACCACCTTTACCAAACGGTTTCAAACCGTTTGAACTTTGAAGGACCAAGACCGTTTGGGGCTCAAGTAATCAAGATTGATTGGGGATTCAATTGGTTAATCCACTTGGACACCTATTGTAATTGAAGATCCAATTGGTCAATTTAATTGGATACCTTATGTATTGGAGGTCCAATGTAATTGAATCTCTTGAGAATTAAGATGATGAATGATCCATTGATCCAATGATGTTTAGTAATGACAATCAATGAAGGTACAAGGTTGGAACCCTAATAGTACCTAAGTGATTAGTGACAATTAAGGAATGAACCCTAATTGCTTATATGAACAATGAGGTGGTACTCTATGTTAATAATAGTTGTATGTACTTGATTGAAGGGTTGATATGACCTAATCAAGTTGAGAAGATGATAGCATGAGGTTCATACATGAATATGATTCATGAGGTGATTAAGGGTATGATTCTTAAGCAAAGAGATCATGAAACCCTAATCATGAACGTAAATCCTAATTGACAGGGCTATTGAACTCTAACCCTAATTGTGGGCAGTTATGAATGAAACCCTAATCCAGGGTGAGGATGTAACCCTAATCTAGGGTAATGATATATGAAACTCCAATTTAAGGAAATGAGATGTAAAACCCTGATTGGAGATGAATAGTAGACCCAGGCTGTGGGTAACAATAGTGGAAACCTTAATTGAGGTTGATTCCATGTGAATCCCTAATTGAGGTTGATTCAATGTGAATCCCTAATTGAAGTTGATTCCATGATAAACCCTAATTGAGGGTGATGCCATGAGAAATCCCTAGTTGGGACGAATAGTAAACATTAAGTATAGGCAATGAGATGTGGAAGCCTAATGAAGGGTGATGCTATATGCAATCCTAACTCTAATGAAGTATGATAGCATGTGAAATCCCAAAGCCCTAATAAAGGGTAAAGGTATGTGAAACCCTGATTGAAGTTATAATACATGAAGCCTTAATCTTGAACAACATGATGACAACCCAGAACTCTAATAATAAAACAGTGGGTAAAACCTTATAAGGGCGAAATATCATAAATGGTTGATTATAGGTAAGCTTATTGTAAGAAATGTCTTAACCTGAGATGAGTTCATATCATTAAAGATTATTGGACCATTCATATGTGTAACCTATGCACTTCATGGTAAGAGTGATAGGTTAGTGGATGAAAGGATTAAGATGGGTAATACCTTAATCCAAGATAAGCTGATAACTTAAGAAAGTTGGAAGTAATGAGGTGAGTGATACATCAAGATATGAAAGACTTCACGGTTAGCATCTCAAAGTTGATATACTTTGTTAACTATGAAATTCTAATGTGAGATGGGAAACCTTAACCCTAAATTGGGTAATGAGACATGAGAAATCATAATATGATATGAATAGTAAGCCCTAACCCTATTGAGGGAATAGAGGTGTTACAATTGTATTACATGAAGTAATATGTTATCGTTGCCTAGGGAAAGGTGACAAGATGTTTAATGGCCTTGTGAGCCATATGGTTAAATGTTTCCCACTGAGAGGTGACAAGATGCTTTATGGGCCTTATGAGCCATGAGAGCAATTATGGCATAGTGAGAGGTACCAAAATGATTATAAAAGTTTATTTTAAGAAAGGATGATGTTTTAATAAACTTAATAAGAGGAACAACTGTATTCAATAAAGTATGTGTAAAGCTATGTAGGCTAACCTCAGGGTTTAGAGCCTAAAGTAGTATGTGATGATCAATGATGAGTTAAAGGAATTAAATTCCATGAACTATGTAATCAGGAATTGTTAAAGTCCAATGCCTGGTTGTGTAATCAGGGTTGGTTAAAGTTCAATACCTGGAAGAGGTGTAATGTCTGTAATCAAGATTGGTTAAAGTCCAATGCCTGGCTGTGTAATCAGGGTTGGTTAAAGTCCAATACTTGGCAGAGTTGTAATTCCTATAATCAGGATTGGTTAAAGTCCAATGCCTGGCTGTGAAATCAGGATTGGTTTGAGTCTAATGCCTGGCTGTGAAATCAGGATTGGTTAGAGTCCAATGCCTGGCTATGAAATCAGGATTGGTTAGAGTCCAATGCCTGGCTATGAAA
Organism: Alisma plantago-aquatica; assembly: GCA_963693085.1. Lineage (NCBI taxonomy): Eukaryota > Viridiplantae > Streptophyta > Magnoliopsida > Alismatales > Alismataceae > Alisma > Alisma plantago-aquatica. The sequence goes on from OY856411.1 coordinate 698,065,581, forward strand.
TCAGGATTGGTTAGAGTCTAATGCCTGGCTGTGAAATCAGGATTGGTTAGAGTCCAATGTCTGGCTGTGAAAACAGGATTGGTTAGAGTCTAATGCCTGGCTGTGTAATCAGGTTTGGTTAAAGTCCAATACCTGGCAGAGGCGTAATTCCTGTAATCAGGGTTGGCTAAAGTCCAATGCCTGGTTATGAAATCAGGATTGGTAGTGTCCAATGCCTGGCGGTGTAATCAGGTTTGGAAGAGTCTAATACCTGGCAGAGGCTAAATGCCTGTAGTGATACCACATGATTGGTAATAGCCCAATGCCAGTAATGATGATTTAGGATTGGTATTAATCCAATTCCTGTATTAATGATAAATGAGTACATGGTAGATATATCTCTTTATTTGTTTAACAAGTTGGCTAAGGCCAATAGAATGAAACAAGAATGTTTCATGGGTGACATAACAAGATGTTGACTGCCACAAGAAAAGTTTGATATGATGGTATAACATGTTGGATAAATGATATACATGTCATTCCTATTCCTTATTAAAGAATAGATGATATATTGCTCTATCATATATAGTTGCAATGCTTACAAAGTTGAGACTGCTTTAAACTGCTTAACCTCTGCTCAGTTTCATATCTTTAAATTGCAATACAATGTTTTGGCAGAGAGTTATATCTCCCGCTGGGGCAATTTACAATTGTCTCACCCACGTGGGATCCAATGTTTTTAGGTGGACGCGGACAAATAGGTAGGAAACCTTTAGCAGAGAAGGAACAACAACAACATCGAGGACAGTAGTAATATCTCAAGTGGAGATACTTCCTATCCAGTTGTATAGATAGTAGTCCTATGTGTTGTCTCTGTACTCTCCGGTCCTCAAGATTTATAGATAGTGCTTTCATCATCGACTCGAGATTTTGGCTTGATGCCTCATGGTTTTATGTTGTCTGTACATAATGTTGAATAGAACAGCTGATGTTGTAATCCTCGAGAAGAGATAGTACAGATTGAGTACTTATGGAACAGAATGTAAATATTATATTTTGGTTCTTGATGAAAAGGATTTCCTATGTGTGGATCTCTTTGCAAAAAGTTTTAATTTTTAGTGATTTTCAGTAATCCGCTGTAAATGATTCGCTTCCACTTAGTAATCTTGTGTTTTATAAGTTGGATGCTACAATTTAGTGGTATCAGAGCTCTAGGTTCGCTGAGTCTACAAAGACATAGGACTAAGGTAGTAGAGTCTGTTTTGGTGTCATCCAATGTATCTGATAGTGTCTTCTGCTCATATACGAGAAGAAGAACTTAAAGATGACTGGGTTACATGAGGAGGTTTCTGCTGAGAGTAGCAATGTTGCACCAGGAAAAGGGGCATGGGAGCAGGCAAGAGAGAGACAATTGCCTAAGAATCCCCTAGCTGATCCATCTATGACAAGAAAATCTTTCTTTAAGTATTATTGTTGGAAAATTTAGGGCAACAGTAATGTATATATTGTGGATCAAGCATTGGCAGTGTAACCTAGATTACCAACCCCAATAATGATGTTTTAGATATCAACATGATTTGTAATTAGCATCTGCAGGTTGAAGCAAAAGGAAATGATGAATTTCTGGACTTAAATTGAGTCTGTGCTCAACCTTAGCCTGTTGAATCAATCTTTGAGGCAGAGCTAGCCTAAGGTAGTGAATAAATCATGAATTATGACAAGTTAGACAAGATAATGTCATTCAAATATGTCATTTTATTAATTCCTGGATTAATTGAGAAAGGAAATGATTGAACTCTCCTTGATTAGTCCTATGAGGACTTATGTTTTGCATGGTAAAACATTAAAAATGTTTTATGTTGTCCTTACCTCTATAAGAAAAGATGAGGTATATAAGAGGTGCCTGGACAAAATCCAGGGCTGTTAAGCCTTATGCTTGTGATAATATGAAAAGAAGGAATATGATAGTATACAAAGTGCAAACCACTTAATCTCAGTATTTATATACCTTGACCAGGTATACAACTATTGATGATAAAGTGGGTATGGAAACTCTTAGATTGTTGTCTTTTTGATTGCTCTGATCAAGTAGTCATTCTGAGACAATCTAATGAGTATCATGAAATCATAAATATGGAATGAATAAATGTGTCATATCCCATGCATAATAAAGAGAAGTCTGAGATAATCTCAGATGAGCATGTTGTATGAGGAACTAAAAGTATACTCCTCATAAGATAAGAATAAGAATGAGGGAGATGAACCCTATTCAATAATGCTTCCAGCATAATAAAGATCTTTCCCATAATGAGGAAATGGGAAAGGTGATGAGATCATGAGATGATCATAAACATGCTAGATAATAATAAAGAAAGTGATAATGACATGCAATCATCCTTACAAATTCCAATGCTAAAGGCAAGGAACCTAGGATGAGATAAAGAGTAAATGGTTCATGAATAGTTGAAAATACATGAATTAATAAGAGGAATATGAATCCTTATTTTCTTTCCTTTTAGGGACATGGCAATCAAGTGGGTCTTAGGACACTTGATGTGCATAAGATAAATGTGTTCATGTGATGGATACTTAGAAAAGTATCAGTTATCTTGGACTTTGGTCCCAAGATGAGGACATATGAAACAATTAATATTCCAAGATGAAAGGAAGAGATATATATGATGTGTTTCCAACACATGTGATAGATACCAAGGTGAAAGATTATGGTATCTGAGAGTTATCAGATGGGTTAGGTTGGCTACCTGGAGTGGTCAACTGCAAAATTAGTCTGATTATAATAATATGAACATCAGATGTTAGGGGTTTATTCTCTGCATAAACCTGATATTAATAAAGAATGTATGATGCTTCTCTGAATAAGAAAAGTGTTATTTGACACAAAGTTGACTCTATAGTCAATGATGAGGGACAGTGGGGCATGTGCCTTGTGTGTTGATTCTATGAGAATCTTGTATGGAAACACTTTGTGCTGATCAAAGTTTTATGGTGTCTCTATAATAAGGAGATGATATGTGAAGACTAGATAGTATGATGAATAAAATACATCTGTCTTCCTTTATCTGGATTTCGAGGACGAAATCCTTGTTAGGGGTTTATAATTTGTAACATCCCTGACCTGGGTTATACTTTAACCCTAGGTGTTTTGATTAAGAAAGGTTATTAAATGCTTAATCTCATCTTGTGAAAAGTAATTAGGGCTCAAGAGGAACTTATATTGCAATTCTAGTCCTTTTCGAACATTGTTGAAATTAATGTTTTGTTTGTTTTGGACTAAAGTGTAAATTACCCAAGTTGAGGGGTTTAAGTGCAAATTGTGCATGATAATATGTTCCTCGTGTGTTGAAGCATCATGAGGGTGAAAATGATGCTGAGGTGTGGATTATGGAAGCCTGAATACCAAGAAAGAGTTGATAAAGCAATGTATGTGCACAAAAACCTACTTTTGGTGTAATGTGCAATTTACCCAAAACCCAGGGTGCAATATGTAAATTACCACTTCAATAAGGTCCCTAATGTTTCTTGGCATCATGTAGAGAAAATAAAATGAGAGGGGAGCCTCATTTGAATTAAGTTGGAGGAGAGAGAATTTTGATATTAAAATAATCAAGATCTAATCCTAATTGAAACCCTAATTTGATTTATGGCAAAAAATAAATGTATTAATTAAAGGGCCTTCAACCAAAACTAAAATGGTTGGATTCAGATGTGTGTGTTACGTCCTTGAGTTTTTCAAGGACCATGAAAATATCCAAGGGAGTGGATAACTCACACACAATTTTATAAGAAAAAGAAATATCCACTCACATATGGATATTAATATAAAATGATTTAAGGTGCTTGATTTGCTTTTCTTTAAATAATGGATAATTGAGAGGGATAAGAGGCAAACAAGATAGCCTCGTCCCTAAGGAAGATGAGGGGGAAGAGGCGGCCACATTTTTGGGATTAATTGGATTTTTGCAAAGTACATTCTCTCTCATTGAATTTTTATAAAAGAACCTTTTACAAGCCAAATGGAAGGCTTTTTCGACCCCACTTCTTCTCCTTGCTTGGGAAACGACCAAGGGAGCTTGGGAGGATCCGTAGGACGACCCCAAAACTTTTGGTAAGGTTCTTGATCCATTTCACCTTGATTCCATGGTGGAAATCGAAAATAAATTATGGATTTCTTCCTATTTCGATCTCCTCTTCAATTCTAACCATTCCTTTTCACTCAAACCTTGAGGACGAGCCTTGGAATGGTGAAAGAAGTTGCATCCACCATTGTTTCTGTGGACATGGAGCTTTGGAGCTCAATTGGAGGCGGGTTTTATAACTTGAACCCTTGATTTTTTTATTGCATTCAATTCCATGTCAAATAATGATCTTTTCTACTTTTACAATAATCGATTTGGTTGATTGAGGAAATCACCATGGAAACCATAGCAGGTTTCGTGTGTTTAGAGGTTGAAGATGATAAGCACACACCTCTACAAATATCCAAGGCAAATGGTTTTGATTAAGTTGCTCAAACGGTTTCCCAAACTATTTGGGAGCAAACGATTTCAAACCGTTTAGAAGCAAACGGTTTCACCAAACCGCATGAGACCAAATGGTCTCAAGACCGTTTGGTGGAGTTGACCAGGGTTGACTATTTGGAGATCTATTGAAAATGATCTAGGTTAATCACCTACCAATTATGATTGATTAAATCCAATCGGTTGATGAGTTGAAGGTCCATCAATCGCCTAAACCCTAATAGGGTTGAGTGCTGATTTCATAAGTGCTTGAGTTTGAAACTTGGGTTGATTGACCGAAACGGTTTCAAAACCATTTGGGAATCACCCAAACGGTCTTGAGACCGTTTGGAGGTCAACCAGGACCGTTTGGAGGTCTATGGTTGAGTTTGGCTAAGTGTTTGAAGATCCAAAGATATGGTATCAACCCTAATCGGCTAAGTGCTGATTTTGCAATTGAATAAGTTGATGGTTTGGGTTGATTGACCCAAACGGTTTCCAAACCATTTGGGGATCACCCAAACGGTCTCATGATTGTTTGGGGTTCACCCAAGACCTTTTGAAGGTCTAGGGTTAAGTTTGGTCAAGTGTTTGAAGGTCCAAAGATACCAAATTAAAATACAATTAAGTGTTGATTTGGTGACCAATTCTAGGATCCAAACCCTAATTGAATGACATGGTTGATGATGATATGATGACCAAACGGTCTCAAGACCGTTTGTAGGTCATCCAAACGATCCCAAGACCGTTTGGGGGTCACCCAAGACCGTTTGGAGGTCCAGGGTTGACTATGGTTAGGTGCTTAAAGATCTAAAGGTACTAAGTCGAAGTGCAATCAAATGTTGACTTATTGATCAATCCAATGATCCAAACTTTGACTGATTGACTTGGATTTTGATGTTGACATGGGAAAAAGGTCTCAAGAACGTTTGGAGGTCATCCAAACGACCTCAAGACCGTTTGGGGTCAGGTCATGCCCAATTTGGATGATGGTCCAATGGTTTTAAAGTAACTAGTTTCACATTAGTTAATGTTGAAGGATCATCGATTCCAAACCCTAATCCAATTGATTCAAACCCTAATTGATGATCAATTGAGGGTCAATTGAGGGTCAAATCAGTAGAAGGTTGACCTATTTAACTCAATTGAAGTATGGTGATAGGTCCAATTGATGATTGGATACATGAATTCAATGATTGAAGGAACCAACATTGGAAACCCTAATTTAATTTGATTGGTTGAGACCATATTTGGTCCATGCAGTTTTGAGGAGGTTTGGACCTCAATACCATTTGAGTCCAAACGGTGTCAAGACCATTTGGGACCAAAGGATCCCAAACCGGTTGAGCCCATGCGGTTTCAGAAAGTTGCTTTAGCAAATGGTTTCAAGTGACCACCTTTAGTAAACGGTCTTGAAGGTCACCTTTAGTAAACGGTTTCAAGTACTTACTTTAGCAAACGGTCTCAAGCACCACCTTTACCAAACGGTTTCTAACCGTTTGAAATTTGAAGGACCAAGACCGTTTGGGGCTCAAGTAATCAAGATTGATTGAGGATTCAATTGGTTAATCCACTTGGACACCTATTGTAATTGAAGATCCAATTGGTCAATTTAATTGGATACCTTATGTATTGGAGGTCCAATGTAATTGAATATCTTGAGAATTAAGATGATGAATGATCCATTGATCCAATGATGTTTAGTAATGACAATCAATGAAGGTACAAGGTTGAAACCCTAATAGTACCTAAGTGATTAGTGACTATTAAGGGATGAACCCTAATTGCTTATAGGAACAATGAGGTGGTACTCTATGTTAATCATAGTTGTATGTACTTGATTGAAGGGTTGATATGACCTAATCCAGTTGAGAAGATGATAGCATGAGGTTCATACATGAATATGATTCATGAGGTGATTAAGGGTATGATTCTTAAGCAAAGAGATCATGAAACCCTAATCATGAAAATAAATCCTAATTGACAGGGCTATTGAACTCTAACCCTAATTGAGGGCAATTATGAATGAAACCCTAATCCAGGGTGAGGATGTAACCCTAATCTAGGGTAATGATATATGAAACTCCAATTTAAGGAAATGAGATGTAAAACCCTGATTGGAGATGAATAGTAGACCCAGGCTGTGGGTAACCATAGTGGAAACCTTAATTGAGGTTGATTCCATGTGAATCCATAATTGAGGTTGATTCAATGTGAATCCCTAATTGAAGTTGATTCCATGAGAAACCCTAATTGAGGGTGATGCCATGAGAAATCCCTAGTTGGGACGAATAGTAAACATTAAGTATAGGCAATGAGTTGTGGAAGCCTAATGAAGGGTGATGCTATATGCAATCCTAACTCTAATGAAGTATGATATCATGTGAAATCCCAAAGCCCTAATAAAGGGTAAAGGTACACAAAACCCTGATTGAAGTTATAATACATGAAGCCTTAATCTTGAACAACATGATGACAACCCATAACCCTAATAATAAAACACTGGGTAAAACCTTATAAGGGTGAAATATCATAAATGGTTGATTATAGGAAAGCTTATTGTAAGCAATGCCTTAACCTGAGATGAGTTCATATCATTAAAGATAATTGGACCATTCATATGTGTAACCTATGCACTTCATGGTAAGAGTGATAGGTTAGTGGATGAAAGGATTAAGATGGGAAATACCTTAATGCATGATAAGCTTATAACTTAAGAAAGTTGGAAGTAATGAGGTAAGTGATACATCAAGATATGCAAGACTTCACAGTTAGCATCTCAAAGTTGATATACTTTGTTAACTATGAAATTCTAATGTGAGATGGGAAACCTTAACCCTAAATTGGGTAATGGGACATGAGAAATCATAATATGATATGAATAGTAAGCCCTAACTCGATTGAGGGAATAGAGGTGTTACTATTGTATTACATGAAGTAATATGTTATCGTTGCCTAGGGAGAGGTGACAAGATGTTTAATGGCCTTGTGAGCCATATGGTTAAATGCTGCCTAGTGAGAGGTGACAAGATGCTTTATGGGCCTTATGAGCCATGAGAGCAATTATGGCATAGTGAGAGGTACCAAAATGATTATAAAAGTTTATTATAAGAAAGGATGATGTTTTAATAAACTTAATAAGAGGAACAACTGTATTCAATAAAGAATGTGTAAAGCTATGTAGGCTAACCTCAGGGTTCAGAGCCTAAAGTAGTATGTGATGATCAATGATGAGTTAAAGGAATTAAATTCCATGAACTATGTAATCAGGATTGGTTAAAGTCCAATGCCTGGCTGTGTAATCAGGGTTGGTTAAAGTCCAATACCTGGCAGAGGTGTAATGCCTATAATCGGGATTGGTTAAAGTCTAATGCCTGGCTGTATAATCATGGTTGGTTAAAGTCCAATGCCTGGTAGAGGTGTAATGCCTGTAATCAGGATTGGTTAAAGTCCAATGCCTGGCTGTCATATCAGGATTGGTTAGAGTCCAATGCCTGGCTGTAAAATCAGGATTGGTTAGAGTCCAATGGCTGGCTGTGAAATCAGGATTGGTTAGAGTCCAATGCCTGGCTGTGAAATCAGGATTGGTTAGAGTCCAATGCCTGACTGTGAAATCAAGATTGCTTAGAGTCCAATGCCTGGCTGTGAAATCAGGATTGGTTAGAGTCCAATGCCTGGCTGTGTAATCAGGTTTGGTTAAAGTCCAATACCTGGCAGAGGCGTAATGCCTATAATCAGGGTTGGATAAAGTCCAATGCCTGGCTGTGAAATCAGGATTGGTAGTGTCCAATGCCTGGCGGTGTAATCAGGTTTGGAAGATTCCAATACCCGACAGAGGCTAAATGCCTGTAGTGATACCACAGGATTGGTAATAACCCAATGCCTATAATGATGATTTAGGATTGGTATTAATCCAATTCCTGTATAAATGACAAATGAGTACATGGTAGATATATCTCTTTATTTGTTTAACAGGTTGGCTAAGGCCAACAGAATGAAACAAGAATGTTTCATGGTTGACATAACAAGATGTTGACTACCACAAGAAAAGTTTGATATGATGGTATAACATGTTGGATAAATGATATACATGTCATTCCTATTCCTTAGTAAAAGAATATATGATATATTGCTCTATCATAAATAGTTGCAATGCTTACAAAGTTGAGAATGCTTTAAACTGCTTAACCTCTACTCAGTTTCATATCTTTAAATTGCAATACAATGTTTTGGCGGAGAGTTATATCTCCCGCTGGGGAAATTTACAATTGTCTCACCCCCATGGGATCCAATGTTTTTAGGTGGACGCAGACAAAGAGGCAGGAAACCTTTAGCAGAGAAGGAACAACAGCAACATCGAGGATAGCAGTAATATCTCAGGTGGAGATACTACCTGTCCAGTTGTATAAATAGTAGTCTTATGTGTCGTCTCTGTACTCTCAGGTCCTCGGGATTTATAGATAGTGCTTTCATTATCGACTCGAGATTTTTGCTTGATGCCTCATGGTTTTATGCTGTTTGGACATAATGTTGAATAGAACAGCTGATGTTGTAATCCTCGAGAAGAGATAGTACATGTTGAGTACTTATGGAACATAATGTAAATATTATATTTTGGTTCTTGATGAAAAGGATTTCCTATGTGTGGATCTCTTTGCAAAAAGTTTTAATTTCTAGTGATTTTCAGTAATCCGCTGTAAATGATTCGGTCTTGAAACCGAATGGATGAAACTGAATGGTCAAGACCATTTGATGAGACCGAATGGATGAAACCGTTTGATTAGACCGAATGGATGAAACCGTTTGGTCAGACCGATTGTCAGAACCAAGGGTGAGTGAAGGTGGGCCCCAGTTGATTATTCAACTTTATCAAGACCTTCATCAAATCAACATAAATTCAATTAAAATAATGATAATTGGACCAATTAAGTAATTTTGCACATTTTGTTATTTAGTAAGTTAAATTAAAAGCATTGAGTCGAATTTGACCCAAGATGGTAATTGAAATTCCTGATGAATATGCATTCATCAAAATACGCCGAACTTAAACATTGCTCGTCCTCGACTAACACAAAATCTGAAACAGTCGCCAAATGAATATTTTCAATTCGTGTGATTGCTTCATCTTCACATCACGAATGTTTTCTTTCTGCTCAATATGACTCAACATCTCAACCTCCTGAGACCACTAAACACATCTTACCATATCTTCGTTCTTGAATTCGCTTCCCAATATCACTTCCTCCTCACTTTTTCTAACAACAAGCATGTCAAAGAGTTTTGTAAGAGTCCAGAGATACCTACAGAACAACAAGTGTGCATCTGATCTGACACTGGTGTTTTTCAGGATAGTGGGGGCATGCATTGTGCCATTAGGTAGAAAATGGAGTGAATGGTGGTATGGAAGGAAGAAGTAAATCTCTCCTCTATTTGACTTGAGATTTTCTTTTTATTTGCTTTGCAGTTTCATTTATTGCATTTTTTGTGCGAATCTCTCCTCTATTCTAATCGAGATTGCATTTCTTTTTGTGTGTGCTTTGGCATCTTTTGTTTGCAAATCTCTCCTTTATTCGACTCGAGATTGCATTGTTGGCAGTACGCCCCTATTTATTTGTTAGGGGTATGGAGGAAGCAGATATAGAGGGGAGTGGCGTGCCACCCTGAACTTAGGGTTTGGCATCATTTTGGCTATTTTTGTTTCTTTTTTATGGATGGAGAGGTACGAAGATGGTAGAAGAAGTATAGAAGAGAGTTCAGATCAGAATGCAACTTGATTTACAATTCAGTGCACCGGGTCGTTCTCTTTATCATACTCTGCTCAAATAAATGACTTGATGAGGATCCGGTGGGGATTCCATGTTATTGTTCCACTAGTCAGTTAGGAAGCACGGCATGTTTAATCCCTATCAGTTTGACAGACGCTTGTCACTTTTGCATGAGTATCATGATGTTACGAATCATAAGCTTCACAAGATGATTTCAATCAAAAGGCTTGTTTAAAAAAATAGTCCTTTTGAGGATTTACTTCGAATAAGGAGGATATAATGATTTAAAATGCATAGCAGGTTAGTTAGTGAATTTTAATGAAATAGGAAGTGTCAAAAATTCATCAAGTATTCGTTTGATTTCTTTGGAAAACTTTTAAAAATTTTGAAAATTTTGAAAATTTTATCAAGAATGTGATAGTGAAGACTGAAGTATGAAAAGGATGGGTGTAGGTGGAAAGTGAAGTACATACCACCCACCCTCCACCCCGAACTTAGAAATTTGCTCGTCCCGAGCAAACTCTAAATCCAAGATGGAGGGGAAAATTCATGCTAGGTTGACCACCAGATGTGGTAGCGTTCCAGTCTGCGCGCATCCTCTTATCTGAAAATCTAAAGAAAGGTCAATCAAAACTCAAGATATCATCTCGCGATGTGAATTTTATTTGGTGGAAAATTATCTAAAAGGTGAAAAAAAATTAAGGAAAAATTTCTAAATCAAAATTAAAACTAAATATGAAATTATTGTTCGGGTTGCCTCCCGACAAGCGCCTTTGTTTTACGTCGATGTCCCAACTTGATATCTTCAGCTTTATGATGGTTCCTATAGATTGGAAAGATCTATTGTTGCTTTGGTGCTTATGTCTGTTGTGGTGAAATATCTTTTCAAACGTTGACCATTTGCCACGAATTCACCTGACTTTTCACTCCATAAAAAGAAAGCACCATGTGGGGAGATGCTTTTGACAATGTATGATCTAGACCAACGGGAGCGGAGTTTCCCTAGGAATAGCTTCAATCTTGAGTTGAATAGAAGAACTTGGTCTCCCACTTGTATGTCTTTTCTTTTTAAATGAACATCATGCCAAAGTTTGGTGTGTTCTTTGTAGATTTGTGCATTCTCATAAGTTGTCATCCTGAGTTCGTCTAGCTCTTGGAGTTGCAAAATCCTGGCTTGGCCAGCTTTTTTCATATCAAAATTCAGTTGTTTTATTGCCCACCATGCCTTGTGTTCCAATTCTACTGGTAGGTGGCAAGCCTTTCCATTTATTAATCAAAAAGGTGTAGTCACGAGGGGAGTTTTATAATTAGCAGTTCGATAGGCCCATAATGCGTCGTTGATTTTCACTGACCAATCTTTCCGATTGCATCCTACAGTTTTTTCCAGAATAGCCTTGAGTTGACAGTTAGAAACCTCTACCTGTCCACTAGTTTGTGGATGGTAGGGCGAGGCTACCTTGTGCTTTGCACCATACTTTCTCAATAATGCTTCAAAGCTTCATTCTAGAAAATGTGACCCTCAGTCGGATATCACAGTTCGTGGTACTCCAAAATGGGGGAAGATAATATCTTTGAATAATTTGATGACTAGTTTGGAATCACTAGTGACGCTTGTTATAGCTTCAACCCATTTTGAGACGTAATCAACCGCTACTAGGATGTAAGAAAATCCGTAAGAGGATGGGAATGGCCCCATGTAGTCCACACCCTAAACATCAAATATCTCAATTTCTTGCCACAACTTAAGTGGCATCTCATCTCTCTTCATAATGTTACCTGTTCTTTGACATTTGTCACATGATTGAACAAAGTTGTAGGAATCCTTAGATATGGTTGGCCAAAAGAATCCACATTACAAAACCTTTATCGTAGTCTTCTTAGAATTCATGTGGCCTCCAACTGGGCCAGAGTGACAGTGCTCTAGAATGAGTTTGGTTTCTTCCTCAGCGATACATCGTCTGTAAAGACCATCAACACATAGCTTAAAAAGATATGGCTCATCCCAGTGATATTGTTTCACATCATGCATAAATTTCTTCAGTGCATTTCCGGTGCATTGAGGATGGATGACCCCAGCAGCACAGTAGTTCACAAAATCTGAGTACCACGGTACAACTTCTGATACCTTCATTAGTTGATCATCCAACAAGGAATTATTGATCAGAATCTTTTCAGTATCCAGGGTGTGGATGCGACTGAGGTAGTCTGCTACAACATTCTCTGTACCCTTTTTATCTCTTATCTCTAAATGAAATTCTTACAATAGGATAATACCTCTAATTAACATGGGTTTTGCATCTTTCTTTTCCAGAAGGTAACGAATGGCAGTGTGGTCTGTGTAGACAATGACTTTCGAACCGAATAGGTAGGATCTGAACTTGTCAAAGGCATACATGACTGCTAGAAGTTCTTTCTCAGTAGTTGCATAATTCCTATGGTCTTCATCAAGAGTTTTCGATGCATAATAGATCACATAATGTTTCTTCTCTATACATTGCCCTAAAACATCACCCACAGCGTAGTCACTGGCATCGCACATAATTTCAAAAGGGTGGTCCCAGTCGGGAGCTCTAAAGATGGGTGTTGTTGTGAGATCCTGCTTTAGTGTGTTGAAGCTTTTGACACATTCTTCGTCAAAATTGAATTTAGCATCTTTTAGTAACAATTTTTTCATTGGCTTGGTTATCTTTGAAAAGTCCTTTATGAATCTTCTGTAAAATCCTGCATGACCTAGGAAAGCACGGACTTCTTTTACATTTGTTGGAATAGCCAGTTTAGAAATCACTTCAATCTTGGCTTTATCTACTTCAATTCCTCTATTGCTGACCCTATGGCCGAGGACAATGCCTTCCTTTACCATAAAATGGCACTTTTCCTAATTCAGCACAAGATGTGCTTCTTCACATCATTTGAGGACCAGGGAGAGGTGCTTTAGACATGAATCAAATGAATCTTTGTACACAGAAAAATCGTCAATGAAAACTTCCATAATGGTTTCGGTGAGACTAGCAAATATGGTAGCCATGCAACGTTGGAAAGTTGCAGGTCCATTACAGAGGTCGAACGACATTCTTCTAAATGCATAAGTTCCGAATGTACAGGTAAATGTAGTTTTCTCTTGGTCGTCTGGATGTATGGGTTTTTGATAAAATCCAGAGTAACCGTCAAGATAACAGAAATATTCTTGGTGAGTCAACCTTTCTAGGACTTGATCAAGGAAAGGCATTGGAAAATGATCTTTTCAAGTTGCGTCATTCAATTTCCTATAATCTATGCACATCCTCCACCCTATGACTGTTCGAGTGGGGATGAGTTCATTGTTTTCATTTCGTATAACAATCGTTCCACCTTTCTTCGGGACTACATGCACTGGGCTCACCCATGGTGAGTCTGATATCGGATAGATTATTCCAGCTGTGAGCAGTTTAATGACTTCACAACAGACTACTTCCTTCAAATTTGGATTCAATTTCCATTGATGCTCAATAGTTGGACTATGATCTTCCATCATAGGAATCTTGTGCATACACATCACTTGACTAACCCCAATTAGGTCATTCATTTTGTAGCCAATCGCTTTCTTCCTTTCCTTCAATTCTTTCAGGGGTTTATCTTCTTGTTCGGTTCTAAGATCAAAATTTATTATTACAGGACAAACCTTGAGATCATCCAAAAACACATACTTCAGTCTCTCAGGCAGGGGCTTCATTTTAGGGGCCTCTAGTTTTTCACATGTTTCTTCGGTAGCTTCCACAGCCTTGACTGCTTTAAATGTAGCTTCAGGATCTTCTTCGGTAGTGTCAAGGTCAAGAACACACTCTTGAACTCGTTCACTAATGAAATTATCAGTAGAGGGGTTTGTTAGAGTCACTTCTAAAGGATTGTCTTGTTCATATCTCTCTTGTGTGAGGAGTGATATTTGTTTGATGCAGTCAATCAGATAAACTTCTTCTTGCATACTTGGTCTTCTCATGCTTTCAAAAACCTTGAATTCGAGAGTTTCTTTGCCAAGTCCGAGAAGCAAAGTTCCTGCTTCAACATCAATTAGAACTCTTGCAGTGGCGAGGAATGAACGTCCAAAGATGACAGGATATATGGCGTCCTCTTTTATGTCCATGATGACAAAGTCACACGGAACATAATAATATTTCCCTACCTTGACAGGTACATCCTCAATAATTCCTAACGGGCATTTTATCGAATTGTCTACGAGTTGTATGGTCATGCCGGTTGGAAGAAGTTCAGCAAGCCCTAGCCTTTTGCAAAGGCTGAGTAGCATGATGGAGATGCTAGCACCAAGATCTGCTAGTCCTTTCTTGCATGAAGAATCACCGATATGGTAGGAAATCCCAAAAGATCCTAGATCTTTCTGTTTCTTTGGCATCTTACTCTGGATGATATCCGAAGTGGTTTTAGCTAACTTGACTATCTCATATTCTTTAGTTATATATTTCCTGGTGAGGAGTGACTTTAAGTACTTTGTCCATGCTGGTATCTCAGCCAGCACATCCAAAAAGGGTATATCAACATGAAGTTTCTTCATAGCTTCTTTAAACTTATTGAACCGAGTATCCATCTTTGTTTGTCTTAAATGAGAAGGGAACGGTAAACGAGGCTTGTATACAGGAATATCAGGTTTTGGTGTTTCAGTTTCTTCGTCAATAGGTTTCTCAAGACTTTCCTTATCTGTCTTATCAGCAATTATTGGTTCTTCTTGTTGAGACTCCAGTGTTGTTGAGTCTTGAATGATCATAGGCTCATCCTCATTAGTAACAACCACAGGTGTCTTGATAGGAGGATCAGAATAGTCTTTTCTGACCTAGTGGTTACTTCCTTCAGTTGTTCTGGGTGCTTTGGGTTGTTCTCGGGTTGGCCAACAAAAACCCCAGCTGGTGGCTTAATGCTAGCTGCAAGTTGAGCTAGTTGAGATTCAATAGCCTTCTGCTGAGCTTGTTGGTTAGCTATCATAGTTTGCTGAGTTTGCAACATATTTTCAATGGCTGATAGTTTGTCATCAGGAGAAACTGGACCTGCTTGTTGTCCTTGTTGTTGATAAGGAACTTGGTTAAGACTCTGGTACTGGGAGTTGTTTTGATAGTTATTGAAGTTTCTATTCTGAAAGTTTCCCTTGAAATTTCCTTGATTTCCAAAATTCTGTTGTTGATTGTACTGGAATCCTGGTGGCCCTTGTGGCTGGTTGTTCGAACCAAATTGATGTGAGTTTACTGCTCTAGAGGGGTTTCCATATTGAAATCTTGGATGATTCCTATTTCAATTCGGATTGTAGTAACTTTGACCAGGGATGGTATTTACAACATTAAGATTTTCCATTTGACCATTATCTCCTTGTCCACATACATTGCTTAGAACAACATCGTAAAGAACAATACATGCTAATGTGGAATGATTAGTACTTTTACATGCTTCACAGACTAATGAAGCTGACTTGATCTGTTCTTGTTGTCGAATGGGCGATCATCCTCTTCCGATAGCAGCAAGAGATGATTCAATATGGTCTTGCTTGGCAACTAAGAGTTTCAAAGTTTCAACGATAGACTTGTACTTGGGAGTAGCTTCGGCCATAGCTACTTTCAATACTCCTTTACCTACAGATCTACCCCAATTGGCTTGATTTTCTGCTCCAAGGGTGACGACTCTCCATGCAATGTCATAGCTTTGACACATGAAGTTTCCTCCTGATGAGGAGTCTAAGAATCTCTTGATATCGTCATCCACACCCCTATAGTAAATTTTGATGAGTTGATTCTTAGGAATTCCATGGTGTGGACACTTACGTAGTAGCTCTTTGTATCTATCCCATGCTTCAGCAAGAGTTTCTCCAAGGGCTTGAGTGAAATTTATTATTCGCCCTCTAATTTCATAGGTGAGAGATGGGGGTATAACTTTTTCTAGAAACACATTTTGGAGTTGTTCCCAGGTGGTGATGGGTATTTCACTCTACAACGAATTGTACCAACTTATGTCTCTATCAGCAAGGGAATACTTGAAGAGGCAGAGTCTAATGGCATCATCAGACACTCCATTCTGCTTTGTCATAGCACAAAGATCAATAAACCTTAGGAGGTGTTTTTGACTATCTTCACCTTGTTTTCCATAGAAAGGGTTGTTTTGAAGCAAGGTGATCCAATGTGCTCGTATCTCAAAATTGGCAGCATTGATGTTGGGAGGTTGTACTAGATGATGCACATTCGCAGCTTTCGGGATTGAGAACTCTCTAAGATCCTTTTGTAGTTCCGCTGCTTGTGTTCTTGCTTGCGTCGCTAGGATTTCTTCTTAGACTATAGCTCTGGCTTCATGCATGAGCCTCTGTCTATGCGCATTGATGGCTTGAGCCACCCTTCGGCCCACCTCTTCTTATTGAGCCATCCTTGCTTGATTTTCTCTGATCTGACGATGAAAAGTTCTGTCTATCTCAGGATCAAAGCTCGTTGTTAGTCTGGGGCTGTCCGAACGGTGCATGCACTACGTCTTGGATTGTACCTGAAAATAGAAAGATTTCGAAAGTGAGAACCACATAATAGAGTCAAATTCAAGTAGATGATCGATTGTTTTAAAAGAAAAAACAAAATCCTAAATTAGTCTTAAAAGAACTAGATTTGACTAACTGATTCCGTTGTCCCCGGCAACGGCACCAGAATTTGATGTGGGATTTTATCACACTAACAAACTCACTAGGGCTATAAATGGGTACATGTAGACCCGCGGACCCGCAAATCGGACCCTTAAAAAACCCGTCACGGGTCTAATTTTTTATACCTGCATACCCTTGGACCCGTATACCCTTGGATCCGCATATAAGCGGGTCCAATAATGGGTATGCTTGGACCCAGACCCGCTAGACCCGTGTACCCGCTATACATAAGTAACTACTAAAATAATATGTTATATATATCAAACTTTACTAGTCTAATTAATATAATTATTGAGATTATATCCTACTCTAAGGTTGAGACTAGTCATATAACTAAGAATTAACTATTCTAGTTACAATAATGAACATCATATGTAAACTTAAAATCAAAATGTCTACTAATCTACATTACTTTCTACATAAATTAAATGTTATGATCATGACTAAAAATATGTAAACAATTACTCAATTAATTTTATTGTATAGAATATAGCATTGTCTAATATAACTATTACAATATACTATATGATAACAATATCTTGTTGTGTTAAATATATATAACATAGTCATTTTTCTTACATAAAAAATATGATGTTTTATAGAACCGCTTACCCACATACCCGCACCGCATACCCGCTATTATTGCGGGTACGTGTATGGTGCGGGTCCAGGTTTTGTATTATGCGGGTCTAGAACCGGAACCTGACCCGCTAAATTAGATGGGTATGGGTATGGGTATGGCCAGACCCGCACCGTACCCGCACCGTTTACACCCCTAAAACTCACTCAGGGGTTGAAATCCCCGAGCTTTTACCAAAACCAAAGTGCAATAATACCACCCGCAAGCGGACGAGTCTTATCGCAGTATAGTTAAGGATCGAACCCAAAGGAAAACGTTTTTAAGAATCCTTGTCATTTGAATCTAGCTCTAGTAAAACTAATATTTAGAATGATTGGTTGATTTGAGGTTAATTAAACTAATTGCAAGAAAGTAAAAGTTGAATTAAAGTTGGATTTAGATCAATGATATGGAATCACTGGGATGGTATCGGGTTTCACCACCGCTACACATGCAAGCACATTCTAACGCAAACAATCCAGGCAAGATATAACGATCCAAACAGAGCTGCTGCAAAACCCCCCATACGGGTGTTAGGTTTGCGTAAGCATCACCTTAGGCATCAGATGTCTCGTACCGAGTGGATCACTTACTTACGGCTCTGAAGATATAGAAATCCAACGAAGGTTGTGGGCCCCCTATGTAGGCGTTAGGCACACAGAAGTGTCATCGAAGGCTAGATAGCTCATCCCCTCGCAGATCATACACTTACGACCTCGAAGAAATCCCGTTCTATTTCTAGTTTGGGAGTCAACCGCATTAATCGATAAGCAAGCAGGTGATAGATCTACTGACTAACATCGACGATAAACAAAGATGATACAAAATCCAATTCAGGTTGTGGTCCTCCCTGAGGGATGTTTAGACCACAAAAGTGTCATCGTAGGCTAGATATTTTGTCCCCTCATGGATCATACACTTACGACCTCAAGGAATCCTATCATAAGTTCTCGTCAAGGAGTCGAACTTGGTAAACTGCCATTCTATCCCACATAAAGAAGATTTTGCAATATAGGAAAGAACAAGATGAAAGAAAGTAGATAATCAACTAACAACATACCAATTAATAATGAAATGAAAAGCAATATACATTGCCATGGAAAGTTTAACAAAAGAACATGAATGCATGGGCAGCGGGGCTAGTCCCCACACCCCAACTAAAAGGTACTACTCGCTCATGATGTGGGAAATAAGAAGAATAAGAAAGAGAGAGAAATCCTCCATGAACTCGGTGCAGAAGGTAGTCACAACTCGTTGAAGATGATGCGGCCTTCTACGTTGTGTCGGAGTAGATCTGGACGTGAACGGGAGATGCCAAGACAGACCGGATAGTCTCCCTCGCTCCATCTTCCTTCTCTTCTCTGTTTCCTTAGTTGCAACATAGGCAGTAGGTGGAATGAAACTGGCATGGATGGCACTAGATCTGGATTGGACCTATGTAAAGGCAGCCTATCAGCTTCCCGGAACCGATTCCCAAATTAGAACCCTACTGGTCCTATTTATAGGCACAGATATGGCCCTCATGCATTTGGTGTGAGTCCAAATGGTCTGGAGATAATTTTCCTCAAACGGTTTTTTGTATATAACCAAATGGTTTTGACTTTACATTCATGTCTCCAAATGGTTTCATGCATTTACTTTATCATTCGGTCTTGATTTCCACTAGAGAAAACGGTCCTCATAGTAGGTCCATTCGGTCTTGATTTTCTTCCTTTATCGAACGATGCGGAAGCACCAAACGGTCTCCGTGTCGGCAACTTCAAACAGTCTTCATGTAGCCTTGCTCATTCGATTTCATGCAATTCATCAAACGGTCAACTCTTTCCATCCGGTCTTCATTGCATGCGGGTTTCACTCCATTCAGTTTGCATATACTAGCAACTAACAGTCTTCATAGCTTTTGAGTGAACGGTCTACGTGTGATTCGGTTCATTCGGTCTTGTGATTTGCATGCTGCTCAAATGTTATTCACGTGATCATTCGGTCCTCATGCCAATAGGCCATTCAGCTTTGCTACTTGGTCTTCACATGGATGTTGCTCACAGTTTGCATGCATTCCCTTTTCCATCCGGTTTGCATGCATGTGATGTTTTCAACCAAACGGTTTCGAATAGCAAGCCATTCGGTCTTGTGTTCTCAGTAGCAAATGGTTTGGTGAGTTCAACTTTATCATACGGTCTTCCATGTGGTTGCATGCAAATGATCCCATGCAAATTTTTCTTTTATCAAATGATCTTGTACACAGTTGCATGCAAATGGTTCCATGCAGATTTGTATTGGCAAATGGTCTTGGGCAAATGATAGGCAAACAGTTTCATAGCTTTGCCATGCATTCAGTTTATGGTTTCATATAAACATGCTAGTATAAATGATCTCAAGGCATTCGGTTTGTTTCTTGGTTAGTCCAAACTGTCAACGTGACCAGTGCATTTGGTCTTGTAGCAGGCGTCCATTCGGTTTAGTCCATGCATGTCCTCAAACGGTCTTCACTGCTGGCATGCAAACAGTCTTCGGAGCACTGCTTCAATCAGTCTTCATGACCAGAATTCCTCAAATGGTCTCGTAGACCGGTTCCAAACGGTCTGAGAGTATCGTGGCCATACGGTTGTCACGGCTAAACGGTCTTTGCGGCTGAACGGTCTTGTGAGCTTGGCGCCCAAACAGTCTGAAACAGTGTGACGTCCAAACGGTTTTGAGGTGGATCTATCCATTCGGTCTTGAAACCGAATGGATGAAACCGAATGGTCGAGACCATTTGGTGAGATCATTTGATGAGACTGAAATGATGAAACTATTTGGTCAGACCGAATGGATGAAACCGTTTGGTCAGACCGATTTGTCAAAACCAAGGGTGAGTGAAGGTGGGCCCCAGTTGATTGTTCAACTTCATCAAGACCTTCATTAAATGAACATAAATTCAATTAAAATCATGATAATTGGACAAATTAAGTAATTTTGCACATTTTGTTATTTAGTAAGTGAAATTAAAAGCATTGAGTCGAATTTGACCCAAGATGGTAATTGAAATTCCTGATGAATATGCATTCATCAGATAGTTGTTACCTCCCGACCCTATGGTCATGTGCAACTAGGGAATTAGGCAACTCCTACTCCCATCGGTCTTATCCCTACCTGACCCTAGGATAGACTTAGGATTCTAACATAGCACATATCCAACTTGAATCCTTACCCAAGTTTACATCATCTCTCTTGGCATTTGTGGTCTGACTTACATCCTTCCATAGTGATCATGGTGACCTACCTACCTCAGTCAGGCCCCATACTGGTTACCTCCATGGTAACACATCCACATGCACTTATAGATGGTTATCTATATGCATGTAGGTTCATTCTCATACTATGTACTCTCCACTTAGCTTCTCAAGACTCTATGAGACCTCTTAAGGTTACCTCAAACTCAACTAAAGCTAATTCATACCCTACAAAAGGGTCCTCTCCCAGGATGGGAGGAAACTATCTCTTGATATCAACAAAGGTCATAAACATCCATATGTCTAGGGTTTACATCAACATGAGCATGCTTAACCCAGTCAAGCTACTAAGGCATGTTTCTAACCAACAGACCACCTACTAACCATGCTAGGTCTCCATAATAGATCATACTTGTTCTCATTCCTTCATATTGGACCATCATCATACATACATATGTCACCAACCTATAAGTAGGAGGTTCATCAAACATATACCTTAAACAAAGGGGTTCCCATTCCTCTAAACATGAGGAGTGTCATGCTCAAATCTATAGAAACTCAAAACTCATTATGCACATCAGGTACACTACTTCCCCCCTTAGGTACAGGAACCCTAGGTTCACTTCTCTGCAAGAGATGTCCAACCGCATGCTCAACCTCTTAACCACGAACCAAACATTTACAAGGTATTACATGCACTTCCTATCATCCTTCTACTCGAGCAACACTTTAGAGTGGAGTCCTTCTCAAAGACAACCAACTTAGTGTAAGGCCTCACAACTTGTTACTAAACCTCTTCAGGGTCTATGGTACTCTTTTTCCCATCTCAGAAGGTAAACACCTATACCATAGGCACATATGTACCAGAAGCCTCATCCTCTCTCTAGGGTTTTGTGGTGAAGCGTCCAAATAAAACGTTATTAACTAAGTGGAAGCAAATCATTTGCAGCGGATTACTAAAAATCACTAAAAATTAAAACCATTTACAAAGAGATCCATACATTAGAAAACTCTTTCACAAAGAACCTAAGTATTTCAGTTACATTCTAGTTTACAAGTACATCTCTTGTACCATTCCTTCTCGAGGATTTCAAGCATCAGCTGCCCTACTTAAAACCATACATAGGAAGCATAAAAACATTGAAGCATCAAGCCAAAATTTCAGACCGATTCATTAAACGAACTACTAACTTCGAGGACCTGAGAGTACAGAGACGACACATAGGACTTTGTATACAAAACTTGACAGCCAGTGCATCCACCTGAGATATCACTGTTGTCCCTGTTGATGCTGCTGCTGATCTTCCCTTGCTATAGGTTTTTTGCCTCTTCTTCTGTGTTTACCTAAAAAGTTGGTTCCCACAGGCGTGAGACAATTGAAAATTGTCCCAGCGAGAGATATAACTCTCCGCCAGAAACATTATTATTGCATATAAATAGTAATAAACTAAGTGTAACATCCCTGACCTGGGTTATGAGTTAACCCTAGGTGTTTTGCCTAAATATGTAATTAAATCTTTGTGATTAACTCTGAGCATGTAATTAAGTTTCTCAGAAACGTATATTTCAGTATTTGCTCCTTTTTATTTAAAGTTGTAGCATTGTTTTGATATACAGGGACCTATGTGCAATTTACCCAGTTAAAAGGGTTAGCTTGAAATTTGCACATGTTGAGATGTTCCTCTGATGTTGAGACATCATGAGAATCTTTTTTGTAAAGTTTGAGGGATTTCCCAAGCTAGGGCACCAAGGTGCAGCTGTGGAAGCAATCCTGGTGCTTGAAACCCTAGTTTGGGGTAAAATGCAATTTACCCAAATTAAGGGATACAAATTGTGAAATATGTCATCTAATGTATCTTTTTAGACTCTTGCCATCATTAAGAGAAGAAATGATGAGGAAGTCACCTCAATTGAGTTATCAAGTTATGAAATATGCCTTGTGATTGAATAATCAGGGTATATGTGCAATATCTCTTTATGTATGTACTTTAGTATTAAATTGCTCTCCTTTACCTTCTTTTCTAAGACCTTAAGAGAAGGTTTGTCCTTATAATAAAGAGGAAGGGACGATCAAGTAAAGAAGGAGGGACCTAGTTGGAATTATGGACAACTTATGAACTAATGTTGAAAATCCTACCCCATGTATATAAGCTCTCCTTCCCTTAGTTGCAAGGGAACTTACCCTTCGTTCCCTTACTGTTTCATTTCACCAAAGACGACCAAGGACTGCCTTGGAGCTAAGGAGGACGACCAAGGGGTGCAAGGTAGGTTTAAACCCCTCTTCTTGCCTAATTCCATGGTTAGAACTCGAATTCAAGGTCAGCTTCATGGCTAACTCTCGAAATCCTATCTTTCTAGCCATCTTTCCTTGACCTTCCTTGGAGTTTTCACCTTGGCCAACCTGTAAGAACTCAAGGACGCCATTAGAGCTTGGAGCTTGAAAGCTTGTAGCTCAAGAAGCAAGCTTTAGGTGGGTTTTATAACTCTAAACCCATGCTTCATTATGTACATCTTTATATGCGATTTGATGATAGCTCTTAGTGTTTCCCTACTTTTCCCTGTTATTTTGCAAGCAAATCCATGGGATATTCGTACTGTTCTTGAGCTAGGAGATGAAGGCGTGATTTCCAAGAAAAATCCACCGCTTTTCACTTCCTTAAACGGTCCCACCAGTTTGCTCTCTCGGTCTCAAGACCGCGAGGTGAGCAAACGGTCTCGAGACCGCGACAGGGAAAACGGTCTTCAAGACCGTTTGGCCCCGTTGACCGAGCGTGGACCGTATAATAAATCTGTTCCTAATTATATAGTCTAATTACCCTCAAAATTTGGGAGGCTAAATCCAAAGGAATCGGGAGATATGACCTTTTTAAGAAACAACTTTATTTGAATTTATTCCTGATTTTCAAACGGTCTGAAATTGCCTTTTTGGGCAAACGGTCTCAAGACCGTGTAAGGTCGTTGACTAGGCGTTGACCGTATGAGATTACTGTTCAAAATTATGTTAATTAACAACTCACCAAGTTTGATGGTCTAATTACAAACGGGCTAAGAGTTGAAGGATGAATACTAGGGCTAACCCTAGATGAAATCAGTACTGAAATTATGGTGACCTAATTAGGGTTTTTAGGGTTGATTGACCTAAACGGTCTCAAGACCGTTTAGGGGTCATCCAAACGGTCTCAAGACCGCGAGGGAAATCAACCAAGACCGTTTGGAGGTCTGGGGATTAAGTAATTTGACCAATTGAGGACCTAATTGCAAATAACTTGTCAATTTAACCAAAATTATGTTTGTAGATCAATCATGGTTCAACCCCTATCAAATCACCTTAGATTTTGATGAAATCTTGGGCAAACGGTCTCAAGACCATGTGGGGTCCACCCACATGACCTCAAGACCGTTTAAGCCAAGTTTGGGCCCAATTGGAGCTCAATTGAAGGGTTCAACCTTGTGTTTAGTCACATTGTTGAGTGTTGATGGGTGAACATTGATAGACCCTAATTGAATCTTGTTGATGGACCAAGTGGTTGAGACCATGTGAGCTCGCGGTCTCAAGGTCGAGAGGAGGCTCGCGGTCTCAAGGTCGTGAGGAGGCTTGTGGTCTCAAGGTCGTGAGAGGGCTCACGGTCTCAAGACCGCGAAGGGCCTCGCGGTCCTGAGGTCAAAGTGGGCAAACGGTCAACATCTCTTCGCGGTCTCAACTTCAAATTGATCTTCGCGGTCTTGAACCACTTGAAGGGCTTCGCGGTCTTGAACCACTTGAAGAGGCTCGCGGTCTTGAAGCCTAAGGAGGCTCTCGGTCTTGAAGATAGAAGAGGGCTCGCGGTCTTGGAAAGTCAAAGTGGGCAAACGGTCAACACTTTCAAACGATCTCAATTCGATTGAAGGTTGATAATTGAAATCAATCAATGTGATTCAAGGTTGACTTCATTCAATCAATTGATGATATAAATGGTCCAATGTTGCCCTAATTCAACCCTAATGACAACCTAGGATATTAAGGGGTCAATGGACTAAGGTTTTGACCATAATGATGATCAATGTGGTGAATTACCAAAATACCCCTAAAGGGTAAATTGAGTAATACCTTGATCAGATCGAACCCTAATCACATTATGATGATGTTTTAGCCATGTTAGCCTATGATGACTTAATCCGACCTGATCTAGGGTGATGTTGACATCACCTAACCTTATGATGAGAGAGAAAGTACTTCTAGAGAGAGAAAGTACCTTTTTTAAGTGGAAACTCAATTGAAGCATCCCCAATACACAGAAATGAGCATAATTAGGGTATGATCCACCTGTGTGAGATCATAGAAACCCTAATTATGATAAATGATGAACCTTTAACTAATCCAAGAGCATCAATGAAGATGTTACTCATACATGATGATGTTATGAGTTTAATTCACCTTGATGTGAATAGTAAACCCTAATCCAAGGGTGATGACATGTAATGTGAATAGTAAACCCTAATTCAAGGGTGATGACATGTAATGTGAATAGTAAGCCCTAATTCAAGGGAAATGGCATGCTTTTGAGTATTAAACTCTATTTTGATGTGAATTAGAGATTTAACTCTTATGACAAGAGTAGGAAGTACATTCCTTATTGTTGTATTACCTTTATCAGATGTATTAAACATGCAGGTTCTGATATGAAGGTAATCATGTCCAGGTATGGATGTTGATGTTATATTCATTAAAGGCATGTTGTTAGCCTTATGAATAAGTAAAGTAATCTGATGCCTTGCCAGTGGCATCCTATGCTGATAATGGGCTATGAGAGCCATGAATACCATCAAGGTCATGCCTTAGAGATGACTTGTGATAAGGATAATGAGAAATGATGATTGATATGAGTTAGGCCTGTTACATTTAGTATTCTTCTTTTATAGATGATATGCTACTGTTATTGTTTGAAAAACAATGTATGCTGTTAAAGAATACTGAATGTACCTAACTAATCAAGCATAATGTAGAGCCCTGATCATAGATCCATCATTGTTAGAGATTAAGTGATGGTGAAACAGGTTTTCCTCAGGGAACTCCTGAAGCACATACTTTTGAGTATGTGGGGTACATGGATGTGTAGAACCTTACATCCTAGTGTAGGAGAGTGATGTAGATGTGTAATCCATCCATCCTTCACTATATTTCCATATCGTATCAGTGGTAGGTAAACATGAAACCTCCTGATGACGAAGAGAGTACAAAACGCCACTGTGACTCTAGAATAGCGAAGGACCAGTTTACCCTGGTGAGCTATATTAAGTAGAGACACGAGATGTCCTACAAGTGATCCTCTTACTGACTGAGGAAGGTGAAGGTCATGAGAATCCGGCTCTCTTAATGACCTATGTATGATACTGATGTGACTTCTCAGCGATCAGTTGGAGTATGAGTGGTAAGCCTCATCTCCACAGGGCATAATGTGTTTGTAAAACATAATCAACCATGTAGTATAACTTGTTAGAGATGACTCCAAGTTAGTTGATTGATGTTACCTTACAATAATGTTTATATTATCCACATCTCCTAAATTATAGAGATCTTGTTATAACTGCAACTGTTACAGAATGCTTTGAAGGCTTTACTGTTTAAGATATTCTTTGATGTTATAATAAAGCTTCTGGCGAAGAGTTATAACTCTCGCTGGGACAATTATGTATAATTGTCTCACCCTGTAGGCTTCAACTTTTTAGGTGGACGTCGGAGACGAAGGAACCAGCCTACAGGTGATCAGTCTCAGCAGCAGCATCAGGGGCAGCAGTAATCTCAGGTGGAGATTGTCCTGCCATATGGTGTAGTTAGAGTCAGTCCTATGTGTCCTCTGTACTCTCAGGTCTTGGAGTCTTTTGTATAATGATCTTGAGATTTTGTATCTTGATGTATATAATTACTCAAGAGGTAATTATCCTGAGGTGTAAACAATTTACCTCACTTTATGAAAGAAGCTTTTATGGATTCAAGCTCTTGTCACGAAAAGTTTTAATTTCCTATGATTTTTGTCTTCCGCTGATTACCGATTCACTTCCACTAAGTTTTAATCGTTTTTATGTCATGGTTTGGAGATCAGAGCCCACAACTAGTGGTATCAGAGCTCTAGGTTTAGTTGAGTCTATAGAGGCATAGGACTTAGGATGTCGAGTCTACCTTTAGTACTCCTTCCTCATCTAATAGAATCTTCTGCTCCTCAGGAGAAGAAGATACATAAGAATGTCAGAACATCATGATGAGCACGTGGCAGAGAGTAGTGCTAGTGCACCTCGAGGCGGTGCAAGAGTTCCGAGAATAGAACAACCTGCACCTGAGTTGCCAAGAGAGCCACCCCAGTTCGACCCAGCTGACATGAGTGATCCAGCTGTACATACGATGTTTGGGCAGTTCATGACTGCCATGACACATATAACCGATAGGATGCCCATTCCTACACCTAGGGCACCTGTCCAGCCTGAAGCACAAGGTATTGGTAAGACATTCGAACGACTTCGTCGTGTCGGAGCTACCGAGTACTTTGGAACTGCCGACCCTGCAGATGCTGACTTATGGTTGACAGAGTTGGAGAAGGCTTTCAAGATTCTTATGATTCCGGAAGCTGAGAAGGTTAGACATGCTGTCTATCTTCTCAAAGGCAGTCCTGGTCACTGGTGGAACATGGAAGAGCGGAAGAGACCTGGAATAGAGTTCTCATGGGAAGAGTTTCGTCAGGAATTTATCAATAGATATTTTCCAAAGACCTTCCTAGATGAGAAGATCTCTCAGTTTGAGAAACTAAGGCAGGGAATAATGAACATTAGTGAGTATGAAGCTATGTTCATGGAGTTGTTGCGATTCTGTCCGCACATGGCTGCTACGGATGAGGAAAGAATCAGAAGATTCGAAAAGGGTTTGAATTCTGATATGTCAACCCCTGTGTCTGCCTTAGAAAACAGAGAGAGATTCTCTACCTTCGTTGAGTCAGTCCGAAGGATAGAGAGATCTGTGGTTGAGAAAAGACAAA
Source organism: Alisma plantago-aquatica (assembly GCA_963693085.1). Classification (NCBI taxonomy): domain Eukaryota; kingdom Viridiplantae; phylum Streptophyta; class Magnoliopsida; order Alismatales; family Alismataceae; genus Alisma; species Alisma plantago-aquatica. Next base: position 698,093,329 of record OY856411.1, read on the forward strand.
CCCATAAAAGATATCCACAGTTCCAGGGTTCTTCATCTAGGGATTCCAAGAAACCTAGATTCTCTGCACCTAACCCTCCACCACCCAGATCAAGTTTTCAAACTCAATGGACACCAAGCAGAGGTAGAGGACGGAGTCAACCGCTTCAAGGGACGCATAGTTCTGCATCTGAGTCAGTCACTGGACCACCCAGACCACAACAACAGGAGAGGAGTTGCTACAACTGTGGTAAGGTGGGACACTTGATGAAGGATTGCCGTTCTAGGCCTGTCGGTGTGACACAACAAACCCCGAGACAGAATCAATAGGGATCTCAGAATAGACAACATCAAGGAGCAGCTCAAGGACGTGGACAAGCATCTCAAGTTGGATCATCAGCACCACCTCAACACCAGGCGACTGCGAGGTTCTATGCTATGAACCCACCTGAGGCAGTGGTCAATCCACGGGTAGTGGCAGGTCAGATGAAATTTTTATATTCTGATATGTCTACATCTTGTGTTGTATCCGTTCTGATTGATCCGGGTGCTACGCACTCTTTCATCACTCGTGAAGTGATTCGCAACTGCAATGTGACTGTTAGTCATAGAGCAGATAGTTTGTTGTTAGAGACTCCGTTGAGTGGGTCTGCCGTTTTACAGGAGGTATGTTCTTCCTGCATCCTTTTCTTTTCTGACCATCGCATTCAAGTGGATCTTATACCACTTGATATGCAGGGATTTGATATAATCCTTGGGATGGATACCTTAGAAAGGTATAGAGTTGTCTTGGATTGTGAGTCCAAGTTGGCTGTGTTTGCTGATGAAAGCAGCACATGGATCTTTCAAGGTGAAAGAAAGATTCTGCCTACCTGTCTTGTATCAGCTATGGTTGCTGATAAGCTGTTGAGGCAAGGATGTTATGCATTCTTAGCCCATGTAGTAGATGTTACCAAGGAAAGTTCCAATCCTGCCGAAGTTCCTATAGTCAGGGAATTCGAAGATGTGTTTCCTGAAGAACTTCCTGGTATACCACCACCTCGGGAGATTGATTTTGAAATTAATCTGATCCCAGATACGAAACCCATAGCTCAAACTCCGTATAGAATGGCGCCTGCTGAGATGGCAGAACTCAAGAAACAGCTTCAAGAGCTACTTGAGAGAGGTTTTATCCAACCGAGTACTTCACCTTGGGGTGCTCCGGTCTTGTTTGTTAAAAAGAAAGATGGGTCAATGCGGTTGTGCATTGATTACAGACAACTCAATAAAGTAACAATAAAGAATAAGTATCCTCTGCCGAGGATTGATGATCTCTTTGACCAGTTGTGTGGTGCAGCAGTCTTTTCAAAGATAGACTTGAGGTCTGGATATCACCAACTTCGTATTAAGGATAGTGACATATCCAAGTCTGCCTTTAGGACAAGATATGGTCACTACGAGTTCACGGTTATGTCGTTTGGACTAACCAATGCACCAGCTGCATTTATGGAACTCATGAATAGAGTTTTTCGACCTTTCCTTGATCAGTGTGTTGTCGTCTTCATAGATGACATTCTGATTTATAGTAAGGATGCTCAGCAGCATGAGCAGCATCTTCGCCAAGCTTTGACCTTGCTAAGAGAACATAAGTTGTACGCCAAGTTTAGCAAGTGTGAGTTCTGGCTGCCGGAGGTATCTTTTCTTGGACATGTGATATCCTCCTCGGGAATTCGTGTTGACCCTACAAAGGTAGAATCTGTTCTACAATGGGAACAACCAAAGACACCGACGAAGATTCGAAGTTTCTTGGGGTTAGATGGCTATTATCGAAGGTTCATTAAGAACTTTAGTTCTATAGCTTTACCTTTGACCAAGTTAACCCGGAAAGATGTTCCTTTTTCTTGGAGTGATAAGTGTCAACAATCTTTCCAGTTGCTGAAGGAGAGGTTGACAAGTGCACCTGTGCTAGTGCTACCTGAACAAGGAAAAGGATATGTAGTTTTCTGTGATGCTTCCAAGAACGGACTAGGATGTGTGTTGATGCAGGATAAATAAGTGATTTCTTTTGCTTCCCGACAGCTTAAGAAACACGAGGAGAATTATCCAACACACGATCTGGAGTTAGCTGTTGTGGTTCATGCTTTGAAGATCTGGAGGCACTATCTCTACGGAGAAACATTCCAGATTTTCACAGACCACAAAAACCTTAAGTATATCTTCTCTCAGCATGAGCTCGACATGAGGCAACGTCACTGGATGGAATTAATCAAGGACTACGACTGTATAATTGATTACCATCCAGGCAAGGCCAATGTCGTTGCAGATGCCTTGAGTAGGAAATCAACAACATCAACCATGAATAGAGCACAACTAAACTCTTTAGTATGCCCTAGAAGAGATATGCTTATCTCTTTAAGTCAAGACAATGTACAGTTGAAGATGTCATTGTTAGCCGGTTTGTTAGCTGAGATGCATATTAAACCTACTCTAAGGGGGCAGATTAAAGAGGAACATCTAGGTGATGCTGCAGTTCAACATATAATATCCGAGTATGGAAATGAGAAGCAAGATGGTTTTCATGACTCAAAAGATCAAGTAGCTTGTTATAATGGAAGAATGATAGTGCCAGATGTGGACAACTTGAGAAAGTTAGTCCTGGAAGAAGGCCATTCTTCCATGTATGCTATGCATCCAGGGAGTACCAAGATGTATCGGAATTTGAAAGATCTATATTGGTGGCCTGGGATGAAGAAGGATGTTGTAGAGTTTGTTCTGAGGTGCCCTGTGTGTCAGCAAGTTAAAGCTGAACACCAGAAGCCTGCAGGAACAATGCAACCTTTACCCATATCACAGTGGAAGTGGGACCATGTGACCATGGACTTTGTTGTTGGCCTACCCAGGACAAGCAAAGGACATGATTCTATTTGGGTAATTGTTGATAGGTTGACTAAGACAGCACATTTCTTACCTGTCAAAACAACCTATTCTGCTGAAAGGTTATCAGAGTTGTATGTTCAAGAGATAGTGTGTTTGCACGGAGTTCCTGTCACAATAGTTTCTGACAGAGGTCCTCAGTTTACAAGTCATTTTTGGGAACAGTTGCACAGAGCCTTAGGCACCAAGCTAAGGTTTAGTACGGCCTTTCATCCACAGACTGATGGACAGTCAGAAAGGACCATACAAACCTTAGAAGACCTATTGCGAGCATGTGTTCTCCAGTTCACCGGAAGTTGGGATCTACACCTAAGCTTGATAGAGTTTGCCTATAACAATAGCTATCAGCATAGTATTGATATGGCACCTTATGAAGCCTTATATGGTAGACGTTGTAGATCACCCTTGTGTTGGTTTGAGACTGGTGAGCACCAGTTGTTAGGTCCTGACCTGGTGCAGCAAACCACAGAAAAGATTAAAGTTATACAACATAAGATTAAGACTGCTCAGGATAGGCAGAAATCTTATGCTGACAAACGTCGTAGACCCTTAGAGTTCCAGGTTGGAGACAGAGTGTATCTTAAGGTCTCACCTTGGAAAGGAGTCCTTCGTTTTGGAAGGAAAGGGAAGTTAGCTCCTAGATATATGGGGCCTTATCCAATCATTGAACGGATTGGAAAGGTAGAATATAAACTAGAGCTTCCCCCAGAATTACAGAGGTTACATCCTGTGTTTCACATTTCTATGTTGAAGAAATGTCACCCAGACACCGAGTCAGTTCTACAACCTATGGAGGTAGAATTGAATGATGACATATCCTATGAGGAGGGACCAATGTCAATCCTTGATAAACGAATTAAAAAGTTTAAAGAAGAAAGATATAAGTCTTGTGAAAGTCCTCTGGAACCATCGTGGTATTGAAGAAGCCACTTGGGAGTTAGAGGATGAGATGAGAAGGAAGTATCCTGCCCTTTTCTCGTAGTATGTTTTATCGATTTCGGGGACGAAATCCTTGTAAGGGGTGGATAATTTGTAACATCCCTGACCTGGGTTATGAGTTAACCCTAGGTGTTTTGCCTAAATATGTAATTAAATCTTTGAGATTAACTCTGAGCATGTAATTAAGTTTCTCAGAAACGTATATTTCAGTATTTGCTCCTTTTTATTTAAAGTTGTAGCATTGTTTTGATATACAGGGACCTATGTGCAATTTACCCAGTTAAAAGGGTTAGCTTGCAATTTGCACATGTTGAGATGTTCCTCTGATGTTGAGACATCATGAGAATCTTTTTGGTAAAGTTTGAGGGATTTCCCAAGCTAGGGCACCAAGGTGCAGCTGTGGAAGCAATCCCGGTGCTTCAAACCCTAGTTTGGGGTAAAATGCAATTTACCCAAATTAAGGGATACAAATTGTGAAATATGTCATCTAATGTATCTTTTTATACTCTTGCCATCATTAAGAGAAGAAATGATGAGGAAGTCACCTCAATTGAGTTATCAAGTTATGAAATATGCCTTGTGATTGAATAATCAGGGTATATGTGCAATATCTCTTTATGTATGTACTTTAGTATTAAATTGCTCTCCTTTACCTTCTTTTCTAAGACCTTAAGAGAAGGTTTGTCCTTAGAATAAATAGGAAGGGACGATCAAGTAAAGAAGGAGGGACCTAGTTGGAATTATGGACAACTTATGAACTAATGTTGAAAATCCTACCCCATGTATATAAGCTCTCCTTCCCTTAGTTGCAAGGGAACTTACCCTTCGTTCCCTTACTGTTTCATTTCACCAAAGACGACCAAGGACTGCCTTGGAGCTAAGGAGGACGACCAAGGGGTGCAAGGTAGGTTTAAACCCCTCTTCTTGCCTAATTCCATGGTTAGAACTCGAATTCAAGGTCAGCTTCATGGCTAACTCTCGAAATCCTATCTTTCTAGCCATCTTTCCTTGACCTTCCTTGGAGTTTTCACCTTGGCCAACCTGTAAGAAATCAAGGACGCCATTAGAGCTTGGAGCTTGAAAGCTTGGAGCTCAAGAAGCAAGCTTTAGGCGGGTTTTATAACTCTAAACCCATGCTTCATTACGTACATCTTTATATGCGATTTGATGATAGCTCTTAGTGTTTCCCTACTTTCCCCTGTTATTTTGCAAGAAAATCCATGGGATATTCATACTGTTCTTGAGCTAGGAGATGAAGGCGTGATTTCCAAGAAAAATCCACCGCTTTTCACTTCCTTAAATGGTCCCACCAGTTTGCTCTCTCGGTCTCAAGACCGCGAGGTGAGCAAACGGTCTCGAGACCGCGACAGGGAAAACGGTCTCCAAGACCGTTTGTCCCCGTTGACCGAGCGTGGACCGTATAAGAAATCTGTTCCTAATTGTATAGGCTAATTACCCTCAAAATTTGGGAGGCTAACTCCAAAGGAATCGGGAGATATGACCTTTTTAAGAAACAACTTTATTTGACTTTATTCCTGATTTTCAAACGGTCTGAAATTGCCTTTTTGGGCAAACGGTCTCAAGACCGTGTAAGGTCGTTGACTAGGCGTTGACCGTATGAGATTACTGTTCACAATTATGTTAATTAACAACTCACCAAGTTTTATGGTCTAATTCCAAACGGGCTAAGATTTGAAGGATGAATACTAGGGCTAACCCTAGATGAAATCAGTACTGAAATTATGGTGACCTAATTAGGGTTTTTAGGGTTGATTGACCTAAACGGTCTCAAGACCGTTTAGGGGTCATCCAAACGGTCTCAAGACCACGAGGGCAATCAACCAATACCGTTTGGAGGTCTGGGGATTAAGTAATTTGACCAATTGAGGACCTAATTGCAAATAAGTTGTCAATTTAACCAAAATTATGTTTGTAGATCAATCATGGTTCAACCCCTATCAAATCACCTTAGATTTTGATGAAATCTTGGGCAAACGGTCTCAAGACCATGTGGGGTCCACCCACATGACCTCAAGACCGTTTGGGCCCAATTGGAGCTCAATTGAAGGGTTCAACCTTGTGTTGAGTCACATTGTTGAGTGTTGATGGGTGAACATTGATAGACCCTAATTGAATCTTGTTGATGGACCAAGTGGTTGAGACCATGTGAGCTCGCAGTCTCAAGGTCGAGAGGAGGCTCGCGGTCTCAAGGTCGTGAGGAGGCTCGTGGTCTCAAGGTCGTGAGAGGGCTCACGGTCTCAAGACCGCGAAGGGCCTCACGGTCCTTAGGTCAAAGTGGGCAAACGGTCAACATCTCTTCGCGGTCTCAACTTCAAATTGATCTTCGCGGTCTTGAACCACTTGAAGGGCTTCGCGGTCTTGAACCACTTGAAGAGGCTCACGGTCTTGAAGCCTAAGGAGGCTCGCGGTCTTGAATATAGAAGAGGGCTCACGGTCTTGGAAAGTCAAAGTGGGAAAACGGTCAACACTTTCAAACGATCTCAATTCGATTGAAGGTTGATAATTGAAATCAATCAATGTGATTCAAGGTTGACTTCATTCAATCAATTGATGATATAAATGGTCCAAAGTTGCCCTAATTCAACCCTAATGACAACCTAGGATATTAAGGGGTCAATGGACTAAGGTTTTGACCATAATGATGATCAATGTGGTGAATTACCAAAATACCCCTAAAGGGTAAATTGAGTAATACCTTGATCAGATCGAACCCTAATCACATGATGATGATGTTTTAGCCATGTTAGCCTATGATGACTTAATCCAACCTGATCTAGGTTGATGTTGACATCACCTAACCTTATGATGAGAGAGAAAGTACTTCTAGAGAGAGAAAGTACTTCTAGAGAGAGAAAGTACCCTTTTTAAGTGGAAACTCAATTGAAGCATCCCCAATACACAGAAATGAGCATAATTAGGGTATGATCCACCTGTGTGAGATCATAGAAACCCTAATTATGATAAATGATGAACCTTTAACTAATCCAAGAGCATCAATGAAGATGTTACTCATACATGATGATGTTATGAGTTTAATTCACCTTGATGTGAATAGTAAACCCTAATCCAAGGGTGATGACATGTAATGTGAATAGTAAACCCTAATTCAAGGGTGATGACATGTAATGTGAATAGTAAACCCTAATTCAAGGGAAATGGCATGCTTTTGAGTATTAAACTCTATTTTGATGTGAATTAGAGATTTAACTCTTATGACAAGAGTAGGAAGTACATTCCTTATTGTTGTATTACCTTTATCAGATGTATTAAACATGCAGGTTCTGATATGAAGGTAATCATGTCCAGGTATGTATGTTGATGTTATATTCATTAAAGGCATGTTGTTAGCCTTATGAATAAGTAAAGTAATCTGATGCCTTGCCAGTGGCATCCTATGCTGATAATGGGCTATGAGAGCCATGAATACCATCAAGGTCATGCCTTAGAGATGACTTGTGATAAGGATAATGAGAAATGATGATTGATATGAGTTAGGCCTGTTACATTTAGTATTCTTCTTTTATAGCTGATATGCTACTGTTATTGTTTGAAGAACAATGTATGCTGTTAAAGAATACTGAATGTACCTAACTAATCAAGCATAATGTAGAGCCCTGATCATAGATCCATCATTGTCAGAGATTAAGTGATGGTGAAACAGGTTTTCCTCAGGGAACTCCTGGAGCACATACTTTTGAGTATGTGGGGTACATGGATGTGTAGAACCTTACATCCTAGTGTAGGAGAGTGATGTAGATGTGTAATCCATCCATCCTTCACTATATTTCCATATCATATCAGTGGTAGGTAAACATGAAACCTCCTGATGACGAAGAAAGCACAGATATCCGTATCAGTGGTAGGTAAACATGAAACCTCCTGATGACGAAGAGAGTACAGAACGCCACTGTGACTCTAGAATAGCGAAGGACCAGTTTACCCTGGTGAGCTATATTAAGTAGAGACACGAGATGTCCTACAAGTGATCCTCTTACTGACCGAGGAAGGTGAAGGTCATAAGAATCCGACTCTCTTAATGACCTATGTATGATACTGATGCGACTTCTCAGCGATCAGTTGGAGTATGAGTGGTAAGCCTCATCTCCACAGGGCATAATGTGTTTGTAAAACATAATCAACCATGTAGTATAACTTGTTAGAGATGACTCCAAGTTAGTTGATTGATGTTACCTTACAATAATGTTTATATTCTCCACATCTCCTAAATTATAGAGATCTTGTTATACCTGCAACTGTTACAGAATGCTTTGAAGGCTTTACTGTTTAAGATATTCTTTGATGTTATAATAAAGCTTCTGGCGAAGAGTTATAACTCTCGCTGGGACAATTATGTATAATTGTCTCACCCCGTAGGCTTCAACTTTTTAGGTGGACGTCGGAGACGAAGGAACCAGCCTACAGGTGATCAGTCTCAGCAGCAGCATCAGGGGAAGCAGTAATCTCAGGTGGAGATTGTCCTGCCATATGGTGTAGTTAGAGTCAGTCCTATGTGTCCTCTGTACTCTCAGGTCTTGGAGTCTTTTGTATAGTGATCTTGAGATTTTGTATCTTGATGTATATAATTACTCAAGAGGTAATTATCCTGAGGTGTAAACAGTTTACCTCACTTTATGAAAGAAGCTTTTATGGATTCAAGCTCTTGTCACGAAAAGTTTTAATTTCCCGTGATTTTTGTCTTCCGCTGATTACCGATTCGCTTCCGCTAAGTTTTAATCGTGTTTATGTCATGGTTTGGAGATCAGAGCCCACACTAAGTAGGGGTTCTTTTATATTAACAATGGTATTAATCATTGTATGAATAGAATATGATAATCTCCTTTCTTAAGGAGAACATTGCATCTACCCATGGTAGAATTATACATCATCTATCTACTTTGCAAGGAATGCAAGGAATCATAAATATATCATTTATCAACTAATGATGCATAAAGAAATATAACATCAGCCAATGATTTTCATATTCAATCCTTAAGAAAACATGCTATCTGGATGATTACATTTTACAATCACACTTATGCCCTAAAGAGATGAGGTATACCGCTCATACTCCAACCGACCATTGTGAAGTCAAAATTGGTGCCATACAAGGTCAATGGTAGAGCCGTCTACCATGGCCTCCCTTATCTCGGTCAGTACGAGATTAAATGCAGGACATCTTGTGTCTCTGCTAAATAGCTTTCCAAGGTATACTAGCAACTTTGCTATAGATTTATAGTAGTGTGTTGTACTCTCTTCACAATCGAGAGATTTCATGTTTATCTCACATCGATCCGACATTAATATTATTGGGAGATTCGTGATACATCCATCCCGTTATCGGGGGATTAGTGATACATCCACCCTGACAATTATAATGAAGGATTGGGAGATTTAATGTTTATCTCACATCAATTCCTCCATTAGGGTGTAAGGATATTTTCGCTCATCACCCGCACATATTAAAAAATATGCATTCCGGGTTATGCCGCAGAGCAACCCGTTTCACCATCCAACAAATTCTAACACTGATGGTTATATGGCCAGGGCACTACATGATAAGATTCCACTTGATTAATTATGTGCATTACTGTATTCTTTTAGCATCAATCAAGTTCTCAAACATTATTATGACAAATGCTACAAAGAAAAGTATAATTCATCTATCAAGTACTTTTCAACACTTTATAGAACATTGGGATCTTAAACCCTTATCACATCATAGGCATTCTCATCCCTTAACATCTCATCATCATGATTATGGAATATGGGTATTTAAACCCTCGACTGATCAAAGAACACTTATTACCACTTGTCAGGTAACAAATACCTTCAGGTCATCAAACCAAGGTAAACATGATACTTGCTACACAAGCATCTTACATGGCTCTCAAAGCCCATTTAGTCTCTTGTTACCTCTTACTAGGCAACAAAGAATATAATGGCTCACAAGGCCCATAAAGCATTTAAATAATCAACACATCATAGCTCATTCATGGCTATGCTCATCATCTCATGATTACCTGCATGATCATTTCATAATACAGTTATATCAACTACATATTAGCACTATGCAATGTAAGAGTAGTATCACTATTCCCTTATTTAGGGTTAGGATTTTTCTTACATATCATTACCCTTCATTTGGGTTAGGGTTTTCCATAATTAACCATTTAGGTTCTCAAGATCATATTATTAATGATCGAGTCCTAATTCATTGCTCCACATAGCTAGGAGACAACATTGATGACATAAGTATTCAATCATGCTTATTTATTCTCATCACTTATCATTAAATGAATTATCAACACAAGGTAAAAGTTCCTCTCTCAACTTTACCAGAATGTGATTACATCATACTTTATTGATTGGCTTAACCTTTTCATAAGGCATGTTAGCCGACACCTATCAAAGTGCATTACATCTCAATGTAACAATTGACATGAAATACTTCATTTGTTACTCATCCAAGTATATTGGATTTAGAATACATCAAGGTGTATCAATCTTGAGGTGATGGAAGTGATATCTACCATGTCTTGATGTATCACTTCCCTCATCACCTTTATCTTAAGTTCATCAACTTATCTTTTATTAGGGTATCTTCCATCCTAATATTTTATGCACCCGTTCATCACATTTATCATGTAATGTATTGGTCATAAGTCACTTAATTTGAAATATACAACCATTATCAATGATATGGACTCATCTCGAATTAAGGAATTATTGATATAAAGATATCTATTATCAACCTCTTTAGGTGTTTCACTTATCAATATATTAGTCACTATTCCATTATTAGGAATAGGGTTTTCAATCTTTATAAATTAGGGTTCACATAACATCTCCCCATATATAGGTTTCACATAGTATTACCCGAAATTAGGGTTTCTCAACTCAACCCAAAATTAGGGTTATGGTTTATCATCATATTGCCCAAAATTAGGGTTTCATGCTCTATAACCTAAAATTAGGGTTTTACATATCTTCACCCAATATTAGGATAGGATTTCATATAGCATCATAGCATCACTCTGGATTAGAGTCTCTCATCACATTACCATATTAGGGTTTCACATGACATCACCCAGGATTAGGGTTTCACATCACATCACTGCATTAGGGTTTCTCATGGCATCACCCTTGATTAGCGTTTCTCATGTAATCACCCTTGATTAGGGTTTCTAATGTCATCATCCTTGATTAGGGTTTCACATGTCATCACCCTTGATTAGGGTTTCTCATGTCATCACCCTTGATTAGGGTTTCACATCACATCATTGCATTAGGGTTTCACTTGACATCACCCTTGATTAGGGTTTCACATAACATCACCCTACATTAGGGCTTCATATGACATCACCCTTGATTAGGGTTTCACATGTCATCACCCTTGATTAGGGTTTCTCATGTCATCACCCTTGATTAGGGTTTCACATCACATCACTGCATTAGGGTTTCACTTGACATCACCCTTGATTAGGGTTTCACATAACATCACCCTACATTAGGGCTTCATATGACATCACCCTTGATTAGGGTTTCACATGTCATCACCCTTGATTAGGGTTTCTCATGTCATCACCCTTGATTAGGGTTTCACATCACATCACTGCATTAGGGTTAGGAGTCATCAACCTTCTCGATTAGGATTTCATGATCTCTTTATCAAGGATCATACCCTAAATTACATGTTTTATTCTTATTGAAAGTGTAGGGGCTTAACCACTTACATGATAATTATACATGTATGAATTCCTCTCTCTCTCATCCTCTCTAAGATGTTGATTACTTCAAACTTGATTAGATTAGGTCAACCCTTCATTCAAGTACATACATTTAGGGTTACCATAGTGTGTTGAAATATTGCTTCCATAAGCATCAAAGGTTAACCCCTCAGAGGGTACTAATCACCCTAGTACCTTAAAGGTACAACCATTGTAGTTATCTTTGATAAACATCATTAACAATCATAGGGTTAATTAATCTCTCATAACTTTGAGACTATTAGATCTCCAAACGGTTCTGATACTTTTGAACCTTCAAACGGTTTTGACCTCCTTGACCTTCAAACGGTCTTGAAGACCGTTTGACCTTAATCGGTCTTGGTTGAATTGTAACTCAAATCAACCCATTTCGATCTTGAGACTGAATCAACCCATTCAGTCTTAAAACCGAATCAATCCATTCGGTCTTGAAACTGAATCTTCCATTGATTTGAAACTGATTGAACAATTCACCCTTGGAACCGATTGGATCTCCAAATTGTTTGAGACCATTTGATCCCAAATGGTTTCAAGACCATTTTGACTCAAACAGTCTCCAGACCATTTGGCCCAAACTAGCTTGAAAACTGAATGGACCAACTAGGGTTTATTTCAACAAAATCGATTAGGGTTTACCTTGTTGAAATGTGCATCAATTTCACCCTTGAATACTCATCAATTTACAAACCTTATATCTCCAAACCTTCATCACAGCCCTTGGCCTCCAAACGGTCTCAAGACCGTTTGGGCCAAAACAACACAAAAATCAAATTATCAACTAGGGTCTCAACCACTCTATCCGATTAGGGTTTGCAAATGGTGGATTCTCCATCATTAGAACTATTATAGATAATTTAATTAGAATCATTGGATCAACATACAACTACCTCAACATTTGATCTTCAAACGGTTTGGTACCACTTGATCCCAAACGGTCTTGAGACCATTTGGGGTCTTGAGACTGTTTGGTCTCAATTGGTCTTGAGACCGATTGGACTCAATTATGAAACTGTTTACACAAGATATTATTGAGGTGTGTGCTTAAGATGACATCATCATCTTCAAGCTTCATAACTTTGAAAATTTTAGGGATTCTTGTGGTGATTTCAACAATCAATCAAAAGGAATTTCGAGAATGAAGAAAGATTCAACATATGTAAGAGAAAGGAAATCAATAATAACATTTAAGGGTTCAAGTTATACAACACGCCTTCAAAGCTGAATCCAAGCTTCAAGATTCACGTCCTCAATGGTGAATGAAGCTTTCTCAACTGCCCAAGGTCCGTTCTCAAGTCTTTGAGTGAAATAAATGGCCAAGGTTGAAGATTGAATGAAGAAAAGAAGAAATTAAGCATTGAATTTCGATTTCCACCATGAAATCAAGGTTGAAGATGACTATGGAGCTTACCTACAGGTTGGGTCTCGTCCTCCTATTTCTCCTAAGCTCCTTTGTGTTCAACCAAAGCAAGGAAAGAAAGAAGGGTCGAAAAAGCTTTTCATTTGAGTTGGAAATGGGATGTTTATAAGGAAATTCCAATGAGACTGAAAATGTTAATTAATTCCTTCAGCTCCAAAACTGGTGCCACTTAACCCCCTCACTTTCTTGCATACGAAGCTATCAACTCCATCTTCGAATTCCTCTTCATTATCCATGAATTAAAGGAAAGCAAATTAAGCACCTTAACCATTATAATAATATCCAAAATTGAGTGGATATTACTTTTCCTTTTACTAATGTGAGTGGGCTCTCCACTCATTTTAGATATTTCGTGGCCTTTTCAAGGCACAAGGACGTTCATACTTATGCAAATTCAACCATCCCATTTTTGGTTGAAGGGTAGTTCAATTATTATGTTTATTTTTGCATTAAATTGAATTAAGGTTTCAATTATGCTTAAATCGTGATTATTTAAATATCAAGATTCTCTCTCCTCCAAAGTGATTCAAATGAGACGACCCTCTAATTTTCTTGTCTCTAATTGATTCCAAGAAATATTAGGGACTCTCTAGAAGTGGTATTTTGCATTCATAAACCCTAGGTTTTGGGTTAATTGTACATTACACCAAAACTAAGTTTTAATGCACAAACATTGCTTTATAAGCTCTTTCTTGGTGCTCAGGCTACCACAAGCCATACCTCTACATCATTTTTATTCTTATGATTCTTCAGCACTTGAGGAAAATTTTATCATGTGACATTTTCAAGTTAACCCCTCAACTTGGGTAATTTGCACTTTAGTCCAAAACAAGCAACACATTGTTTCAACATTATTCAAAAAGGACCAAAATTGAAACATAAGTTCCTCTTGAGCCTTAATTACTTTTCAAAAGATAAGAGCAAGCATATAAATGACTTACTTAAGCAAAACCTCTAGGATTAAGTCTTAACCCAGGTCAGGGATGTTACAGGTTTGGTTCCTCTAGAGGCAACCAAGATATCACCAGCCTCCAGGGATCAAGCATGAGGTAACCACTATCATCCACTTAGGTCGCATCATCCTCAACTTCCCACTATTCCTCATATCTTGGAGTCTAATCTTCCAACCCTCTTACTTGGGTCATGCTCTCTCTCTCTAGAGCTAACCCTACAAACAACATTACTACTAGAGGTCCTCTCTCCATGAAGGATCAAGCTCACAAGCATACCCTTACATGGGTGAAGCCTATGTTCAAACTTATGTTCGCTCAAGATTATCCATAGCTCATTATGCTTATCTAATAAGCTATCATTCATACTCTCCCCTCCAGGGTTTCAACCTACTTCATGCACTACTGACGTACTCTGGGTGCATATTATGCCCTACTCGCATAAGCCCATAGGGTTTCTATAGGTTCTTCACTAACCTCATCATTGAAGGAGCTATCCTTCCTTCTAACATGCACAACCCTTTCCAGGATTGGGTCGCTAAAGGTACTAGGTCACCCAACCTCTCATGGTTCATATCGTCATGGGCATTCAAAAGCATGTCCACCCACACACACCTGGTCTATCATGACATCTAACTCATCGTGTCATCTCTCTCTCTAACCACCCTTAGGGTTAGGGTTAGCATCATCCTCAAAGGATGTGCTAGGTCTCTACTTAAAATGGAGGTCTCTACCTCCAAGACTAACTCTCTTTACTCATCCTCCTGACAAGAAGGTCTAGCCTTAGGTCTCTCCTGAGGGCATGACAACTCATGTCATATGACCTAAGCATGCAACTATTCTTTAGTTTATGCTTAAGCTATTAAGCTTATGTCCATGACATCTTATTTACATGTTTTTCATTAAATTGGTAGAGGATTCCTTAAACCTTATCAACTTTACCCATACCTCAAGAGGGTGAGGAAAAGAGAGAAAACCCTAATCCTTACAATTCTTAACAACATTAGAGTTGAGAAGGGATGAACAAGATGAGAGAGTCCTAAAGGTATCTTATTTCGAGTTAGATCCTAAGACATTGGACAAGCAGTCACACATATCCGGGAGTCCTTGTATTCTGACTAGCGGTGCGAAGGAAAATCTTGTCATCATCCTTTTCTAGACACCTTTATCTTTTGGAAAATCCTCTAATAACTCCCTCGGGTTCTACAAAGTTTGTAAAATTTAATTATTATTAAAGATTAAATGAGGAACCTAGGCTCTGATACCAAATGTAACGACCCTGCCTCCCGGTAACCCCCAATTAAGGGAGACCAAGAGGTCAGAGACCTTATCCCAATTTCTTGTATCATAGGCTCGATAAATAATCAATTATAATTATTAAATTCTACCATGACTATACTGAAAGCTGGAATAAAATAAAACTTTACATACCTTTTTCAAAAACTTGGATATCTAACTTCTATCCACATCTGGACTCTATTCTAACTAATCCTCCTTGCACTTAATTTCTTAATTTCATAATATGCCACTTTACTATTTGTCCTTTTCAATTTGTACCTAAAATGTCGACAAACAAAACGTCAGTCAGCATAAATGAATATGTCGGTATGTGGGGGAAACAATAATCGTGCAATTAACTGTATCAAAATATGGCAGTCAATTATGATTTAACAAACAACTTTACATTTTAAGCATAACTGCTCAATCCATCCATACCCTAGCCTCTGCGATGTCCCTGCAATGGACATGGATGCTACCTTCCTTATGGTAGATCCCCATTAAACCCCTCATGATCCTACCTAACAGGTGAATCAATTTCTAGGGTTGAGTCACATGGCACTACCCATAGGTAGCCCACTCCTTAACTCATGGTGTGCTAAAGAGTCTCATGGCACTACATGTGGGTAGCCCAATTTCTAACTCATAATAACCTGATGTCCTACTTAACAAGTAGGCCCTGTACCAGGTTACCCTTTTCATCATTAGTAAAGCCACAGAGGAGGACTAGGATCTGAGCTAGTCATGCATACATATCTATGGTGATAATCATAGTCACTTTATAGTTGCATGAAATAAAAGTCATCCAAGCAGTTGTTTTCAAGCAACTGATAAAACATTCGGGAATCGCCGTGAAACTAAAGCGATTAACCATAAGCATAACCACATACCTATTTTGCAGATCTTTGAGATAGAATCAACCAATAAGAGAAATCCAATCAAGCAAATACAAGGATCCTGAAATAAACATACAATTTCCTTTTATCAAGATTTATCCAAACCCATCTTGTTTCTTAGGATTTCTATTCCAATTTTAGGGTTTCCTTTTCAATTAGGGTTTTGCCTCCACTTTTAGTATTATAAACCCTAATACAACAAACTACATAAAAACCTTCAACTTTCTCATCTAATCACTCCTAAGAGGCTTAGGATCATTATATTGTAACATATTTCCATAATTCGATTTAAACATGGTTTTCCCCTTTTTACCCTAAATTAGGGTTTCTACATGTATTATGCTTCATACATATATTAAAACCCTAAATTAGTCAACTATTCATGTAAAACAGATTGAAACTCTACTTTACTATTCAATAGGTTAATACTTCTCAAATTAACCTATTAAACCTCAAAGATTCATCCTTTATACTCAATTAGGGTTTCTAATTATCTTTTAATACATTTTCTATCAAATTAATATACTTTTCGAACTATGATCAAATTCAGGTTCTAAAACCATTTTTATTGAATTCCATGCGTTCTCCTAATCAATTTTCATATATAACTGATGCGATGCTTTTGAGTCGCATTTATAGACTTGTTTTACTCGCGTTTTATGTGTTTATTGGTCACTTTGGTGGTTAATATTGCATAATTCATTTACTTTAGTCTATGATCCTTCTCAGTGTCAAATCTCCTTTATTTTATTGTTTTGAGCATAAATGATTACAATAATAGGTTTTATCTCGACTTATGTGGTTTTGTTTTACAATTTCAGGAAAAACACATATCTGCTGTTGTCGATACCATCGACGGCTGTCGATACTATCGACACAGCCATAGGAAGGCAGCCGCAAGGAGGAGTGCAGAGTCGATACCATCGAAAGGGAAGTCGATGGTAGCGACTTACCATCAGGTTGCTAGCGACCAGTCAGTCGATACTATCGACCCTAAAGTTGATACTATCGACATGTGGAGTTTCAACGACGGAAAAGGGATAAAACCGACACCTAAGGGTGTCGATACCATCGACCTGCATCGATGGTATCGAGTCAGCATCAGGCGCAATGACGAAAAGAAAAGAAAGCTTGCCGATATCGCGAGGGGTCGATACCATCGACCCGCGTCGATGGTATCGACACTGTCAGATCAGAGTTTGTTTCAGATCGACCCAAATCTGATGGCTGTGATATTTTTGCAACCTAACTCGGTGATTATACCTAATGATGGCGGCCAAGAGCATGGTACCACGTCATTAGCCGTTGCACACATCCGGAGAAGGTGTGGAGAGAAGAACGGAACCCAGAAGCACGCCCCAGCCATTCCGGAAGCCGAAGAAGACGTTTTCCACCGCCGAAAGGTTGTAGATTGTGCATTCTAAGCCGAGGAATGCTTGGAACTTCTCCGTTCTGGGGTTTCATTACTTATTCACGTTTTTCTCCATGTTTCCCCTTTCTTCAACCACATTTTGCACTGAGATGAACATGCGGGGCTAATCCCCTTTGTCTTTAGGACCGGGAGTAGCCCGGGGAAGCATTGTATGACATTTTTATCATAGTAGTTCATAATTTATCTCTTAAATCCGTGGTATGATTTCGTTTTCTCAATTATATTGTTATGCTTGATCACCATAATGATAATCTAATGCCTTTAATTACTTTGAAAGAAGAATTAACGGTTTCACATTAATTAACAAATCCCTTAAACAAGGTGATGTACGGTTAATGGTGGAAACCCAGAGGTCGATTCTAATGCACCTAGTTTAGGGTATAGGTTACTACGACGGTGGAACCGACCTAGACTTAGGTAGTGAATTGTACCACGACAATGGACAATTTTGACTAAAGGCCATTGAGAGATGAACCTGAGTAGCTATATGTAAATTCATACAATTATAACCCGTGGTGAAACCGCAATCCTAAAGATCTCCATTTGAATTGATTAAACTAAATCCTTAATCTATTGCTTTGCTTTCTTTTATTTTTATTTTATTTTTAAAACAACTCTCATAACCTTTTTATTGGTCTAGCTGATTGCGAGTAGTTAGTAGTAGTCTACCGATAATTTAGTGTCCCTGAGTTCGACTCGGTCCTCACAAGGTCATGTACTACATTGACGCGTGCACTTGCGTTATATGCATGGTAAAAGCGTGTCAAGTTTTTGGCGCCGTTGCCGGGGACACGACAAATTGTCGACACTACGAGTGCTGCAAGCGGCCATTCTAGGCCACTTTTTATTTTTATTATTTTGTAATCATTTTTGAAATTATTAGTTTATCTTTTACATTGTGTAATCATCTAGCATGGTACTGAACTGAAATTATCATCTTGCAGGTACTGGTGCATGGTGAGGACGCGTAGCACCGACTACACGTAGCAATCACCAGAGGTTACACTGCTGGGACCAGACAACAAGGAGAACTATATTCAAGACCAACCAGACGAAATAGATTCTGACTCAGAACAAGAAGCCATGGCAGAAGAGCACACTAGTAAAAATTGGGCCATTATTCACGAGTAAGTCCTGTCATAAACCCCTCTCTACAGGCCCTCACAAATAGGGACGGTTGTGAGTCTGGCCCTCACAAATGGTCCGTGAAGAGAACTCACGTGACAAATACCAGTGGCCCTCACGAATACAATTGTCACGGACCAACTGACCCTCAAGAATGTTATATTGAGGGACTATTTAGCCTTCATAAATACATTTTTGAGGGACTATATAGCCTTCATAAATACATTTTTAAGGGACTATTTAGCCTTCATAATAACATTATTGAGGGCATGTTTAGTTCTCATAAATACATTTTTGAGGGACTTGATGGTCCTGGAGAATATATTTTTGATGGGATAATGCCTTCATTAATATTATTTTTGAGGGGCTATGTGGTCGTCATCAATGCAATTTTGATGGTCAATCTGGACCTTCATCAATATATTTATGAGGGACTACTGTAAATGATTTGGTTATTGATTATTGAATGATTTATTAAATGTTATTTAATTGTTACTATAGTGAATATCAAATTTTAAATGAAAACTTTGTATACATAACCTCAAGCAATATTTTTATACTAATTCACATGACATCATAAGAAGATTCAACAACAAAATGACACATAAAAATGTTAAATCACCTCAAACCAATTTTTGTTATTGAAGCAAAATATTATCCATACATTGCATGCTCAACGTTGATATAAATAAAGAGTACATATGGTTCTAAAATTTGAGATTGATGACAATCAACATATCATGCTAGAAACTCTTAAGATCTATAATGTCTCCATATTCCTTCAAATGGTGTGGTGCTCTTCATCAATGACAGGCCTCATACGGTTAGGTACTTGAATATTCTTCTCCTAAAAATGACAAATCATTATATTAATAGAATTTAAAGTTAATACATAAATCATAGTACAACAAACAACTTACCCTTATATTTCGGTTTTGGTCTACTCCAAGGTGCATTGTCCATCGAAATCCATCATTAAAAGTAATTCTACCCTATCAATATAAATACAAAAAGGAATCAGAGTGAGTGAGAAGTAGAGATAAATGTAAGTGAACCAACATAGCAGCAACATGCACCCGTACACTAAAATTATGATTGAACTTAGTACAAGGATGTGTATAAAAGCTGCATGACGGGTGATGATTGATTCAGCCCTATTTTAGGGCTTAATCTTGTGTCTTTTTGTTTTTCAATCACATATATACCTGTTAGATTGCATGTCATTCCCCCTAATATGCTTATTTGTATAAAATGCACTTATGGACATTATTTGCATGTTTTTCAGGTACTTGGACCACACTTGGATGGACGAGAGAGATGGAGGGGCCCAAAGAAGGCCTCAGAGCTCCCCCAACCTACCCCTAGTGGCTAAGAGTCAAGCTTAAGTAAAGAAGTCCATGGATAATGAAATTTGAAGCTCAAAGTGCAAGCTAAGCCCCCAACATGGCCGTGGTAACACAGAACGGTCGTGCTGCAAATGAAGAAATCACATGAAAAATCTCAGTTTTGAAGCAGTTGTAGAGCAAACTCTACCACATTCGTGCTACGCAACACGACCGTGCTGCGACCACCCATCACGGCCGTGCCATGCAGCACGGCCATGCTACCAGATCCCACCACTGCCGTGCTACACAGCACGGCCGTGCTACGCAACATGGCCATGCTACCCTCAACCCACCACGGCCGTGGTGACCACCACGGCCGTGGCCATTTTGGCCCATTTTTGATCACCAACCTGACATTTAGCCATTTTAACCAACACAGCCGTTCTCTTCCACCACGACTGTGCTCACCCCTACCCACCACGGCCGTGGCCATTTTGGCCCATTTTTTACCACCAACCTGACATTTAGCCATTTTAACCAACACGGCCGTTCTCTTCCACCACGACCGAGCTGACCCCTACCCACCACGGCCGTGGTGACCACCACAGCCGTGGCCATTTTGGCCCATTTTTGGAATGTACATTTTCTATAGTGCATTTGATTCTTCTCGAACTATGAAAAAGTGCAAGAAATGATGAATAAAGTAGAAGGTATTTTGGAAAGTGTCCTGAAGCCATTCTAGGCATTTCTAGAGTAGGTTTTATGCCATGAAAAACAAAGAAAGGTACCAAATCTGCATATGGGGAAAGGTAAAATTGATACAAGGAACTGAGAAAACCATAGATACAACTGATATGTAGACCTTTTGTTACTTATGATGTAGGAAAATTGATACAAGGAGATCAGAAAATCATACCTCATTTAAATAAAATGACCATGGATTACCTTCTTTATATCATATGAACATGATGCTCTCTATCAATAGATAAAATGACAATAGATTGTGATGAACCTTTACTGTGGTTCTCTTGGTTATGCAGATAGCAGTAACATGAATTAAGACTGACTCACATGTGATATGTGCTAGTGAACAAGGTTAAGTATCACGGTACCTCTAAAGTTGGGTAGGATACCTAAATTATGTTTAGTTTTGTTGCTCAAACTGATTTATATGTTTATGGCCTAATATACATGCTCATGCACATGTATCAACATCGATTAACCATGAGATCAAGGTTCCAAAATAAGCAGTACATCCTCTAATATGTAGATCCATGATATTGCCCCTTAGTCTTTTGACAAGTGTGACAGAGTCTCTATCATGGCCACCAATGCCTGATATGGGCACTATGGACTTTAAAAATGAGTAGCAATCTGTAAGTTAAGTATGCAAGTCCTAAAAAATGGACATGATGCACTGAAGTCTGTGACTCTATATCATGACCATTAATACCTGATATGGACACTATGGGCTTTAAAAATAATTGGAAGTCTGTAATTTGGGTATGTGAGCCCTAAAAAATGGGTATGATGCAGTGAAGTTTGTGTTGTGCCTCTAGTAAAGAGTGCCATGGGGTGCCTTGAACACCCACCAAGGTTTAGCCCCGTTTGCCTTTGCTACTAGTACATGTGTGTGTCTGAATAACTATGTTGTGAGGATTCTTTTGATTTGGACTGACAGATAGATTGAAACCCACTTCAAAAGAAGCATGATTAGAAAACTTGATATTTTTGTGCTTCTTTTCTCGAATCATGGTTTCTCTATATTTTGTCATATGCAAGGCCGTATGTACACATTTTTATAACCGTTGCTGCTACTACATATTAACAAGAATGGAATTCCTTGACTTGGGTTTATTGTTACATAGTATGTTCTCATATATGCATAATCTTATGTTGCAGTCTTATTACCCTAGAAGTTTAATCAAGCACGTATTGAATACCTGATTTAAACGCTGAGTTCTTGGTGTGAAAGACACCGATGAAGATGTGCTTGGTGTGTTCTGCATTTGAGGATGACTTTTTTGATTATTACCAGAAGTAGGGCACCAACTTTCAACTGCAGCCTTTAATAAAGTGTACATGTTAATATTCTTATGTGTATGAACATTGAAAATAATCTATAGCTGTTACGAGGTACCTGTGGCTGAAAGATTAGTGGATGTGCATTGCCTTGTATGGAAATCCTGCCTACTCCATTCTCCCTTGAATTGCCTTGTATGGAAAGCATGCCTACTCCAGTCACCCTTGAATTGCTTTGTCTAGAAAGTCTTCCTAAGCCATCCCCGCTTGAATTATTTTGCCTGGGAAACATGCCTACATCTGCACCATTACTTGTATTGTCTTGTATGTGAAAAGAACCCACATCCGACCTATTTGTGCCACTTTGCATGTGTAAGACACTTGTAGTATTCTGATTGGGGTATTCAACTACACAATCAACATTAATACCGCCATCCTATAACAAATAGATCAACAATGTCAAAAAAAAATTATATATTACATTGACATAGACAACTGAATCTGAGTTACCTGTGATTTATTATACCAAGTCATTAATTGGGAGACGGAGTTCTTCAATCCATTTACTGTTTCTTCAAGTTCCTTAAGTTTATCCTAAAATAGAAACAAATTACAAACATCAATCTAATAGACTAGTTGTAACTAATAGTTCAAGTTTAGTTATAATCCAACATACATCCTTTGCATTGCTTTCCTCAAGAAGCATTTCATATCTTATACGGGAAGCTTTTCCCCTATGTCCTATCTCTTTGTGCCCAATTCCAACACCTCGGATCCTAGCCTTTTTGGAAGGATTTAAAACTTGAAAATAAGCATCACGTGTTAGATTATCAACACTTCTAGGATCTATTTCTTCTTGGTTTGCTACTTGGTTTTCCACAATATCAGAGATTTCAAGCTATAATTAGAAAGCATCATAAAAGGAAAGATTAAATTGAGATATCTAAGCATATGTAGCTTTGTAGACATCATAGGAAAGCAAATATCCATTTTCTAACCACTTGTGGGCTTTTGTCGTAAACGTTTTCCAAAAATTTGTTAAGAGGCACAACGGGTTGATATTCATTGACCTACAAATGATAGATAACATAATAATTGTCCATGTTATAAGTTCAACTCCTACTAAGAAAGACAAATGTCCATTATTAATACCATTTTTGCCCGATAACAACTCCATGACTTGATCCTGTGGTATGATCCATCACTTTTTTTGCTCTGTTTGCCTTGTTGATCTCGGAAATTTTCTAAACCATAAGAAATATATAATTAGAAAAAGTAGATAGGTATACATGCAAGTTATATGAAACCATTGTACCTTAGACTTCTCGGTTCCCCATTCTTTAACAAGATTTTTAAACTGGTCCATATCTATGGAAGCATTTTTCTCAATTTTCTTCATCATCAATTCTGGTTCAATCTTGTACTTTTCATAGTAATCTTTCTTTACACGTGCCCTCCACACTGATATCCCTTTGCTAATGTGTTCATCAATGTGATTCCATGCATTAGGGTGACTGCCTAAATCGAAGTATTTCTACAAAAACATAGAAAATATTACTTTAGATATAACAATCATACAATTTGTTGGTCTTTTTATAAAAAAAGATTACCTCAATAAATGATTTTCTATCTGCAAAAGCTTGTTGTGGTTGTTCGTTCCACTTCAAGTCTAGATGCCATATGTGTGGTTTCCTTGCTAGCATATGACAATAACAATTCAATTTGGCACCATTCTCCTCAATAGCATTTCCTTCATAATCCCATTGGACCTTGTGACGTGGCTGCCCTTGCTTAGGAAGTAGGCTTTGCTCACTTGCAGTCCCACGTCCATACTTCCTATTCTCTTATTCATCCTCAACATTTTCTTCAACTGTTACATCATTTTCAATATTGTTGGACAGTAGAGTAGGTTCATCCTCACAATTTTCTACAATTGTGGATGGAGGGACGTCAATAGGTTGACTGGGTGTGTTGTTACAACTAGATCTAGTAAATCTTCTTCCTGTCATCCTTCAACTGACCAGAAAAAAAATTAGATTATTAGTGCAGAAATGTCAGTAACAAAAGTAGTAGCTACATTTGAAAAACAAATAAATTGCGGAGAATATGAGACACCAACATATGAATATTCAGTATTTGAAAAACATATAAATTGTAGAGTACCTTGGTTTCATATCCCAAAAAAGAATAATGATGTCCTACTTGCTGGTATATGAAACTAGACTAAATAAATTGCAAAGAATATGCCATATAGTAACAGTTTGCCAAAAAAATGCAATAGAACATATTCCCCAAATAAATTATTCTAGACTTGCAAACAAAATAATTTGATGAAAATAGAAAGATTAATGAACTAAACATTAGCCCCATCATTCTTTTTTTTAGTTCTATCAACAAAAGATCCCTCGGTGTCACTCCTCGTCCAAGACACATCACTAGTTACACCACCATCAATAGCTTCAGATTGTAAACCAGTCAAACAATTCTCAATAAGAGGTACTTCAGAATAATCTTTAGGAGGATGCTTTAGCACTGTGCACCAATCATCAGCATTAGGATCCTTCACATAAAAGCATTGCAATGCTTGAGAAGCCAGGATAAACGGTTCCTCCTTTTTTTTATCCTTGAAGTGTTGATTTGTGTGAACCCATATTCATCAGTTCGCAACCCGTTAGAAGTGCTTTCATCATACCAAGAACATCTGAACAACAGAACTTTGATTCCTGGACCATAAGTTAGCTCAATAACCTCCTCTAAGTAGCCATAGTACGAGACTTCAACATTTATAGGATTTCGATCTCTACCACTTGAATAACTTGAAGTGTCAGCACACAAATACACTCCACTATTTTGTGTAGTACATGTACTTTCAATGTGCTTTGAATGGAAATGATATCCATTGACCGAAAATCCTTCATAAGACATTCCCTCATCACAAGGGCCTTGGGATAACCATCTCAAATCATCGCTAATATTGTTCGGCCTAATCTCTCGCATTTGCATTACCTTCATAAAAAAGTAAAACATTAATGTAACCTACACTAACTTGAACATTAAGAGTGACAACAATATTTATGTTTGACACTTACATGATCTTTCAACCACTTAGAAAACTCCTTTGCATGTTTTATTTCTAGGGTCCGTGGGGCAATGTTGGGTTCCGTATCTTGAAGAATACACATGTGTTCACTTCTTTATAAGAAGTGTCTAAATTAATGTACAACAAATATACAAATATCAGCAAGAATTTTAGGACGTAATTAAATCTTACCTTTTGTAAACATCCAATTCCTCTTTATTGAAAAGGACATAACGATGGGCTTGTTCCAAAGTGTGGATGTTGAAATTTCTTGACACTCCAACTCTAATTGGAGATCCATCAACATTATGAGGAGTGCGGTTGAGTTTTGTCTCAAAATTATGCAAGTACCTAGCACAAAATGTCAAACTTTCTTCAGCTAAATAGCCACTAGCAATACAACCAGCTGGTTTAGCTTTGTTTCTTACATACTTCTTCAATTTCTTCAAGTATCTCTCTATTGGGTACATCCACCTAGTTCGGACAGATCCGGCTTGACTGGCTTCATAAGATAAATGAATGGGCAAATGCATCATGATGGTGAAGAAAGAAGGAGGGAAGATTCTCTCCAACTGGCAAAGAGTGACAACAATTTCTTGCTCCAATTCTTTGAATTCCTCCACATCAATAATGTTAGAGCAAAGCTTGTTGAAAAATGAGCACAAATTAGCAATAGGCTTGTACACATCTAAGCTTATGCAATGTCTCAAGGCAACAGGTAGAAGTTGATGCATAAGAACATGGCAATCATGACTTTTCAGCCCAACGAGTTTTCTATCAGATTTGCTAACACACCTAGATATGTTAGAAGAATAGCCATCAGGAACTTTCAACTTTTCTAACACAGATAGGAACTTATCTTTCTGCGCATTAGTCATGGTGTAAGATGATGGAGGCAAGTAATAGCGGTCACCTGCATCTACTGGCCATAAATCTCTTCGAATGCGCATTTTCTTCATATCTTGACGAGCTTGTAAGTTGTCTTTACTTTTCTTAGAATCACCCAATAATGTGTTTAAAATATTCTCGCACACATTCTTTTCTATGTGCATCACATCCAGATTGTGTCTAACAGATAAATACTTCCAATAAGGTAGCTGAAAAAAGATGCTTATCTTATTCCAACCAGGAGGTAATGGTTGAATTTGATCTCCAAGCTTCTTGCGCTTATTCATTTTTCCAAATGTGATATTTTGATATCCATAAAATTGCCTCAGTATATCTTCTCCAGATAGTGGCTTAGGTGGAAGTCGAAAATCTTTTTCACCATCAAAATTTTTCCTATCACGTCTATATGGATGATTCATTGGAAAAAAATGTCGATGGAAACCATAGCATTGCTTTTTCCCAAACTGTAACCATTTTGATACAGTCTCCACATTACAACAAGGACATCCCAAATCTTTCTTACCTTTAGTGCTCCAACCAGATAAGTCACCATATGCTGGAAAATCGTTAATGGTCCATAAAATCATTGCCTGCATAGTGAAGTTCCTTTTGTAATATGCATCATAAACTTTGAATCCAATCTCCCAAAGTAGTTGCAACTCCTCAATTAATGGCTCCAAGTATACATCAAGGTCATTGCCAACCATATGTGGACTTGGGATTAATAGGGACATCATAATAAATTGTTCTTTCATAAGAAGCTAAGGCGGAAGATTGAGAGGTGTCACCAACACAGGCCAGATGCTATGTGATGCACTCATATTGCCAAATGCATTAAATCCATCTATTTCTAATGCCAATCTAATATTGTGTGGTTCAGTAGCAAAGTCTAGATACCTGGCATCAATAGACAACCATTCTGGTGCGTCTGAAGGATGATGAATACGACCATCCTTGCCTTTTACTTCAGATGGCCAAATCATATCTTTAGCAATAGATGAAGACATATAGAGCCTCTCTAACCGAGGTATAAAAAGGAAGTGATACATGAACTTAGCAGCTACCTTCTTTCCCTTTGTTTTGTATTGCTTTTCATTCCATCTTGAAGCACCACAAGTATCACAATTTTCTTTTGAAGCTGCATCTTTGCGAAAAAGCATGCAATTATTTGTGCATACATCTATAGTAGAATGATCAAGTCGTAAATCCTTCACGATCGCATTTGCTTCATACTACGTCTCTGGGAATAGACAATTTTCTTTTGGAAATCCTGAAATAATCAACTGTAACAACTTTGTGAAAGAATCGTTGGACCATCCAGATTCCTCCTTCAGAAATAGCAAGGCAACCAAATGTGATAGCTTAGAATGACTTGTGAAACCTCTATAGAGTGGTTGAACCACCTCTTTTAGTAGCTTGTAAAATCTTTGTGCATCTACATTTGCAGGTTCCTCTGTAGCTTTAGTAGAGTGGTCATTTGTTGTGTCACCCATACCAAACAAATCCTCCAGCATCTGATGCATATTGTCGGTGCTAGGCATGATTGGTGCCACAACAGGATTGCTCCTACCAATCACCTCCCCATGAAACGTCCAAACATCATAGCTATGCATAAATCCTTTTTGTAATACATGTGAGAATACCTCCTCCTCTGTTTTAAGGTATCTGTTCAAACATACCTTGCAAGGACATATTAATTTCCCCTATCTAGTTGGTCTCTGATGGATAAAAGCAAACTCAATGAACTTTTGTAACCCTGCCTTGAATACATCACTTCGCACTCTGTTCCCAATATACATCCAACTCCGATCTATTAGAAAATCCATCTACATGAAGGAAAATATATAATAAGTTAAGCACACATTACAAGAAATGTATATATATATGCAATTCAAATAGTATATTGATTATATTCCTTTTAGTCTATCTAGGTATTTATATTCCTTGATTATATATATATATATAAATAATCAAGTAACCTGATATAGGTCTGGAGCAGTAAACCAAAGTCAATCTATTCTTGGATTTGGAGGAATCCGCTGTCTATACGGGATAGGCATATTGATAATTTTGAAATTAGAGTTGGTGAAGGTTGTAACACTATGATTTGGATTGATCCTTGGTGTTCAGGAGGTAAAACTCTTTCTAATATTCTAGGTAGCCATTTCTTAGCTAGATTTGGTGATCCCTCAAAGAAAAGGAGGCAACCAGATTCCTGAATACCAGATCCGAGCTTAAAAATAGCTAGTGAGAGGGGAGTATTAGACTCAACCGTCACAAGGAAAAAGCAAAACAAACTAGTATGCTAGACCAAGAGAGAAGATCTCACATCCAACATCCCCAGAGGATAAAACTCAGATAAAGAACTGATGCAAATCAAGACCTACACGACACCTTTGAGCTCATAGAGAACACAACCATAAGGCCAAAGTCCCAAAGCAGATATTCAACCTCCCAAACTTATCTACAAGCACCACATAAGTATGCTACCTGTACTTGAAGCCCAGAAATTGCAAGATCTTCTTGTCTATTAAATTCTTATCTATGTGCATACATCCTTCCACTCAAATAGATAGTGTGGAGTCAGGACTCTGGGCACTATGTTAGTGAAGAAAAGGGGTAAGAGGAGAGTGGCTTTGTCAACTAGCTATGAGTATGTAGGTTTGAATATAATTGTCCTTTACAAAAACTAGATGTGTTGATATAATGGTTGATGGGTAAGATATGGATCAATTACAAAACTGCTCAAGTTACTTTTTAGCTCTACAATCATATTGTGTTGCATCAGAATAGCAAAATCATTACCAATCTTACAAAATACTTCTAGAACATACTCCATTCAAGTAGAAAGGTTACATCCTATGTGTGTACATGAAAACAAGGATCTCTTGTTGGACATACATACAAGTTGCCGACTATGGTTAGGCAGTTCTAATTGGAAATGCCTAATTCCAATACATGCACCATCTTGCAACTACATGTACATTTCCATATCACATGATATAAGGAAAAGGCAAATTACAATTTTGGTTATTCAAAATATATGAATATATAAAGTGAGTCCTCATTGAAGGCACTACAAAAATTATTTTCCTTGGCCACACTTTATTCTGAAAGAGATACTGATTGTTATGAACATGTATCTTAGAATAGATGGTACTATTGAGTGTGTAGAGAATATATACAACCAATTTGTTAGTTTTTAGTAGTCTTGAATTATTAACCATACACCTTGGCTCACCATTGACTCATTACATTTCCCTAATTCCTAAATATAGACATTCTTTTATACTCCCATATCCAGCTCCCTTCCCCATGGATCCTTTTAGAAAAATAGAAATGATAAGATGATCATCTAAAAAGTTGGCAACGGTTTGGTTATGAATGTATAAGAAATCATAATTGGATTTATGTTCCTATTGATGTATATTTTGTTCATAACTCACTATTGATTGTAAAAACCATACTTGCTAAGGCATTTATCTTAACCATACTTTTTGGACATAAATTGTAGAGTACCTTGGTTTCAACAGATCCTAACCCATCAACCACATCTCTCCACAAGATAGATAAAAATAGACTTCAGCAAACAAAAACTATCTCTGAAAGAAGGGATTACCTATGTCTTCATCATAGTTCATATCAACAGAAGAGGGAAAAGGAAACATACTCATCAAGACAGCAGCAAACTCTCAGACCACCAAACACATACCAACACTAGAACGCAACCATCACTATAAAGTGACAGGGGAGCATATGAACTATCATCTCAAACTAATCCAACAGAAAAAAGAAGCAAATAGAAACCAATAAAAGTCCAAGTAGAAAGCAAGACTTCTTTAAAAATCTGATCAGATGCCTAGACCAAGAGAGCAGAGCTCACAGTCATTTCTTAGCTAGATTTGGTGATGGTAGCCACTGTAAGGTTGCTAAATGTATTACTAATGGTGCTTAATGTATTGCTGAATTTGTTGAGTTATCGGTCTAACATAATTTCTTAGCTCTTGTCTAATGAATGTCTCCTCCACTATGCAAGATCACACAACAGTGCCCCCTATCTGCTCCAACTCAAGCCTGCAAGTAGGCAAATAAGAGAAGCACAAAGCAGCAAAGAGGGTGAGGAGAGCACTTCCAATGGGCCATAAGGTGAAGCTCTTTGCTTCAGAGAAGAGTAGTATTGGTTAGGTTAGTGGTGAAGTTGTGTTGCTGGAATACAAAAGAACCCCCTATCTACTCCCAACTCCAAGCCTACAAGTAGACAAATCAGAGAAACATTGAGAAGTAGAGATGGAGTGGGGAGCACATCTAATAAGTGAGAAGGTAAAGCAAGTGTGACCCTGGACTTCTACTACACAAGGTTATCCTCTTGGTACAGTCTGCCTATTTCTTAGAGAAGTGTGTGCCCCTCATTTGTTGTTAACAATTGACTATTCTTCTAATTTTGATTCTTTCATCTAAATTTTTTTCAAAAATAGGTCGATAATGACTTCCACACTGGTATAAAAACCTTTTGTATTGGCACTTATTGTATAAGGACAATGAAAATTTGGATGATATAAGGATTCAATATTTCTTTCTTACACCTTACCTTCTGAACTTTTCTTCCACCAGTTTTTCATGGATCATATTTTCCACCTAATTGCTTTTCTTATAGCCAATGATCGTCTAGTTGTCTTCCTTTCTTGCCTTCTTAGTCTGTTTTACATAGTTTATGGTCAATATCCTTATTATTAGTTAGTTTTTACCCTTTCCTTGGTTACCTAATTTCTTCTCTTAGTTGTTAATTGGGATTTTCCTTGTTAGTATAGTGTTGATTGCTTGTCTCTAGTTGATTACTTTAGTGTAGTTATTCCCTTAGTTTGTTATTTAGCCTTTATTGTGTAGGGTTAATCTAGGGTTATTTAGCCTTTATTGTTTTAGGAAATTATGGAATAACTAGAAAATTTTAGGGATAAAAATAATCATTTAATGTTATTATTTTCCATCAACTTTCATATGAATGATGAACTAACTAATAGGATTTTAAGAAAAGATTTCATGTGTGCATATAGTTCTATGCTCTGGTAATTTGGGGTAATTGTGTAGGATTTTAGTCTATCTAACCAAATGTATGTTCCTTCTACCTCCATATGGGGTTTGGAGTTGACAAATTAACATGGTTTTCAAAAAGATGTATCTCACTAATATTGGAGAACAAAGATGATGACTATGTTGATTTCAAACAAGGAAAATCGGGTTTTGAGATCAAAATAAAAGGAGGGTGATGGAAGACTAAAATATTAACACTACAACAAAATATGCAACTAGCCCACTATATAAAAGAGATCATTTCTTTCCTACACCTAGAGAGCTCTTCATCATGATATAGTATGGAAATATCAAAGCAATTTATGGAGTCATGAAAGAAGGTTTGTGAGAATTAATAAAGTGTAAGCCAATATTCTTTAATACATTAATTAATAATGACATGATACAGACCTACAAGTTTATATGATAGAAATTACATTTTAACAAATATAATAGTATTCCAGTGCTCAGAATAATATATCTAGTCCCAAATACTGATTATGATGATAAGAGGAAACATCTCCATATCCCAAAATAATGACATCAAACAACATAATAGACATAAAAAGAATATATCAATCAAAGGAGAACCACCCCAGTTTTATCATCCTCATTTCATCAAGAACCAGCTAGGTTCAGATCATGGAAAGCTACATACATCGTTCGCCATCCAACATTATATCCTAGAATGGTCGATCAGAGGATGTACTTATTAGAGACTCGATCAACGGATGTACCTGTTAGAGACCCGATCAGGGCTCAATGTCGATCAGAGGATGGATGTCTTCTCACACTTCACTGGTCGCTGCACTGACGGAGATTAGGAAGAGATGCCTCCACAGAGGACAGAGAATAGGCGGAGAGGTTACCGGACACAAGAGCCACTGTCTCAACGGCCACGGCTACATCGGTGAAGGGGAGACCTGTCAGCAGCAAGGGAAGATATGTATTGACCCTCCCTCGAACATGTTGAAGATTTATTGATGGAAGATGCAAAATGGGCACCTGGCTATGACCAAATGGTTGTTTTGAGCAGACAAGACGACCGCCTGACTAAAATTAGGTGAGCGTTAGTGCTGGTGCAACTGATGGTGATGAAGCGGCGCGAGATGGATGTCCAGCTGATGGTGATGAAGCGGCGCGAGATGGATGTCTCTGCATGAGACTAGTGTATGGATGTCACTCGGATGGCCGCCTGGCTAGTGTGGGACACCCGTCTGGAAGGGAAGGGTAGCGATGCGGCAAGAAGGTTGACAGGAAGCTATGTTGGCTAGCGAGAAGCAAGGGCGATGAAGCGGAACCAATTTCGGCGGCCAGGCGGATGGAGGGGAACAGTCGCGACCTTCTCTAAACCGCAATGAAACAGAGGGAAACTGGCGGGTGCATATTAGGCTTTAGCGCGGAAAAGAATGAAATTTTGGAATAAGTTAAGAGGGAAATGATGCACCGTTCCCTCAATAGTAATTGTGAGGGTTAAAAAAATCAATGCCCTATTTTTGAGGGATCATCCATCATATGAAATGTATTGGTACATTAGAAAAACGGTTGAGGGACATTATCCCGTCATTGAGGGAGTATCCCTAAAAAATAGTCCCTTTTTGTCATGGCAATTTGATCCCTCACAATTCCCTAAATAATGGCCCAATTTTTTGTAGTGGCAGACGATATGGGAGAAGATAAAAGCTTCTTCCTCATCCGCTTCAAAGGGGCCAATAAAGAAGCAGGCAGTCAATATTCCAACTTATAAAGTTGATCCTGCATTAATAAATTTGGTCAAATCAAATGCATTTCACGAGCTTAAAAATGAAGATCTGGTGACTCATATAAGCCAATTCGTGGAGAACTGTGATATGATCTAGATAGACAGGTTTCCACAGGAGACGTTGTACTTGAAGCTATTTCCCAGCTCTATGGCGGGAAATGCACGAGAATGGCTACATAATCTTGATGATGAGTATGTGGAATCATGGAACCGAAGTGTTCTTTGAAAGATTCTTTCTGCCCGAGAAGACAAATGATATGATCAGAAAAATTCATAATTTTAGTCAGAAAGCAGGAGAGACTTACTCCGAGACCTGGGAACGGTTTCAGATCATGCTAAGGAGGTGCCCGCATCATGGGCTTGACAAGGAGAAGCAGGTTAAAATCTTCTATTTTTCTCTCTCCGAGCATGATAGAAGTAACTTAGATTCTGCGGGTTCAGGTTTCTTCTTAAACAACACAGGCACGAGTTGTTGGGAAATTTTGAAGAACATGGCTAAGAAGCAATCTTGGGGCGATAGAGACATCGTAGAGCATGTTCGGGCTGTAGGAGAGTCAAAGGCCATCAAAGAGCTAAATGAGAAGATGGACTTTCTAGAAAAGAAACTGCGTGCAAAAGAAGACGTAGAATCAGATGATGAGGCTCAAGTAAAATTCATGCGCCAGCAACAGGGGTACAGAAACAACGATTATTTATGGAGGAAAGACAAGAAATTTTCCTGGAAGGACCCAAATAATTTCTTGCAAGACGCCAATGCAAAACCCCAACCGTCACCAGAGGATAAGAGCAATGAGTTGCTCAATCAAGTAATAAAGCAGAATCAAGAACTAATGAACACTTTTGGCCAGCAGATCAAGCAACAAGGAGAATTCATGAATCAGTTTGGGCAGACCTTACATAGTCATGGGGCTCATATGAGGACGATAGAGACATCTTTGGCGCAGATGGCAGTTGAGATAGCAAATCTGAAGAAGCCAGCGCAGCAAGGCTTTTCGGGTAATACAAACATTCCAGGAGGAAACCAACAGGCTAAGGCAATTTTACTACTGAGTGGTAAGAAAATTTTAAACCACAGGGTCGATGAACCAAACACACCCCAGCCAGAAACCACAGGTGAGGCCACTGAGGAGGTTCCTATTCCAATCACCGAGCCGATAGAGGATGGGGTGGAGAACGTCACATATGAATCAGTTGCTGAGGAGGAGACACAGAAGAGGATGCCATATGTGTCGCCACATCAAAGGGCACAGACTGTCCCGGTCCCATATCCCAATAGTGTGAAGGCCAAGAAAGTGGACTCTCAGTTCAAGAAGTTTCTAGATAGTTTTAGGAAGCTTTCTGTCAATATTCCACTTCTAGAAGCAATAGAGAAAATTCCCTCTTACGACAAGTTTCTGAAAGACATCATTACAAAGAAGAGGAAGATCCCTGATACTGAGGTTGTGGTTCTCAAGGAGCAGGTGAGTGCCTTCATCATGGGCACATTACCACCTAAAAGGTAGGATCCGAGCTGCTTCAATATTTCATGCTATATTGGTAAGGTGAAATTCGGCAAAGCACTATGTGATTCCGGGGCAAGCATAAATATGATGCCTCTCTCTACGTTCAAGAAATTGAGACTGAAAGAATCAAGGACAAGCAATATGACAATACAGTTGGTGGATAATTCAGTGGTGAAACCGTATGGTATTTGCGAATATGTGTTGGTGAAAGTTGATCGGTTTGTATTTCCAGCAGACTTTGTTGTAATGGAAATGCACGATGAACAAGGTAATGAGTTACTCCTTGGGCGACCCTTCCAAGCCACTTCTGACATGATACTTGAGATGGGGAAAGGTTGTTTGACCTTGGGTATCGCTGATGATTGGTTTGAGATGGTCATGCCCTCCAGTACAACGCAATCAAAAGCTAAGGAGCAATGCCGCATGGTGAAGCACTTTGATCAGAACATCTCTCTCTGTCTAGGGAAGCCATTTTTAGATATGGCTCATGTAATGACTAAGGTAGAGAAGGGGACACTGGCTGTAGTCATCATGAGCAGACCAAGGTTGTGTCTCTTAGCAAGGCTGTGGGTTTTCCCAATGATGAAGAGGAGAAAATTCCTCCTTCTACTGAAGATGAGGCTATAGCAAGTTCTGTTTTCAATGCATATCCAGAACTACCTCTTGAAGCCTGTATGGTTAATATAACACATGATTGGATGAGAAGCAAGTCACTACAAGAATGCACCAAGATGCTTCAGGTTTTGCCGTGTTTCTACGCTAGGTACTATGAAGACCTTGGAGAACTTCCACCACCGCTTCAGTCATCCTTGATCAGCCCGCCAGATTTAGAATTGAAGCCACTGCCACCTCATTTGAAATATGCATTTCTAGCTGAGGGTGAGAAGCTTCCAATGATTATTTCGACATATCTAAGTGCCGAGGAGGAGGATCAACTGCTGATCATGCTGAAGAACCACCGAGGTGCATTCGGGTGGTCGGTCGCGGACATCAAGGGGATCTCCCCTACACTATGCCAACACAAGATCCGGCTCGAGGAGGGAGCCAAACGGGTAATTCATCCACAGTGTCGAATAAATCCTAGCATGATGGAGGTCGTCAAGAAGGAGGTGATCAAGCTCCTTTCTGCAGGTATCATCTATGCTATATCCGACTCGACGTGGGTGAGTCCTACATAGGTAGTCCCTAAAAAGGGGGGAATTACTGTTATGCATAATTTGTTGAATGAGCCAGTCACGACCCGTCTGGTAACCGAGTGGCATGTATGTATAGATTACCGTACATTAAATGCTACTACGCTTAAGGATCATTTTCCTCTCCCATTCATTGATCATGGTTTAGAGTGATTAGCAGGTCGATCTCATTTTTGTTTTCTTGACGATTATTCGGGCTACAATCAGATTTCCATTGATCCTAAGGACCAAGAGAAGTCCACCTTCACTTTTCCTTACGGAACATTTGCATACCTCCGTATGCCCTTTGGTTTGTGTAACACACCAGCAACCTTTTAGCGTTGCATGCTTGCCATTTTCTCCGATATGCTTGAACGTTGTTTGGAGGTATTTATGGACGATTTCTCCGTCTATGGTGCGTCTTTCGATGAATGTTTATACAATTTGGATAAGGTTTTGCAACGATGTGAGGACACATATTTGGTTCTCAATTGGGAGAAATGCCATATGATGGTTAGCGAAGGTATCATGCTTGGACATAAAGTGTCTAGCAAGGGGTTGGAGGTAGATCCGGTGAAGATCGAAGTTATTTCCAAATTACCCCCCACTGAGCTCGGTTAAAGGGGTACGGAGTTTTCTAGGTCACTCTGATTTTTATTTCCGCTTTATAAAAGATTTCTCAAAAATCACCAAACCATTATCTGAGCTATTGGAGAAAGATGTTGTCTTTTATTTTAACGAAAAGTGTTTACATGATTTTAATGTGCTTAAAGAAAAATTGATTTCCACACCGGTTGTGCAAACACCGGATTGGACAAAACCATTTGGATTGATGTGTGATGCGTCGGATTTTGTAGTAGGGGCTGTTTTAGGACAACGTGTGGATAATAAACCCGCTGTGATTTTCTATGCGTCCAAAACTTTAAATGAAGCACAACTGAATTACACGACAACTGAAAAAGAGCTTCTTGCCGTCGCTTTTGCTTTTGAAAAATTTCGGTAATATCTTGTTGGATCTAAAGTCGTGGTATGGACGGACCACGCCTCCATAAAGTACTTGATGGAAAAGAAAGATGCCAAACCTAGACTGATTAGGTGGATCTTACTGTTGCAAGAATTTGATATTGAAATCAAAGATAAGGTGGGAATAGAAAATGTGGTTGCGGACCATTTGTCTAGGTTGGAAAGGGTAGATGAGAAGGACGTGCATATACCCATTACCGAGACGTTTCCTGATGAACAACTTCTATCTATAAAGTCTAAAGATCCATGGTTCTCTTATATTGTAAATTATCTTGCATGGAAAATTATCCCAGATGATTGGACATACCAAGAGAAAAAGAAAATTTTCCATTCTTTGCAATATTATTTCTTGGATGACCCCATTCTGTTGAAGCAGTGCAGGGACGGTGTGTTGCTCAGGTGTGTACCGGAGGTGGAATATGAAAGTGTCCTTCGTCATTGCAATACCCTACCGACTGGTGGCCACCATGCTAGTTCTAGAACTACGGCCAAGGTACTTGAGAGCGGTCTCTACTGGCCTACATTGTTCCGGGACGCATATGACTATGTGCGGCAATGCGATTCTTGCCAACGGGCAGGTAACATCTCAAAGCGATAGGAGATGCCCCTCAATGTATTTCAAGAGGTCGAGGTGTTCGATATGTGGGGTATTGATTTTATGGGACCCTTTGTGTCCTCCAACTCTAACTTGTACATTGTATTAGCTGTTGACTATGTATCGAAGTGGGTAGAGGCAATACCCATTAGGACTAATGATGCTGCTGTAGTGTGTAGGTTTGTCAAAGAATATATTTTCTACAGGTTTGGTGTACCGAGAATGATTATTAGTGATGGAGGTACACATTTCCGAAATCAGAAGTTTGTGGCATTGTTGAGAAAGTATGGGGTAAAGCACAACATTGGTACCCCGTACCACCCGCAGACACAGGGGCAAGTGGAAGTCTGCAATAGAGAAATTAAGAAGATCTTGGGGCACACTGTGGCTTCGACGAGAAAAAATTGGAGTACCTTGCTACTGGACGCTTTGTGGGCGTACAAGATGACATTTAAGACACCTATAGGCACTACACCTTTTAGGTTGGCTTACGGTCGGGCCTTCCATTTGCGGGTGGAATTGGAGCATAAGGCGCACTGGGCGCTAAGGAAGATGAATTTGAAATATGATGAAGCAGGAAAGAAATGTTTGTTAGAACTAAATGAACTCGATGAGCTGAGGATGAATGCATATGAAAGCTCGCGGATCTACAAGGAGCGAACAAAGCTGATTCACGATCGACATATTCAGATGCGTGTCTTCAAGAAGGGAGATCGTGTGCTCTTGTTCAACTCAAGGGTGAAGATGCATCTCGAGAAATTGAAATCCCGATGGAGCGGATCTTTCACTGTAGAGGAGGTTAGGCCACATGGATCAATCTTGGTGCGTGATGGCGAGACCACATTTTTGGTTAATAGACAGCGATTGAAGTTGTACTCCGGTGAAGATTACACGAGGAAAGTGCATGAGGTCAAACTCATTGCACTTACGGATGTATGAGGAGCTTTATTTCGTCTAGCCTAAGACGTTAAATAAGGGCGCTTGTTGGGAGGCAACCCAGCCATTGGTATTTTCATTTAGTTTCTTTTACATTTGTAAGTTAGTTTGATTCGATTTTGTTTTTAGTGTAAACAAGATACCTTGATCGTTTGTTCAATGTGCAGGACTGAGGCAGGGTCGATACCATCGACCCTTGTGTCGATGGTATCGACAGGGGCACAGTTAGGTGGCTGCAAAAATTTCTCTGAGTCGATACTATCGACGGCCTCATCAATGTATCGACCCACCATCAGGTTGATCGCAAAAATGAGGTCGATAGTATCGACATGGATTTTGATACTCGCGAGATCTCTAGAGATATTCAGAAGAAATTTGTCTCAGTGAAGTCGATACCATCGACGGGCCTATCGATGGTATTGACCAGATTACAGGCAGAAAGCGGCGGCCGGGCCTCAGGCCATCGATGGTATCGACCCACCATCAGGTTGACGCAAAAATGAGGTCGATAGTTTCGACATGGCTATCGATACTCGCGAGATCTCTGGAGATATTCAGAAGAAATTTGTCTCAGTGAAGTCGATACCATCGATGGGCCTGTCGATGGTATCGACCCGGTTACAGGTAGAAAGCGGCGGTCGGGCCTCGCGAGGGTGTGTGCCCTAAGAAGAGTCGATAGTATCTACTTGCGTCGATGGTATCGACGTGACATGTCACCGATCCGCGAGAGGAAATCAACGACGATCACTACATCAAGAGAATCGATCTATGGGATGGGTCGATACCATCAACACCCGTTGATGGTATCGACACGTCATCGATCCGAGCCCCCACATCAGGCCATCGACAACTGTCAATACTAGCGGAAGACCGGATTGTGATACAGGTGTCGATACCATCGACCCGCGTCGATGGTATCGACGGGTGCACAGCAGCGCCGGCTGTGGTTATAAAAGAGAGGGATGGTTGTCATATGACGTCACACCTTCAGAGCCTTTGCCCTCCACTTGTACCATGCATTTTGTTGTGCGACCGGAGCCCGGCTACGAGCATCCAAGGAGCGCGATCTTCCCCGAGCCTTCACCGAGCAGAGATTGTCTTCTTCGAACTTCACCGAGCTCCATCTTCTATTCCTTCTTTCTCGGCGACGATGGTGCGCAGAGCCGGTGCATCTTCTTCACGGGCGGATCCTATGGAGATCCCCGAGTTTATTCCTCCACCTACTGCATCTATTCCTCGTCCGAGGATAGTCCACCCTTCCTTAGAGATCTGTAAGGTGTACGAGGAGTTGATGTAGAGGAAGATCGAGCCGACCCGCTACGTCGACCGGGACATGGTTTGTACCCTTGGTTTCGAGGCTAAGGTTGTTTTTGACTATGAGGCCATAGTCGAATTCAAGCTTGGGGGGAGGGGAACAACTCTATCCTTTATTTTTCCTAGCTTTTAATTTTTTTTGTTGTGTCTTTTGTCATTTGTTTTTATTAGTTATGAGTTTGTTTGTAGGATCCACACTCTATCTAGTGTAATTGTGGATGACTTAAGTCATGTGTCATCTCGTTACTTGTACATGGGAATTAGGGGCAAATTTAAAATTTTTTTAATGCTTTTGAAAGCTTGTGTTGTTCAACTTTGAGCACATAACTTAAGGAAATGATTGGGTTTGTCAACTCTAAAATAGGAAATCACAACTATACATTCCTATGATTCATGAAAAGTGGACAGAACTGGTTGTTTGAGCCTAAACTGACCGATTGATAATGAGATTTTAATTTGAAATAAGAGAGAGAAACCTCTTAATTACTACACATGTCAGTAAGGAGGGACACATAATAATTTTTAAAGGTTCAGTCAATTAGTCTTGTGATCTATCCACCCCATTATTTTCATAATCCACCTTAAGAACTGGAAGTACATTACGGTTTTGATCTCTTTGATTGCATTCCATGTAGATAGGTCTTGCGTTGCAACTAATTTCACATATTTTGCATGACAATGAAAAAAACAGACTAGTTATACATGCACATTATCCTTAGGTGCGTGTCATTTAGTTGCATAACTATCATGTTGTAGCTGCATTCACATCTTTTGTGCATATAGTACATCATGCATTTTATGTCTTCTAAAACATTAAAGGTGACAAACTTGTTCCATACCTTCTGAATGCTTCAAATGTATAAGTTATGCAGCAAATAAGTGAGCCCGACAAATGATTCATGAGCAGCTATGGAAATAAGGGTTTTAAAAAATATATAAAAAGTTGAAAAAAAAAAGAAGAAAAGAAAAAAAATTGAATTTTTTGTTGAGAAGCAAGCAAGAATGAGAGGGAGAAAGGAACATGTTCACACTTGCATCCTAAGAAGAATAAGTACATGATGTAGTTCTCTTAGATATTCCATCTCACTTTGAGGCGGAATGATAGTGCATGCATCATTCTACCCAAGTGTAGGCATTAGGGCATTTTCACGTGCATATGCATCATTTAGGTCATTTTTGCTTTGTGCATGTTAAAACCGTATAATACTTCCATTTCTTCCACTTGCCACCCATTCCATCCACCCGTTGTTCGAATTGGTAGGCCACCGTGATTTTCTCCTCACTCGTTAAGACCAGGAGAGCTGCTTCCATGTAGATGGTAGTTAGGGCGAGCAACGTAGAATAGGAGATCGCAAGATGCACCGAGTCTGAACCGGAGAATTTTATTATGTTAACTGCCTTATGTGATAGTGTTCATCAATTTTGAGGTAGATATCTTTTATGGATGATTATTGTCACCTTTAGGGTAATTATCATTCTGTGGTTAGTGAGGGCCAGAATGTGAATGTCTGGCGGGGATTATATGGTGATGTTTGTTGTGATAATCTGTTCTTTAGTTGACCCTCGCAATTCTGTTCTAAAGTTTAGTTGCTCAAGGACGAGCAATGTTCAATCTTAGGGGAGTTTGATGCAATGATTTTGAGTCGCATTTATAGACTTGTTTTACTCGCGTTTTATGTGTTTATTGGTCACTTTGGTGGTTAATATTGCATAATTCATTTACTTTAGTCCATGATCCTTCTCAGTGTTAAATATCATTTATTTTATTGTTTTGAGCATAAATGATTACAATAATAGGTTTTATCTCAGCTTATGTAGTTTTGTTTTGCAATTTCAGAAAAAACACATATATGCAGATGTCGATACCATCGACACATCCACAGGCAGGAAGCCGCAAGGAGGAGCGCAGAGTCGATACCATCGACAGGAAAGTCGATGGTAGCAACTTACCATCAGGTTGCCAGTGAACAGTCAGTCGATACTATCGACCCTAAAGTTGATACTATCAACATGTGGAGTTTCAACGATGGAAAAGGGATAAAACCGACGCCTAAGGGTGTTGATACCATCGACCCGCGTCGATGGTATTGAGTCAGCATCAGGCGCAACGATGAAAAGAAAAGAAGGCTTGCTGATATCGCGAGGGGTCGATACCATCGACCCGCGTCGATGGTATTGACACCGACAGATCAGAGTTTGTTTCGACCCAAATCCTACAGCTGTGATATTTTTGCAACCTAACTCGGTGATTATACCTAATTACGGCGGTTAAGAGTAGGGTACCACGTCATTAGCCGCTGCACATGTCCCGAGAAGGTGTGGAGAGAAGAACGGAGCCCATAAGCACGCCCCAGCCGTTCCAGAAGCCGAAGAAGATGTTTTCCACCGCCGAAAGGCTGTAGATCGTGCATTCTACGCTGAGGAATGCTTGGATCTTCTCCGTTCAGGGGTTTCATTA
Organism: Alisma plantago-aquatica; assembly: GCA_963693085.1. Lineage (NCBI taxonomy): Eukaryota > Viridiplantae > Streptophyta > Magnoliopsida > Alismatales > Alismataceae > Alisma > Alisma plantago-aquatica. Next base: position 698,135,187 of record OY856411.1, read on the forward strand.
CTTATTCACGTTTTTTCCATGTTTTCCCTTTCTTCAACCACGTTTTGCTCTGAGATGAACATGCATGGCTAATCCCCTTTGTCTTTAGGACTGGGAGTAGCCCGGGGAAGCATTGTATGACATTTTTATCATATTAATTCATAATTTATCTCTTAAATCCGTGGTATGATTTTGGTTTCTCAATTATATTGTTATACTTGATCACCATAATGATAATCTAATGCCTTTAATTGCTTTGAAAGAAGAATTAACGGTTGAAAAGAGACGAAATTCACATTAATTAGCAAATCCCTTGAACAAGGTGATGTACGGTTAATGATGGAAACCCAGAGGTCGATTCTAATGCACCTAGTTTAGGGTATAGGTTACTACGATGGTGGAACTGACGAATTGTACCACGACAGTGGACAATTCTGACTACAGGCCACTACCCAGATTGAGAGATGAACCTGAGTAGCTATATGGAAATTCATATAATGATAACCCGTGGTGAAACCTCAATCCTAAAGATCTCCATTTGAATTGATTAAACTAAACCCTTAATCGATTGATTTGCTTGCTTTTATTTTTATTTTATTCTTAAAATAACTCTCATAACCTTTTTGTTGGTCTACCTAATTGCGAGTAGTTAGTAGTAGTCTACCGATAACTTAGTGTCCCTGAGTTCGACTCGGGCCTCACAAGGGCTTGTACTACATTGACGCGTGCACTTGTGTTATACGCACGGTAAAAGAGTGTCAATAACTTATTTTGATCAGAGCATCCTAGCACTTATTATGAATTTTACAATCTAAGGATAATCAAACCAATAAGACAACGCCACATCAGCTTTTAGAATTTCTTTTTGTTATTCTCGTCAGCTACAACTAAAAAGTGAAAATTACCTCTTTGCCCGTGATGGCAACACATAGTACCAGGGGCCCTTCGGTCTTTTACCTCATAACCTTCTTTCTCCTTGCGTTCTGCGATCAGCTGCACCAAACCTGCAATCGCGGCCACCAGAGATGCTAGCAACCGGCCTCTTCGACAAGCCGCTCTCAGCTTCGCCCACCCGATAGATCCCCTTGGACTCATGCTCCCTCCCTGTGAACCTCCTCCCAACATACCTCGCTGCTAAACCGCCGTCGACCAACCAGCAGGGGATCGACTATCTCCACCCACCTTGCTTGCTTACATGCTCGCCAGCGCGACGCATGTTCCACAGCCAGACTTCGTCAACTCCTATGGAAGGTACCATCTCCAGCTCCTACTCCAGCGAGGCCAACCCACAACTTCACCCTCCTAATGTCTTCTTTTCTCACAGACATCAGGCTCGACAAGGGTAGCGCCGCCTAGCAAGGTTCTGTGTCCTGACGCCTTATGCGGCATGTCCAAGGTCACCGACAACCTGGCCTTTGTCCTTTCACTGCCACCACACAACCTATGTCCTCCTATAGATACCGCTTGGACCTGTCTTTAACACTGGAGGTGAATCTCTTTGCCTTGGCATTGGCATCCTTCTCTCTCGCAGCCATCGTGGGAAGGATGAGTGATGGTCCCTAACTCCCGCCGCACTCTTCATAGCATGAAGATGAACCAAGTTAGGTCTAGGGAAGCTAGGGCTAGAAAAGAAATGCCAGACATCACATCTCCCTCTCTAAGAACCTTGAATAGGTTGCTAGGATGATAGCATAGCCATGCGTGCCGACTCCCATATTGGATGCATAAGATCCTAACCCTTATATATATGAGTGTAATAGGGTTTTTAAAACTTCAACTCTTGTAGACTCACAAGGAAGGGCAGGGAAAGATTCCTACGACCGTCTCCTTCCTTTTATTCTTACCTTCTCCATTGGGACTCCTTGGACCCCAAGAAAAGCTAGGAATTAGAAATTCCTTTTTGAAGGATACTTATTATTCTTCCAGATGCATCCACATCCTTTATTTCTCATTATTCTTTTATTAAAAGATTTCTTTTCAAGGATTTCTCTTTATATTTTATTTCCTTTTTCCTCTTTTCCTATTTCTTCCATTAGAAATGTAAATGAAATTTATTCAATTGTGGCCATTAATGCCACTTTCTAGAAATTTCTATGTATTTCTCATAAATACTTTGCTTAATATTCATTATCTTGTATCTTTCTTTATTATTTGGACTTTTCTTCTTTTCTTCTCTTTTATATCCATTATTGGATTAACATAATAATAGAAATCATGAAATTCCTATCCAAATGGATATTTGCAAAGAAATCCATCCTTTGAAGCAAAGAATACAACATTTTCAATTAAGTACATATTCATAAAATAATTACATTTCACTTATGAAAACATATGTAAAATCGAGGTTGTAACAATAGTGGTGATAATTCCCTCCCTTGGTAATTGCTCCCTTTGCTTTGAGTGTAGAAGACATGGGATTCTGACCAGATTTAGAACTCTTCTTTACTTTGTCTTTGCCCTTGGACTTCCCTTTTTCTCTATTAATCATCATCACAGACTTGGGCTTGTTCTTCATCATTTGTGCTTCAGCTATTCTCAACATTCCAAGTAAGGCTTGTCAAAATTATTCATGTTATAGTTCATGACAAACTGATTGTATGACTCTGACAGTGATTGCAGAATTACGTCATTGGCCAACTCTTGACCCAACAGTCCCAGTCTGGCAAGGTTCTCCACATACCCAATAAGCTTAAGCACAGGGGGACCTACCGGATCTCCTTCTGCCATGTTGCACTTGAGCAACACCTTGGAGACATCATATCTCTTTTGCCTTGTCTGATCTTGGTACATGTTCTTAAGATGTGTAACCATCTCAATCACATCCATATTCTCATGTTGTTTGTGCAACTCATAGTTCATGGAGCACAACATCAGGAATTTGACATCTACGACATCCTCAGAGTGCTTCTTGTAAGCATCTTTATCAACCTTATATGCACTGGGAGTAGGTTCATCTGGCTCCGATGTTTCTAGGACATAGATCTTGTGCTCTTGTTTAAGAACAATTCTCAACGTCATGAACCAGTCATAAAAATTATTCCCATTTAACGTGTCCTTCTCAAGGACATATCACAAGGAAAATATTGTTTGTCATCATTTGATTCTACAAAAAAAATTAACAGTTTGTCAAAAAACTTTTTATTTGATTTGATTAGAATTAAAATTTAAAGATGTTTAATTAGGATTTTAATTAACTATCTCTCCCATGAATGTTGTTTAAATTTATATCCCTCACTTATCATTTCAGAAGATTGCATCATACAATCTTCTAGTGAGTCAATACCCAAAACAATTAAATTATTATCCATCCAATGCCAGCGTCCATAATCAATTATTAAGGTAGACAACTTTTGCCAATTGCAACTTATGCAATTATTAGATATATGGTATGCACAACTCTTTTCCATAGTCATATGTATGCTTCTAGGTACTTAATCTCATTAAGATCACCTAGATAAGTCTGACCCTAAATCCAACATGATAGTAGTGCACCCAGCTTGGCAGGCCCATATAACTACCATCAAACTTCCATCAGAGGAACTGCACATAACGCTTTGCATGCCCATGCATAGTCGATCAAGCTTTTCATGTGAGTTTCTTATGGAAAGCATATAAGACTTAATATGTTTGTTTGATGAATTTATATAAATATATATACATATCCAATCACCACATACTTATAGTATGTATCATATACATGATATAACCACAAAGAAAACATACAATAATAAACATAGGAAATGGTTATGGCCATCCTATTGTAATTCCTTGGAGCCTCAAGGTATTACTACCATCTAAGGTCTACATCACATGTAGTAAACTATTTTTTATGACGATTTGTGTTTTAATCAGTCGGGGTCGATCCATTCAACTCTTGAACCGGTCTTGTGGCCTCCTGGTCGGTCGGTTGGTCTCACAGATCCATCGTTTGGCATCCGATCCTTGTAACATCTAGACTCCTCCACCCGGTCGGTTGGGCATCTAGTCGATCAGTTTGATCCTCCTATCATCATCCTCCTTAGATCTTTATCCGATCAGTTTATCTCCTAAACCAATTGGTCCACCTGGTTCAGAATGTCCTCATCACCATAATAGGAAATAAGAACTATCCTAATCCTATTTAACATATTACATTGTAATTGGGAAATCTCGAGTTACACTCGAGGGGATCATAGGAAGGAAAGAATTAATACATGTACATATGGAAAAGAATAGAGACACTCAGTATGTAAATTGAGATATAAATAGGAATAAGAAACCATCTGATTAAGCACAAAAGTTCTAGGGGTATTGGCCATAACCATCCTTCCAATAACCATCAAAATGATTTTAAGGAGACATGTAATGCATATATATCATATCATATCATGTCATATATATATAGGGATGGTATGTGGTATTTAATTGGATGTGCATTAATCATTCAAATTTCTACATCGCATGTAATAAATGAATAATAAAACCAAAAAATCTGATAATATTGATTAAATATGAAAGCATAGTAAACTAACCTGGCTCCGATACCACTATTGGGAAATATGGCAACAGATATTGCAGTGGAAATAAAAATTTACTTGCCATATTCCCAATTGAATAGTAGACCGTGTCAACAACTATGAGATGGGAAATAGGGTTGCAACATTATATCTGGTCCTGGAGCAAGTCCAATGAAAATTCACTTGCAATAGCTTGCACCTTTCTCCAAGTCATACATGGATTCTTATCATTGTCAGCATCCTGGTCAAATACCATACACAATGGTTGAAGGTGTCCTCCTAGTGCGGCGAGTGCCTCTCGCCTCAAGAGTAGTCCACGTGGACCATCAAAAACCGCTATTGTTCTAGATGAACGGACTTGAAGGATTTGTCCCTTCTAGTTAACGTGCTAGAATCAACTTGCTCTCCCACAATTGTCTCTCCCTTGTTGTTCCTTCCCATGGCGGGTAGAACTTGCTCTGGCTCTCTTGGTTACCACAACTTAAGAAGACAAAAATTGTCAGAGCTTTTTTTTTAGAGCAAATGGATCGATTCCTTACTTGTTATCCATACGGCATCTACAATTGGAAAGAAACATACAGACAGAACATACAAACATCATGTTCAGTAACCCAAGGCCACTACAACTCATATTGGAACAAGAGAAAGACACTTCTGCATTGATTCTTCTTCCTTGAGGCTGTCTTAAGCAGCTTTTCCTGAAGAATTCTTTCAACCTGAGTGTTGAGTAGTGGTAGAGGGGCTGGAACAAGACGATATTATGTTCTTATATCAACTCAAACGAAGCCATACAACTAAGTAATAAGATCAATCCAAAGCAAGGATGAGATCTATCCGTAGCAAGATATGTCATCGCTCTCCCGAAGAGACGTCGCAGCAAAGCGCGACAGATAAACGCCTACTAGCGGTGATAAAATAGGAAGATAAAACTGCCAAAAACCACTGGCTAGACAAGCCAAGACAGAATGAAAAAAGGGAAACAACGTAGACTCATAAATGCACAAAGGAAGGAAGTGGGAACTTGGGTTATGCGGTCCCAAAAAGCCAGTAACCTGCGGCAGAAAACAATCGCAGCAGCAAAGAGGGGAGTCAAGGTGTGCCTCAGCGCCCCTTGTGCCGTAGCCACCAACCCCACCGTGAGTACCGTCGAGAACCAGACCCTAGGGTCTAGAAGCCAGCGCCGCTCGGAGCAGAAGAGGAGGAAGCCGATCCCGCCACAGTTGACCACCAGGATCTGAGTCCACCCTACCCAAGCAAAGAGAGAGCCCAGAGGGAGCAGGTCGGCGCACACTGGTAGCCGGAACCCCTCCCCCAAGCCAGCCACTGTGCACAGGAGCGCCGGCCTTAGTCGCCCCTGCTATCTCCAGATGTGAGACGCCGTGGTTTATTAGGTTGCAAGAAGCAGATATGTGTAAGAGGTTCTGGGTCAGAGCTTAATGTTGCATCTTGGAAGCCCCCAATACCCCTCTATTTATAAGAGGTTCAGGGTCAGTTTTCCAATTAGTCTAGTAGTCATAGAGACAAAATTTTATGAATTTTTCAGAAATTGTGAATGTTGAATTAGTCGGTTAACCATTAAACCAGTCAGTTCACACATGAGACGGTCAGTTCAACAATTAAATTGGTCATTTTACTATGTTTCATATTCACAATCATTTTGACAATTAATATTTGATTAATGCATAATATGATATCAACATCAATGCTTGATCCAATCTCGTTGATCTACCAAATAGCTGGCTCACAACCTAAGCCAATCGATTCATTCACCTGATTCAATCGGTTCACTTACTAAACTTGTCATTTTAGAGTGCATATTACCAATTTTGTTTAAATTGAATATATAACACTTTAGTAATCAATGTTAAACATAATTTATGAATAAACTCATATTCTAAGTGCATTCCTATGTGTGTGACCCTTTAAGTCCCAGACTACGTTGGTAGTGAATATCCATGACTAATTTAAGACATCACAAGAAAAGATTGGTATCTAAGAAGATATCATTGCTACCCATGTTATTTGTGAAACTTGGAGAACAACTTCAAGTTGCAATCTGTGATTGGTGTTATAGTGATTGTATAGTTCCTTTGTCTCTGATATCCATATTGAAGTTGAGGCATGGAATCATCATCCTCTTCAACATTCAATCCATGTTCCTTGAACTTGTGTAGACTATCTAAGATATGTGTAAGCTCAATATCACATATTGACTCACACTAGCATGGCCATGCATTTCTTCATCTCACTTATCAAGTTTCCAAGATATCAAACTCTTGTAGGAGGGACAAACCCTATCTTCATCACTCGCATTCATTCCCCATGTGTCGTAATGCATTTGAGCATCACCTTTATGGCAACCCTTATTCAAGGTCACATATGTTGATGATAAAGTACATCAAACAATATGTGATAAGTATAGTGATTTCAGGTCTAAGAACCACAATCACCACCATCACTGTGAGACCTGATTTTGATTACCATTCTATGGTTTTCATCTATCACTCTTGAGGTGGGTCTATCTGATACATTGTTCACTAACAAGTATCTATGTGTTTGGTTTGGTATCACAAGTCATGACTAATGGGATTCTATCATCAACCAACTAACTAGGGACGTATCAAGAAGGTATATACTCTTAACATCTATATGATCTCATTGTCTAGGTCCTCTCTCGAAGACATACATCATTGAGTAACATCATTATTTAGACATTTATTATGTTACATCATTACCTCATAACTAAATAGAATAAATTGGAATGTTGCCTTTATTATTAATCAAATCATTTACAAGTTATTCCATTACAGTCATTATATGATTGGTTCTTTGGGCATACATACCAACATAACCTTTTACAACTAACTCTTCCTCACCTATATATATCAAGAATATATCCTTAGATCTTGTCAAGTACTTCAAGATATTCTTCACGGATATCTAGTGATCATAATATGGATATGATTGGTACATGCTCATCATGATCAAAGCATACAAGACATCTAAGTGCATACTTAACATTGCATACATGATAGATCCAATTGCATATGCATATACAATCTTACTCATGTGTTCCATACCTTCCAAAGAGCTAGGATATTGGGAGTTAGAAATACTTATTCCCTACTAAATGGGTAAGTTTTCACTCTTAGATTCATGCATGTTGAACCTTTTCAAAACCGTGTCAATATATGTAATCTGGTTTAAACCAAGAAACCTTCTAGACATGTCTCAATAGATCTTGATTCTTGAAATATAAGATGCTTTACCTATGTCCTTTATAGAGAAGGTATTTCCCAACCAAGACTTAATGAATTGTAGAGAAGGTTTGTTATTTCACATTAATATTATTTAATCCACATATACTATGAGAAATACATTTATGCTTCGACTAACCTTTTGTACAGACAAGGTTTGTCTTCATATTTGATAAATCCAAACTAGTTTAGTTGTCAACAAAATTAAGGTTCCAGATTCTAGATGCTTGCTTCAATCCATAGATTAACCTTTGTATCTTATCAACTTTATTGGCTTCATTTGGATAAAAAAATGATAGGTTATGTCATGTACACATTCTCTAACAGATTCTTGTTAAGGATAGTTGTTTTAATGTCCGTTTTCCAAATCACATAGTTATGATAAGATGTAATGGAAAGAATGATCTTGATGAATTTAACCTTGCCATCTCATGAAATGGTTTTTCCAGTCAACACCTTGAACATGTCTAAAACATTTTGCAACCAAACATCCTTCATAGGTATGTAAATTACTATTCATGTTACTCTTCTTCTTGAAGACCCATTTGCATCGTATGGGTTTTACCCCTTCGGGTGCATCTATCAAAGTCCATACTTTGTTGTTATACATGGAATTCATCTTGGATCATCATCTATGACCATAAAATTGTCTAATTGAGTCACGAGAAATCCAAATTTCTTTTGCTCCAGACATGTCCTACATGACCTTTGAGGTTCTTGTGTTGCATTAGGAATTTGGCATTCCACAATGGCTTATGATTTTCTTTGTTCCTCATCGACCGCCATAGGCTCACTAGTATCTTGTTGATCTCAAACTTCTTTAAGATCTATTTTACTCCCAATGGTTCCTTTGGAAATGAACAACTTTGTAACAAATATAGTAGTTTTGCAGTGTACTCTTTGTTGTCAAAGGGAATATAGAAGTAATAACCCTTAGTTTCATTTGGGTATCCAAAAAAGAAACAATTATCCAAGTTGGATCCAAACTTTTCACATACCTATTTCTTGACATAAGCCTCATGTCCCCAAACTTTCATATAAGACAGTTTGGGATGCTTTCCATGCCATATGTCATATGATGTTCTTTGAACAGATTTGAAAAGTACTCAGAAGTGTAAATGTGGAAGTTACAAGAGCATGTCCCTATAAGAATGTGGGAAGATTATCTAACAATGTGTGCTTCCTTCTCTTTGAGTCACAATTATGTTGTGTTGTTCCCTGTGGTCTCTGGTATGATACAATACCATGGCCTCTAAGAAAGACATTAAAATCTACTCATAGATATTCTCCAACATGAACATATCCTAGTTCTTTCCAGGATGGTTATGTACTTCATTCATGAATTCCTTGAACTTTTCATGAGATTCTAATTTTTATTCCATATGACATCCATATCTACTAAAGCCATCTATAAATATAATCAAGTATTGATATTTGCCTCTATAATGTGTTCTAAAAGGTCCACACCCATCAATATGTACAAGTACTAATAAGTAAATTGTCCTCTCACTATTACTAGTGAACGATGTTTTTGTCATCTTGCCCAATAAACAATATTTACATGTTTCTATTGATTCAAAACTAGAAGAGTCTAGAAATGTGATTCTCATTCATGTACCCTAGATGACAGTGGGATAGGTAAGTTTTGTTTAACTCATTGAGTTTCACTTCTCGATATTTATGTTATATACACTTGTCTTGTGTTCTAATAAAATAAACACCATAAGACATTGGGAAACTGACGTAAAATATTTTATTTCTTGAAATAGAAATTCGACCTTTCTTCACTAGAAATTCAAAATAGTTCTTGTTGAAATAAGATTACATAATTAATTTTTTTATTTATGGTTTGTACATAATAGTAGTTCTCAAAATCTATAATACATCCACTAGGTAGAGATAAATTATATGAGCATACAATTATGGCAACAACTCTTACTAAACTAGCTACTCATATATCCACCTCTCCCTTTAGTAAGGGTTTTACTTCTTTTTAGATCATACATACTAGAGCATATGTGAGATCCAAATCTAGTGTGACGCCCTTTGCCACATAAAGCGAGATTACTCAAAAAAAAACATGATATATCATTAATAATATTATTAACAAAGAACAGGGTAAATTAAAACCATTTGCAAATCAATATCTCAAGTGGAAGTATTTTATAAACAAGCCTTCAACTTAGGCCATTTGTATTCAATATATGCCAAAAGATGTTACGTATCTTGTTCAAAGGCTATCAAGCCACAATTATTACATATAACAACATGTTTATATGTACATGCCATTTCTATACACTCATGGTATAAAGCCAAAATCTACATGTCGATATTCAAACAACAAATCTCCCCAAAGACCTGAGAGTACTGGGACAACACATAGGATTCTACTAAAAAACTTTGGCAACATCTCCAATCTCTAACAGTTACTACTGTCCCTACTGCTCAGCACCTGTACCACGACCTCGACCTCTTCATCCACGACCACCTAAAAAGTTGTAGAACTCACGGGGTGAGACCAAATGTTCCAACGAGATATATAACCCTTAGCCAATGTCTATTATAAACACAGTAATATAATAAAGCAGTAAATAGAGCAGGTATTACTATTTGAGTAGTTTAAGCATTTACAATTGAGCAATAGAACATCTTATGTTTTTAGAAGAAATATGAAGACATGTATAACTATTTTTGTATAACCCAGGAGACCAGGAAGGCTTTCACCGAGCCCAACCTAGGAAGGGGGTCCACTCATCCCATAAGAAATGGATCCCCAATTAGTCGCATAAAGGTTGGCTGAACTACGGGAGAAATAATTTTGAACAACAACATCAGGGGGATTCGAACCCAGGATCCTTTGTGATAGGGTCCCCATGCTGCGACCATCCGAACTACTGCTCGTCGGCAAGATGTGTAACTATTATAAACTAAACAGTACAATAAATAAGGAATGGGGTCATCCAATGTCAGATGTATTTGACCCTAAGCAAATATAATACTTGGTTGTATTATCACTTTTATTATTATGCCCTAAGGATTTGAGGTGTACTGCTCAAATCCAACCGACCACTGCTAAGTCAAAATCAGTACCATACAAGATCTATGGAACAGCCAGACTCCATGATCATCACCATCACTACTCAGTCAGTTCATGTCTGCAATGCAGTGACATAATAGTCAAATTGCTAAACAACAACTTGTAGTCAAGGCTATAGTCCTATAGAGACAACAACTCATAGTCAAGGCTATGGTCCTATAAAACAACTAGTTTGCCTTGGTACATGGCACAACACTAGAAAATAGGTTCACGCATGGTCGTTCTATAACAAAGCATTATACCTCCATTTCAACAATTTAAGGATACATGGAGATCTCTCCACTTGAACCCTGCATATTAAATAATATGCACTCTAAGTTTCATGTAGGAATTACTCATTTCACCATACAACTAGATACTGATGCTGAAGATGGATCTATGGTACATGGCAACTACATGATTAGGATTTCACTTGATTAGACATTCCAATTGGGTATCTTTGGTACATAAATCAAGTCACAATGTATTAACCCTAAACAAATATTACAAGATTAAGGATAAGGTACAACTCCAGAAGATATAAAATGTACAAAGTGAGAACTTGTCTTGTTACCCATCACTATGGGTTATCAATCCCTTAATCACATGTCAAGAGGATTTCACCTCAAACTATACTCAAGGCACTTACTAAGTCATTAGACTAATTCATATAACTCTTACACAAGAAATATCACAATATGGCTCGGCATTACTCATAATCACCACCCTATATTACATAGGGATCATCATATCATACTCATAGCTATGGAATTCATCTCACTTGCAAGTTAGTGTTACACAAGTAGGAGAGAGAAAACACAATCACATAATCATTACTTTGAGTAGTATAATCTCATACATCATGTTATCATAAGATTAGGATAGGGCTCATATATATCCTATTAGGGTTTCATCACAATCCTCAACCAATAAACCCTAATTCCATCACCTCCCACATTGTTGGAGAGTACAAATGTTAAGCATTATTGCTGATAATTAAACATTTATAACTACATTACCATATGCAGACAATTACACTATGTATTGATCAAGTACTTACATATTTATAGGTGTCTCAACCACTCACAACACATGGGTCTCGACCACCTCCAACACACACATGTCACGACTGAGATAGCATATGTGTCTCGACCCTTCACATAACAAGAGTGTCACGGCCGTGACCCTTCCTCATGCTCACGACCGAGACACATCATTGTCACAACCCTAGGTGTTATGACCATGACACCACCTATGCATGGTGTCACAACCGCAACACAAGGAGACACCACAATGGGGCGTCGCGACCCTAACTCAACCAAGTAGTGTCACAACCGGGACATAACAACGTCGTGTCATGACCCAAAACCAAACCATGTGCATCGACCATCTACTCTTGGTGTGTTGCAAACAAAACCAACTCCACCTTGACCTATTACAACCAAGACACAACCTAACTGGTGATTTTATCATCACAACTTATTATCTCACCCATAGCATTATCCAAAATGTCAAATGGTCATGCAACAATGTTGCATCATGACCAATGTATCGACTCAACCCTAGGGTTAGGGTTGTCATGATAGAAGCCCTCCACTTGTAAGGGTGTCAGCCGTGATGGAAAATAAAGGGTTGTCCTGACCTCATGGTTTTCATGTGCCCAACTTCTGAGCAGATCCAAACCATTATGAAACAAAGATCAAACCAAGAATACCAAATTTTAGCAGGGTGAATAACACCCTAGATCATGGTATTCATCAACCCTAACACTTGTTCATGGAACATTATCAAAAGACATATTTATATAGAGAGAAAACCAAGATTTGTAGGCATGTTATCATCTTCAAAACTTACTGTTATCTATAGAAAATGGACCATATATCAGATATTAATATTCCATAGATGATGATTCAAAGTAACACATCAATATCTCAATCATCAAAAAAATGGGTATATGGATTTGGGGTTTATAAGAAGAATAATCCTTTCAAGAATAATACAAGATTTGAACCCTAAGAAGTATCATTCATTCTACCATAAGGAACATGCTTTTCAAGATCTAGAATAGCAGTATAAAATTAGGTTTAAGATGTACACATTATCGTATGGAAAAGTTGTATAACCCGCCTGGTTTGGAGAGAATCAATCTCCCAAGTTCACAAGATCCAAGAACTCCAACCAAGCTTCAAACTTCGACCAAGGGATAACATAAAAAGAGAAGAAAACCATGGTCACAAAGGAGTTCAAGAAATAGGGAAAATAGTCCTAGGAAAAACCAAGGGAAAAAAAGGAGAAAGTGATGAAATCATCCTCTCACTAGTTATCGCCATGTCAAAACACGGTCTAAGGCCTTTGTGAAGAGGTGTTTCTCTCAAGAAGGCCACCATGGATAGTCCACAATATATGGCCAAGGGGGAAGTCGAATATGATGGGGATTTTAGAAGAAGGTAAACATGATCAAGAGTTAAGATTACTTACTAAGAGAAGAAATCACCACCAAGATGTTGATCTGGCACAAGATCTTCCTCAAACAAGGTAGATCGGCCACTAGGGCTTCAAGATCTGACCTCTCTTGCTCCTGAAGCTCAAAGGATGATCCAAAGGAAGAAGAAAGAGATTTGAGGCTGAAAAGGTTTCTCTCTTGTGATGAGAAGGGGTTATATACCCAAAGGAGGAGGGAAATAAGAAATTTTGAGGTGTCAACATAATAGATCACCAAGAGACACAAGGCCTTCAAAGAAATAGCCACTCCTCGACTAACATGAAAATTATGAAATGTTCATGTTTATCTGAAAAAGTGTAGCAACCTCCAAGGTCTTCTACCATCTTGTCTTTGTTGAGACACCTCCATCTACTTGTCTCGATTGAGACACATCCTTATACATGTCTAGGTTGAAACCCTAGGTCGCATATGTATATGGTCGAGATACTAGAAGACAAAGTGTTTTGACGCACTCCTATCGAAGTCATATTGGTCGAGACAATAGAATCTAGGGCATGTGCTTCAGTCGAGACCCTTACCAAAAGTGGTGTAGGGTCACAACACTCAAACCTTAGCATAGTCACTTTATTAACTTAAGCAAACCCCAAAAACCCTAGAATCACCATGAGATGTCACATCACAATCCGTAATTCAAAAAAGGTGCCTCATTACATCATCTTCTCTCTTATGATGATAAACCACAAGAAACATTATCAACATGTGATAATTTGCAAGATAACCCTCACTTATGAGTAAGTTGCAATCTTGTCCAAAACAAGCACATATATAGCAAAGATAGCTCAAATATCAATTAAATTGGACTAAAATGAAAATATAAGCTTGTCACATGATATTAGAGCATCCCAAGAGTTTATATTAATGTATAACATCTAATTATACAAGGTAAACTCGATTAAGCATAAAGCTAGGTTAGGGGTCTTACATCTAGTGTCCAATAACAAGGTAAACTTGATTAAGCATAAAGCTAGGTTAGGGGTCTTACATCTGGTGTCCAATATACAAAATAAACAAGGAGATAAGTTAAACTAATGTAACATGTATACCTAAAGTGGAGATATCTATCTCTTCCTTCTTCATTTTTTTATTCCTCAAGGTAAAGAGGGAAATTTCTTTTCCAATGTCCAGACTAATGACAATAGTGACAATTGACTTCCTTATCTACTCCTCTTTCATCTTTAGGTGCAGAAGACTTGGGATTTTTGCTAGATATATAACTATTCATATACTTTCCTTTTCCATATTACATTCCTTTTCCTTTGTTGTCAATCAATAGGGAGTTTGGCTTTTCTTTTCTCATCTGAGTCACAATAGTTCTCAACATACTAAGAAACTTTGAGAATGGTAAAAAAATCGCTATCATGTAGTTCATGACAAACTAGTTGTACAATTTTAAAAACTATTGAAAGATTTTATCAGTGGCTAACTATTGGCCTAAGGGGAATCCTAGTCTCTCTAGACTTTCCACATACCCAATAAACTTGAGTGCATGTGTCCCTATTAGATCTCCGTCATTCATGTTGCACTTAAACATGGCCTTTGGGATACCATACTTATCTTTCCTTGCTTATTCCTAAAATATATTCTTGAGATGTGTGGAGCTCTCCATAAATATCATTTTCTTAGGTTTCTTATGAATCAGATGATTCATATATCCTAGCATGAGGCACTCGACATCAATAGCATCATCATATGCTTAAGATAAGTATCCTTTTCCACTCAAGGTGTATTTAGATTTGGTTCTTTTGGTTCTCATGTTTTTAGAATGTATAACTTATGCTCATGGACGAGAACAATTCTCTATGTTCCTACTAGTCATAAAAGTTATTTTCACTTAATGTTTTATTTTTAAAAATTAAATCACAATGAAAATGTATTTTTTGTGTTTACCATTAGATCTATGAATAAATATATGAACAAGTCAACAATTTGATTTGAATTTAGTTTAATAAAAAATATAAATTTTGTCTTTAATTAATAATGCTCCCACTATTTTGATAAAATTATTAGTCATCGATATTAGTTTAGAAGATTACAACAATAAATCTCCAAGTGAGCTAAGATCCATAATAAATTGAGTTATAGGTCAACTTTGGTAGACTGATAACAACTTAACTATTTAGGTAGGTAATAATTACCAATTGACCCAATACAACTTTTGGTTAGATAGTTGCACAACTACTTTTCATAAATTGTAGTTGTTGACTTTTTGGATATGCCGCACTCTTATCTTGATGATGCAAACATCTTCCATATTTGTGTCACTATCATGTGAATTTAGCATTTCAGGTGATCGAGGAACTTATACAAGTTCCAACAATAAAGACTATGAAGTATTATATGTGTTTAGATCCTTGTAGGTTAAGTTATACCATGTATATGTGTTTGCACAAGTACAATTTGTATAACTTGATGTTAATGATGTAAGAAAATGGGTGACAAGTGGCCCGAACCTATCCTAAACCCTATTCCACACATATATCAAGTCTTTAGGATAGTTAGGTTTTATTAGAAATATCATTTGAGCCTTTTTTCCAAAAGTATATTATTGAAATTACAAGGATGTTTTTGGTCAAACTTTTTTTCAATCGAAATACATTTGGTTGAATCAGTTCTTGGTCAAGATATAATTGCTACAAACATTAGCAAAAGTATGCCTTCATAAAATTATACTTAAAATGAGATGGAGTTTGTTCAAAGCATAGTTCAACCAAGAACAGATTGTAGACAAATTTATGAGTGATCTACTAGTCATTGTAAATCCAACTGTTGACATTATAACATATAGTTTAGCATTTATCACATCCTAAAGCATTCTAAAAGTGTTATAAACTATCCCTAAGTACTTTCTATTAATAGGTGTTGTTTATGGATACCCAAAATACATTTGAGAAATCTACTACGTGATATCCTACTCTAAGCTTAGAATTCTACATTGCTACCTTTAGCTGCCCTCAAGCTAGTCTAAACTCTAAACCTTAGCTCAATAGTAGTGTTCTACTCCACCAAATATAGCATTTCTTGATCCTTGTAGAGAGTCAATCATCACTTATTCATAGAGATATACAAAGTGTATATCTTGTAAGAGTTGTAATTTCTTCTTTCTATCTTATTCTCTTAACTTGATCTTGTTACGTCCAACTATTTCCTACGAGAAGGATGTGGGAAGCTTCTTGTAGCTACGTATTGTGAAAAGTCTACAATCAAGGTGAAAGGTTGATTACAATATACTGCATTTTGCAAGTTCTCCTTTGACTATAAAAGGAGGGTTGTCTTGAGCCATGAAAGACATCGATACATTGTGTATCTTGTAGCTGTATAGAAAAGGAATAAAATAAAGATTAGAAATCATACGTGGAAATAACTAGGTAGTGGATTAACGTCTTTGGATAGAACCACTCTACATATTTGTGTCTTGTGATTGTTTTCGTTTTGTTTAACACTTATGTTATATTTCTTCTACCATATATTCTTAAGCAAGTTGCAATCTTACAGTCTTTGTGTTTTTAAATTGTAAAAGTTTATTATTATCTTATTCACTCCCCTCTAGAGAAAAAATGTTAGTATCATATTAGGCATCAAGGAGCTTTAACAAGTCTTGAGGATGGGGGATAATTGCTTGGGCCAACTCATCCTTGAAGGAACCCAACTCACTCGGACAACACTTTTTTATGGTTCTAACAACACATATTGGAAGAGACAAATGCAACAATGTATTCAAGGTTTGAGTTTTGATCTTTGGAAGATGCTTTCCTTACCATGTGAACCTCCAACAATGGAGATGGAGAAATGGGATCCGGATACGGTAAGAAAGGCTACCCTAAAGACCAAATATTCAAGCATCTTATATTCTTGTTTATGTTGTCGTGCATTTTATAGAATTTCCTCTTGTGAATCCAACTATAATATTTGGACAAAACTAAATTTTATATATGAAGTAACCCAACAAGTTAAAAGCAATAATATTAATATATTAAGGCATAAATTTGAATTATTTCGTATGTAAACATTGAGGCCATTTTTGAAATGTATATAATATTTGCTACTACTATAAATGATTTCCGTGCTTTAGGGAAAGACATGTCTGAGGAGGAACAAGTCTCAAAGACTCTTAGGTCCTTGACACCTAAGTTCAAAGAAAGGTAACTGATATAAAAGAATCTAGTGATCATTCTAAATTGTCGATAGAGTAGCTCATTGGAAACTTAGAGACACATGAAGTACAAAGAGGAGGACAAAGTAGAAGAAGAGGAAGAAAAACTTGTTGATAAACTGGGCTTGTAATTCAAAGCAAGAGCCTCAAAGTCATATTATTATAGTGACTCATCTAGAAGTGAATAAGAAAGAGATCATAAAGGTAAGAAATATATACCTTTTTCTTCTAATAAAAGTGTTAGATCTTTTTCTACTAGATGTCACATATGTGGATAGAAAGGACATTGGAGATCTGGTGTTGTAAATTAAAGAATAAGAAAAAGGGGAAGACCAAGGAAAATCTCATCATGCTACTTGGGATTATTCTTCTAACTAGGAGGCAAGTGATGAAGAAATATGTCATCATGTAGTTGAATGTCTCATTGTCAAACATGAAAACATGATGAACAAGAGGAACAAGGTGGAAAAAGTAATGATGATGAGGTATCTCTCTCTAATTTTTCTACAGACAAACTTTTTGAACTTGTTGAACTTAGTCCAAATAAAGTAAAAAGGTATAAGAAAAAGAAAAATAAATTGGCAAATATTGTTGATTCCTTCAATATAAGACTTAGTGAGCTAAATGATTAGTATTCTAGTGAAAAGAAAAAGATAGATAACCTTATTTTCTGAAAATACGTAGTTGCAAACTCAAGTTTCTACTCTTTAATTTAGCTAAAACAATCTATTTGTTGCTCACATTTTGATTATGCCCTTCTCCTTGATGTGATTAATGATTTAAATGTTAAAATTATATACTTGAAGAAAACATTGCTAGTACCATAATATGCTTAATTACCACTACTGAAGACTCACTAATTCTTGCCAAGGACAATGAAAAACTTAAGATATATTTAGATAAATATTCAAATAGCACAAATATGTTGAATAACATGTTGCATTCTCATGTTGGTACTCGTCGATTTGGTTTTATTTGAAGAAATATTAAAAGAAAGAAAAAGAAAGGACCTATTTTTGTTAAACCTCCTTGTAATTAAGGTTTAAAATATCATGAACCTAAAGGGATATCCTTTTGATCTTCTTTAATTATAAATTAACTTTTGACAAGTTTTACTTTAGTATTTTTCTAGAATCATTTGATCGAGGAAAAGGTTTCTTGTTTGGTAAATTTTTTTGGCAGACTACCTCTTTGTCAAAGTATAGTTCAACTGAGAGGAAGTTAAGTCAAAGTATAGTTTGACTAACAACCACACTATAACAAAATTTATTTGTTATCTTTCAATTTCGTTTTCCTATTTGTTTTATTACATAATTTTGTACATGATTGAAATGAATATTTTACATGTTTCTTTATCTTAGTGAATCTTTTATTTGGTTTGAGCTCATTTTTAAGAGTAAATATTTTAAGGGAGAGATCAATGTTATATGGTTATATGATATAACTTGCATATCAATGTTGATTTTTCTTTCAGAGGATTCATCATATCATTTTTGGGCTTAACACCCTTTATTAATGATTGAGAAATCAATTGATTTTTTCTTTAGATTTTCAAGCAATCTCTATATCATGGAGACTTTAGAATGGCCCAAACCTATCCTAAACCCTATTCCAAACATATATCAATCTTGTAGGATAGTTAGGTTTTATTAGAAAAATCATTTGAGACTTATTCCAAAAATATAGTAGTGCATTTATAGGGATATTTTCAGTCAAAATCTTTCTCAGCCAAAACACATTTGGTTGAACCACTTCTAAACTAAGATATAATTGGTACAAATTCTAGCAAAAGTCTGCCTCTCGATCAAACTACATTTTGACCAAGATGGAGTTCGATCGAAGTATAACTTGACTGAGAACATTCTGTAAATAAATTTTTGCACGATCTACTAGTAAATGTAAATCTACTTTTGACATTCTAATGGCTAGTTTGAAGTTTATCTCATCCTAAACACTCCCAAAAGTGTTCTACACTATCAATAAGTCGTTTCTATAAATAGGAGTGATTTTTGGACACCCATAATACATATGAGCAGCCTACTACATGCTATCCTACTCCAAGCTTAGAATTCTACATTTCTATCGTCAACTTCCCTCAAGCTAGTCTAAGCCTTAGATTAATAGTGGTGTCCTAATCTACCAAATATAGAATTTCCTAACCCTTGTGGAGAGTCAATCATCACTTGTTCATAGATAGATACAAATTTATATCTTGTGAGAGTTGAAATTTTCTTTCTCTCTTGTTCTCTTTATTGCTCTTGTTGCTTCCAAATACTTGCGAGAAGGGTGTGAGGAAGCTTCTTGGAACTACTTCTTATGAGAATGATGCAATCAAGGAGGGTGGTTGATTGTGATCAACTCCATTGTTCCAATTCTCCTTGAGATAGAAAATGAGGGTTGTTTTGAGCCACAAAAGATATCGATAAATTATGTATTTTGTATACATATAGAAAAGGAATAATATAGATGTTAGAAAACCTAGTTGGAAACAACTAGGCAGTGGAATAACATATTTTTATGGAACCACTCTACATCTTTGTGTTTTTTCATTGTTTCTATTTTGTTTAACACTTGTTTTATATTAAAATTTCCATATATTCTTAAGCAATGTTGCAATGTAACATTCCTTGTATTGTTAAATTGCATAAGTTTATTATTAGCTCTATTCCCCCCTCTAGATCACAACAATAGCATGAAGTATATGAAATATATATGCATGTAGGTTCTCAACCCTATTAAGATCATCTAGTCAAGTCTATGCAAAAGGCCAATATTGTCAGCAATGCACCATGTTTTGGAATGCCCACATACTTGTTACCACACTTCCCCAAGATAGTTGGTGCACCACAATTTGGTGTATCCACACATAGTTGGTTGAGGTTTACATGTGTATTTCAAAATAGAATCCATCTTAAGCATAAATATTATATTAAGTGATTTGATATAAAGATTATACACAATTAAATATATGTTACTACACTTATCATATACTACAACAATCACCACAAGAAATAAAACAAGAGGTTGAAACTAGTACAACATCTAGAGCCAACAAGAGTTGTAGAAAAAATACCAAGAGATATATTTTATTAAGTAACAACCAAGAGAATCACATCTAAAGTAACCAGAATTCTACCATTATAGATTTTTAGACAGACAATGGGAAAGCTAGTCGCCCGGTTGGATTCCCTATTTGGGAAGTCCTTCACTTGTTGATGGATTGATTGCTTCATCTTCATCACTAACCCTTCAAGGACCTTCATTTTTGGTGCAGGATTTTAGTTGTCTCCTCATGTCCACCATTGTCCATCGGTGATGCCAACACACCATTCTATTTTGAATTGCAAAAATAAAATTTGACGTGGAAAATATAGGGAGAGAAACATGGTATGTGAGTCACATACATGCTATATTATTTTAGATCTCAATCTAAAACCACATAATATGTGTTCCAGATCATCAAGCATTCACCACAATGAACTCATTTCCAAATCCACATCCACCAACTAAAATAATTTAATAGGCATAGCATTGGTTTATGTAATATAAGTATATCATATCATCAATAATAATTGGTAATTAACATGGATATGAATTGCACAATATCCAAGGAAATAATTTTCAATTCAGAACCCAAAGAAACATTAAAGACATATGATATGGTCTCTAATACAATTGTAGCATTTTTTGTAATAGGGGCATAGTGGAAGTACAAACCTTTCTCCCCATAAAACCCAAGACAACAGAGATGTCATAATAATTTGGTATATTAGATACATAGAAGGGATATTGAATGTAACTTAGTGCATACTAGTTATCCAACAACTACATGTCTTATGTTGGTGTAGATCTTGCACTACCGGGTCCAGATATGAAGTGGTTGTTGTTGTTACCTCCTTGTCATTATTGCAACACCTTGCCCTCTTCTTGAAGAAGTTGCTTGTTATCAAGTCTCTATCCAAGGGCCTCAACCTTTGAATTATCCACACAGATGGAGGAATTCTTAGTATACCATTTTAGTCACCAAGAGAAAGAAAAAACCAAAATTGTTGACATGTTAGAATCTCTCTCTCCTTCTACTTCTATATGGGCTATTATTCTCGGGGTGAGTTTTTCTCTCTTCAAGAGGATGAACTCTTAGAAATTTTATCCCATGATGTTGTTTTTAGTGTATCTCACCGCAAGGGAGGGGGTCTAGTTCGTTCTCAGGCGATTGAGTGGGTGACTAGTTTAGCACAATGTAAGGTGACATTCTTGGGGAAGGGGTCTCGGCTAATGGTGGGTGTCACATCACTTCCCTAGGCCTCTCTACTCAACATGAATGGTTTTGGAATTGGGCGGTGACTACTATCTTTTGATCTTGACTGGGAATCAGCTTCAATGGTTCTTGGACCTTTGATTCATATCCTCATTGATGGTGGGTGGTTGATCAATTTGGGTGCTGCAAAAGGGGGTCTCTATCGAGCCAGAGGGTGCCTTTTCATGGTGCCTTAGATTTGGTGGTGGATTCACCTATTATTGTTCTCTCTTATTGTATCCATTCCTTTCTTCTCCTTTTATGTTTCTCTATTTTTTATCTATCATTAGGTAGTTTTGTGTTGGTTTGTGGTTGTTCTCAACCATTTTTTCAATTTCTTTGTGTTTTTCTCAATGTGCTATATCCTGGTTGTGCATCAGCTTTTCTGTATCACTGTTCTGTAGGTGTGGGGAGCATTTAGGATTCTGGGTTGGCTGATGAAAGACTTCATATATGCTACTTGTCCTTTTCACTACAAAAACTTTTGATTGAGTGGGCAGAGATGTAGCATGTAGGACAAGGTGGTGGGCTTACCCCTGAGCAGTCCGCCCTCTTCTTCTCATCAGCAACTTTGATCTACATTGACCATACACCAATGGTTGTGCTCTTCTGGTTTCTTCCAGCCATGTCTATGTTGTTAATTATCTATCTAGTTTTATTTCCTTATTATTTTCTTGTCGAGTGTGATGTGTCATTCTTTTAAAATTTCTCTCTATTATGATCAAGGATCATGTTAGTTCCTTCTTGTATGTGGTAAGTGGTCTGGTTCTACTTTATTACTGGTGGATGATTGGCAGGATTCACCAGGACTTTTGTTCTATTAGTTTTGGTCTTAGTATTTGCGATCACGTTTATGAAAGTACTACCCATGACTGTGACGGGATTTTGGTTAGATGTTGCTTTTCTAGGTGTGTTTGGGAGGAATTTAGGAAGAACTGTCTTACCTTTATCCGATCTTTCTTGTATTACATCTATGTACCTCTACCTCTAGGTTATTGAGATTACATCATTCCCTTATCCCTATAGATTACGTCTGGCTCGTCTTAATATAATAGTTGTGCTTATGTTAAAAAAAAGTGTATCTAACCCATGGACCTCCATACCACATATATAGAAGATTCGTGGACTTGGGATTTCCAAAATTGAATCATGTTCGCAATCATAACTCAAAAGCATACTCAAATAAGGAAAGTGCATCCCAATCACCTGCTTGGAGTGTATGGCCACCCAATTCAGACAAATTTGGATGCCCAGTAAGACGAATGGCTTACCCATTGACCCAAATCATAATTCATGATTAAATTCAATTGATAAATTTAATTCCAAATCAAAACATCAATTTTCATATTCTTTCCAGGACTTGGTCCAGTCACCTGAGTGGGATTTCCAATTTGTCACTTTCCCAAACTAGTAATCAACTGATCGATTGACAATCTAGTGTTTCACTGGACCAAACTATCCAGACGAGCGACTAGCATAGCCAGTCCACCGCCATGATAAGGAATTATCATGTACATGACTCACAAACATTCTAATTATATGTTTAATTATACAACTTAGTTCTCTTATGCATCGTTATGCATGTGACCCTATAACTTTCATGTTACATTGGTAGTGATGCTCTTGACCTCATGAGAAAATACTAGTATCTAGCAATGCTCATTGCTACCCAAGTAATTGGAACAAGTTTGGGGCAGCTTGAACTTGTAAAGTAAACAATGTTACCATGACTATATAATCCCTTTGTCATAGCTATCTAGATTTAAATTGAGGCATGGAGTTGTCTCCTTTTAAAATGCAGTCTTTGTTTCTTAAACTAGATAGACTAATCAGACTTTATACTCAATGTCACATATTGACTCACATCAACATTTCTATGAGACACATGATTATAGGGAGAGCACAATTTGGGAGCATACACATGAAAAAAATCATTTTCTGCAAGTCAAACTTACTAATGATGAATAAAAAATTGTTTGTGATGACCTAGAGATAGACTACACTAAGGTAATAATACAAAAACTACTTCTATATTAAGAAATTATATGGAAACAAATGTCAAAACTAAACAGTATAAAAGAAGGCAATAAAAAAATATTTCTAAAAATGAGACAATGGACACGGAAGAAACATTTATGTACGCTATATATAAGGATATAGAGGTAGAACTAATAATAGAACTAAGATTATTCACAACTTTTGAACAAAATTATAAAATCTTTTTATCACAAATGGAAATTTTCAAAATACATCGTAACAAATTGGGACCTCTTACATGTCAAAATATCACACAAGACCACAAACTTTTCCAACCTTTTTCTCTTAAGGAAGTTAAAAAAGACACCTTTAACCTTGGCAAAGATTAGTCTTTGTATCATTATGGTTTTGAGATATGTTCTCATAGTCATAAGTGTAAGATGGTAAAAAAAAATCATACACAATGTTTTATATAGTTAGCTAAATTAGCCCTAAAAAACAATCTGACGTACGCTATGTACACTCAACCCCCCATGGAGTTGATCAATTTATTAAGATTAGATCTTTGTAATGGTAGTAGTACTACCATGTTTACATTTTCCAATTTAATTAGTGATTATAATTTGCAGTTAATGTTGGCCCGCACGGGGAGGGCGGTATGAATAAGATTGCCTCCCGACTTATTTAAAAAAATGTTTTATATAGTTATTCAAAGACACATCCATAAACCTCATAGGTACTAAACAAGCTTATATAACCCAGATTTGGAAAGTTGATAACCTAAAAAAGATTGGACAATCATGTCTGATTAGCCTGGTCAATAATCCATATAATATTGTTGCTAAGGTTCTTGTAACTAGAATGGAGCAACACATGAACTACACCATAAGTGTTTAACAAAAACTTTGATTAAAGTTTGTAATTAGAAAATGGATACATTATGTCTAATGAGATACTTCATACTTGACAACTAAATAGAATGCCCATGCTTACCCTGAAATTGGATTTTTAAGAAGCTTTTGACAATGTGAACTGGGATTTCTTGCTATTATGTGTCGAAGGCTATCACTTCCAAAAGAAATGAATCTATTGCATTAATACTTGTCCCAAAATATGTGCATCCTCATTACTCCCAAAAGAATCATCATTTGGACATTTCAAATGCACTGACGGGCTTAGACAAAAGGGTGATATATCCCTTTGCTTAGTTTATGTAGTGACATCTATCCATACAATAGTGTTCAAATGGGGTACACAAAAATGGTAGCACGTATCGAATCAACAACATTTACAATAGACATATTGTTTAGTTTGATGATGATTTATTATCTATTTCACTTCAAATGATGAGAACATTATCAAAACAATTAGAATTCTAGGCATATTATAACATATGTGTTGGATTGAAATCAACTTCCATAAATCCACCCTAGTTGGGGTCCCTATAGATAACAACAATCAAGAAAGATTAGTCATACTATATGATGCCATGTTGAAACATTTCCCTTCAAATACTAGGTCTCCCTTTATAACCAAAAAAGTACATAGAATTGTACGAAAGCCTATCCTAGACAAAATGTCTAACAGATTAGCCACATGAAGAATGAGATGCCTTAACAAAGTTGGTTGGATCACTCTCCATAACCTTTCTCTCTCATGTATTCCTACATGTTTTTTAGTTTCATACCACTTACATGCAAAGGTGGAAACGAAAATAGATAGTGTCTACCAAAATTTCATGTGTCATGGTACACTAGATAAGAGATCATCTAGTTAATTGGGATAG
Source organism: Alisma plantago-aquatica (assembly GCA_963693085.1). Classification (NCBI taxonomy): domain Eukaryota; kingdom Viridiplantae; phylum Streptophyta; class Magnoliopsida; order Alismatales; family Alismataceae; genus Alisma; species Alisma plantago-aquatica. The sequence continues at coordinate 698,160,708 of OY856411.1, forward strand.
GGTCAACAAGACCAAATCTTAATGTAGTTGGGGAATCATAAAACTCTAGTTACACTCATAATGCTTGTTTAACATGACAATGTTTTTCTTGATAGTTAAAAAAAATACTAAGTGGTATCAATATATTCAGAACAAGTAATATAGGATAAAAAACTCCTTGGATCCATATCTACGAAATTAATATGCTCTACCATCTCTGGAGATACCCCAACAAAAATTTTGTTCTTAGTGAGGAAACATGTCATGTTACTTAATTCTTTTGTCATACTATACTCGACTATAGTGAGAACTGGTCCCACTTAGATCATCTAGACCAATACCACTAATAACATCATATCTAAGTGTTAAGAACACTACTTGAGATAAGGCTCTCACTCTTCTTACATCCACTAGACAAATTCCCTTAAATAAAAAATGGATGGCATAGGACTACCTAACTATATTGATCGTTTTAATCAACAATTATTTAGGTCCCACAATAAGACTTCCCTTGTTTGGATGTGGGAATCAATTTAAACTTCCAAAAACACATATGTTTTCATCATACATTATGGACAAAAGACTCTTTATGGACTGCAATTTTGGAAATCAAATGCTGACATAAATTACATATACTACCATGGCTTATAGGACCACACAAAATTTACAGTGGATATGACTTTATGAAATGGAGGATGCACGATTCATTCATTTGTTCCTATGTCACAAAATTAATGTGGGAAGAATACATCTTTTCCAGTTCCTCTTCTCTATCATATGGTCACACTTTGTTTCTTATGACAATAATGCAACAACAAATGAGGTTTTCTATGACAAGACTTTATTTTGATTATATAATTTGGTTCTCTCATTGACTCTTGTCATATTAAAATGGCCAACATATTAGTTGCATGTACATTAAGGTGCTTACGTGATTGAGAGAAATAATGTAACTTCAATTCTAGATAACAACTAGCACTCTATCTTGATATATTTAATGCTTAATCTATGGTTGTCTTCACAATGTCCCACATGATGCCATCACATATCTCAAGGGTAAGATAGATTCGGCTTTCACCATCTTCAGTTATGCATATACATCAACTCTTTTTAGTGTTACCAACTTCAATGAAGACGATGATATGGTACAATCTCCACTATAGAACAAAAATCCAAAAACAACTCCATTTCCTACACACAATTGTGTTATATATTCCATTTGTGATCGAATGATGTTCTCCTTGTTACCCACTCACTTTTTGTACTTGCCTCATCCAACTTCAGGACATATTAATGGGGATACACCCCCATAAAGTTATCAATGTTCTAAACTTCATGTGTCTATATGGAACCCTAAATCATATTATTTACCGCCAAATATATTGGTGTAGATGACTATACTTATGTTTCCCTTTTATGTATTATTTTTTAGTTTGATGTTCTCTACATGAAACCCTTGGTACTATACCATGTGTAGCATATGTGTTGTCTTACACTTAATTTCATACGTATACATATACTTGAATGGTTTATCAAAAAAGATTATGTAGGTTTTTGTACAAACTTCCATAGAAGTCAAATGCTTCCATTTTCAGAAATCATCAATTTCAAATAATGAGTTTGACAATATCACTAACCTTAAACAAAAACTGATGATAGGAAGGAGTAAATGATTGTTTGGAAATTTTGAAATAAATAAATATAAAGAAACCAAATTAAAATAATATATATATATTATTTTATTATTGGTTGCACCTCATAATTAAAAGTAACATTCTTGTTAGTATAAGTGGTTCACTGGGTAACTAGGCTTAGGCCCATCATATTTACAGTCTTTGTTAGGATGTGAATATGCTTAACTGATGATTTGTTCACCCACATAAGCGTTCCCACATATACCTAGACTTCTATATATAGTAACCCATTACCTCACTATAAACAACTAATCCTATTGATATTCCATCTACATGGTATCAAAGCAGTAACCCTAATCCACCCTAACCTTTCCACTCCCCTCCCTCCCTCTTCCCTTCTCCCTTTCCTATGACCAGGGCCACTACTACCACTACCAACAATGGAAGCAGTCCAAGACCACACCATCAATAATAGTGGTAACAATTTGTCAATCACAGTAGCAGCTACTAGTCGTAACACACTACCAATAGTAGTAGTGGCAACACATCACCGCCGGCTACCAGTAATAGTACAACCACCAATTGTATATGTGGCATCCAACTCACATAAACAAGATTAACTAAAGTGGAAGCGATCATTTACAGCGGATTACTGAAAATCACTAAAAATTAAAACCTTTTTCAAAGAGATCCAATCATAGGAAAACTATTTCAACAAGAACCAATGTATTACATTTACATCCTGGTTCATAAGTACATCTTTGGTACCATCTCTTCTCGATATTTACAACATCAACTGCCTTGTTAAAAGCTAAACACAGACATCATAAGAACCTCGAGGCATCAAGACAAAAATTCAAAATGCTTCATTGAAAGCATTCACTATTAACTCCGAGGACCCGAGAGTACAGAGACAACACATATGACATCTATCTACAAGACACGACGGATAGTACACTCAACTTGAGCTGTCACTGTTGTCTCTTCTACTGCTGAAGTTCTTCCTCTATAAGAATGTTCTCAAACTCCTACGTGCTCGTCCACCTAAAAATGTTGGATCCCACGGGGGTGAGACAATTGAAAATTGCCCCAGCGAGAGATATAACTCTCTGCCAAAAACATTATTATTGCAGTTTAATGATATAAAACTGGGCAGAGGATAAGTAGTTTAGATCATTCTCATCTTTAAGTATTGAAACTATCTATAATAGAGCAGTAAATCATCTATTCTCTTTATAAGGAATAGGAAGGATATGTATATCATTTGTCTGTTATATCAACTCAGCATCCCATGCTTTTCTCATGATATTCATTACTCTGATATGTCACCCATGAGTCTTTCTTGATTCTATCGGTTGGCCTTCGCCAACCTACTAAATAGATTTTGGTTTATACTGGATATGAGAGTGTACATCATCATGTCTTGTTCGGGCATTGGTCTATACCAATCCTGTATAAATATTCCAGGCATTGGATTATACCAATCATGTGCAAGTAGTACAAGCATTAGACTTATATTATTCCTGTGTATCCATTCCAGGTATTGGACTATGCCAATCCTATGCAACTATTCCAAGTATTGGACTATGCCAATCCTGTCCAACTATTCCAGGTATTGAACTATGCCAATCATGTGCATCTATTCCAGGTATTGAACTATGCCTATCATGTGCAACTATTCTAGGTATTGGGTTGTTACCAAACCTGTGCAGTTATTCCAGGTATTGGGTTGTTACCAAACCTGTGCAGTTATTCCAGGTATTGGGTTGTTACCAATCCTGTGACATTATTCCAGGTATTGGGTTGTTACCAAACCTGTGACACTATTATAGGTATTGGGATTTAACCAATCCTGTGATATTATTCCAGGTATTGAACTATGTCAATCCTGTGTAGTTATTCCAGGTATTGGGATTTAACCAATCCTATGATATTATTCCAGGTATTGGGATTTAACCAATCATATGATATTATTCCAGGTATTGAACTATGTCAATCCTGTGCAGTTATTCTAGGTATTGGGATTTAACCAATCCTGTGATATTATTCCAGGTATTGTACTATGTCAATCCTGTGCAGTTATTCCATGTATTGGGATTTAACCAATCCTGTGATATTATTCCAGGTATTGGGATTTAACCAATCCTGTGATATTATTTCAGGTATTGAACTATGTCAATCCGGTGCAGTTATTCCATGTATTGGGATTTAACCATTCCTGTGATATTATTCTAGGTATTGGGATTTAACCAATCCTGTGATATTATTCCAGGTATTGGGATTTAACCAATCATGTGCATCTTATCACAGATTACCACATCTTGTCACCTCACACTAGGCAATAATCATTCTCATGGCTCGTAGAGCACATTCAATATCTTGTCACCTCTCATTAGATAACAATTAATGTCATGGCTCACAAGGACCATAAAAAAACTTGTAACCTCTCACTATGTAACTATTAATATCATTCTTAAAGGGTTGGATGTGATATCTATGATATCTTGAAGCATTACTTTCCTGATTACTTTTAGCTTACTTAAGATTATCAACTTGTAATGTATTAAGGTATTTCCCATCTTAATACTTTCATTCACTAACCTATCACCTTTATCATAAAGTGCATAGGTTATAGAACACACATTAGAATGGTCCAAATATCTTCAATGATATGGACTCGTCTCAGGTTAGGGCATTGCTTGCTATAGGGTTACCTATAATCAATCACTTTAGGTATTTCCCTTATCAGTGTAATAGTCACTATTCCATTATTAGGATTAGGTCTCCCATACCATCACCCTTTATTAGGGTTTCGGGTTTCACATACTATCATACTTCATTAGGGTTAGGATTTCATATACCATCACCTTTCATTAGGCATTCACATCACATTACCCATAATTAGGGTTTACTATTCATCCCAACTAGGGTTTCTCATGGCATCACCCTCAATTAGATATTCTCATGGAATCACCCTCAATTAGGGTTTCTCATGGAATCAACCTCAATTAGGGTTTCTCATGGAATCAACCTCAATTAGGGTTTCTCATGGAATCAACCTTAATTAGGGTTTCTCATGGAATCAACCTTAATTAGGGTTTCTCATGGAATCACCCTCAATTAGGGTTTCATGATCACTTCATCAAAGATCTTACTTTAGAATCTTAATTTATTCATCTTGAAGGTATTTGAGGCTTATCCATTACATGATTACCCTACATGTATGGATTCCTCTCTCTCTCATCCTCTCTAGGATGTTGACTATGTCAAACTTGGATAAATTAGGTAAACTAATCCTTTAATTAAAATACATTCAATTAAGGTTGACATACTGTATTAAAATCTTGCTTACTTAAGCTTTAGGGATTAACTCATCTACGGTTACCAATTACTTAGTACCTTAAAGGTACAACCCTAGTGATTATCTTTGAGATAAATCAGTAGCAACCATAGGGTCATTTCATCTATCATCACCTTAGGTTCCCCACTAATTAAATCATATTGAAGAATCCAAACTTTCTTGACCATTGATGCTCCAAACGGTTTGAAACTGAATGGGATTGGGTCTTCAAACGGTTTGAGACCTTTTGGTCTCAAACGGTCTTGAGACCATTTGGTCCAAACCATCTCAAAACTGAATGGACCAAAAAGTCCTTTCAACACTTACACGATTCATGATTTCAATGGATGAACCAATTATTAATTGAATCCCTGATTTCTTTGTCACTTGAACTATTGAATCAACCTTCAATTAGACCATCAATTAGGGTTTTTGAACCCAATTTATCTAGGGTTTCAACTCAATAAACCTTCAATTATGACTTTGAATCGAGTAGTCATCATTGTTCCACATTGAGGAATTGATTCAATTGAAACTAATGAAGCATCGTCAAACTTTTGACAGGACCTGACCCCAAACGGTCTTGCGGTCGTTTGGATGACCTCCAAACGGTCTTGAGACCATTTGCCTCATCCTAACCTTGGAATTTTTGAAATTCCATTAGGGTTTAGGTCATTGGATTGATCATCAAATCAGCACTCAATTGCATTTCAATTTGGTATCTCTGGACCTTCAATTACTCAACCGTACTTAATCCTAGACCTCCAAACGTTCTTGGGTGACCCCCAAACGGTCTTGAGACCGTTTGGGTGACCTCCAAACGGTCTTGAGACCGTTTGGGCTAATCAACCCAAAAATCTAAGTTAACCAAATTGAATTTCAGCACTTATTTCGATTAGGGTTTGCTAATTGATTAACCTTCAATTGATGAACACTTTAGAATTAATCAACAAATTTGGTGGGTCATCAACCAGCATCATTAGCATCAAAATTTCCAAATGGTCAACCCTGGTCAACTCTCCCAAACGGTTTGAAACCGTTTAGCTTCAAACGGTTTGATGAAACCGTTTGCTTTCAAACGGTTTTGTTGAAACCGAATGAGCAAGTTTGTTGAAACCGAATGACATAGAATTTCTTTGGGAAATGTGTCCAAGATGATGTCATCATCATCTACCTTCGTCCCTGTAGTTCTTAGTACTTCTGATTTCATGGAATTACCCATTTCAACCAACAATTAATCAAGAAGATGAAGGAATCAACGAAATTGCTAGATTAATAGTTGAATAACAATGCAAAGGGGTTCATGTTATATAACCCGCCTCCAATTGAGCTTCAAAGCTCCATGATCCACGTATTTAATGGTGGAAGAAGCTTTCTCAACTATCCCAAGTTCGTCCTCAAGCTTTTGAGTGAAAATGAATGGCTAGGATAGAAGATTGCATGGAGAAAAGAAGAAATCCATCATTTATTTTTTATTTCCACCATGAAATTATGGTGAAAGAAGGTCAAGAAGCTTACCAATAGGTTGGGGTAGTCCTCCTGTTTCTCCAAGATCCCTTGGTCATTTTTGTAGGCAAGAAATGAAAGGGGTTTCGAAATTACCCTTTCAACTCATGGATAAAGGAGCATATATGCATTTTATTAAAAATTCATTTTAGGAGAGAGAAAGTAGGGATTATCTCCTCCATTTCCTTGCCCCTTTCCCCCTTCCCTTCCTTGGTCATGAGGCTATCTTATTTTCCTATTATTCCTCTCAATTATCCATGATTTAAAGAAAAGCAAATTAAGCACCTTAAATCATATAATACTAATATCCATAAGTGAGTGGATATTTCTTTTTCTTATAATAATGTGTGTGAGTTATCCACTTCCTTTGGATATTTCCGTGCCTTTGCAAGGAAAATGGTCGTCCATTCTCTTGCAAACTCATCCCTCACCTTTTTGGTTAAAGGGGGCTTTAATTAATATATTTATTTTTGCATTAAATTGAAGTAAAGTTCTAATTATGCTTAAATCTTGATTATTTTAATATCAAGATTCTGTCTCCTCCAAAGAGATACAAATGAGGCGCCCCTCTCATTTTCTTTGCTCTACATGGTGCCAAGAAACATTAGGGACTATTTTGAAGTGGTAATTTTCATATTGAACCTTGGGTTTTTGGTAAATTGCACATTACACCAAAACTAGGTTTTAATGCACAAACATTGTTCAACAAGCTCTTTCTTGTTATTCAGGCTACCACAAGCCATACTACTGCATCATCTTCATCCTTATGATGCTTCAACACTTTAGGAACATTTTATCATGCAACATTTGCAATTTAACCCCTCAACTTGGGTAATTTGCACTTTAGTCCAAAACAAGCAAAATAATGTTTCAACATTATTTGAAAAGGACTAAAATTGCAACATAAGTCCCTCTTGAGCCTTAATTACTTTTCAAAAATTAAGAGAAAGAATATAATTAACTTTATTAAGCAAAACACCTAGGGTTAAGACATAACCCATGTCAGGGATGTTACAGTATCAATATCCAGGGAATGACAAATAGGCCACCACCACCAACAACAACACAACAACCGAGATGCTTCCACCATGCTCCGTACATGGAGGCACCCTCTACTGGCCTCTAGTCCATGTTATTTCCTTCCTTTCCCTATTCATCTACAACAAAACAAAAGAGCAAGACTTGAATGATCTATAGACAATCTTTGAAATCCCATTTTCTCAATTTTTTTTTCAATATATTTCAATTTAATGAAAGCTCTTGCCAATCAGTAGAATGTTTTCTCACCTATCACCTCCATATGAGTTACGAAAGAGAGAGACACTCTCATCCCTAGGAACTTTCTCAATGGCCTTAATCCCTGATATAATATAGTGCATCAACTTCTTTCCACTGGAGAAACTCTTCCATCCATGGACTAGGCATATTCCTGCATATTCCAAACTAATATGACCTCCAATTGTGTCTTCCACAATGATACTTTTGAATTCTGAGAAACATGGATTCAAGCTTCCATGGGATGAGGACAAGTTTGTGGATCGCAACCCAAATGAACCTATTGTTGAAAATTGGGCCACATTGAAGATGTGTTCACTCCAACAATGGCTACCCTACTCACTGTGGTAGAGGACTTGGTAGGGGCTTTGCACATGCTGCTCAATCTCCCACTCCAACCATTGACCACAACCATCCTATGGTGCATGTGACTCCTGCATTTCATGGACATCCTATCCATGTCTCACTAACAAATTGAGGAGTATGATTGTCTTCATCAACATGCATACCAATATGGTGACTATCCTCTTCACAACAGTATTACAACACCATATTTTTTTCTTCTAATTGGCACATTAGTGACCCATCTAATGCATCACCTTTCTCTCACCTAATGCCTCATCAAGAGAACCCGATGTCTTCTATGTTTTTTGCCAATTCTAGCTGGATTGTGGATCCAGGTACTACTCATCACATGATTTGTATCTCACACCTCCTTGTAGCATCTCATGGACTTAGAGAGTAGCAAGACCAACGGAAGCAGTAAACAAAAAAATATCTCCATGTTTCCATCTATAGATCTTGTCAATAAAGATATAGCAAGAAGGAAGTTTTGTGAGGTTATACCTTTGTTGCAGAGTAGATCCAACAAAGGAGCTCATAAGAATAGAGAATGAGGTGAAGATGAAGTTGGTCACCTAACCTGGACAATAAAGTGTCTACGTCTCTATGTCATCCACACAAATGATAGTAAAGTCCAGGTTGTGCTCCAAGAGTCGGTGTGGAAGGAGTTGCCTTTTGTTGAAAATGTGCTATTATTGCAAATATTATCCTCTCCCCTTCTTTACTTGATGGTGATGACGGCTACTCAAAGTCTAGTTAAAGGTGCATCTTTTTTTCTTTCAAGAGTTGCCTCTCCAGACTTGTCAAAAGATGTCAGACACACGTGTCAAACTCTAACTGTCATACATTTATATATAGAAAAGGTAGGGAACTAGGGATTCTAATAAACAAAAGAAACTAAAGAGGCATAATAGTAGTTTCACAACAACCACTCCTAGACAGTCTAGTTGGATGAGTAGAGTCACTCTTGTTTGCCAACCAAGAAGGACACATCTCGATTGATTGACCAGACTGTCTGGTCGTTCGGTGGCCTAGTTCATCTAGGCTGCTTGACACAGTCATGTTTGTTGACCAGACTATCTAGGTAGTCCACCAACCTATCTTAGTCAGCCCATAATGACTCAGTTAATTACCTAAAGCTTTTAGAAATCAATTAAATATATTCACATGATTATACTCCTCTTCATTATGCATTCTTTTGTGTGTGATCCTATAGGGTACAAATTATGTTGGTAGTGATATTGAAAATCATATTATGATTTCATTGGAAATGATTGGTATCTAGCAAAACATCATTGTAACCCAACTAATTGGATAAGTTGGAGAGAAAATTCATCCTTGTATTGTGATCACTATCATAGTGATGATATAATCTCTTTGTCATAGGTATTCAGATTGAAACAGAGGCATAGAATGTCAAACTTAATCATTCTATCTACATTTCTTGAACTAGAGAAGACTATTTTAGACATTGTGACATCAATATTATATATTGACTCACATGAGCTTGTCCATACATTTCCATAGTCTCACTTATCAAGTGGTTAGGATATCACTTCAAAGGGAGGGGGGAATCAATCTACATCACTCATAGTCATCCACAAGTGTTTTGGTGTAACAAATCACCACCTTTCTGGCAATTCTTATTTTAGAGTCATGTTGGGATAGTGTCAGAGTACACAGAACAACATCTAATCACTATAGTGACTTCATGTCTAAGGTTCAAAATTACCACTATCACTTTGATATATTACTTTGACATATCATTAAATGACTTAAGTTTGTCATTATCAAGATGGGTCTATCTAGTACGCTTGTTCTCTAACAAGTACCTATCTATCTGAGTTGATATCCAATATCATGATTGAAGAGACATAGTCATACTCAAAATACATACTAGTCTTATGTTTTAATTTTGCCACATAATATTCACAATAATAATTGAGTAGGGACTTAACAAGAATGCATACTCTTAAATATACATATAATCTCATGTTAAGCTCCCCAACCCAAACCATATGTCATTGAGCCAAAACATTATTAAAATGTTGTTTTATTCACTATCTCAATACGGACATAAAAATTATAAGTGGAATTTCCCTTATTATTGAAAATTAAATCAAGTAAAAAAATATAGCATTTAAAATAATCACATGATGGCTCTTAGTACATATAAATAATAGTCTCCCACTTGTACTAGATCCAATCACTCATGAACCTTACTCAAATCAATCTAACATGACCATCATGTTTCTGTTGTACATGTGCTTAGTTAAGGGATCAACAGCATTACTTTCAATTAGTACTCTACAAATACTCACATCTTCTCATTGTACAATCTCTCATATGACATGGTAATGTTGTAATATATGCTATTCTGTTGATGTTATTTGGGTTCCTTAACTTGTATAATGGTTCCATTATTGTCGCAATAGAGCTCTATTGCTCCTTCAATGGATGGAACTTCTAGTTCATTAATAAAATTGTTGATACATATAGCCGCTTTTTTGCACTGAAGGCACCAATTTACTTGGGATTTTCAATATAATTAACCACTATCCATTGCTTGAGAACTTTTCTAGATCACAAACCCTCCGTTGAGGAAGAACAAAAAACCTGATTGTGATCTACAGTCATCCTTGTCGGTTTGGAAGCTTGCATTGGTGTAGCCTCTTACAGCCAACTCTTCCTCACCACCATAAATAAGTAATTGATACTTAGTTCTTTTCAAGTACGTAAGGATATTTTTCAAATCACTCCCTAGACCTTCATTGGGATCTAAGTGGTGCCTACTCATCATGCTCAAAGCATACAAGAAGTCAGGATGTGTACCCAACATTGCATACATGACTGATCCAATTTCAGATGCATATTGAATCTTACTCATGTGTGCTCTCAATTTAGAAGCGTTGGGACATTAAGCCCTAGAGATACACCACTATAGAAAATATTGTTTACAACAGGTAAAACACAACAGTTTTGTTGGTTGTATTGTAGTTAGCATATAAATTACAAGTCTATTTGCATGTTGTTTATTGTATATATTATACAACACAAGTTATTTACAATGGGACAAACTCATTGTAGTACACTTGATACTACAACTGATGTTAATTTGTTGTAATAGACTATAATAATACAACATACTCAAACCTGTTGTAAAAGACCATAATTACACAACATACTCTAACACATTGTAATAGTCATGTATGCTAACTCATTGTAATAGACCATTGTGACACAACATACTCTAACCCGTTATAATATATCATAGTCACACAACAAGCTTTCACCTATTACAATAGTTACTTATTGTAATAGACCACATTACACAATAGGTGTATATGCAACTCGATGTATATGTACAACAAAGAATGCATGTGGTCTATAAAAATAAATTAGTTCTATGGTTTGAGTTGCACTTTACTTTTATGTGGTCTCAAGTTTGAAACATGTGCCTAGGTTTATTATCTTTTTTTCTCAACGTGTTGTATAAAATACCCCTATTGCAACGGGTGTGTTCAATGAACAACAACATGCATTAATCATTCTATAGAACACATAAATTACAACATGTGAAGCACCTGTTGTATAAAGAACCCCTCATAGGACCACGAGGTCTAATACAACGGTTGACACCTATTGTAAAATGGAAAAATGAATTATTGTATAAAATATTTTTTGTAGTAGTATTATTCCATGTGACATGGGTTAGTTTCTTCTCTTAGACTTTTTCATGTTGAACCTTATCAAGACTTTGTAAATATTTTTACTTTAACTTAGACCCGAGAGCCTTCTAGATCTATCTCTATAGGTCTTGATTCCTAGTATATAGGATGCTTCCCCAAAATCCCTCATGTAAAAGGTATTTTCCTATCATGTTTTAACCATTTGTAGTGTAGGGATGTCATTCCCCATTAATAGTATATCATCTGCATACATTATGAGGAATACAACTATACTTCCACTAACCTTCTTACAAACTCAAAGTTATATTTATTTTGGATAAAATCCAACTCTTTAATTATCTCATCAAAATGAATTTCAATTCCAAAATGTTTACTTGAATCCTTAGACTGAGTTTTGTATCTTACAAAATTTATTGGGTTCATTTAGAGGATAAAACCTTCAAGTTATGTCATATACACATTCTCAAAAAGATTTCTGTCAAGAAATGTAATTTTCACATCAAATTTTCAATCTCAATATAAATATAAGATGTAATGGAAAGCATTATGTTGATATATTTCACCATGACAACTAGTGAAAAAGTTTCATCGTGGTAAACCCCTTATATTTGTTTAATACCTTTTGATACCAATTGTCCTTTGTGAATTTTTAAATTATGATCACATTGCACAGTTTTTACCCTTTCAGGTGGATCCACCAAGGTCTATACCTTGTTGGCGTCCATATAACCCATCTCAAGTCCCATGGCTTCTATCAATTTCTCAAAATTTGGTACCTCAATAACCTCATTGTAGGTTGATCTTTCATCATCGTCAATGACCATCAAATTGTGTGATTGAGTCATAAGAAATCCATATTTGTTTGGTTGAAGATGTTCCCTATCGGACCTTTGAGGTTTTTGTGTCACAAGAACTTGAGATTCATCAACATATTATGGTTCCTCTTGATCCTTATCAAACTTCATAGGTTCAATGTTATCTTGTTGGAATTAAACTTCTCCGTGTTCTATTATCCTCCCACTGGTTCTTTTAGAAATGAATTCCTTTTTTAGCAATACAACAGTTCTGGAAACTAACACTTTGTTGTTAGATGAAATATAGAAGTAATATCTCATGATTTTCTTAGAATATCTAACAAAATGACATTTTTCAGATTTGGGTCCAAGCTTTTTAAAATGTTATTGTCCGACATAAGTTTCACATTCATAAAACTTCATAAAAGAAGACATTAGACGACATATACATAGTATTTTATATTTCTAAAATCTGTGGTGAATCTACCAAATGTTAGACTTTTTACATGTTTGGTGAAATCTTTTATTTGATTCAGAAACGGGCTAGGTTCCTGGTGCTGATGTAATATTGTATTGTATCTTGTGACTGGCATCCAAATATAACACTAAATATGCATGCCCTAGGATGGCCATGTCACTAAATAAACGAAAGCCGAACTCTCTATGCCTGAAATGAAAGCCAACATGCATGAACTTTTAGATATGATATTTATAATGGTCATGTGGCATGTGAGCGACTGCTTCTTCCTTGTCATTGCCCCGAAACATCATTTCATTATCCTATTACTTCGACTGGTTACACCAAAATAGGGTCCCTCTAGCATTACATGCTTGGGAAAATTGTCTTGCAATCAGTTTTTGCATTATATGCTGACACCCCAAGCTCACATCTATTAAGGCATGCTTTTTAATTTCTTTGCTATAGCAACTTAGTTAGCATTTAGTTAAGATGATGATGCCGTTATACAATAGGATCTATAGATAAATCAAGGAAGTTGTACAGTACCTAATCTACAGATAAATCATCTCAAACAGAACTATGGTTATACAATAGGATCTACTAGATAAATCAAGGAAGTTGTACGGTTACTGATCTACAGATAACTGAGCGTAGACTGAGCCGCCCTTAGCAGATGTGGGGACGAATAGCAAAGGCTGTTAAGGTTGCTACGGAAGGAGAGACAGGTGGTGGTTTACAGCAGCTCTGGCTGTGCTAGAGTCTGTGTCGGAGCAGGTAAGGGCGGGTAGCACAACGTTTGGTTCAAGGTGGTTACGCTGAACGCCGTGAGGGTGTCATCGTCTGTACGTTTGGGACAACAACGATCACTTGCTTGTCGACTATTAGTAAGAAATAGTTAATGAATCCAACGTAGTGACATGCAAACTCCATATGCAGTCGTTAGATTTTCCATGAGCTTCTGCAAATTTACATAAAAACTTGCTTCTCTGTAAATCCGCCGCCAAGTTTGCGACAGATAAGAAAGTAGCACAAGAACATATATAGCATTCTTGAAACTGCACGTTGAAATAGAGTCGATGTACATTCACCAACTAAAGCAGCTAGCATCATATGTTGTCACAAGCAGGAGAAGCCCGACCAAACCAAGCAGCGAGCTAGAAACAGAGGGCTTATTTCTATGCCTGCTCCATAACGGATTCTGCTCAGCGCTTCAGCAACTTGTACACCGCCCACCCAGTCAACGGCGCTAGGCCGCCTGTCATGAAGATGACGCACGCATCGGTCGCATCACCAGCTCCATCGCAACACTTGGCACGAACGGCCGCTGACGCCGCCGCTCCTAGGGTAGGTGCCAAGAGCCCATCAGGAAAACCGAGAACCATCTATCCAGAACCAAAATGCTTCAAACTCAAGCAGCTTGATGATCTGATATTGTATAACCTAGGATCTGCAGTTGCCAGTCTGAAGAGTAGTTATGCTTATATAGAGCAAGATGTACATGGACGCTTCGTTTTCGCGCGTATTCCCGAAGTTTGGCCCATTCATACCGCATTACCCGGGGTAAACTGAATTTTTAAATTTCTTTCTAGACTTGATTGATCTTCGGGAAGAGCAGGCAATGAAGTTTGTTGGCGCGTAGATATAACTAGGCTGCAGACATGCATGCTTTAAACCTCGCAATGAAGGTTGGTGGCGCGTAAAATTATAACCAAGCTGCCGCCTGCACAGAGAGAGACATACATCCGGCCAAAAAAGGTCAGAGCAGAAATAGATACACAAATAGTAGTATGATTAGATGGAGAGAAGCTCGTCACTGGCTCTTATTTGTATGGAAAATATAGATATAGATCACAAATTAAAACATTGAAATCATGAATAAGATCGGTGAGGTGGCATTTAATCTCATAAAGGATTTAACAAGATCAGCAAACACACAACTGTCACACTAAGGGTGATCATGCATACGGTTAATTATTTTATTAATGATTTGACTTGATTTGATTGATCGGTTAGTTTGTGCTTTCAGATTAATGTAAAAATTCAGTTGGTTAATTTAATTAAGGTTATTCGATTATTGGTTGATTCTATTAGATAACTTAGTTAGCCAAATCCCACTTCTACAATAATACTTTTTGAAAATATGCATAAAGTTTTGAAAAATTGACATATCATAGTGATAATATATAAATATATTACACTATATAATTCATAAAAACTTGGTTAAAATATAAACTAATAAGTGTATTAAAACAAAAGTATAATTTTATAGGTACATGTGTATGTGAAATATTTTTCTAAGTATAAATTGTGGCTACTGGTTAATTCAATTAACCAAATCAAATATTTTTATCGACAAATTAACCATTTAACTAATTAAATGAAATAAATTAATCAAATTGACCAAATTAACCAAGTTGTCCCAACTAAATTTACCATCTAGAATTAATCATATGGTTAATCGGTTATCAGCCAAATCTTATGTTAAGGATATATATAAAAGAAGTTTGAAGATATTTGATTCAACACAAGTGATATATATAAATGAATTTTGAAGACATTTGATTTAACACAAGTGATTATCTTATCATTTCTATTCAATATATTACATTTGTATAAGGCATAATGTACATGTGATTTGATTTCATGTTAATCAAACTATGAGTCCAGTTCAACTATCTAAAATCTAATTTCACATTTATATCAAGCTTTTAGGATAGTTAGATCCATTAGAAAAATCATCTAGTGTGTTTTCTATGAATATTTTAGAGTTGGTTGATTTAGTTAAGGTTATTCGATTAATGGTTACTTCTATTAGTTAATCTAGTTAACCAAATAATGCTTCTATAATAATACTTGTTTTAAAATATTCATAAAATTTGAACAATTGGCATATCGTAATGGTATTATATAAAAATATATCACTATATAATTCATAAAAATTCGATTAGAATATAATCTGATAAGTTTATTAAAACAAAACTATAATTTTATATGTATATATGTATGTGAAATAATTTACTATGAATAAATCGTGGCTACTCTATTTATTCAATTAACCAAATAGAAAATACTTTTGAATGAAAAATTAACTATTTGATTAATTAAATAAAATAAGAAAATCAAATTGACAAAATTAATTTTTCTGAACCAAACTATCTATCCAGAATTAACCATTTGGTAATCAGTTGTTAACGGAATCTTTCTCACCCCTATGCCATATTTGTAGTTGAATAGAAGGGAAAAATAAAGTAGACAATAAGCCACATGAGCAAGCAACTCAAAATGTACTTGACTCAATAACCACAAGCCCACTACCCATCAAGTTAAATGCAACATGACAAATTCACAAACGACTTATATTACATGCTAGTATATAAGTTAATAGATCGTGAAAATTACGATTACTCAAAAAAAGTAACATAGAAAGATCAAAAGTAGAAAAAATAACAAGAAACGGATAGAAGAGGGAGTTCAAAAGCTTGTGTATGTAAATCCTAAAACACGTGTCTGCTTTTGATCATGATCAGCCTTTTTTCATATAATGTATGCATGCTAATCCTACATACCTATAAAGGGATTTTGTTAACTTCAGTGTGTGTGTCTTCTAATCCTAATGTATATGTATATGCTTTGAGATTTTTTTATCAGGTTGTGTGTTTCCTAATCCTACATAGAGGGATTCAACTAACCTTTGTATCGGCTAAACTTAAAATAAAAGAGTCTATATTAACTATAATAAAGAAAATCTCTAGTTGCTCTTGTGCTAGATCGTATTGTTAGTCTATTAGTTTGGAATGTTGATTACATAATTTTTTAGTCGTCACATTTATAAATTACATGTATTTTTTTGTTAGTCTTATTAGCTTGGTCTGCCGATGACACAATTTTCCGAAATTGTTACCTATATAATCTATTATCTTTTATCTGTAGATACGAGTCTTCCACCTAGCTAGTTTACAACTGCCATACAGTCTATTTTTCTACCAATTTAGGGATGTGTTTACGACGTTTGGAATGGTATATTTTTGTCCAATGCATGCGCTATAATATGGAATTCGTATGAACTTTATATTGCCACCTAAACAGTAAGGTAACCAGTGATGTGGTGATTGCTTCAGTTGTCATGTATCTATAATGGCATACTTGACTCTAGTTGTAATATAAAATATGTGAATTGTTAGACCAACCCAGAAAAATAATTTCAAAAGTAATAATGAAGTGAATTTGCATATGTGTTGGTCTAACTACTCCTGCACTATATTGAACTATTAGCCTATTAATTTGGTTTGTTGATTACACAATTATTTTGATAGTTGTCACTTTTATAAGCTAGTATGTTGTGTTGTTGGCCTATCAAATTGTCCATGATTACAAATTATTTATCATCACGTTTACAAGGTACTACCTTTTTCTATATTTAATATTCTATATAGATATGAGCTAGTCACATGACAAATTTCCAACTCCCCATCACTATGTTTGTTTTGATTAGCGTGATGTGTACCTTCTCTGACTGATACATTTTTTGTCCAATGGATATACAATAATATAAGATTTTTGTGAACCTCATATTGCCACCTAAATTGTAAGATGATCTCTGCAATTTGAGAATTCTGATTTTACTAAATAAGAAAGTGATAATAGTTGATATTAGGAGCAGATGCTTCAATTGGATTTTTTAATTTTTTCTTTACAAAGTGATAATGAAAGTTGGTGTTGGGCATTATTATTGAACAGGTTGATTCAGTTTCACTTCCTTTTTCTAGTTCTATTTTTATTCTTTTTTTTCAAATTTTTTGAACATCTTGCTTTATTGTTTTAAAAAAAAACACAAAAGGAACGACTGCAACTAATTGAGCTTCTTGATTCAATTGAATTTTCTTACTAAATCTTACAGATGTTGATGTTGGACATTTAGTAAACATCTTTAGTGATTTAACATGTAACTTTAGTGATAGATTTAACTATAAGTATTATAAAAAACACACATTATTAGACCCAACTCAACAAAATAATTGCATGACTCAGACATGTGGTACTAGAGATGTATATCTAAAAGTATGATTTCTATATTAAAAAAGGCTAATTTGAGATATTGTTTTTAGTATTTTTCTTAGCTTCTACTCGAGCAGTGCTTCAACTAATTTTCAAAAAACATAACTACAAAGTGTTGATTGTGCTATTCAATTAGCTTACTTTGATTGAGATTTTTAAAATCTACTTATTACAAAAACAAAAGATAGAGGTTGATATTGAGTGCTTCAAGTGATCTTATAATTTTTTTCAAAAAAGTGAGCCCTGGTTGAAATAAACATGTGAACCAATGAGAAACTTTAGACCCAAAACTGACATGGTACGATATTTTTTATATAATAGTAAAAACTAGAATCTTACCAGATTTTGTGATGCCTAACTGGGAACTGAAATCCAAACATCTACAAGGCTCTTATTTTAGTTGCCTTAGCATGCTAAAAGTATATATGTGTATATTTAATATATTGAGTAAATTATCGATATCAAGTAACATTGTAATATGTTCAATTAATTGTGCTAACTGAACTACTCATCTTGTGCTTACAACATTCTTTCAGGTAGTTGTCATGACTATGTAAAAAAGTCATAGTGTGCTGCTTGTTGTTCGTGTATCTTGTAGCAGCCAGATCGTTATTTCTTTATACATGGATATATTAGGCAATTCTAGTATTCATTGCATTAGCATATGAGACGTATCTATTTCTTCCAAGTCTCTTATTTGTGTTACCTAATGATGGGTAGAGTACATCTACACAACCACCTAATGCTAAAACTTTCTTTTATATACCTATATACTATGTATCGATAATCACCATGAGTCAGCAAACTATTGTTTACTCGATTCTCTCTCTAACAAAGCTGAAGTTGTAGGTTTCAATTTAATTTTTATTCTATAGATTCTAACATTAATTTATTACTTCTCTTCATTTTTTCTTGTTGGTAGCTCTTAGTTCAACTATTTTTCCAATTTCCTATATGTTACATCACAAGATCCCCACACAAAGCATGTTCTTTTTTTCACATTTTTATGTTTTTTCCATTCTCAACTTGTATTATATAATATGAATAGTCATGGCCTTGCATGCCAAATCTATAAATGACCTTCTAGATCTTGGTTATATCTCACATGGAATGAACCACCCCATGGACTAAAGGGATCCTCTATTGCCGAAATGCATGGTGTTTGACCTGGTTGTTGGCAGACAACCACTTGCCATACTCTACAAGAAAACACTACTGGAGGAAGGTGGACATTGGAGGCCAGAAGATCACGACATGGGCAAGCACCAACACACTAAAAATACCTCTTGTTTACATCGATTTGCCTTTCTAGTTTCTTCTATATAAACCCCTCATCTCTTATCATTACCCTTCACCATTCTATCTTTTTTCTCCTCTTCTCTCATATCAAGAAAACAAATTGGCATTCTCTTCTTTTCTTAATAAATCTATCAAGTTGGCAGTGAATCTTGCTTAGTGTGGAATAGGGAGTCTCAAGTTTATTATTTCTTATCATGTTACTCTTGTCAAGTATATTCTTGCCAAAACTAAGTTATTTCTCTTTATTCTTGTGTTATGTCTCTTCAACATTGTTATGTACTTGATTAGATTTATTATTTTATATAAAAAACATAATTAGTAACTTAGATGAAAATTGTTAACAAATATTATAACTCGTGTTAATTTTTATTTGTTACAAAAAAGTTTGGTGACTAATAGAACCCACTCTGGGCGAGTCCGACAAGGTAAACTCTCAAGGCATGAGAGGGTGAGGTCTGGTCACCCCCCTAATGCCAAATCAACTTGGATTGTTATTCACAGAGTGCCTTCAATGTGGTTCAAACTCATGTCCTTCATTGGGACTTATCGAGATCTTACCACCCAGGCTACTATGACCGGACTGGTTGTCACATTATAGATAAAAAATGTAGCTCATAATTTAAGTTCTTATTATGATATAGCATACATTAAAATTTAAGATATAATAGGCTAAAACTTACTAATTTGAGACCCTTAGATTAAATCCTTTCTCTCTTCATTATGTAGTTCTCATCTATTATTTCTTATAGTAATATTGTCTTCATAATAGGCGTGCTTTATCTAGATAAAGTGATTATATTGTGCATTATATATAGTGTGTGACACCCGCACAAGGACAGACTTCTCGAAAATTCCCAATATCCTTATTTCCTTTTAGGATCTAACATGTGATTCTAGATTTAGATATAAACATGTTACAATTGGTTACACACAAGTGAAAGATTCTAGCACTAGATAATCATATTATATAAAAAAAGTTAAGGTAACTCCTACTTTGCAATATTTACACTAATATGTCTAGGCTAATAATTGTGAAGGTCTTGGCATAATTTTCCCTATCTTCAGTAGTGATTATTGGAATTTTCTCACTACAAGTTATCTTCTACTTAGTTGAAGTAAAAATATTGTTGTAAATAAGAGAACATCTAACCTCATATAAGGCTGATCTTCTCATATTTTCATTATAAACAACACTGCTTTTGCTTCACAGTCTTGGAAATGTATAATTAGGGACTTAAAGTTAACTTAAATATCATGGGATTATTAATTCTCATTGTTGATTAAGCATTTTATTTTTGTACCTTAACTTATTTGATATTTTTTGTTAAAATATTTAGCTTGACTAGATATTCTTGTAAAATAGGAAAATGACCTCTTATCTGCCTGTTATGATGCTTCATTACCATGGGAAATTCTTGAATAGTAGCTCTTACTATGGCAGATCATATAGATCTATCATTTTTTTCACTTTATAGACTTTAGTCGACTAGAAATCTTATATTCACAACCTACTAAAAATCAAACTGACGAGATTTTCTATAAGCTTGATCTATCTATTTACTCTAGATAAGTTTATGCCTATTCTGTTAATGGATGAAGAAAGTTTTAGTGTCATATTGAGTTTGTGTTAGGTTGTCATTTAGATGTCTATCTTGATAATATTTCTTTTTGCAGTCAAGCTACTTGTCAAGTAGATTTTCTGTTGAATATGTCCGTCTTGACTAGTGGTGCATATCACATGAATCTATTGATCCAAGTTTAGTCCATAAATGTAAACATCCCTCCCGTGGTAGATGAAGTCAGTCCATATGAATACTTACCTTCATCAGAGTCGAGTGAAAAAAATGGAAGTACTAAAGTAGAAATGGAAGGTCATAATGTTCATGGTGTCAAACCCTATGATGAATTGAGATGAATGACTATATGTTGGATCAATATGTAGATGATGATAATGTAGTTTCTCTAGGGACAATGCCAATATTATGTGAATATGATATGTTGACGATAGTACAACATACAGTTCCCAAACTTTTAGGATGATGTTGTAGGGTTATGAGGGAAGGAGGCTAAGTGAAAATATATAAACTTATCCCAAAAAACTCTTATCCAAGGATCCGTAGTAGGTATAGAACATCCACATATTGAAGACATAGAAGGGATGTCAAATATACCTTGACGCACATTAGTTATCCAACAACTAGACACATCTACACATCTTTATCTCTGAAGATTTGTCTAGTCATCACATTCACAATACAACCTTATTGTCTTGTGTAACCCATCCTACTAGCCCCCACGCAAGCACCTTAGTCTCTATGTCATCAACTTGGATGTAGGAACTATTGGTGCACCACCTTGGTTTCCAAGAGGAAGTGAAATCGAAGTTGTTGTACGTGCTAGTGTCACCAAAATCATACTATCCTCCAATGACATTTGTCATATGTAGGGTGACTTTTTAGGGAGAAATCTCCTAGGAAACTTGTGTCTTAATGTTTCTCATGGTGTGTCTCACCCTCTAAATGTACTATCCTATATATAGGAGATTAATGTGGTTGGAATTTCCAAAATCCAATCCATCTTGTAATCATAACTCACAACATCAATCAAATTGGAAAGCTTAGACATACTTCCCAATTGGATAGTTAATTAATGAATTGGTCAACTCGCTACCCCACTAGACCAACTCGACTATCTAGTTGCCCAATTTGCTTAATCAGCAAGTCTTGGTTTGATTTAACTCAAACAATTAGATACCAAACTAATCGAGTTGTTCCAATTCTAATTCCTTCTTGTTTTCTATCAATCGCCCAATTGGAGTATATGATCTTCCAATTGGTCACTTGCCCAATCGATAAACAATAGCTTGATTGACACACAAGTTAAGGGTTACTTAAACCATCCAGTCGATCAACTACTTTCCCAGTCATCAGATTGGGTAGAAATTAGTCTGTACATGATACAAAACCATTCAAATCACATGTGTTATTGCAAACTTCAGTTCCTTTAGGCGTCCTTATGTGTATGACCTTGTAGGTTCCTTATTATATTGATAGTTATGTTTAAAAGTCACAAGCATGGATTGACATCAAGAAACACATATTGATATTCAATTAATAGGAATAAGTTGGAGAATAACTTCAACTTGTACAGTGATCAATGTTACCATGACTAGAGAATAAGTTTTGGTGTAGACTATGTTTTTCTTCATATATATATATATATATATATATATATATATATATATATATATATATATATATACATATGTATACATGAACTTTCGTCAAAAAACCATGACTGTATAATCTAATTGCCAAAAATAACCAAATTAAAAATGAGGCAAGGTTTTGTCATCCTCATTATATTCAATTTATGTTTCTTGAACTAGATCCTTCTATTGTGATTGTGTTGACTGAATATCATAAATTGACTCACGTTAGCATGTCCATAAATTTCTTAGTCTCATTTGTCAATTGGCCTAGATATCACACCAATAGAGGGGTTTATTTCATATACATCAACTAGAATAATTTGAAGTGTCAAAGTGTACCCAATCAGTACATGTATGGCAACCCTTATTCAGAGTCATGTTGTTAGTATTAAAGTACTCAAAATGATTGTCATAATTGTAGTGACTTTAGGTATAAGAATCACACTCGCACTATCACATTGAGATCTGACTCTAACTATTAAAACATGGATTCTATGTGTCATATGCAATGTGGGTTTGTTTTGTACAACTTGTTCTCTAACAAGTACCCATGTATTTAAATTGATATCCAATACCATGACTAAAGAGACATAGTCATAATCAAACACACATACACTAGTCTTATCTGTCATTGTTTTCTGATGATATACATAATTGAGACTAACTAGGGACATAAAAATAATGGATACTCTTAAGTATACATATGATCACATGTTTAGGTCTCAATCAAAATCATATATCATTTAGTGAAAACATTCTTAGGAAATTATTATAAACATTCATCATCTTCACACTCAAACAAGAATGTAAGTTGAATTGATTTTTATAACAATCAAACCACATAAAACGTATCCCTGTTACAATCACACATATTGGCTCTTAGGGAATATAACCCATAGTCCCTCACTTACACTAGAGTCAACCTCTCATGAATCAAATTCCATGTGATATAACATAATCATCAATCTTTTGTTGTGAGAGTGTTTTTGTTAAGGGATTAACAACATGGCTTTCAGTTAGTATTGTACAAATCTTTACAACTCCTCTTTATATGGTATCTCGCATGAGATGATATTGTTATAGTATGTGTTTGGAACACTAATGTGATTTGGATTCATTATCATGTGCAATGAATCCGTTATTGTCCCAACAAAGCTCAACTACATCCTCAATGGTTGGAACCACCCCAAGTTAACTAATGAACTTCTTAATCTATACTTCTTCCTTTTCTACATCATATGTGACTATATATTTGGTTTTTTCTAGAATCATCCATTGTCTTGTGCCTTGAAATTTTTTGTCTTACAACTCCACCATTCAGAAAAAATGCATCCAAACTGCAATCAGTAATCATACTTGTCTGTTTGGAAGGTTACTTTAGTGTAACCATTTACGACTATATCTTTTATACCTCCTTATATTAACAATTATTCCTGTGTGCTTCTCGATTCGTTCAGGATATCTTCATGAATATCCAATTACCTTCACTAGGATTTGAATGCTACATGTTCATCATGCTTAATTCATATGAACATTTGGGTATGTACATAACATTGCATACATGGTAGATACAAATTCAAATCCTTATGGAATATTGTTCATGCATGCTTTTCCTTTTGCATAGTTGGGACATTGGTGCCGAGATAGATTTATTCCATGAGACATGGGTAAGTTTCCTCTTTTAGAATCATGCATGTTGAACCTTTTTAGGAATTTATTAATATATGACCTCTAGAATAGGATAAGAAGCCTTCTTGGTATGTATTTGTAGATCTTTATTCCTATAATATAGTATGTTTCAGCTAAGTCCTACATGAAGAAGGTGTTTCCCAACCAAGTCTTAAATAACTATAGTGTAGGTATGTCATTTCCAATCAATAGTATGTCACCTACATATAGTATAAAATATTCGATTATACTCCCTCTAACCTTATCATAAACACAAGGTTCATCTTTGTTTGAAACCGTTTGTAACCAATAATCATTTATAGGCTTGTATATTACCATTCATTTCAGTCTTATTCTTAAATAACTTTTTTCACCCTATGGGTTTTACCACTTCATGTGCATTCTATAAAATCCAAACTTTGTTGGTGTGCGCAGAGTCCATATCAAATCCATAGCCTCAACCTATTTACTAGAATATGGTACCTCAATAGACTCCTTGTAAATTGTTGTCTCATCATCTTTCATGGCAATAAAATAGGCCTACTTAGTCAATATAAAACCAAATATGGATAGCTCAAAACGTGTCCAATAAGACTTTCAAGGTTCTTGTGCTTCTTGAAGAATTTGAAATTCCACAACGGCTTGCAATTCCCTTTGTTCCTAACTACCTCCATAATTCATTGCTATTTTTTGGCCTCTTACTTTTATTCCTAACTACCTCCATAAGTTCATTTCTATTTTGTTGGCCTCTTACTTCTTTGAGATCAATATTCCTCCCATTTGTTTCTTTGGAATGAATTCCTTTTCAAGGACTATAAAAGTTCTAAAAATAGAACTTTGTTGTCATGTAGAAATATAAGTAATAACCCTTAGGTTCCTTAGGGTATCCAAAAAAGAAATATGTATCTAATTTGCATCCAAGATTTTCTAGAGTTGTCTTTTGACCTAAGTTTCACATTCCAAATCATTTGTTAAAGACATATTGGGATGTTTGTCATTCCATATCTCATATGGTGTCTTTTGAGCTAACTTAGAAGATGTGCAGTTAAGTGTAAATGTGGTGGTTTTAAGGGCACATCCCCATTGGAAAGTCAAAAAATTAACTAAACTCAACATTGATCATACCATGTCCAACAAGGTGTGATTCCTTCTTTCAGACAGACCATTATATTGTGGTTCTCTAGGTGAAGTCAACTGTGATACAATACAATAGTCTCTCTAGACAACCTCAAACTCTTAGCTTATATATTCTCCACCACAATTAGATTGTAGTTCTTTAACATCCTTAAAACGTTTTTTATGTACTTATTTCATTAATTCTTTGAGATTTTGAAGAAATTATAAATTTAGTTTTGTAATATATGCATACCCATATCTACTGGAGTCATTAGTAAATGTTATGAAATACTAATATCCATCTATAGAACTTGTGTTGAAAGGTCCACACACATCAGTATGTGTAAGTCCTAATAATCCACTCTCCTCTCACTGTTACTAATGAAGGGACATTTTTCCATCTTGCCCAACAAACAAGATTCACATGTCTCTATTGAATCATAACTAATATAGTCTATATAACCATTTTTATGGAGTGTAGAAATATATCTCCATTTATATGTCCTATACTACAATGCCAAAGATAAGCTTGGTTTGAGTCATCTAGTATTAACTTCTTGGTATTTATGTTATACATAATTTATCACAATCTTATAAATAAAGACCATATGACATTGGAAAATTCCATGGAATATCTCATATCTTGAAATAGAAATTGGACCATTCTTTATTACAAATTCAAAATCATTCTTGTCCAGAAAAACATAAAAAGTTAATGTTTCTATCTATGAAACCTAAATAATAGTAGTTCTATAACTCTATTACAAGCCAATTGGGAAGACATAAACCATAGGTGCTTATAGTTGTGGTAGAAATTCTTATTCGATTATCAACTTTTAGATCCACCTTTCCCTTCAATAACGAAATACTTCATTTCAGATGCTACATATTAGAAAAAATATGAGCCCGCATCTAGTATTTGATACCCAATTGAAGAAGTATATAAGTTAATCTCAATAATTTATATACCTAAAGTGGATATCTCTATCCCATTTTCTTCTTTTCCCTGAATGTAAATCAGACAATTTCTTTTGTAATGTCTAGCCAGTGACAACAGTGATGAGTACCTTTGTTTCCTACTCCTCCTTTTGATTTAAGTGTAGAAGACTTAGTGTTTTTGCAAGATTTATACTCTTATTATCTTTTCCTTTTGCCTTTGACTTTCCCTTTCCTTTGTTGACCATTAACATGGACATTGGCTTGTATTTCTTCATCTTAGTCTCAATAATTATTAGCATACGAATAACTTCAACAATAGTCAAACAAAGTTATTTATGTTGTAGTTCATGATAAATTGACTGTAAGATTCTCACAATTATTGTAATATTATATCAATGGTCAAATTGTAGCCTAATGAGAATCTCACTCTCTCTCTCCAGGTTTTCTATATACCCAATCAATTGAATACAGGGGGTACAATTGGATCAGCATCTGTGATGTTGCACGTAAACAGGGCGTTGGAGATATCAAATATATCTTGCCTTGCTTGTTCTTAGAACAAATTCTTGAGATGTGTGGTCATCTCTAGAAATCCCATGTTCTCATGTTAGTTCTAAACCTCATAATTCGAGGATCATAGCATGAGTCACTTGATGTCAATAGTGACATCAATATGCTTATGATATGCTTTCATTTCCACACTAGGGCATTTGGAGTCGGTTCTTCTGGTTCTGGTGTTTCCTAGACATAACACTTACGCACATGAGTGAGAACAATTCCCAATGTCCTATATCAATTATGGAAGTTATTCATATTTAATTTTTTTACTCAAATATTGATGGTAATGACAAGTTATTATGTATGTTTTTTATTAGATCTACAAATAAAAAATTTAATAAGTCAATAACTAGATGTTGAAAATTTCATTTGATTTTATGATATTAATATGGCATTTAATTAGTAACACATGCATTATGTTGATATTTTGCAGCCCTCACTATTTGTCTAAAAGATCACAGCGATCAAGTTTCTAGTGAGCCAAGATCCACAATACATTAAGCCACGAGTCAACTTTGGTGTCCCTCTCACAAGTTAAGTGTTTAGATAGGTCACAATTACAAATTTCATACAATAAACCTCTTGGATAGATGCTTGCACAACTTCTTCTCATAAATCATCTACTAAGGTATATCTATCTTTATGTCTCCATTTTAATCCTTTTAACATCACAATAGCTAAGTAAATCCCAAAGGCCAACATAATACATTGTGCGTCCATCTCTGGAAGGCCGACATACTTATTATCACACTTCCCCAAGATAGATGGTGCACAACTCGTTGGCATGCCCACATGTAGTCTATTAAGGTTTTCATTTTTTTTCACATTAGAATTCATGTTTAACATAATATTAAATTGAGCGATCTGATATAGTAGTCATATGTATCAAATTACCATTACATATGCTATATTGTATGTATCATATAGCACAATAATCACCACAACTGATAATATAGGATATAACAACTAGTACATCATCTCAGCCAACTAAAATAAGCACAACCAAGAGATTCACATCTAATATAAACCTAAATCTACATATGGGGCTTTTAGGTTGGCCAAATGGTGATCTATGCGCTCGAAAGGAATCCCTATGTGGATAGTTCTTTGGTTGTTGATGGATTTGTCACTTTGTCTTTATCACAAATAATTCGAGGACCTTCCTTGTTGTTCTTGGCTTTTGATTATGCACTTCTCTCCACTATGCTCCACTGGTGATGTTAATACATCATCCTAGTCTAATTGTAATAATGAAATTATATGTGGAGAATGTAGATAGAAGGGGCATGACATGCAAGGTATACCATGTTACATATTTTGATCACCATCAAGAATCATGAACTTATGTGTTTTAGATCACAAAAATCACAACAACCTCATTGCCGTATCCAAGTCCACCAAATAAAAAAATGAAGGCATCACATTTTGTTTAATATAGATACAGTGTGTTAACATGGGTTGACATTGCAACAATATTTGTGCATCAATGATATGTGTTTAAAAACCCAAACCGGTTTTAAATCAAATGACAATGGTTATGATACCATTGTAGAGATTTGATGGAAGAGGGTACATCAAGAATATAAAATTTTCCCAACAAAACACTTTTACAACAATTCCATAAATGCCATAAATTTTGAATATACTAAATACATAGAAGGGATATTGAATATGTAAGGTTTTAGGGAATGGGACGCAGTGAAATAACAAAGATTTATGCTCTTTATACCTAATACATTGAACCAATTGTAGCTATAAGATATCAGTGAATAAAAGATATTAGAGGGGATAAATGTGATATCTATCTACACACTACTAGTTCAACAACTCAAGTCTTATGACAGTGAAGAACTCGATCCTCCAGATGTAGATTTAGAATGGCCATCAAGAAATCCAATAGAACACCAATAGATCCAAATTTTCCAACAAGCAACAACTTGTTGTGTCTTATAGATCATGTGTTCTTCAAGCCACCGCACATATGTCTCAGCCTCTACATAGTCCATGCGGATGAGGGATAACATGGTGTGCCACCTTGCTCTCCAAGTATAAGAGAAATAAGAGTAGTTGACGTGCTAGGCATCCCAAAACTCCCTTTCTTCTTCTAACTTGGACAATTATCTTTAGGGTGACTTCCTCTCTAACTAAAAGAAGTTTGATGGACAACTTGTCTGACAAGTTGTCTCAAGAGAGATATCTCACACATTGAGTTGTGCCCATGTGATAACATGGGAATTCATACTTTGGTTTTAAATTCTATTTTTATGACCTAGATCTTGTTCTCAAAGTCAACTTTATTTTGATGTGTATTGATACACAATTGAATTTGCATGTATCGCCTTGGTGATACTCAAATTGACAAAAATCAAGTTTACTTTCATAACACATCATCACCTTACCCTTGGATTTTAATGATATCCTTTTAAATTTTTACACCTTACTCTTATTCTCTTGTAATATATCTCGTTCTCACATTTTCAATGCACCTAATTTTGCCCAATTCCGATTTAGGATGAGAGACATACACTCACTTGAAATTTAGTTGATTTAATGATGCTTCTAATTCGAATTTATCCCTTTTGATGTGTTTGAGTCGGCCATTTTGGGCCCAAAAAAGGACGCATGACCCATCCGAGCCCCCCCACTTAATTCAAGCCATCCTCCCTTGTTCATTTTTCACCAATCACAGCCTCCTGATCTGGTTGCCATGGCTAGATCCAACGCTTGGGAGGTTGTCTTCAACCTCCGTACATCTTGTGCTTGGGAAAGGAGGGGAGAGTTTGGCTCCACCTTTTGCTGCCTCTTTTGACACTTTTGAGCATCCAAAGATACCTATTTTAAAACCCCTCTTTCATTTACCCCTATTTCCTTTGCATTTTGTAAACCCTAACAACCCCTAGATCTCCTTCTTCTAGCTCTCAAACCCTAGCCGCCCCCATGGCCTCCACCTTGTACATCCCTCTCATTACCTCGATATCCCTGGATCTTGTGACCTTTGAGCTTGCACAGTGGAGGCAACGATAGATGACACCCTTTTGTGGTCACAAAGTCTCCTGGCCCATCCGCCATCAGAGGCGTGAAGTAGTTGCAGCCCCTCGATGCATGATGTAGCCATGACGTGAGAGAGGGGTGCCCCAATTTGGCTGGGCCACATCTCAACAGCCATGCAAGTAGGGTGGTCCCAACCAGCTGCCACTCTAGCCGCCATGGGCGTGAGGTGGGTCCGCTCGACTGCCCAACAAGCGGTCCTGGGAACGTAGAGGACAAGAATGATCGTGGATGTACGAGATTTCATCAAGGACCAAGATCAACCGCCAAATAATACAGTATCATGCCATGTATTTATCTATAGTTTGGTTCCAAAAATTCAAAAGTTATGGCTTCTAATTCCTTGGTCTAAATGATAACATTTTATAAAAGAATTTTTATCTACTCGACGAGATCTACCCAATGAAACTAGTTTCAGAGTCTAATTCCTCTCGTAAATCATGTTATGTTGAAAATGGTATCACTTGATCTCTATTATTATATTAAATGGTGATTAATGTCAATTTATGATCATGTAATAACCCCACTTGCTTTTGATGGTCCTAGTTAGTTACATATCATGTCTTGTGGTCTTTAGTTTGAACCTTATCATGTTATGTCCTATGAATGACACATACTATTGAAATGAACCATGAAACATGTGTAACATGGACTTTGATGCTAAATGACCTTTAGATTTATTCTCAACTTGATTATAAGCATCCCAAATCATTTTTTTGCACTAAATCAGTTCCATTTGATGCATGTTGATACAAGATTCAAAATTTCCCATACTTGAACCCCGTTGTAACTTGATGTAATGCAAAGTGCCATTAAATGTGATATTTATGGACTTACTTTGTTGGATTTTTAATCCTTTTGCAAAAATGGATCAATATGATCAAAATTATATCTTGGACTTTAGATCAAATCCTATTATGACTTGTGATACTAAAATCTATGTAGTATACTCATGAAGTATTTTGACTATGTGTGACGTACGTATGACCCCTAACATGTTGTAGATGCAAGTGTTAATTGTTGGGCTTGAACCTTGCTAGATCATACTCTAATGTTAGCTATGCTATCTTAATGACTTCAAATTAGTAGAATCATCATGCTACAGACATAAATCCTAATTTGATCTACTTGATGTTCTATGACCTGGAAATGTGACAATGTATTGCATGTGATTGATCTAATAAGACTAGTTGTGAACTTGCATGATTAAACCATGATTATAACTTAGATCTCATGCTTTCCCTACATATAAAACCATATCTTAGCCTTATCTTATAACACTCATAATGTGGATGGTCCACTTAGACCTACAATATAATGATGATACTTGGATTGCGATGACTATCTGCCTACATGTTTGGAGCCTTGGATCTAAGAATAAGCTATTTGAAACCTAGGTCTCAAGGAACATCAACATGACTTATAAGATGTGTATCCTATCAAACCATTGTGACATGAGACTTCATGTTATGTCTTTTATATCTTAGGTCCCCTTGGAGTTGGCCCATCACTAGGAATCTTACTCATGAATCATATCTTATACTCTACTCATAAGGTACGCTTAATCTCTTGACCCTTTAATATTATTGGCTTTCTTGTATGTATGCTCATATGAATGCTTGGCTAGATAATTACTTTTTTGAGATATTTGTTCTCTATGATCAGTACATTCATTTTGTTTGAAATATGTTGAACAAACCTCGAACATAATTGAACTTATTTAGTAGTTGGGATATCACTCTAAAGGATGGAAAAGTTCCATGTAGATCACACACAACATTGCCCCATGTGTCACAGTACCCAATCACCACATTTTTAGCAACATGTATTTTCGAGCATGTTTGGCTAGTTTCAAATTACACAAAACAACATGTGCTACTACAGTGACTTCATGTATAAGGATCACAGTCACATTGGGATATGATGCTAACATGTCATTATGTGACTTCCATGTGTCAATTTCAAGGTGGGTATGTCTAGTACAACTTGTTCTCTTACAAGTACCCATGCATCTGAGTCGACATCCGATATCATGACTAAAGAGAGATAGTCATCACTCATTGAATGTTCTATCTTGTGTATTATTGTTGTCCTATAATATTCACAATAATAACTGACTAGGGACATAATAAAAATTAGAACTCTTATTATACATATGATATCATGTTTAGGTCCTCCAACCAAACCATATGCCATTAAAAAAGAACATTCTTAGGACATTATTAAGTTTATTCAATATCTCAATTCTAACAAATGTAATAACTAGAATTTCCTTCCATTAATAATCAAATCAAGTACAAAATATCTCTTTTGGAATCATCATATGATGGCCCTCATGACATATATCCAATAGTATCCAACTTTCACTAGAGATGATCACTCATGAACCTTTTTCCAATAGATCTAACGTTACCATCATGTTTCTAGTGGGAAAGTTCTTTAGTTAAAAGATCGACAATATTGCTTTCAGTTGTTACTGTATAAAGCTTTATATGTTCTCATTGTATGATCTCACATATGAGATGGTAATGCCTGAGTATATGCTTAGAACGTTGATGTGATTTGGGTTCTTTAGCTTGTGCAATAGCTCTATTGTTGTCGCAATAAAGCTCTACTTTGTCTTTAATGATTTGAACCATCCCAAGTTTACTGATGAACTTCTTGATCCATATTTCTTCCTTTCCTACCTAGAGGTAGAAATATAATTAGCCTTTGTAGTGGAATCAGCCACAATCTCCTATTTGGAACTTCTCCATCTTACAACTCCACCAATTAGGAAAAGAAGGAATCCAGAATGTGAACCTTTTATAACTAACTCTTCCTCACTACCATAGATGAGGAATTGATCCTTATTTCTTATCAAGTAATTAAGGATGTTCTTTACATCTATCCAGTGACTGTCATCTAG